>NW_004624742.1:15075100-15104261 GCF_000247695.1 Heterocephalus glaber | reverse complement strand
TTTTTCACCCTTGCCCAGCCCTCCCTTCAACCCCTCCAGCCCTCCCTATTTACAAAAATTTTGTTCCTAGTTTTCCATTTTCTCATATTAATCCCATTCCCTTCTATCCTTTCCCTTAGCCCTCCCACTTCCTTCCCTTTTGCCCCTTTTCAAGAAGTTATCTTTTGAAAACACCAAAAAACCTGGGGTGAGAGAGAAGAAACACTACCCTCATAATGCATTAGGCAAGACAATGAGACTCATGTTCCAGCTCACCATAGTAGAGAAAAACAAATCTTTGTATGAGAGGCACAAAGGTAATAGCTCTGAAGCCTCTCTGAGTTCTCAGATCCTTTTTATATGTCAGATAGGACGATCCTCTAAACAAACCCAAGAAAATATGGACTGCAAAGATTTAAGTGTTCTGAAGTCACACCCATCAAGCTCCATCAGATTGTAGTATAGTAGATCTATTTTCAGAGTATTTTAGTTTGCTCATTCATTTATGTTTTAAATAATCATTGATTGCAGATTATGTATTAGGACTCTGCTACATGTGAGGAATTGAATGCAGAGTTCTTGTTAAGGAGTTTCTAGACTGAGGGGATGTATGATAATCAAATAGTCACATGTACACTCACAACATGACAAAAAGCTATTCTAGAGTGAAGAGAATGGACTGATAGGACGAGGAAGGCTTCCTTGAAGAAAACAAAGTTGAGGCATAATCTGAAGTTTGGGTGAAGGTCAACTAGGTAATGAGAAAGTAATTGCTGTCCAGAAAGAAGAGATAATGCATGCAATAGCTTTTTAGAGAAAGGAAGCCTGCACATACACAGAAATGTGGAAAACTCATGATGCTGAGACACAGGCAGGAGGAGAGATGGAGCTGAGGAAGCTTGAGAGTGAAGCAAGAACCCTGTATACTGGTGAAATGGTGAAATCACTAGTAGTGTGGTGGTAGTTAAGAGGAGGGCAAGACTAGAGTGGAACGATGTTAATGGTAGTAGAGACCGAGAAGAGGCACCAGATGAGGACTGTGTACACCAGAAACGTAGGTATGCGGTGATGGAGGATGGAAAAGAACTATGGAAAACTTTCAAGTCCTAGGTAGGAGGCTTCAGATGCTCAGAATATGGTAAAATAACAGAGTCCACAGGAAAAAGCCACTTTAGAAGGTTACAATGATGAGATCAGTTGTTTCTGAAAATGTATTAGAGATGGTTAGCAGGCTTTATGGTAATGACTCCAAACATCTGGCCAGACAGGGCTGTAAATATGCACTTGGGAATTTTTATATTTAAGCAGTTTTTGAAAGCTCAGAGAATGAGTGAGATTTTCTAGTGAGAGCATGTCCAGTAGTAATAGCAGTGGGCCAAGGACAGAATCCTAATGAATACCAACTTCTAAGGAAAAGGTAGAGATGAAGCAAGAGCATATGAGGAGATGTGAACAGTTTGATTTGTAAGCAGAGTGGTGATGAAAGTTATAGGGGTGAGACAAGAACTGTGTCAAAGGTAGTCAGTTACCCTTTAAGAGGAGGGAATTAGGGAATTTAGCAATCAGGAGATCATTAGTATCCAGATTGAATAAAGTCAGAAGTCAGATTATACCAGACTGGGAAGCAAATGGGAGATGGAAACCCAGAGCAGACTGGAGACATGGAAGATCACAGGATAAGTAACACAGGACCAAAGAACGGAGCTGTTAGTGACACAAGTTTTTTATGCACATGTTGGAAAGGAGGAAGGGAAAAGGTTGAGGTTATAGGAGAACAGAGAGAAGAAAGAATGGCCTGGAGGACACCTGGTGGGTTGTTCCTGGGAAGTGGGAGCTGGTCTTTGGGAGCAGAGGAAAATAGTTAAACAAGCAGGGATAATTGACAGTTTACTTACCTCTTTTCACCAGGGGTTCTTTCTTTCAAGCAGGGTTTTATGCTAGGGAGAACATGTGGTTTCAATAATATTTTATAATAAAACATATGGGGGGGGGAATGGTGATTTTTGTGTCACCGGAAGAATATAGTACATAGTTCACATACAAGAGCCAGTATTTTGTATCATTGTGGCCATAAAAATACACACCTATACACACACAGATACACTCATGCATACACTTTTAACTTTGCAGAGTCTTTGTAGGATTGTCATCTGGGACAGTGATCCTATCCTCCCAATTTTGTGGTTTGGTTTAAACAAAATAATATACATGTTCACTATGCTAGCCAATATTCAAAAAGGAAAACAAAAACCATTCTGGATAGTTCAAACAGAAAGAAAGTGAAAGATAAAATTGGTTACATAGATTGATGGGACAGCTGAGAAGTCAAAAAAAAGAAAAAGACAAAGTCAACCTGAGATTGGAGGTAGCCACAGCCCCTTTTATTCTCGGAAGAACACAGAGAGCAAGTGCTTTCATTGGTGCTTCAGGTTAACAATAAGTTCATAAAAAGTGGGTACAGCTGGGACCCTGAGGGAGAAGAAGATAGATCACGTCACCTGCGACCACTGAGGGAGCTCCGATGCTCCCAGAAATGGCAAGTGAAGTGTGCTGGTCTAGCTATGCTTCCACTGACCAAAGCAACAAGGAAGTCAGAAGAAATATGGTGTCACAAATGCAGTTCCAAAAGAAACAGAGCACAGCAGGAGAGGGGCTGAGATGCAATCTGAGCAAAACAGGCAAAGGGCAAATCACAGGTATGTAAACTCATCTAAAAACCTATCTGGCACACAATGATACAAAATGGTAGACCTTGGATGTTAACTGTGTGCTGCATTCTTTCAATCAAAAATTAATAAATGGGACATTCTTAAGTTCCATCAATCTGTTTTGACGAATGGAGCTGGAAATAGTTCACTGAAAGTCAAAGTAGAATAAAAAGTACAAGAGTTAGAGTAGCCTCTTATAAAAATCGAGCTGATCTTTGTTTCTGCTTCTACAGTATAGCTAAGTTAACCTCTGGTTACTGGAATATTTGCAGAACTTACTCCATGCTAAGTGGCAAATTTATATTTTTTAGAAACTTTCAGAAAACTTTAGGAATATTTTAATCATGTATTAAATTTCATAAAAACCACTAGCACTGCCCATTTTACAGCAAGGAAGTGGATAGCTTGTATTCCATTCTTCAGCTCCGGTACCTCATGGGTATTAATATAATATCATCACTACCAGTCAGCGCAACAGGATATACTGCTTGCAGGATCCTGTCTTTGAAGTAAAATGAAACCCTAAAGCTTTCATTTGCCTAATGAAAACCTCAGCCAGAAAGTTTCCTCGTTTCTGATCGCATATGGAGACTTCTAAGCTCATTTTGGCTTGGGACACCAGATGCTGGCCCTGCACGTGGCAGTCTCATCCAAATTTGGAGCAGGTGCTAATTATCAGAACAGGAAACAGACACTCAATCCAAAGAAAATTCCTCCCTTGGTCATATAGGAGGGCAGTTCAGTGCTAAATTATAAAGGGCTCCCTGCCCCCCAAATCCCAGTCTATACCCATTATTGTCTTCTCCCCTGCATATAACTTCTCGAGAACATGAGCATAAACATTCAGATCTCACACAAGAAGGCCTTATATAAATATGAATGTGATTTTTCTCTAAATCTAAAGGTGGTTTTCATTAAAAAGCAACATTAGCATCACTATAATAGCCAGCATAGTATGAAAAAATTTATTTCAAGTGGATCTGAGGAAACGGGCACCTACACAGATGTTTCTGGGTGCGAGCCTCCACCCTCCTCCTCCCTTTTCCAAATATACAGCACTGAGTGGTGGCTGTCAGGGTCAGGAGAGGAGGAAGTTCTCAGATGCCAGTGCAAAGCAATAATCTTCAAGTGGATGCCATGCCGACAGGGATATGGTGTTAGTTACAAGGAAGTCAAGAGGCTGAGACTGAGAGTCAAAGAAAGTTAAAAACAAAATCAGTATGAGGGGAAGGGTCACAGAGGGAAGCAGAGATGAGGGTCAGAAGGAAAACATCTGTAGGAACTGCAAGAGCTAACAGGGTAGAGAAGCAGGAAGCACAGATTTTTCTTTCTCCTCTGTTGCACATGGCATGGTTTTGATATCCTCCCATTTTTCCCATAATATTCACAACTTCAGTTACTCTTTCTAAATTGCAGGTCACTAAACAAATGTTAACACTCGCCTCCTTCTCCACTGCTATATTAGTATTGCTTTTAGCAGACACCAAGCCCTATCCCAAAAGTTCAGCTGATGCCTGGATTGCGTGTGTCTGGAATAAGAAAGTCACACTAGGTTACAACTTACTCTTTTTCCTTCGCATGACATCATTTCCTGTTATTTCACTCAATGAGATTTGTTTTTACTTACTTCTCAAGGAATCTGGAGAAGTGAATATAGGAAATGTATTTTTTTAAAATCCTCTTCATCCTTAGAACCAGAAAAAGGAGTTGCACCCATGATTCAACAGCACATTATCAACATAAGTCCTCTCTTTTTATTACCTTTTAGATTTCTTTTCTCTCTCTACTATCCCCACTTGCCTCCCACCCCTTTTGACAGGCACCACACCTAATGTGTTTGATTTTGGTTTTTTGATATGAATGTCTTCTTAAAAAATAGTGTCATTAGGGAATTAAAATGTGTAAATAATGTGGGAAATGTGTACTATATATAAGCTTTCTTTTCTTCACCCAGTACCATATTTCTAAGTTCTCTGCATTCTGCTATATGTAGAGTTATATAGCTATAATATTCATGTACCGCATTTTAGTTATCTAACCATTCTCATCTTGATGAATTCCTAGGCTGCCTCAAAGTCTCCTATGCTGTAAAAACAGGCATGATGAACAATCTCACACGTGTTCACTTAGGGCTCAGTGTGAGAAATCCCCTGGGATATATACCCAGCAGAAGGATGGCTGGGATGCTTGCTCTATACACACATTATTCCTCTCACTACTATCAGATTGTAAAGCAAATATTTTACAGTTCTTTTAGCCATGTGGTTTCCATTTGACTTCCAACTATACAACGACCTCAAATCAATACTCCTTGGCCTCATTTCTTACTGTTCCAAAATTTCCTGTGTAAATTTGCTTCTTCCCACCTGTCATCTTCTGTAGAACCACATTATGGCCCACAGACCTTCTGCTGCATCTTAAATGACACCAGACTTACTTTTGAAGCAACTGAGTTACCTTTATTAGAGTTTATATGGATTGAGATACCAGAGTATGATTTTTCAAGCCATCACTATTACTACAGTGCTTATTAAACACTTGAATTCACAGCATTTCAAACCATGACAATAGTTCCAGGTGAGACATGCTTCATGCTGAGGAATGTGAGTAAAGAATTCAAGTTCATTTCAAAGTCTTCCAATTCTGCATGAAGTCCTGCATTGATTTTTGCAACACAGAGAGTCGTATCCTCTTAAGAAGATCAGACAATAGTGCTCCAGTAGTATATGGCTTTGGTACCACATCTTAGAACACTTCTGTAACTCTATCCCTTTAATATTCATAAAATATTGTCATTTGTTGATGGTGAGTACAAATCATCATTTATAAATCCTGAGTAGGAAGACTCTGAATTATAGCTCTTTTGGTTTTCCTTCTTCTTCAACAGCTGCATCTCAGCCTTTTCTGCTGGCTCCTCCCAGCATCCTCTCCCTCTATCTCCACAAGTATTATGACGCCCCACTGCACCCCATAAAAGGAATATTCCACAGAAGCAGAATCTTCATGTGTCTTGTAACCTCTCTACCAAGAACAAAGTATTTTTTCCTGTGTAACTAATGGCAAAGGAAATTCAGGTGATGTTTATGCAGGCAAAGTTTTAATAATATGACCAGAGGAAAGGATGTACTGGGACCTCACTCTAGACCCTATCCATTTATTTACACCATGTTCTCTAAAGAGGAATTCTTGAAAGCGGCAATTATATAGGAACCAGAGAATCACTTTTGTCATCTGGATGGTGCCCGGATCCCAGTGCAAAGAACTTCTCTCAAGTCCTGTGAACACTCTAAATCCTCATCTCAATCTGGAAATATTCTTACATTCTGGTTGGCATAATAGAGTCTTGGGTCACTAAAAAGATGATAAATATCTAAGTCTGATGGATTATTTCCTTATTTTTACATACTTCTGAAGTGTGGAAGGAGCACAATATAGCACATGTTTGCATAGCCTGGCATGCATTAGGGACCCTCTCAGAAACGACTCTGGTCATACATGGCCTGGAATCAGACCAATCATCTTATTTTATATTCTTCCTGAAAAGATACAGAAATGGGAGGATAGAGTAGGTAACAAAAATGTGACCTGTGTTCTCTGGTATAATCTTCATTTCTCACTTAATTCTGGTCATTGCCTATACTTCTGCTGTCACTTTGAAATTTCAAAGAGGAATAAAAGAGGTATTGATTTAAGCACTCTATACTATTTAAAGCACTTTTACCACACAATGATTTCTTTGGAGTTTTACCACAACCTTGTGTGGCAGACGGGAAATATACAGTACTGTCATCCCCATTTTAAGGAAAAAGAAGCTTTTGCTTCCATGCTCAGAAAAATTTGCCATGGCATTTGGCAAATGCAATAAAATTCTTTCTCTTCTTTTTTTGGTAATATTTCCTCATATCTACCAAGAAGCTAAGAAGAGGCTTTTCATGAATAAGGATCTTCTATAGTTATCCTACAAACTACTTGGAATTTAGTTACTTTAGTAACTCTACAGAGTGTTGTTGAAAAGCTGAGAAGTAGATTCTATGTCATTTTTACCACTTTTCTGCTTTATTTCTGTTGAATTTTCAATAAGTAGATTTTTTTAAAAAAGCAAAATACATTTCTTTGCCAGTGAATAGAGAACACATAGAAATTTACAGTGCACATATTCATGTTCAAAATTCTTGAACTTTGTATTTTCTTATGTTTATGTAGAAAACATGGAAGGTCATTCAGAAGCCATTTCTATGACTTGTTGAGAGAAATCTTGAAGTTGCTTAGAGTAACTGGAACAACTGTTTTCTGTGAGAAGGAAATTCACTGCTTGCAATTCTGCAGATGTGCATCCTTAAAACAGAGATCCTGTCTCCTTGACGTGTATATTTTACACTTTTCCTTAGGTGAGCTTTAAGTTCCTTAAATTTAGTTGAGGTTGAGTTCATAATAGTCTATGCTACATTTCTTGTCTCAAGTTGAAGCTAAGGCAACAGGGAACATGTTTTATTCCTGAAGGGTGTTACCATGTGAGAAATCATATAAAAGTTAAATTTATTTAATACTTATTGAAAGTCAACACTTTTATGATTATCATGGCTATTGGCCACAGCCTTTTTATACACTATGTCTAGTTGCATTTGAAAAAATCTCAATAACTCTTCTAATTTCACTGAATTTAGTGCCCTGCCTAAAAAACTTTTGTCCTATTTATTGAGCCACACACAACAGATTTTTCCATAAAAAATTATGTTTTATTCAGGGCTTTCCCCTACTCCATTTCATAGAACATAAAAACAAGTAATGGAGGGCCGGGGATTTAGCTCAGTGGTTTCGCCGCCTGCCGCACAAGTGCAAGAACCCGAGTTCGATCCCCGCTACCAAAAAAAAGCAAGTAATGGAATAAACTTGGAAAAACCAATAGTACAACTAGGAGAATTCTTACTATCCTAACTAAAATAGCTGTACAATTAGCAACTTTCATGCTGTCTCACTGGTGTGTAGGCAAGTGTAGGGCGTATGGTGTTGCATTTCTCTGACCTTCAGCAGTTTAGTCTTACATATGTGGATAGATATCTTGTATTGTTGATTATCTTTTAATGTTATACTTATTGATCGGCTTAATTTGTGAATTTGTTGAAAATACTTGAACAAGTAATTTCCTGAAGGAGGCACGCAATGGTTTCATCACAGACTCCTATTGCTGAATTACTATTAGCCAAGAACATTTCCTTTTGTGTATCAACACCTTCTGTTTTTATGTATAAAACATAAAGGACACACAAAAGAGTGCATGGCGTGGAGAAGCACATAAGTGCAATCAGTCTTTTTATCACCCTTTTCTTTACTATTCCAGTGTGGGAAAACCACATATCAGAAACAAGTGTCTTGGAAATTAAATCACAAACGCTGTCTCTATGGTAAGGAAAGGATGTGAAAATTCTTCTCACCAAATGATTTGTGTAGGTGCAAAAATTAAGCAGCATACACTAAAGAGGGAAATTGCATCTATTAGTTTCCTTTTAATTTCAAATTGCAATATCTTAAATAAATGAATATCATAGTTTGATGTACCCAGCGCAGAGCTTTATACAGTGAAAATTTAACAAATATTTATTGATGTGGATATGTTATTATTTCAAATCACCGTATTGCTATCAGGTTTCCAAACAGCAACTTATTGTTTCCAAACACCCATATTGTTTGCTTAAAGTGTGGTTGCCCTCACTCTAGAAATATTTTGTCATCTTACTTTTTCTTCCCCCCCTCCCAGGTGCCCTAGGGAATGGGTTTTGTATGTTAGTTACAAAAACAAAGGTCCTAGGGTTGTTCAAATCACTGTTACTCAGGTAGATCTGGGCATCTCCGCTGCATCAATCATTTTCCCTGCATGTTTTCCACACACGTACACAGTCGGTAGAGAATTCACAGTGTACTCTGCTCTAAGAGTACTGCTTGGCGTTTGGTTACCACAGGACTCAATGTGGGAATTCTGGTCCACAGGAGAACACCGCTTAGCCAAAGCAAGGATACGATTTAACTGTGGCACACAATGTTTTCTAGTCACCTTCTAAAAGGTTTGAGTAGGGAAACAAAAATCAACATTCACTCATTAAATCTTCCCATGAGCCTGTGAAGAGGCATAGATAAATGTTATTATCTCATGTTGTGAGGGAAGAAATGGAGGCTAGAAGAAATTAATTAATTGTGCAAAGTCACAGCATAGCTTATCAGGCATCTGGTGAGGCAGCGGTGGCACACATTCAAACTGGATGATGAGGGAGTTCAATAAAAGTGATATTTATAAGGTGTGAGGAAAGTTTAGGAAAAGCAACAAAGAATCATGCTGCATATTGAAGCTGGTAATGTCAGGGAACTATTTCCATTCTCTAACCTGAAAAGGTGAAGGGAAAAGAGTAGTTACTGAACCACACAGTGGGCCACCTCATAGGCTACCTGCCTGTCAGTAAAAGGCCACAGCTGACCACAGTTAAGCTGAATGGGAAAGAGGCGATGAAACAGACAGCTGGCCCTACTTTCCTCCTCCCCTTCAATATCTCGCTGCTTCCTGTTCTCGGTAGTCAGAAAGAAAATGAGTCCCGATGCAGCCGGTTGAGACCGCCTTCCTGGACACAGCACCGACTGGGGGCAGAGTGAGCACTCAGGCCTTCCCACTGCGTGTTTCTGTCTTCACATAAGTAGTTAGTTTCTGTGGACTAGTCACAACTTTTTATTTCTAAAAATCATATCTCAATATAAATATTCGTCACTTGGTATTTTTTGTTTACCAAATCTTTTACAGTGAGATATTTCTGAATATGATTTTTGAGTTACGGATCATATTACTTCTCTTGTCTTCATAAAAACTAAGTGATTGGAAGTGAATGAGTGTAACTGTTGTGGAGTTATAGGAACACACACACATAATTTGAAATATGTAGAGTGTTAATGTTTCACCAGGATATGACATTTTTATTGCTTTACTTATTTTCCTGACTTTTTCTCTAGTTCCATTCTGCAGCTCCTTGAGACTCACAGAGCCATAGGCTAAATAGCCGTAAGTATGGGGCTCTCTCTGCGCACATTCTGCCCTGCAAATACAAACCCACATGGCCAGCTTTACTAAAAGCTAATGGCAAAAAGAGGTAGCATCTGTTACTCTAATGTCTTGGCCATTTATTAATTGAAATAATTTTGCTAAGGTCTTTTTGAAAGTGGACGGATATGGAACAGCGTGAGATGCTGAGATGACCTACACTTGGAGATGAAGATTAGGCCACAGTTTGAAGTCTGCCCCAGATTATTTGCAGTTTGGGGGAAGTCCCTCTGCAGGTCTACATGGAGACACAAGGGCATGCTAGGTGGTCTCTTCAGATGACCAATCCTCAGTTCCACATTTATTTAGAGGAGCAACTAAGCTCTGTTCAGAGGAAACTGAGGAAAAGGAGGATCATGGGTAGGACACTCAGCTTGCAGATCTTCCAGTCCTCTTTGAAATTAAAGGAACTCGTCTCCATAGCAGAAAGTTCATGCATCCTATGTATTCAGTAATGCCGCTTGCTGGTCTTCATCTTCGGTTTTCCCTACTCCTAAACCTTCCAGGAAATGTTTTATAATTTTTTTTCATTTCTCAAAATTTCAGTGCTATCTTAGGTTCTGTATAATGCCAATATTGTTATGAATTAGCAATTCCAGATAATTGGTTGGTTGGCTAGATTATATTTAGGTCTTCCAATTAAGGCCAGTTTTCTTATCTTCCAATTAGTATGACTGAATGAGAGCAATAGTTACCAAGTTGGGCATCACAATTAATTAGGGAGATTTTTAAAAAATACAAATTCTTTGCTCCCATATTAAACAAACCAAATCATAATATTCCAAGGTGCACGTTTTTATAAAACTATCCTAGATGATTCTGCTACAACTGGTTTGGAGGCTGCTGCATATGACATGATCAAGTGATTTGTGATGGCTCTTACTCTGAAAACCAGAGCCTGGAATAAAAAGACATTAACTAGAATAAATGCTGGTTAAATGCATTATTATGCTCCCCAAGGAGATTTTATTTCTCAACAGATACGTCATCACCACTTTAAGGAATTCATTGCAGTCATTATTCCCCTTCTGTTACACAGGAGGACTCAAAAGACCAGAAAGGTAAGGAACTTGTGAAAGGTCACTAATATTGGTAGAGGATAGAGAGCTACTGATTTCTAGTGCAATGATCTTTAAATTATAGCCATTCTTATCAGTGGAACAATACTGAAGAAGAGGGCTTTAAATGTCAGTATCGACTCATTAATGCTTTCTCCCTCCTTCAATGCTAGGCCAAAGGAAAGAAATGACTTCTTCTGAGTATGCTGTGGTTTTCCTCCTTAAATGAGCCCATTAAAATTGTCCTCTCCTCTTCCTGCCTAACTAGTCTCTCTTGGTTCCCAGTTGATGAAATAACGTGCACTACTTAAGATTCATATTTCCTTTCTAACTATGCCTTGAAGGAGCGGGATTAACTTTCTCAGCTTCTTCTCCAGCAGTAAACTCTAATTGGCTGACAGCTTGCTCAGACAAACACGCAGCCCCTGAGGGTTTTTATGGTAAAAGAAAAGAAAACATGGTCACAGATCCACCATTTCTCAATATATTTCTCCCACAAACTATAAAAATAGGACTGCATCAAGGAGGCTAAAACAGAAATATGAGATACTGGCCAATAAAATTTGATAATAACCCAACATCATTCCCTCTTCCTAGAATTCTATTTCTGTTGGCCTATACAAGAAAATATTCTCAACATTTTAATTTCCACTCAGACATGACTGTATGCACAATGCTTTGATGAATCATCTCAGCCAGAATGTTTGCAATAGGCTTAGATTTGACTACCATATACTGCCTTCCTGTTTGACTTTAATTATGCAGGTGTCAACTGGATGCGTATGTTTTCTTGAACTTTGACTAAGTTTGTTCTATACTGCTAACAGCAATGGCTTTGATAATGACTGGCCCTAATCATTGATGCAGCCGCATGTGTAGAAACACTGATTGATTGAGGTAACACAGGCCTGAGCAACAAGCACAAGACTGTCTGGCATTGAAGAGTAGGGTGGTTCGGTCAATCCAAAGCCCAAGACTTTCTCCAGGAATTCGGCACTGGGATGTGCTTTTGTCCATGATGGTTTGGCCTTTGGAAGCAAACACTGCTGCCATTTTGCTATCCTGAGTAAAACCATCATGCAGATCAAGCTGGGAAAATGGAAAGGACAGAAACAAGAGAAACACATTTTTAAAAGTCCCATAGTCTTTCTAACTACCAGTTTTTTACAGTGGTAAAACCTTATCAGAAATATCATTCAGAGCTGGGTTTTGTTATTTCTATTCTCCATTAAGCCAAGTAGAAAAAAGGCTTTTTAATAAGATTACAAGAAAAGAGATGGAGAAAAAGTCATAGATTTTAGAAAAGCTTTTGTAAAGCCTCTCATGAAACTTCTCTATCCTATGGGAACACGCAGTTTGGGTGAGTGATCAAGAAAATGCCAGGGTCCACGGGGTCACACACGTCACGAGGCTCTGGGTTAGGCAAGACTCACTGAACTGACTGGAGTCAAGAAAGAGAAAAGTTGCTTAGCAAGTTCAAGGCTTTGGTAGAAGAGTTTTCATATTCATTGATTAAATCATAATTTTGGATTATCACTCTAGAATGAACAAAGTTAAATATATATATAGAGAGAGAGAGAGAGAGAGAGAGAGAAGAGAGAGTCATAAAAATGCAATAATTCATTGAAAAATTCCTGGGTTGTTAATTGATTATAAACTTTATAAGAATTCATAGTGTCACATAGCTATTTAAAAAGTAAGACAGTTTTAAAGCTGTGATTAACCACATTATAATGTCTCCCCACTACCAAAAAAATAAAAAATAATTCTGCTTTTCTTCTGCTTGGATAATATTTGGAGTTGCATGTTCAATTTTGGCATTGGTTAGTAGAGCACACTTGAGAAAATCCTAAATTGGGGTTGCTAGAATTGTGAAGCATTATAGAAAAACTATGTAGAAGAAAAACTCCTTTTTTTCTGGAAAAGTGAAGATTGATGGAAAACAAATAACTATCTTTTCACATTTATTCATTGTCAAACATGTTTTTCACTTTCTAAATGAATGAAAGTGAGAGAAGTACCAGAAACACAAACATGGACAGGATCTGAAGACAGTTTAGTGAAGGACAAAGGCACAAGAAAAGAAATTAAAATATGATAAGATGCACCTACTACCAGAAAGGCACTAGTAATGGAAGCACTAAGCAAAACTTATAGGAACATCATCCTTTAACTTGCCTATAGAAGGAGAAGCAGGAGAAGCCCTTGGCAGGAAAAAAAATGTTCTAAGAAGGTAAAGAGACATGTAGCCTCAGTAATGCTTTATGATGTGCAGCCACAGAGAAAACTCGATATGGGAAAAAGGAGTTTGAAGGGGAATAAGACATTACACTATTTATTCAAGATAATTTGGTTAGTATGTGAAAAAACAGATTCATATCCTAAAAAGATTTGTCATAGAGGGCAAATGGTTAAGAATAACCAGTACATCTGTGAAAATAATGGGACCTAACTATATTAAAAAGAAAATAATAGTTTGGAAAGGATAACTACATCACCAGAACAAAATAACAATCCTATAAACATATTCAAGCATGTATTCACAGAAAAAGTACATTTCAAATCCATGGGGAAAAGGGAGTTATTCGTTTAATGAACCAACTTTTGTGGGATAATTGGTTAAATTCTTGGGAAAAATTACATTAAAACTCAATGTTTCATGTCCAAATAAATTCCAAGTGATGTTACCATTTAAATAAATAAATGTGAAACATCAAAACAAATAAAAATATGCACAAATAATTACTTGAGAGTGATGAAGGTTTTTCTGAGGATAAATCTAAAACAATAAAAAATCTGTAAAGGAAATAATTGATATGTTTTCTTTACAAAAAAAAAAGGAGAAAAAGCAGGAGAAATACAAGAGAAAGAGAGAAATGAAATAAAACCAATGAGCAAGATCAGCCCTAGATTCTACCCCCACCTCTATCCATCTCCGCTCACATCTTTTCTTTCTGTACTTCCCTTTTCAGTAAATTGCATTGCATTCACATCCTTCTATTTCCTCAGCTCAAACCCATAGAAGCCATTCTGATCTCTTCTCTTTTCCTTCTTTCTCCACATCTAATCTGTCAGCCAGTGTTGTTTGCTTTACCATTCAAAGTGGATTGCAAATCTATTGGTCCCCATTCCTCCAGCCATGATCCTCATCCAGGCAACTGTCACACAGATTCCTATAATTGTTTCCCAAGTGGTTTTGCTGCTACACACTTGGTCCTTGGACCTCCATTCTCCAATAGCAGCCAGGATGCTTACGATGCTGTGGTGGTGGTCACTATTCACTACCTACGGTATTTTAAGAACCACCATGAACCAAACTTATTCTGAAAGTTGAGGCTGAAGCAGTAAACAAAACAATCAAATACATGTCCTTGTGGAACTGACATTCTAGTGAGGATAGGGAACAGGAAAAGACAATACAACATGAGTCAAGTGGTATTTTATATGATAGAAACCATGGATAAATATTAAGCCGGAGATGGGCTGGGGATTTAGCTCAGTGGTTTCACCACCTGCTGTGCAAGTGCAAGGACCTGAGTTGGATACCAAAAAAAAAAAAAAAAAAATTAAGCAGGAGAGGAACATAGGGCTTACCTGGGCAGCTGTCTGCTTTGGTCATGTGCTATGTTCACTGCGAAGAAGCTCAGCAGAAGGGATGAGAGGGACTGAAATCCCAGAGAAGTAATTTTTCTAATTCTTCTGCCCAAATGGGGAAGATTTTTAAAAATATATGTGCCCAGAGTGAATATCTTCTTTATTTACCCAATTCATGGGCCATACAGATGGTTTGTTTTAAGATGACCACTGACTCATACATTAAAAACAGAATGCAAGCATGGAAGCAGGAATGTAATTTGTGTGATTATTGGAACATTCCAAGTGAAAAGTTATAGAGACTTGATGCTGGCTGGTTGGCTCAGCTGGTTAGAGCGCAGTGCTAATGAAATGTTACAGAGACTTGAATAAGTCTATAGTGGTCAAAGCCATAAGAAGAAATTGATTCTGGATATATTTTGAATATAGAAGAAACAAAAAAATATGGCTGTTGGATTGTGTATGATACTTTTAAGTCCAACTTCCAATATATTCATACTTAATTCTCATAACATCATCTCCATTTATTCTTCCTCATGCTCACAAAACTACAAATATATTGCCCCTCTTTCTTACTCTTACAGAGTCTGAGTCCATTCTTGGTTCAGAGCCTTGACATTTGGTGTCCTCTGTTGTGATTCCCTCTGTCCCCTACTCTGGGATGACATGCCTGACCATCCTACTTAAAATATGACTTGCAGACAGTAAGACAATTTCTACTCAGTTATTCTCTATATATAACTTACCACTATCACTGATAAAAAATTATGTATTTCTTTATTGTCAGTATTTCTACAATATAAGATCTATCCCATTAGGATCAATGTCATAATCTGAAATAGTGCCCCATAAGTAGTAAACATGTTCAGTGTATGTATCTTTCTTCAATCGGCTTACCCCAAAGCATTCAAACCTTTACCTTAGAACTCCCAATGACGTATTTTTGACTACTGCCCTTTAGTTGCTGAGACAAAATACCAGACACTCACAGCTTAAAGGAGGAATGGTTTATTTTGGCTCATGGTTTCAGTCCATGGTTGGCTTGCTCCAAGACAGAGGCAGGTCAGCAGAGGGGAATGGCAGAGAAAAAGGTGCTCAACCCATGGCCACCACAAAGCAGAAGAGAAGGGAGGAGCTAGGACAAGAATACACTCCACCAGATCCCTCCCCCCATGACCCAAGACCCCACCTCCTAACAGCTCAGCCAGCTCCTGAACTCATCAGTGCAGGAATCCACAGATAAGTATAGCTCCCTCCATGGTCCAATCACCTTCTGTACACATGAGAATTTTAGGAGAAATTTTAGATTTAACCCATAGCATGGCATAAAATCAAAATTCTCCCTTTCTGAAAAGAATTTAAGGCAGTAGAGTGGACTTATATTGCATAAAGATGCAAAGAGGGTGAAAATTTCTTATTTTCCTCTATTTCCTTCTGTCTAGAGGTGCATTGTGCATATTGTAGAAAATGATATCTGTACCTTTTACATTTCTAAATACCATATGTCTTCATATTTACCATGAAAATTATTTTATTTTGTTAGTGCCCAGTTATGTCAGAGATTATAAAAAACAAAGATATGAAGATAAAGCCAACTTACATTAAACAGAGGTGATTAACCAGAATGAAGTATGTTAGTTCTAAGTTGATAATATAATATTTTGTTATCACATACAGAACATCAATTATGTACATGAAGGGTAATAATTGTCTTTTTTAAAGTCCTGCCTAGGGGTAGTTTAATTCTATTGCCAAGCTGCTAGAAATTCAATTGATGTAATGCAAATTAATGGTCAATGTTAATATTACAAAGTTTATGAGATTTAGATCCAGAACAGAGGCTCTTGCAAATAACATTTCAATTATTAGTTCTCCTGGTGGTCTTTAATAAAAGAGATGAAATAGTTATTATTTTAAACCCGGGCTTATGTTCAAATTTTCTTAATGTGCCTATATGAAAGGCACTGAAGAGATTTATAGTATATTCCTTTATGTAAATATTTGTTATTTTAATTTTTTGTGCTAATTAGTATATAACAGAGCCATTTCAAATGATATACCTTTGCTTATTATTATAATCACAGTAGATATTCAGTTTGGGTTTCCTTCTTTCTGCTCTGCTCCCAAACCAACGAAGTCACATGGACAGTCCAGAGAATACCTACCTTGGATAATAACTCCCCAGCTGGTGGTTACTAGATCTAGGGAGAAAAGTGCATTTAGTAAATGTAGAAAAAAAGTTACTCAAAATATAAAGTCAAGACAAACACTGACAGATTTTGTCTGCATTCCTATGAACATTTAACAAAGTCTGTATGAAAACAGGAGATATATTCAACTGGAAAAGCTGAGAAAGACTGAAAACATGAACAACATGATAAAGCAAAATCAGTTCATTCTCATCATCTGGATGTGATCTCACTTCCTGTGTGTTCGCTCCCTCCCTCTGAGTCTCTGTTCCCTAATTCACTTACAGAAGCCTCCTTGCTGGCATCTCTGCTTCTAGTCTTACCTTCTTAAGAGCCATCTTCCTTATTAAAACCGTAGTAATTTGTTAGGTTGATTATAGTGAGATTGCCATTTAAGACACCATATTTTCAAAGAAACTTTCCCTAACACCAAGGTTTGATTGTCCTGAGCTTCCTTTTGCATCAGTATTTACTATATATTACTGGAATGAAGTATGAGAGTAGCTTCCTTTCACCAAGCAGACTCTAAAGTTCCTCTTGGGAAGGAACCGTCTTACTCATGTATTCCCAATGTCCTGCAAAAGACCTGGCATACAGTAAATAAATACTCAAAAAATACAAGTTGGGCTGAACTGATAGGAAAGAGGTTTTATTTTGTAAATTTATTTTGTTTTGTAAAATTTTTAACAATGGGACTAAAATATCCTCCGAAATTGTGTACATTTATACAGAAACATTTTTTACTCCAATCAACTTTTAGACATGGTTGGTCTAGTTCTGCAAACTTTATGAAAATATATTTTTACTGCTAACTAAAATATTTTTAGTTAAAAACTTGTAAGGTCTCAAAACCATCACAACTTGTTCTGTGTCATTTCCAAAGTGGCTTTAGTGCCACTTGGTGTTTGTTTTGTTTTCATTTCTAACATTACTCAAAGAGAACAAGGACAGTGTTGTTGATGGTTATGATAACAGGACACACATACTCTAGGAAATCTTTTATCCTTGGAATTTTGTCATTCAAAATTCAGATAGCTAAAACCCTTAAAACATGTACCTCAATGTTTACCTACACTACAATAATTGGATGAGGAAAGCGAGAGCAGGATGGATACATCTTGATCGTTTTCTGTAGAATATGGTCCAACTCTGGTCTGGGTACCTTCTCCTCTGCATACCTTCAGTCCCCCACTGAAGGTGGTATAACATCAGTGCTACTGTTCACAGAGCACTGTGTGGTTTCTGTGAATCCCTAGGGCCAATTATTGGCCTGAAAGCCTCCATAAAGCTCTACCAAGCATCAGCTACTCTTGAACAAAAAGCATTGTACATCCAGGGTCTCTGGAGAATGACTGCCTGAATGACTCTCCTGGAGATCACTGTGCCATTGAAATACAATTTGCACCTGGTGGCAAAAGTTGTGAAAAGTCAATACTTGATGAGGGAGAACTTTTTAAAACCCTTGAAACAGCAGAGTGGCTCAAGGCTATTTGTTGTGTTTGCAATAAAAGTGTAATCTAGTGTAATATGCAGGTAGTTCTCAACTAGGGATAGCCAGCTGTGAGACTATTGAACAACATCCCTCTCTCTCTCCAAATGAGCTGTTAAGAGAACAAACAGAACTGGTAAAGGACTAATAAGAATTTTGAGAAAAAGAAAAAAACTTCAGAAAAGGTTACACCTCAGAGTTATGCTAGAAGATGTATACAGAAATTACAGAAATGTTGGTGATTCTATAGTGTGAATTTCAGATACTTAATTCTAGTCTTGAGAGATGCCCGAAGAGGAAAAGCTGTTTGTGTGCAGAGAGAAACTTTGGTGGGGAAACATTAAACTATACAAAACTTATTTATATATAAAAAATTGGAAGCAAGAATGTTTGTTAGAAATACTGCATTTTGTGTTTTTATAAACCTTATGTTACTACCATCTGTAACACACTTTTCTGGAATCTAGCTGGTTTAATTTGGAGTTTATGTTAGTTCACTACATGAATTGTCACACAAAACACTCCCTTATCTGTAGATTTTGGCTAATATTTCATCATCCCATGCAAAATGACAGGAAAGCTATATTGTCTCTTAAAATGTCCAATGCTCTCAGATGTAAGGTTTATTCAGTGAGGATCTGAAAAAGGATCAAAAATGATTGAATATCTGAAAGAATAAAGAAACCCCGGGTTGCACATTCATATTTAAAATTTTTTTAGATTTAGTTGAGGGAAGGTGTTTCAAGTAAAAAATTTTTAAAAATTTAAAAAGTGGTCTCTTCTCCCTTGTGACAATAATTTTTGTTTCGAGGAAATCTCAAGATAGTGAAGTCATTTTTTATCATTGAGACTACACAGCAGAGTCATTATAAGCATTTACATTGAAAATTGTTTTTGTTTTAGTTAACTGGTCACTGGCTAATTTTTACTTCAAATTTGGGTGGGTTTTTTTTGAATTGTGTGACATTTATTGAAATAAAAATTGGATACAGAAGTTCTGGAACATCCTTTGATGGAAGAAGTAGAGATTAGAGAGAGCTCAAAATGTAAAATCTCAATGTTTTCTTGGGTGAAGGCAGGACTGTGGGAAGCAGAGTGATTTGGCTGGGGGAATAATAAGCCCAAGGAGGACAGGCTGAGTTTGAAACTTGGATGGGACTGTCCAGTGTGAGTAGCATTTACAATGGAACTCTGGAAATGAGCACAGAAAGCAGAAGTGGTGGTCAAGGTTGTTAGTTATTTGCATGACTGTGAAAGCAAGAACACTGAGGGAAACTCAGCTTTCTCTACTGATTAGAGGTTTATCTGAAAGAAAAAAAAAACATGACTAAGTAAGTAGGACTGAGTCTTTGAGAATATATACAATTTAAAGAAACAAAGAAAAAAAATCAACATTATTCTAAAATAGTATTTTAGAAATACTGACAGATGCTCTGCAAACTGTTCAGAAAATGATTTGAAGGGAAAAATAGTCCTTTTTGGAGTCCAAAGGAGAAATCAATACAATGGAGAGAGAAAGAAATCAGAATAAATTAAACGTTATTGCTTTTGAGAAACTCTTGGTAAAACACTGCATATTTGGCCTTCTTTAAAATACAAACAGCTAAGTAGGTATATTCTGTACAGAAAGCAATGCCACTTGGCATGATTTTACATTGTCTCAGTTAAAAGCAGTATACTTTTTGACATATATTGATAAGCCATATAAATCATCATTTTATTGAATTGTTTAATAGACAAGCATAACTACCTGATGCAAATGTTATTAGAAAGTAAGATACAACCTTTTAAAGCATTTTTATTTAAACAAATGAAAGTGAGTGATACAATTGGTATCACTAGAACATGGACATGACTTTATGAGCTCAGTTTCCAGAATATTTCAAAGGCGTAATTTAATGTAAGATTTTACTTAAAAATAGTGAACAGGTTGTTGGATTTATATTAAAAAAATTTCCAGAAGGCATGGTCTCACATAATAAAGCTAAATTTTGTAAAATGAGTCCAAGTGATGACATTTTATAGATGATAGATATTTTCTTCTAAAATTTTCCATCAGCTTCTTTTCACATCATATTGGCTTTTATATTATCATTCATTATTTTTAACTCATGAAAAGTACCTGGTGCTAGCTTTTCCAGTTTTAATTTTAAAAAATAAGGCATCTTAATATCAGTTCTGGTTTCTTAAAACTGAAACACGCAAAACTGTTTTCTTATTTTTTCCACACTTCCTTTCTGCACACTATTTTCCCAAAAGAAGTGTAAGTTCTCCATATTTAAGTAAGTGCTTTGTAATATAGACCATTATGTATGTTTCACATCAATATTTTAACTTTTAAACACTTTAAGCTTGTTCTTTGAATATAATGTTATGCAAATATCTCACTTTTCTAAGAATTACTCAGGAATTATGTTTCCATGTTACTTTGAATATCTTGGCCACTCTATTTGATGACCAATTCATTGATAATGCATTTTTTTCATTTACATATGCTCAGTACCTGGCTGATATACAATAGATGCTCAGTTAATATTTTCCGAGCAAACAAATCAAGTACTGTTTGTTTATATGTTGTAAAAACACACACAATGTATAAATACATTTATAAAACACTTATGAATAAGGATATGTACTGAGAAACACCCTGTTACCCAATTTCTCCTTGGAAGACATTAGGCAGTGTCCAAGCCTAAGAGTATGGTCTACTATATATCTAGACTATACACATCAGGGAGTCATACCATCCTATTTCTCCTACACTACAAACCTGCATGCAACTGTACTAAGCACTGTAGGTAATTGTGACACAATGGTAAAAAATTGTGTATATAAACATAGAAAATGTACAGTAGACATAAGATTAAAAAGTGGTACACCAGTGTTGGGAACATACCATGAATGGAACTTGCAAGAGTGGAAGTTGTTATGAGATACTCACTGAGTGGTAAGTCAATGTGAAGGCCAAGGACATTATTGTACAATACCAAAGACTTTATAAACACTATACACTTAGGCTACACTAAATTTATAAAAGATGTTTTCTGTTGTAAATAGTAAATTAACCTTAGCTTACTTAGCTAATTTTCTTTTTTGTGAGTTTTCTTTTCCTTCCTTCCTTCCTTCCTTCCTTCCTTCCTTCCTTCCTTCCTTCCTTCTCTTCTCCCTCCCTCACTCTCCTCCTTCTCCTCCTCCTCCTCCTTCTGCTTTTTTCTCCTTCTTTTTCCTATCTTTTTTGCAGTATTAGGGATTGAACACAGGGCCTCATCCATGCCAGGCAAACATTCTACCAGTAAGTTACACCCCCAGGCCAACTTTTTGACTTTGTAATAACACTCACTCTAACACACAAACACACAGCACAGCTGGATAGTTCCTTTCTATGTTCCCTTAGTCTATGCTTTTTTTCTACTTTTTAGACATTGTTGTTGAAAATTAAGACTCAAGCACACACATTATCCTCATCAATAGGACTGTCCCCCACCTCCACATCTCATCCCACTGGAAGGTCTTCAGAGACAGAGCACACATGGAGCTGAGACCTACTGTGACCGCAGTAATGTCTTCTGGAACCCACCTGAGGACCCACGGAGGCTGTTCTTGAGCAGCGCCTCTCTTTTCAATAACATATCCATGGTCTCATGTACTGTTTCCTTCTTTATTTTCATCATAGGTTTGCTTTAAACAGATAATGTGCTATGAGTATCCCTCTTTATTGATGAAAACCTTTCAGTGTTGGGATCCATGCTTTCATACTTCTCAGAACTGTTGAGGTGTGTAAAAGATTCTACTAAATCCATCACTGTGAAACTCTTGGGGCTTCTTCTTGCCCTTGTTCTGTACTTTTCTTTTCTACTTTATTCACCTTTCACTGTGTTCACTAGGCAACAGGTATATTTCAGCTACATTATAATCTTATGGAAACAGGGCTGGGGATTTAGCGCAGTGGTTTCACCACCTGCTGTGCAAGCACAATGGACCTGAGTTCAATCCCCGGTAACAACAACAACAACAAAATAATAATAATAATCTTATGGAACCACCAGCATAAATATGTTCCATCAGTAGCTGAAGCCTACGTGGTGCGTGGCATATGAATAGTGAATTATGTGAATATGAATATGATTATGAAATATGTGAATGTGTGTATATCATTTCTATGAAAAAAAAATATATATAGTCAGTTTTCCTATGGGCATACTCTGATCCTGGAGGGAGATTTCAATAAGTGGTTACTAAAGTTATTTAATGATTTCTTCTAAAAGTATAACAGCTTGCCTCCTCTCTAATCAACCCCCTTACTACTATCCCATAATACATTATACTTTCCTAGTTTAATTTCCAACGGTTTTTCTGTTTTTCTTCAGATGACATTGCTTTTAATTCATTTACTTTGCCATACATGGATAAATGCGTAAATATTGAATCATTATTGAACTCCGAAGGCGAGCCCCTGTATCGCCAGGCATGCAGAAAGGCTCAGCCAGCCAGGGGCTCGGGCTGTAGTCTCTGGCCTGCCAGGAAGTATGTGTCACCTCCTTGATCCTCAGTTTCCCAGTGGTATGTCTGAGGTTGTACAGATTCTTCTCAACTGCATTATTGTACCAAGACTTAAGAAATAATGATACAACAATGAATTCTCACTAGAAACTTTGTCCATAAGCTTAATAATACTAAATTTTACTGCATCCTATATATTATAGGCCTTGTCTGCTTAAAAAAAAAATGCTCATTAAGTGAAAAAAATTTGGACACAATCTCTTTTGAAACACTTGCTAATTTAGCCAGCATGTATTTGATAAATGACTTATGTTTCTAATACTAATTATGGCCAGAGGCAATGTTATGGGTGATTGTTTCAGATGTAAAAACAAATCAAATAATATGTAATTTCCAAATAGGTTTATCTTTTCAAAAAGAATGAATGACTCTTATAAAGTTCTATTTTTATATGAGTTGGAATATATAGATTTATATTTGTTCTTATTTTTCTAAATAGAGGCCTTGTAATACAAGTTAGCATCATGTTCAGAGAGAATTATAAGTCTCATATAGCTGTCTAGCACTTTCAACTTTATTAATATGCTTTCACACTTATTAACTCATTTCATTTTCTGAAAAATATATGAGAAGTAAATAGAGCAAGGTTTAATTTTGCTGTTTATAAAATAGGAGAAAGAGACAAAGATCCTATGAATAATTGCTCTAAACATTGTAGGAAGTGGGGCCTGCCGACTTTCCATGACCTGCAAACTTCCACTCCTGGATCTTTCATACTAATCCCAACTAAAATTTGTCTCCTTTTTAGGGCCTGGTTGCTTATGACACTATTGTAGATGAGTGGGCCTAAAAAAAGGATCTTAGTAAGAGCTGAACATGGGAATTTCTACAAATAAGAGAGATCCAACAGTCATCAAAGTGATGCCAAGGTTATCATGGTAGGATATTAATATTTGAAAGCCCTCGTTGTCTGAAAAACCTGAGAACATCCTTGGTGACAGTGGACTGGACTTGAAATAATATAAGTATATTATTATCCCTAGAGCTAACAATAAATTATTGTGAACTTTAAAATCTGAGAAGAAGATAGATTTCATCTTAAGTATTCTTAACACACACACACACACACGCACACGCACACACGCAAGTAAATGTTTGCAGGAAAGAATGTTTAGTGCCTTGATTATAGTGGCAACAGCACGGGAGTATGTGGTGTACAAATATGTACTAAATGTGTATAATTTTTGATGTATCAATTATACTTCAACACATAGTTTAAAACAGGAATATTATCAATGAATACTTTAGAAGAAAATAACAAGCACATTTATCCTGACTCTTCTCTGCTTTTCTGTACAAAAATAATGTAATTAGTTGAACCAAAGTTGACAGCAGCACACTGGGTCTTGCCACCCCAAATTTAGAGTTGGCTATTGAATCGGTTCCTGGACGTTGCTCATGTAAAGCTTATTGCAGCACCAGCCCATGAACTTTACACTTCATTGTGCAAAAGCCTATTTGGAAATGTTAAGCCTTTGGCAAGATATAGGATCTCTAAATCATCCTTGCATGGTTTAGAAATTCTTGTTCTTGAACAGAACCAATAACAACACTGTGTGCCATATTTTCAGCATTGAAACTATGCTCCATTAAAAGAAGCAGCCTTATCCAGATCCTGCAGCGAGCTATATCAAAGTTTCTATCAAGTAAAATAGAATGCCATGAGTTTCAACATTTTGCCAGAGAAAATATGTAGGATGGAGGATGGGCACTTAGCATTATCTAAATTAGAAAAAGGATTATGATTTATAATGCCTTTGTTTTTGGCTGTGATCATTTAAATTCACTTCTCAATATTTATAAATATATATGATGTGCATTGTGACAAATATCTACTTCTCATACCACCAACTAGAGGGATGGAAAGAACCACAGACTTACACTGGAGTTTGGATCACAGAATTCTATTTCTCTTTACTCAGGTCAGATTTGTTAATCACCTGATAAAGTCAGGCACTCTTTCAGCTACTGAATTTTCCATGATGAGCCCTGGCTGAGGTATTGTCCTTCCGCATGGAGCATTGAGGAAAACAGACATTAAAAAATCATCAGACAAATAGTTGGTAAGAGTTATGCAAGATATAATTTGAAGTGCAAGGCACAATAAAAAGAGATAAGAGACCCAGAAGTTCAGAAGAACAAAGGAGAGGTGGACAGATGATACAGAATACTCAAATTAGAATTTCAATTAATAAAAATAGTATACTTTATTATATGGACTATATTTTACTAGAAATTTCATATAATCCCACTCATATGTAAGTATGTATAAATACATAAATTCATATATATATAAAGGAAAATATATTTACAAAGACATATTTCATCTAAGTTTGTTAATTTTGGGTATAGAGTGCTGATTTCTAGTCCTACGTGGATGTAAGGGAATCTGGAAAGGCTTCCCTGGAAGAAACACCTACACTGCCTGTAAGGGATGACTAGCAATCAGAATAGACAGAATGGAGGCTAAAGAATCCTTCAAATATGTGAGCTATCAGATTAGAAAACCCTCATAGTGCAGAAGTACTCATTGATAAGTGTTCTCCTGGAATAGGAGAAGGGCAGGCATGAAAATGTAGTTTGCTGGAGGGGAAATCAGTAGGAGATGAGCCTGTAAATGCTGCTGTACCTGAGTCATCCAGGGCTCTTTTTAGCCTGGGCTCCTAAGCTGCCTTCTCCCACCTGCAGGATTCACATATGTACCCTAAGGTAACTGTGATGACTTCCAAGGCTGGGAGAATAACACAAGGAATGCACGTACAAATATGGGCTCAGAGCTGACATTAAATGAGCATTTGTTGACTTTCTCATAAAGTTTATGCTGGCTGTAAATCACCATATTATCTATGGAGGTTTTAATTGTTTTGTTTTCTTTTGCTTTGTGTGAGATGTTTTCTACCAACTTTAATTTCCCCCAGCTTCAAGCCTGACTTCTAAAGATACCTGCTCTTTTGTACTTGAGTTGCCTGGTGTACTCCTGTATTAAATTTGCAGTTAGTTAGGGGCAATTTGCCAGTGGCATCTCCATATTCTGGGAGTGATTATTTCTGGGTTCTCTACTCTAATATCTATCCCAAATATATTTCTGTTCTTTCTCCCATCATATGGGGCATTTTCAATGTGTTCTTTTGGGGGGTTATTTTGTAAACCATTCTCAAATGCTTTCTGTGGTTTTGGGCATGGCATCACACTGAAGAGGAAAACATCACTTTTCCCAATATCCTGGCCTCCACCCCTCAACTGCCACCACCCTGGAGACGGCGGCTTCTGTCTCCTGCCCCTGGCTGCTGTTTCTGAGTGAGCTTGTGGGCCTGGGAGTGGCAGCATGGGGCAGAACTCTCAGTGATGAATGTCAGCACAGCGGCCGCAGTCTTTCTGCCAGACAGGAGGCTAACAGGCTAGCGGCAGGGAGTTCACAAGCTTGGAGGGGCTTGTTAGACAGAGTTCAAAATTCTGCTGAACATCTCTCTCCCACTCCACGGAACAGCTGCAGCCTCAACAGTGGGAGTCCTCACACTGATTTTTCAAAAGGCTCCCCTTCCAGAACGTAATGTCATATTACACTGTTAAATGTCCCGAATCTCAGTTCTTTGTGATCCATCATATGCCACATCCAACATTTGAGACAAAGTTGCTAATTTGGTCAGAGAATATTTCACTTATTACTATGAACTTTTTCCCATTTTCTCCTTTTCTGTGAATTTCTGAACTCCCTGCTTACAGATATTTCTGGTGTAATGCCTATTTATACCAAATTAGGTATTAGCTCTCTTAAGTGATTTCATTCTAAGGAGTAAGTTATTTCTCATGGAAAAAGATTTGAAGAATTTAGATTACATAAAATGATCTGCTTATAAAAATATTCCATTCATTATGCAAGGTTAAATTTTGTTCATTCCTTAGTTAACTTTCTATCATCTGTCTGTTCTATACACTGGAGCTAAAACAAGGAACAAGACAGTCTTCAATTTATATAGATACCATTTTACTAGAGACAAACCACAACTCTGTAAATAAATAAGACCTAATTGCAAGTAGTGTAATGTCAGGAATCTAACATAATGCTATGGCTCTAATATCTTCTCTAGAATTAATGTGTTGGAAACTTAATCCCCAATGTGACAGTGTTGGAAGGTGAAGTCTGATGGGAAGTACCTAGGTCATGAGGGCAGAGCCAGAGAATTGATTAATGACATTATAAAAACTATCCATGAGGGCTGGGGGATTTAGCTCAGTGGTTTTGGTTCCTGCCTTGCTAGTGCTAGGTCCTAAGTTCAATGTCTGATACCAAAAAAGAAAAAAAGAAAACAAAAAGATCCATGAGAGTGTGTCCATGTTCTTGTCTCCACAGCTGTAAACCAATAATTTCTGTTCATTATAAATGATTCAGACTCAGGTATTCTGTTCTAGAAACACAAAAGTGGATTGAGAAGTAAAGGAAAATGATGGTGGCAATGGAGAAGAAGCGACTACTAACTCCTGTAAGGTAATCAGAGAAGTAGGGATCTCCCAAGAGGAGGTAGTGTTAGGACAGTCTGAAGGCATGAATATGGCACAGACAACTGTGGGATGTTGGAACGATTAACACAAGGAATGTATGTATAATATTTGGATGCAGAACTGACACTAGCTAAACATTTGTTGACTATTTATCATAATGGACATGATGTTTATGTAGGGTGGAGCGTATTCTAACCATTTGGACAGAATATGTAAGTAGTGCTTTAATTCAGGCTCTACAATAAACAGACTTGTAGGAAAACATCAGTGCTACATATTTTATTAGGAAGTACTGTTAAGACTTTTATTAGGAAGTACTGTTATTAGGAAGTACTGTTAAGACAGTTGGAAGTACAAGAGAAGAAAAGTAAACAGGTTTGGGTAGAGGGAGAAGTCAAGCTGCAATGAAGCTTCAGTGGGAGCCTTAGTTGGCATTGCAGAAATCTCTAACATACAATGATCCTTCAGTGCGATTAGGCATTAGGGCAAGAGGTCAAGGCCTTTATTTCCCCACGGAGAGGGACACAAGGTGCCTGTTGGAATGGGGAGCCCCCTTTGGCCTAGGCAGTTCTGTAAGAAGGCTGACAGCAGCTTGGTGATGGGACATAACCCTCCATGTTCTCTTACCTCTTGTAGGGCATGTTTTTCCAGATGTACACCAGGGCCTTAGCAGTGCAACACAGGAGCAAGCAACTAAATCTCATTTGGGAATGCCTAGACTCCTCCTGATCTGGCATTCAAATTTCATTTATGTTACTAAGGGTCTCTCCCTTTCTGTGGTGTAATAGGAAGATTATGAGCTGCCAGATATGAATCACTATGCAACTTCATTAATAAAATCTTTTTTGAAATGCTTTGATATGTCCCGAAAGAGCTTAAAACAAGCAGATATAAAGCAAATTCTCTGTAACCTATAAAGTAAGATCAAGTGAACTAAGAAGTAAATAGCAGCAAAGTTTTAAAAAATACAAAACATAAAATATTCTTTACACTGAAAGATAGAATAATTAATACAGCAAATGTTGAAATGCAGAGGACATCTTTAAGTAGAATGTTGATGTATTAGAAGGAAGGTGAAACTTCCAAACTGCTATATGGAACGTGATGGTCAACAGCATACACGACCGGGAAATGCAGTGAGATGCAAGATAAGAAAGATTATTCAATAAGGGAAAGGAAAGATTATGAGAAAGGGAAAGAATGGAAACAGAGTCTTTGTGGGTAGGGAAGGGTAGAGGGGGTGAAAGGAGCACAGGGAATGGGGAAAAAACAAGAACCAAGATACATCATGTACAGGTACAAGCACCCAATGATAAATGTAAATGTATTGTATGCCTAAAATATACCAATAGACTTAATAGATGATTACAGAGTGTTTCACCCCACAAACTCAGAATACACATTCTTTTCAACTGCTCATGGGTCATTCTCCAAAATAGATCACATGCTAGCTCATAGGACATATCTAAGTAAGTGTAAAAGAATTGAAGTTATCCTCTGTATATTATCAGACCATAGTGTAATAAAATTGGAGATCAATAACATAAGAAACTGCAAAACTCCCAGAAACACCTGGAAATTGAATAACACCCTCCTGAACAACCAATGGGTGACAGAGGGAATTAAAGAAGAAATTAGACAGCTTCTACAAGTAAATGATAAAGCCAATACAACATACAGGAATCAGTGGGACACAGTGAAAGCAGTTCTATGTGGGAAATTCATAGCAGTGAATGCCCATATTAGGACAACAAAGAGAACTCACTTAAATAACCTAATACAGAGCCTCAAGCTCCTAGAAAAAGAAGAGCATAACAAACCCAAAGCTTGAACAAGAAAGGGAATTATAAAGATTTGAGAAGATATCAATGCAATGGAGACTAAGAGAATGATACAAAAAAATCAATGAATCAAAGAGTTGGTTTTTTGAAAGAATAAATAAAATTGATAAACCTTTAGCCAACCTTATCAAAAAAAGGAAAAAAAAGGCTCAAATCCATGCAATT
>NW_004624742.1:15004944-15072585 GCF_000247695.1 Heterocephalus glaber | reverse complement strand
TTTATAAAATGGAGTACTACTCAGACATAAAGAATGAGAAACTAGAGACATTTATAGCTAAATGGATGCATATTGAGGTCATACTCTTAAGTGAAATAAATAGGACACACATGTGTAAATACCAAATAGTTTCTCTAGCATGAGAAACTGAAAATGTAAATAAGGATGAAAATGATTAAAATGAATAATTGATAATTTGAAATAGGAAAAGGTCCAAGGGTATGGGGGTGGCAGGAGGGGAAGGGGAAAGGGAAGAAGAGAAAGGAAAATTATGAGAAAGAAAAAAAAATACCAATAAAAGAATTTAAGCAAAAAAAAAAAAAGAAAGATTATTCATACACAGAATGTTACATGTTTTGAGTGTTTTATTTAAAAATTAAGACCTGTTCTTGAGGTCAGGGTCTCAAAATGTGGTTAATGGACCATGGATGAATTAAGGACCTTGTGGAATGATTTTTTAAAGTTCTAACTTTCATACTCCATCCTATACTTTCTGAATCAGAATTTCTGGGACCAGGTCCCTGAAATCTGTCCTCTGTAATGAAGAGAATCTCTGTTTTAAACAATAAAAAACCTCAGAAAACAATTCTCTGCACCTATGTTTCTATAACATGTGGGATTTTTCTTACAATTAAAGTATTGAACTGCAATACTCTAGGAGTTATGGTCTCAAAGTGTTTCACTTGAAACAATAAATTAGTAACTTAACACGTTTGTACTCCATTTGTCCATTTCCACTAATGAAGAACACCTTGAGAGCTTTCTCTTCTTGCCAAAATGTACTTCCTTTAAGAAGATGGCCAATGATTATTGTCAGTCCCATAGTTTTTTCTCTAGTTCTAGTGGGACATTTTCTTTCTTCTGATCATAAGAATCATTGTGCAATAAAATAAAAGAAGCAACTTTAGGGCTTTTGGAGGCTCTGTTTTCTGAGTTGCAGTCATAGGAGGGAGTTTATTTTTTGTTTATGATCTGTAAATTTCCTCACAAATCCCTGATAAGTTGCAGATCCCTTAGTAGCTAGTCTAATCTTTTATTTTCCACTTATCAGTAAGCACAATAATTTGATTTTTTTCTAAGAAATTATTTTCCCTTGCTTCAGTCATAAGCACTTGTTTTTCATTTTCTTTATCTTAGAAATCCCCTGTTAATATTTTCTTTTATCTTGGTCTTTTTTTTCCCCTTAGGAACTTATGTAAGGGCTGTGCACACTAATGGTGTAGTGATATATTTTATAAAGGATATCAAGTTTCTCACCTTTCTCATTTATTTGTGTAGAGCTGTCACCATAGTAATGCAAGTAGTATAAATAACAATGCCTGTCTTTTCTTTTTTTTCTCCTCCAAATCATATCTGACTATTTCTACATTTATTTTCACATTTTGTTTCCCCAGAGGTCCTCTGTGATAGGATGGGAAATAATTATTCTCCTCTGACAAAAGGAAAACCTAGATACTAACTAGATTAAGAAATCGCTCCCAAAGCCATGAATTAAGGGGTTGGTTGAAAGGAAGAATTCATATCACCTTTGTCTGTGAAGTATTGTGGGATCAAAATTAACAAGTGGATATTTCCAGTCTTCCCCTGGCCTACCTGAAGTGTCTCATCTTTGCCAGGTCCAAAATGGAAAACTGAGACACATAAGCTCAGAAGTAGAGAATAAAAGATTAGGGATGTGGGTAAAAATTGTGAAATTGATTGATTTTTTTAAAAAGAAAGTTAGAATAAGTAATGTAGATCATCTATATCAGTTATGGATATGGGTAGAGGGAAATAATGATATTTCAAAATATTGTTTCTCTCCCATCTACTAATCTGCTATAAAGAAAGATGGATTTTAGTCATTCATAGGAAAATAAGTGCACCTTGAGAGCATAACATTAAGTGAAATAAATTAGACACACATGCATGTATTCTGTCATATGAGAAACCCAAAATATGAATAAAAAGCAAAATGAAAGATAATTATAAACAAGGAGATAGATCTTTTGCAAATGGAAAGGAGAACAAGAGATGGGGAAAGGGAAGAGGGAGAAAAAGGGATTCGAAAAAGAATTAAGATATGTCATGTACATGTACTAAATCCCCATGAGGAATGTGATCATTTTGTATTACAAACATGCACTAATAAAATATTGTTATCTGTATCTTTTCTCCACAGTGTGTCAAAATACTATTTACATCTTTTGAAAATGAAAAGTGGCCACTAGAAGCTATTGTGTATGATTGTGATTTTGCTCTGATCCATGATTGCTCACAGTGAACTGAACAAGGAAATTCCAGGCAAACAAGCATTGCATGTCAGGGAGTGAAAGAAGTGTCCGCATCAAGGTCTCAAGAAAAAAAAATAAAGAACTGTTTTATTCCTAATGAACAAGGAGGGAGTTTTCCCAGGGATGGGTGGTACCGAACAGGCTTAGTCCATGAGGCAACAACTAGAGCCACCTGGAGGAGCCAGTTTGTACTGGAGGAGGTGAGGACAGAGTCACAGAGGCCATTGAGGTATCACGACCAGTGTTAAGAGTAGCTGTGCAAACTGCCTGACCTATGGGACTTTCTGGGGCATACAAAAACATGGAAGTACTGTATTAAGCAGATATTAGTTATTAGTTTCCTGGAGAATGTCTCAGTCCTTTGCCTGCGACTATGACAAAGTGTCTGAGAACAGATAGTTTGTGAAGAAAAGAGGCTAACCGAGCACACAGTTATGGAGGTTCAGGATCACTGTACTGGCATCTGCTTAGCTTCGGATGAGGACCACATGATGGAGTGTGCAGAAGAGCCAGAATGCCATGGGAAACGCTGTTCTATATCAACCTGTTCTTGAAATATCACTGGCTAATCTAATCCCAGAAAAAAACTTGCAGAACCTAATTCAATTTCTCAAGAAAGCCATTGGTCCATTCATTTCATTAGAATGCTGTCCCCATGAACTAAATACCTACTGCTGCCCCCACATCTTAAAGGACTCACCTTCTCTTCATATTGTTAATTGGGGACCAAGTTTTCAGTACATGGATTTGGGGGGACAGTCTGCATCCAAAATTTAGCAGAAACAACAGAATGGCAGAAGCAATATTGGTTCTCTGTCACTGCAGATGTTATTCCTGAGCCCCTAGTTGTAGTTTCTCAGACATTACCTGCTGGATAAAATTAACTTCTGTGATTCTCAAACATCCTTTGGCTCATCTTATTTCTCTGCCCCCACTGGTAGCAAAATTTCTATGAAGTATTTTCTGTGTATGTTGGTTCTACTTCTTCAACTTCTTTGATTCCTCTCTTTTCTCCCTTGCCGATTGGCAAACCTACCATTAAAAAGTTGGTGATTTTTGTCACCAGATGCCATGTAAAATATGTTCACCTGTTTTCCTCTTTACTACTGCTGCTACAGTTCTTTCTCACATGGACTACTGCAAATCCCCAGACTGGTATACTAGGGAACTATTAATGTAGTCATGCAGTGTGTCTTAGTTACCTTTTTTCTCATTGCTGAGATAATACACCAGATACCTAAAGTTAAAGGGGGAGGATTTATTTAGCTCACAGTTTGTGGAAGTTTCAGTACTTAATCAGCTGGCTCCAAGGCAGGGTGGTGTGGCAGACAGGTCTTTCAGGGGAGAAACAGTTCATGGTGGCCAGAAGGTAGCAAAAGCAACAAGGGGCCCTTAACAGCATCTCTCTGCCCCTTTTATCTTATCCAGACTACTAGGATTAGGGTGGTGCCAAACCAATCAGAGCACTGGTTTATTAATCACATGCCTTCAATCCCAGCATCACACATTCTACATTTGGCCACCTCTGAAAAAGCCACCAATGATCCCATGAGGCTTTGGGGGGGACATCTAGACCCAAACCATAACACAATGTGATTACAAGGAGGAAAAAAGTGATGATTGGATAATTTAAGCACTAGTTTTCTTGATAGTTGTGTTAGTGTAAATTCATGAAAATGTGATTCTAATTTTATGTCATTCTTATAAACTTAGTTAATATACATCTGTCATTAAGAAGTTTATTCATTTCTAGTAGAGAGAAAAAAATGAACAGGAAGAGGAGAAGGAAGTGCAAAGTTGAAGAAGATTTCTTACCCTGAAAGACTGAGAGTTGGGCCTGGGACTATGGTGACATCACTACAATAGGGGAATACACTAGCAGCTACTCAAAGGTCTCAAGTTCTAAAGCTTCCACACTGTCTTCTTCCTCTTATTTTACTTATTTTCCAGGTAATTTTGCATTACAGGGGCTCAAATTACCCAACTGCTTCCCTTTATTTATTTCAAGGTGCTCCTGAAAATCACGTCTTTATTTTCAGAGATAGGTGATTGAATTTCAATAATATTAGACAGGACTCTGGAATATGTAACTATTTTGAATATTGCCCATACCTGATTTAGTGATGCTGATAATGGACTGAGTTATAGTGCAAACTACATCTTTACCTGAAATTAATATTCCTTAATATTTTGGAGGAACCATAATTTCTAATGGCTACTACTTTCATTAAGCCTCAAAGATTTCTAGTCAATATGGAAGTGTTCATTAAACATTATTACAATCTCATTATCCTTATGTTACTTTACAGTGTTTTTCCTCTCTTTCCTTTTCTTTATTTGTGTTTGCCTTTCTTAATCTAGCTACTTTGCATGGCGCTTAAAATTTTTAAAAAGAAGTCTGATTTTATTTCATTGTTACATTTTGAAAACTTACTAATCATCATTCTATCTGATGATAAAATACTCTTTATTTTAGTTAGAAAACCATGTGAGTTTCTTAGTATTTATCCCAAAAAGTTTTTTTCTTCTGTAGTAGTTTTCTGGCCGAATAAAAATAAAAAACATGCTTCAGGTTAATTTAATTTTAACTATTTCATGTGTTCTTTATGTACTTTATGATATGTGTGACTAGTTTCTTCTGTATAGTTTTTTTTTTTTTTGGTACCAGGGATCTAACTCAGGTCCTTGAGCTTGCACAGCAGGCGGCGAAACCACTGAGCTAAATCCCCGGCCCTGTTCTGTATAGTTTTAAAGAATTGGTTTATCCAAGATTTTGACAAAAGTGTTGGTTAAATAATAACTTATAGAATTAAATGCATATATGAATATATAGTTATATATTCATATATATATCTTATATAATGTGTAATAAGATAGCTTTCAAATACAGCCATGGCACTGAGAGACCTAAGAGTGAATTCTGAGCATGTGCAATCATTAATGTTTAAATTTCTTTCTCTTTTGAAATGCTTTAAAAAATTAATTAGCTCAATAATGCCAACCACCTAAATTGACTATTATCTTGCCTATTTTCATATGGAAATCTATGGATAAATGCTATTCTTCTACCATCACCTTTTATATTATTGAAGTAATACTATAATAGGACCTTTGATTTATGCAGCACACTGTCTCTAAGAAGTTAGAACTGTTTTATATTATCTTATTAATTCTTTTACCATTGCTGTGAAGTATAGGATGAAATGGGTGGCATTTATCATCATCCTCATTTTATAGTTAAAGAAGCTAGGTGAAAAAAGGTGACTTAGCTATCTTTAAATTGAAAATTGAACTAGTTGAAAGATAGAAGCAAAGAATAATCACCTCCAAATTTCTAAATCTTCATCCAATGTATTAGTTAGAGCCATGTGATAGTTATGAGAGGTTTTTACTAGTGGATAGTACAATTGAATTAAATATATTTCATATATATATATATATTCCAATACCAAGAATCATAAAAGCACTAATGTTCAGGAAACCTTTTAGTCATTACTATGAAGAATCAATATTTTATATAAATGTATATATCTCTCAGTTAACAACTTTAAGCTCTTGAATACTGTTTTTCAGTGAATAGTCATTAAATGAAAAACAAATTATTCATTCATTTAATGGAAAAAACCGTAATGTGTTTCATCATGTCACAAAATAAACAATTTTTATAGATCTGAAAGTAAATTCACTTGGAAGAAAATTTATTCATATATAAAATATAGTAGTGAAATTTAATTATCCATTTTTCTATCTTTAATATTTTCATCACAAATTTTTTAACTTTTGGGAACAAGTCAAAGTAAAATTGTACTACAGTGACACTTTTAGGTAAAACTAAAAAATAAGAGTATAAGAAAGCATAAAAAGGCTTTGAGCCATTAAAAATATACTTAATCTAAAATAACCCCAAGATGAACTAAGCAACACAATTTGAGTTCATACAAAGATAGCAGACTGATCAAATCATTTCTCTTTAACTAAAACTGTTGTTTTAGATAAATTGTTGAATGTGTCTTTGCCTGACTTAAAATGTAAAGTTACCTCTTTGGCTAACATGTTTAGTCTGTGTGTAAAAAGTTAATAATAGCTGCCAATATGAACAGTCTGATCACGGGTAAAATTTGCAAGATCCATTATATCAGAGAGTTCTCTTAAGTGGTCATAGTGTGAGGTTAAGCCCTACCTGCACCTCAGACACTATTATCTTAATAAACTCGGAAATTAAACTCTTAAAACAGATTAAAGAAATTGGTTAAAGTGGAATTTTAGGGGAAGAAAATACATCATTCTGTGGCATGAATTCTATCTGTATATTTTAGAAGTAGGAAGGGCTTAAAATACAAAATGCTCAATGTATAAATAAAAAAATTCAGTCCAAATGGTCCTACTTGGATAAACACACCATTTAACACAGTTGGATGTTGACTGTTCGTTTATGTTGCTAAGATATTGAAAGTCATCATTCTGGACTAGTGACAATCAGCTTTGACCCACAGCTTCTAGAATTGGAAACTGATATTCACAGTAAATAGATGTTTTCTCTAAGTTTATATAGAGAAGACTATAGCTCAGAGCACAAATCCAATCATTTTTTCAATGTAAGCAGTGACTCTCTATAACAAAGGGCTTCCAGTTTTCCTTAGCAGGTAAGGTGAGGCAGTGATGCTCAGATTTAATAGAAGTTATTCAACAGTAACCTGAAGAGCTTGTGCAGCTGATCCAAACAACTATTTGATTCAGATGAAGAAGGGCTCAGATTAAACTAGCTAAATTTTAACTATTACACTTCACTAGAGTGGAGTGCCGAAAGCTAATAACAAGTCATTTACTCAACTTTCCAGGAGTTCTGAGTCAGAGTAATTGTCAGGTTAACTAACCTACTGCAGGAAAGTGTCACATAAGTGCAGCTACTAGCTTTAGGTCACAAGATCCCCAGATATTGTTATTTCTGAGTTTCATCAGCATAATTATAGGGTTAAATAAAGCACAGTACATTTTCATGGACATTTTAAAATAAAATCAATAAACATTCTTCCATATTGCCATGAAATCTCACTTATTTGAGGGTATATTGAATTTTTATCTTTTAAATTTGTTGTTCACCTTCCTGCATTTAATCTAATCTTGTCTTAACTATAAAATATTTATATGAAGAACTTCCATTTTTTTCTGAAAAAGTTAAAAGGCTCTACTCTATACTTCTCTCTAAACTGTCATTTGACAGTAGGTTTAATTACTTAAAACTGTTATATTAGTGATCTTGTCTTTGTGTTAAATTTATTAAATTTTTACAGTGTCATGAATATGAATAATGTAATTATTCAAATATATAAGTAGACTAATTTATTAATATAATCAAGTAACAACTATAAATATAGTTTTTTAGACTTAGGTTGACTGACTTTCTACCCTGCATCCACCCCTTGCTTTTACATTTTTATTTTTTTGGTACATGTTTGTAGCACATGGTCAGTTGGTCCATGTACATAACACATCTTAATTCTTTTCATTCCCTTTCTCTCTCTTTCTGTTCCTCCCTCCATTACTTGGTTTCCTTCCCTATTGCAAAAGATCTGTTTTGCTATTTCCTATTAACTATCTTTTATTTTGCTCTTTATTTATATTTTGGGTTTCTCATATAATAGAAACCATGCAAAATTCATAAGGTAAAGTTTGGAAGCAGCTTATATGTCTATCAACTGATGAATGGATAAAGAAATGTGACACTTATATACAATGGAGTAATACTCTGCCATAAATAAAGATAAACTTGAATCATTTGTAGGAAAGTGGATGCACCTTGAGACCATAATATTAAGTGAAATAAATCAGATGCATGAGATTAAATATTGCCTGTATCCACTTCTCAACTAGTTGAAACTTGGCCATCTCCCCTGATCATCCCATGCTTTAAATTTCTAATCTGTGAGATAAAGATTGTTGAGCTGAATTAAATGAGCTAATCAATAATGTGTAAACATATTGTCAAAGTTTTTGCCATATAGTAAGAGCTCAGTAAACTTTAATTGTTATAGCATGGACAAATTCCTTTGGACATTTCAATTGTTGAAGAAATACTATATTTAATTTTTTTTTAGATCAACTTAATTTTAAACACTGTGTGGAATTTACCTTCATTCAATCACGGAGTTTCTCTACACCTGTGAGCTGCACCATGATGCAAGCTTCTGTGATTTTTGGTAGTATCAACAATGTAATAGGGGATGTTGTCTAGTTTTTCATCAGCTATCCATATCAGTTGCCAGTGAGGCATCCATTCCATGATCAGATCGTGTCCATTTATCTCCCTTGCTCTGTTCTAAACTATTTCAATGGAAAAGCATCAATTTAATATAGCTAGAACATCTTTCAACATTATTTTCAGAATATCTTGAAATTCATTTTTTTAATGAAATTATACTCTTTGGCCAAGCTCTCGTCTTACTGACACTTCTTATTCTCTTTGAACAGTTATAGAATTATAGTGTTATATTTTTCACATGGCGTGATGAAAGATGTTGAAAAGTCATCCATGAGTGCATTCTCTGCGACTTCTTTGCCACACTTTCTGTGATACTTCTCACTCTACTCTTTCTCCCCTGCTCATGCTGAAGAAGTGCATCACACATTCAAGCCAAGCATGCTACCACTGAGCTTGTTGCTACCCCTGGAATAGCTATTTTTACAAATAAAAAAATAAATCCTACACTCCCTTTGTTCCTTCCTTTCTTCTGGTAGAGGCCGAATGGACCCAGTATGGAATGCGCTGGCCTCTAGTCAGATCCAGAAAACAAGGGAAAGTCATGCTTGACATAAGAGAAGCCCTACACAAATGGATGCAATGAAATGCATTTAAATATAGGACATTGTGTACTTTGAATATTAACTCGGGGATACACTGATGATTTATGTGTACTAAAACTAGGTTCCAGAATAGATTTTAGTATATATGCTGCTGAAGCAAGCACATAGAATAGATTTTAAATTATCTAATTTTTAGATAAGTTTTCAGTCCAGACTCATATGTAGTATATTAATTCTCTAAAAGAGCAGGATTCCAACACACCATGGAGAGAAGCAGCATTGAAATTTCTACTTAAATATGATTGAACTTCTAAAGGCAAAACATTAAAAAATTTCATATAAAAGTATTGTTTTTGTTATTTGACTAATTTTACCTTTCAGGTGAAAATGTGCATTAATTAAAAATGCTTTATGTTTATACAAGGGCTCCATATTTGCAAATTCTTTTGTAACCAACTTCCAACATTTGATCTTCTTAACAACTTTCTGAGAAGGTTAGAGAAGCAATTAAAGTTAGAAATTTCTGGATAAGAAAGTCTAGGCTTGGAGAAGCTTAATCAGAGTTCTTCCCAAGGTTATAGATGGAGATTATAAGTGTGGGCTCCGAGCTTCAAATCTGGCCTTTTGGTTCAAATCCAATACTCTCTTCATTTCTAACTTGAAGACAGATTATGAATCAGGGGCGGCAAATAGCATCCACTTGGCATGCCAACCCTGATAAATTAGAAGGCATGCTTGAGATGAGTGCTGAAGGACACCCAAGGGATAGCCAGGTGAGCAGAGGGCGTTTCGGGTGGAGAGAGTCACATGCATAAAGGGCCCCGTGATATAACGCCCAATATAGCATTCAAAGCTCTCAGGGCTTTCTCTTTATTTAAACTAAAAATTCTTCCTAATTTTGAAATTATTTGGTTTTCCTTTGACTGTGATGGAAAATCCTCCTCTGATTATGCCAGGCTCCTCTGAGCCTTACCACGGCTCACTACAGCTGGGTCTCCACAGTCGTGTCAGGCCTCTGGATCAGTTATCTAGAGTCACTGCCAGGCTAACCTGATGGCACTCACACAGTGATGTGTCTTTTGAGAAGTTTATTCTGGATAATTAGAGAAAGTTTTCATCATGCCCAGTGACTGACTGTGAAATATTTTCTGACTTTATACACAAATTATGCACAGGATGAATAAACTTCCTTGGTAATGAGGTTCAAAAACCTGCTATTTAATTATAAGGTTCTGAAGACTTTTTCATTATTTTTATTTAAAAATTGATGATATTTGAAATGCTAGCGAAAATTAACATTATCATTACTATTATTGTGATTCTTATTATCCTAGCTGACACTTTGCTCTTTTATGAACTGTCTTAAGCATCTTATATGAATTATGTATATTAATCATAACCGTTACAGTAACATATTTATCTTGGTTTTCTAAGTGAAGTAAATGAAGCTTAAAGATGAGAAGTAACTTGAAAAAGTCAGAATGATTGAGAGATGGGACAGTTTGCATACCTGTCCTTTTGCTTCCAGATATGAGTGCTCTTAACCATCACTCCGTATCACAGCTGCTTAAGTCTGAAGGTAAATTGAAGAAAGCAGAAAGGAAAAGAGGCTATGTGAAAGGTTACTAACACTTTTTCTTAAGAAAATCATCTTAAGGTGGTTGAAAATTACAGAAAGTCTTTATCCAGTGGAACTCACATGAGCATACAGGTCGAGCTGGTTACTTACATTTGAACATTTCCTTCTTTATTTTTTATGGAATTTGTAATGATTCTACTTCATATTGTGACCAAAGAATAATTTTAGAATCCTGCTCTTAAACCTACCAATTATTCCCCCCAAGAACACAAGAATGGGAACTTGGATGAGAACTTTCACTAGGAATAAAACTGTTTACCACTCCACCCTGGTTTGATTTCTGTAAAGAAGACTAAACTACAAAATCCTAAACACTGAGACTTCCTTTGACTTTTTCCAGCACTTGGCATTGTTTTCCCACTAGAAAATATTGATCTGGTTTCCAGAATGTTGCATGACAGAAGATTACTAGTATGGTATGTTTTCTGCTCACGAATTCATCTTTGTTCCTCCTGTGAAGATCTTCTGCTGCTTATGTGGTTATCCTGATTCAGATAGATGTATCCAAGAGCTGCTGTGACTCACAATCACTGGCACATCTACTTCTGCCAAGATGGGAAGCAGTGTTTTCAGTGGATGATTACCAGATGGTTGTCAGAGAGGTTTCATCTAGGCTCTAATCCCGATGAGCAGAAAGTCACTCAAGAAAACAGAAACAAACTGCCATCAAATTCCATGTTTTCCTGTTCTGAAATGAACACACTGATTGCTTTAGAATATGAAATATGGCATAAGTAAAGTGTTCAAGAGTATCCATCGCAATGTATGTGATAATAATTCACTCCATTACCTTTGGTTATTTCTTCAATAAAACCACATGACTCATGAAATATTCACTTCTGGGGAAATTTGTAGTGTCCTTTCTATAGATATCATTAAAAGTATGAATGTTTTTTATTTTCTCATTGATATAACAGTAGAAATAAACTACTTCACTGCTTCATTCCTGGCTTTGAGCCTATGGAAATGCTTCAGCCCTGAGTTCTAGCAATTTTAACATTATCATGCAAGCTAAATAAACTAGTCTTTGAAGCCAAAATTAAGTGCTTCCTGCAAATAGGTTATTATTAGGTAAACAGTTATCACATGCAGAAATGCTAGTTTCTTTTGACCTAAGGATTTCTTTGTACCTTAATTAAAGAGCAGAGACACGAACAATGACCACAGCAGTGATGGAGGAAAGGCAAGTGCATTTTTTCTGAATTGCTGGTTTTTGGTTTAAGGCTTATCCAACAAGCCATTTTCGAAGTGTTTATTAAATCAAGCAAAACGGTGTTTTTCACCTGTCTTAGTGCTTCTAGAATCAAATCAATTCAAAATAGGTGAGGAAGGGAAGTGTGTAAATCACAATTTACATTGAGAGATTGATTCCTTTCCCCAACTGAAACCATGGTCTCTGTCAAAGTACAGGAACTTCAAAGCAACTATGAACAATGAGAATGAAAACCGGGTTCTGAAATGGAAATTGAGCATTTAATGCTTTGCTTATGGTATAGAGAATGTTATTATGGGGTAAAAAACATTTCCCTCTTTTACTTTCTCCTCACAGTAAGTTAATGATTTTACCTCTCTAATCCATTAGGAAATCCCACAGTCTGACTTTCACCTCCAGCACTTAGGGCCTCTGTCTAAGGCATCACTCTCTGGGCCAATAAATATTTGTTGAATGAATCTACATGAGTAGGAATTTGATTTTTGATAAATGAATTTCAATCAGGTGGGGAAAGATTATGGTAGGAAATAAAGTTAGATCTCTACTTCTTAGACAAAAATAAACAGAACAGAGTAAAATAATTGTAGTAATGTTTATTGCACTTTAGAGTAACTATATTTGTATTTTCTTACTGTGCAAACTTTCAAAGTCCCCTGAGACTATTAAAGGAATATCAAGAAATTTTAAATTAGTGTTGGTTTGTGTCTTGTTGTTTAGTTTGAATATTTTATAATACAAATGCATAAATAGTCCTCTGGGGTTACAGACTCCCAGATTTTATCCAAATACAAAGCCTTGTGTGTTGGTCTCTTTCTGGTCACAGGGACAATACTCAACTCCCACAATTTAAAGAAGAGGTTTACTTTGGCTCATGGTTTTCAGAAGAGTCAGTCCATGGTTGGTTGGCTCCAAGACAGGACCTGCACGGCAGAGGGGCCCTGCATGGCAGAGGACAGCTGTTCAATGTATGGGCAGCCAGGAAGCGGAGAGAAAGTAGAGGACCCAGGGGGACAAGAACACAGCCTTCAGGCCACACCACCAGTGACCTGCCTCCAACAAGCCCCACTCCCTCAAGCACCAAGGCAGGTTTTTTTATTTTTTCTTTTTACAAAGAAAGATCAAACTCAAGTCCTTGCGATTGCACAGCAGGCGGCAAAACCACTGAGCTAAATCCTCGGCCCTGGAAGCTTTAAACTCATCAGTAGGCCAACCCATAATCCACATCCTCCCTAATCCAATCACCTTCCAAACACATGAGACTTTTGCGGGACAGTTTACATGTAAAACATAGCACCTTGTTATGTGATTTGTGTCCCGGAAGAGTCCTGTGGTCTTCTTCAGGCCTATGTATTTTCTAAATTTCACCCTGTAATGTGTGATTTATAAATAAATTGCATAATCTAGATTCAAATGAAGATCAGATACTTATATCCAGTCAATCTTTATTGTTCTTAAATTGTAATTTAAGCATAAAAGTTCAAGACATTTTTTATTTGTAGAAATGTTTAAGAATGTTAGTTTTATGATTTAAATATATAAAACCTGTCTTATGCAATGTCATGTAGTGAAAAATAATCCAATTATTTTGGTTTTGAAAAAATAGTACATCATTTATTTTAGCTTTTAAAACAAAATAATTGCTATGGTTCATTTTGATGAAATGGGGTCTTCAATAAAGTATGACAGCAAAGCTAACAGTAAACAACTGTGCTTTAAAGTTCATATTACAAATGTAGGAATAGTTACTCTTCAATCCACATTAGCAAATAAAAAATGTAATACAAGTTTAGTGACTTTTAGCTAAGAAAATGCATGTGTGGTATACAAACTTTGTAAACTATATTTAGGTTTTATGTTCTAGGTGTGAACCTAAAAAATAGGACAAAAGAAATTTTTAAGAGTTAAGTTGGCATTTGAAAATCATAAACAAACAAACAAAAAACAATAACATGTCATCATGATAATCTAGGTAAGTGTATGTTATTTTTTGTTTTACATTTTTATTATAAATACTTTTATCTGGCTGTATATTCTTATAAACTCAGCTATTTATGAAGGCGAGGCCAGCCTGGGCAACTTATTGAGATCCTGCTAAAAAAGAACTAAAAAGAACCGAACATGGAAGTGGTAAAGTACTTACTCAGTATGCCAAAGGCCCTGGGTTCAATTCCCTTTATTGCATAAATAACTGAAGGAACAAAAAATAAATAAATACTTTGATTTGTTAAGAACAATCCTGTTATTCTGCATATTGTTCTGTGTATTTCCTATTTTTCCTTCAAATATGCACTTCACCCTACTCTGTGCCTAGTGGGAAAACTGTACCAGCTATGTCAATGGCCCCCCCTTACCCATTGGCTTCCTCATTGGTGAAGCTGATGAGGAACAAGAGGCAAGAGGAGGAAGTAGAATGAGATCCTCTGCTCTCCATGTTGTGGATTTGCTGAAAGCTGATTGCATCCCTTGGTCATGGTTAGCATTTCCTTCTAGACCATCCTCTCCCCGCAGGACTGGATCTTCATTTCCATTATTATAGTCGACTTCTCTTGAGGGCTATGTATGGTAAGACCTCCATTGTTACTAGACTCAGGGTACTGTTGCATCTTTTGTGCTTTTCCTTTATCCTTTCAACATCTTTGTAGAGGATCTACTTATTAAACTATGCACAAGCTATACATCTTGACTGTGTCACATATTTCCTGTCAGGATTTGGAATGATACCTGTTCTCTCTCACTCTTGGTGTGAGATTACACTCATGCCTCCCTTAATTGCAAATGTTCCTAAATTTCACTTAGTTAGACAGAATACATGAAGAAATCTGGTCAAAGCAAACATATTGCTCACAGAGAGGCAGCAAAGATAAACAAAAGCCAAAGATCTGTGCCTGTCTAGTTTCGCAAGGATCAAGAAAGTTGCCCAAGGAAGATGGAGTCTTGTCTGCACACGCGCCTTATTGCACCTCAGCTGAGAAACCCTGCAAGCATCCCACTCTAAGTTTTCAAATCTGGACACTACGTGGTTGGCTGAATGTCTTTACTCCTCTCTGAATAAGCAAATTCTGGTAAGAATAAAGGTACGGCCTAATCTGCTCTGGACACATCCTTCTTATCTCAGATGTTACATTCTCACGACATTCCTACTGAGAAAAACTGAAAACAAGAGGGGAAGCCCTGAGGAGGCAGAGGCAATCCAAGCACCTTTCCTCCTGTACCTTGTGGGCTACCGTAAACTGGACAGTTCTTTAACTCCAGAAAACTGACAAACACCTCTTTTAGGTTCCCTTAGCTCATCCCCATAATCGCTGCTCTCTTTAGCATTGATGATCTCTGAGAAGTTCTGGTTTCATGGGTACTGGTTTGCCTTTACCAGTGAACTAAGGTTCAACTGAAATGCATCCTCTTCCATAAAGCCTTCTTTGTTGTTCTCCTGTCCTGTGCTCTTTGCCTGAATTAGATTCTCCTGCTTTGTATTATATTCACCATTTATTTAAAACATCACCTAGAAACATTCTAGTATTAGAGTATTATTGCCCTGTTGTTACATGTAGTTTTTTTCTAACTGAATATGATCAACAAACTTATCGAATAACAGATAAGAGCCTGTGCTACATGGAAGGGGAGGAGAATATGTAAAGGAACACACAGTAGTAATTTGGGGAGTCACAAGTCCCACCAACTTGTTCTAAATAGAAGGCTAACAGTGCCCATCATTTAGGTTCTTTGGTAGTAATTTTCTCCTGATAAAAGTGTGATTATATTAGTGTACTACTCCTCAGGTTGCTACTCCCTACCCTAGCAAACAAAACTTAAAACTATTGATCCCTCTCTCTGTTTTCAATATAAATTTTTAACCTTTTAATATCATATGGAACTATGCAAACCAAGGGACATCAATCAAGGTTGAGTATGATCATTGCTAACTAACACTGCACCCTGTTGGATTGCTGGGCAACTTGTTTCATGCTCTGTGCTCCTGATGTCACACACTTTTGGTTTTGCCTTAAGTCTTATCATCATTTCCATCTGTAGAAAGAAAGATGTTCCCATCCAGATCAAGATCAAATAGCAACATTCCCACCAAATCATTCCAATTCCAATGAATGGCAATCCATTTCCAGAGTTGATCTTTTAGCAGCATCCATGCTGTGAGGATATAACTTCCCCACTAGATTCTAACCTCTTAGGTGAAGAGATCAAACTTATTCAAGTGTGTAACCTCATGGTGTCTAGTAGAGGGCCTCCTTTGCACATGTATTTCGAGCTCAGTAAATATTTTGAAAATGAGATGACTTCCAGTGCTGTAATTAAACTTAGTGTAACCTTTCTTCAGGTGCTAGCAGTAAGTGAGCTTTGTAGCATGAAGGATAATATAAAATTAGGTAAATTTGCAAATTTAAACCTTCTTAGACTTTATTTAATTTAAAAACTGCATTATTTTAGTTTCAGTCTCTTAGAGAAGACTGTTTGGCTTCTGATTCCTCTCTTGTCAAGTAGAATTACTCTCAAAACCTGCAAAAGGCAAGTTATAGCAGGTTATCTTTTTTAACTCTTTCTACTTTTTTCTTTCACTTTTAAAAATTCTTCACCTGCTTTTTAAAATAATTATGTATTTAAGCAAAATCTGAAAAAAATTACTTGAATGTGATGCAAACAGCCCTGGTTAATAAAATAATCCTACCTTGAATAAATTATTAAATTTTTAAAGTATTAAAGGGGCTTTTTAAAAACATCTAAGGCTGTTCTTTTTTCAGAAAGAAATCTCCAAAGCTACTTATGGATTTATTGAAATATTTATGATAAAACGAAATCCAGAAGCTTTATGTTGGTGGCATCAGAAAGAGGTTGAGTGATAGGCATGATCTGATTCTTAGGGTGAATTATTAAAAATATATTCTTCTTTACAGATCAAGAATTGAAAGATCAAGCAGCACAGTTCAAAAGTTGAAAGAGAGTAGATAAAAGATAGGTTTGCAGAAGAACCCAAGGAAGAGATGAAACAACTGGTGCATTGGTGACTGAATTTTATTGTGTGGCGTGTGTGCTCAAGAGAGCTTATGCTTTCAAGAGACAGTCCCTGTGTATAATTAGTGACAAAAATTAAATGTATAGTTATTCTGCATAAATAAAATATATATATATCTGCTTTCTACTACTTCTACTAGTAAAATATATATACTTACTATTTTTGAGCATTTATAAAAAGTTACATGTATTATTTCAGCTAATCCACATGACATTCCCATGAGGATAATAAGTATTGCCCCATTCTACAAGAGAAGAGAGAGAGAGACAGAGACTGATTCTTAATTTGCCTAAAATCAGAGTAAGTGGGAGAGAAAGGTTTGATTATAAATATGTCTGATTGCACAAAGAATTAATTACTCTCAGTAGCTCACTTACTACAGATGTAATACCTAAATATATTGTTGGGTGTGGTGGCACATGCCTGTGGAATATAGTTGGTGGGTAGTGTTTCCAACCTTTTGGAAATAGTCTTACCATACTTCCCTGAGCTTTTTGACCACTTCTATCTTTTCTACTAATTTGAGCTTTACTTTACAATGATCATTACTTTCTTCCAGTTTCCAAGAGTCATTCCAGCAGGGTTTTGGTGCTACATCCCAGGTCCTTCACAAGATACTAAATCCAAAGACCAGAGAGAGTATTCCCATATCAAGGAACTCTATTTATCCAACATTACATTTCTCTACCTCTTCTCTGGGTACCATACACACTTTCCTGATTTCTGCAGGTACATCCTGGCTAAGATTTGTAGCTTGTGAGAAGTGTAGTCTCTTTCTTCCCTCTGTAGTTGTGGCACACCCCTAGCCAAGCTATATTGTAACTTGACTGCGTTTTGGTCTGCATCTTAGTTACTTTCTCATTGCTGAGACATAATACCTGGCTCCCCAAACTGTAAGGAGTTTGTAGAGGTTTCAGTCCATAGTTGTCTGGCTCCAAGGCAGGGCCCCATGGCACAGGAGAAAGAGCTATGGACATGGTGGCAAGAAGCAGAGAGAGGGATCAAGGGAGGAGGGAGGGAGACAGACCCTCCTCCTCCAACCAGGCTTCACCTCCTTCCAAATCATACTTAGCTAAAATGTATTGGTGAACTAATTCACTGATCAGTATCATTCCCCCATGATCCAGTCACCAAAAGCCCCACCTAGGACAGCACGAGGCTTTAGGGTGACATCTAGACATAAACCATAACAGTCTGTTTAGCAGAAATGTGACACAGGTTGTCATGTAAGATACAGGTCTTTAGCTTATCATCAAATGATGGCCAGTGTTAATCTTTAGCATGGAAAAAGTAGGCCATTTCTGGAGGCCAAATGAATTAGTAGAATCCAGAAATTAAAAATGTGAGTACATCCATCCAGAATTTCCTATAAAACATACCCAGTTTCTCTCCTAGGCCAAGGATCTAACCTTGGTATAATTGACTTCAGAGAGTTGCAATTCTACTATCTCTAGAGTTCTGCTACTCTTATAATTAAACTCTGGGCCTAGTTCTCAGGCTTTCACCCCTCCATCTGCAGGAGATGAAATTATTTTATGTATGTTACACATGAAAATTCCTGGGGAGAGAGTTAGCTGTGAGCTTTCAGTCATAAACACTCGGGCTTGCATATAGGTACCAAGCTTATATTCAGAAGGTCTATGTTCATCTTAGTCTTTAGTCACAACATTCATAGAAAGGAAGGGTACTTTGACTAAAATGGTGGATATTTCCTCATTTTATAGTCATGATGAGAAAAGTCAAAGTTAAAGTTACAAAGAGCAAAAGAAAAATCATACATGTAGTTTTATGAAGGATGGAATAAATGGGATCCAATGTTTATGTAATAGCACTGGCTTTAGATTAAAGAAAGTCTGTTTAATCTGTTGAAGCCAGAAGGATAGAAGAAAGATAGGTAAAGATTCCAGAAGGATTTTAGCCCTCTTAATAAGGAGTTGAGTGACTCTTATCTGATGGAAATGAAGAAGGGAGTACAATTACCAGTATCTTGAACCACTGGCCAGAGGTGATTTGGGGGAAAACAAAGAAGTAGTGAAAAGATTTTATTAATGGAATGTCTAAAGAAACAAGGTAAAATTGGCAGACATTGTGCAGAGCTCAGCTAAGGTTGGTAGTCAAGAATACTTTGTAGGAGCAGCCTGCCTCATTTCATAGCTTTGTTGCATAGCACTCACCTGAATGAGAGTAGAATGAGAAAATGCAATCTTAGGTTAACCCAGAGGTGAAATTTTTCCATATTGGTTTAATGAGGTAAAAGTGAGTGAGATATTGTTAATATATATACTGAATCGGGGGAATAGAAATGAAAGATATTCACAGACCAACAAATAATAGATAAGGTTAGAATGGCTGCACTAAGAATAGTCAAACATGCAACCAAGAAATAAAAATTGGTTTTGAAGTACTGTTTGGGCATCAATCTCAGGTGACCCTTAGAGTAGATAGCTGATAGGAGAAGAGGAGCTCATGGTAGATGAGGAAGTCAGTGAACTCTGCCACACATTCAGACCCACAGCATTTTCTGATTTTGTTATGATCAACCCTTCTGTAGCATTAAGAAGCATCAACACCTATTTCTTGAAATACAAGAAATTGGTTTCTTTTCTACTGCTCTGTTTTCTTCCTTTTCATATATTTTAGTCCTTCTTCCTTGAATTGACCTGTCAGTGGCATTTACAAGCTCTTGCCATGCTTACTTTAGACTCTCCCCTAAGGTGATTCCATCTGCACATATGGATTCAAGACCACCTATATGCTGACAATTCTTAAATTTATTTCCCTTGCTCTGTCATTTCCTATGAGCTCCAGACTCATATATCTAATTAGATCATACACATCTCCATATGGATGTCTTGTATCTTCTTCAACATCTTGAAAATTGTATTTATGATCTTTCCTATGAACCTGATCCTCTTCCAGCCTCATCTATATAATTAGGTCATTCGCAGTTACAAATGTTTCATCTTTATCTTCAAGCTCCTCAAAACCAAACTCCTGGTCTTCCCTAGAAAACGTAATCTTCTTTTAACTGTTGCTCTCTCAGCAAACAGAGCTAACATTTAACAACACGTATAATCCAGATGCATCAAGTCATTCTGGAGTCTTTTCTCCTGGTCCTATGTGTCCTTTCATTCACCAATTTCTTTTATAATACTGTACCTAATCACTCTTAGTTTTCCTGTCTTTCCATATACCCTGTTACCAGAATGGTCTAATGTTTTTCTTTTAATGGATATTCTCTCATTTTTCTTGGATCAATCTGATCATCCAAACTTGACCATGTCTCACTTCTGCTTGAAAATTTAATGACTTCCCATTACTTTTAAGAACTGGACTAAGATTCTGGATATCTCAGTTCTGAATTGTCATCACTCTATGCTTTCTACACTTTTTTGTTGTTCTGAACCAGTCCTGTACCAGTCCCCACTCCCCAATATTACCACTACCATTTTCTCCGAGATAGATTTTTACAAATCATTTTGCATCCTATGTTGGACACATTTCACGTTATTTTTGTTCCGTCAGGAGTTCAGATAACTAATTGTAACCGAGCCTTCACACTGCAGCTGAGAAATCTCCTCAAGTAAACCCTCTTGTAATAGAACAGGTCATTCTCCTTTCCTCACAATTAAAAACACTGACGGTCCCCTCTTTGTTCACTGCATCTTCCACAATCTTAATTGAGGAATTAATTATTGTTAATACCTGGCTCGTTGTTAAACTTTGAGCTTCATGACAACAGGATTAGCTTTTTTCTTTATTGTAAATCTTAGTGTCTTATAAAATTCCTTACATTTAGTGGATACTCAACAAATGTAGACTCTAAGAATAAATAAGTAACAAAAAAAACCCGAAGAAAACTCCTGAAGCTCAAAAGAGTGACCTGAGCCAGACATAAAGAAAGATTTGGCAATTGAGAACAAGTATAACTTGAGGTTCTCATGCTTTTTGGTCTAACCTGATATGTTTGATATATTCTAGGATACTTCTCATCCGTAAAAGTAACTTGCTCTACTTGTAAATTTTAAGGTAAGAGCATAATATATTGATTACCTTTCTCAATTCTTCAGCTTTTCTTGTATGCACATCCTGTACCTTGTGACTTTGTGATTCCTTCCATAGAGATAGAGAGTATTTCCCTATGTCTGAACTTGGGGCTCAGCATGTGACCTGCTCTGACCACTGAGATTTTAGCCGGAGTATTTCAAGCAGAAACATGTCATGGCTGGGCTTGTCTTTTGGGGGGGGGGGGCTTTCTCCATCATCACAAGAAGAACAAATCCTGGGTAGTCCACTGGTTTTAGGAAGATGAGCTAAACATGGAATAAACTTCTCCTTATTGACACAGGAACCTGTACAGTGAAGAAAAACACATTGTGAACTCAAGGCTTTGGGCTGGAATGATGCCTTTCTAAGGCACAGAGTTGTAGTGTGGTATGTTGAGCAGCATTAGGATGTAACAATCCCTAATAATGCAGTGAGCCTGTAGGAATTGTTAGTACTGGGTTAGATAAGGAGGACTAATTTGACAAGGCGCCCAGACGTTTTCACGTGCTTCACACCTCTACTAGGCCTATGTAACCACCTCTCCCTCTCTGACCATTATCCTGTAAGTGCTCTACACTGGAAAACTGATATGATTTTTAATTGGAGCTACAGGAGTGAATAGTATTGTTCTAAATAGTGAGAAAAAAATTTCAACAGGACTAATATTTAAGTTTGGTTAGAGTAAGAGAACCTTTTAAAGAGGCTGGAGGAAGATAATAACCAGTGAGTAAAATAAAACCGAGATTATAGAAGACAGTCCAAAAATCAAATGGATATAGAGAAGGTTTTTCCCATAGCCAAGTGCTAAAATCATGTTGTGGATCATAATCAATATTAGCAAGGGAAAATTTGTCATGTTGCTTATCACTGTGAATGAAGTGAATGAGCTGAAATGTCTTTCAGGACAGCGTAGGATATAAAGGATCTAATATTCATTCCCCCAAATAAACTCAAGGCACTGTGGGGAGAGTAAATACTTGCAAAATATGAAGCAAAGAGAACCATGTAGGAAAATAGAGGGAACCATGACTCCAACACGACAGTCCTTGGATTACTTCAAATAGGTGCCATGCAGCATGACAAGAGTAAGAGTGGGGGCCAGGGATTTAGCTCAGCGGTTCCACCACCTGCCTAGCAATTACAGGGTCCAGAGTTCGATCCCCAGTACCAAAAAAAGAAGACTGGGCCTCAGCTTGGATTTCTGCCATGGTTCCACCACTTAAAAGCGATGTGACCTTAGTCTACTTTACTAATTTGTGGAATGAAATTCATACCTCATACAACTGTTTTGAATATCATGTGAGCTAATCTAAATAGCTTAAAGCTAAGGCCGTCATGCTTGGTAGTTGTTAGTCATGATATTATTGTTAACCTGTTAGATGTGTCAGAAACTGGTAATTTTTGAGCCAGTAATCATTTCCAGTTTGCTGGGTGCAGATTTAAATTCCGCCTCCCAACAATTACGCATGGCCAATGGGTAGTTCTTGCCACAGGAATGTGAAGAAATTGTAGTCCGAGCAAGCAACTTGAACTGAGGCTTTTAAGAGAAGGTTGCCTACTCTACAGATGATGATGAGACGCTTAGGACAGGGGATGTGTATGACAGAAGCCTGAGTCTTACATGTTAGAGAGGGAATCGCCACCCAGGAATAGCCATTATGTGGTTAAATAACTGAGAAATAAACTTTTGTAATATTTGGTCCAGGATATATTTTGGAAGCATCTGTTGTTATAGCCTTTTCTGACCTAAGAAAACACATGGGGGAAAAATAAAAAAGCATTATGTCATATTCTAGTTTCTGACACCTGCATATTTCCTAGACATTATGGGCCCAAGATTGACATAATTTTAAACAATTCACTTATTATTTGTTTCATGAAATCAAACATAACATTACTCTTCAATTTTCTACTACAGATATGGTAAAACTACTGCATTTGTACAACTATATTTGGAAATTTATAATGCACTACAACATGAGAATTTCAGTAACAAAACTCTAGTATTTCTCAATTGTGTTTGATTACAGACTACTTTCTTCTGTGTCACTTCTGTAGTGTTCTTGAAGGTGGTTCTGAGAATGTCAATTTGGATGATGTACGAGAATAGCTGTTTTCAAGTATTCTGGATAAGAATATAAATTGGCAAAAACTTTTGTGAAAGTCAGTGCCAATAAAAACCTTCAGGCCAGGAATTCTACTTCTTGGAATCGATCTTACAAATTTAAAAACTCATGGGAGCAAGAATATAAAGGTTGTCAATAGTCATTAGGGAAAAATCCTACAGATTTTTCATAGGGGAGTGGTAAACCATCTTAGGTTATATTTAATCTCTGAAATGGACTTTAATTTCTAGAAAACAAAAAACTACACCTCAAAGAGAGCATAAGCTTCAAGTGAGCCCAGATCTTTTTCTTCCCCTTCTCTTTATCTCCAGAAATAAATGGCATGTCATATCATAGCTATTTAGGTGAATAAGTAAATTTGATGTGTGTCATTAAAGTTATGTGTGATGGGATAAGTAAAAACACCAATTAAATTTTAGAATGATTCATGGGGCAAATATAATTTTTTTATAAATCATATTTTCTTTACTGCAAGATTGCTCAGAGTATCCATTATGAACTCTATGAGTATCAGAATATTTCTTTTCTTCCTTCTTTCTTCCCTCCCTCTGTTCTTTTCTTTTCTTTTGATGCTGGTGTTTAAACCCAGGGCCTCAAGTATTCGTAAACACCCTACCACTAAACTATGATGACAGCCATGATGGCCACACACTTTTTACAAGGCAAATTAGAGAGCTATCTCTTGTATAAATTTTTTTTGAATATTCCTCAAGGAAAGAGAAAACATACACTTTGCTTCCATTCCTTGCTCCTGCAGCAATTTTTTAACTCTCGTACATTTTAGATTGGCTTATTGTAGTTATTCAAAGGGCTCTTTTCCTTGATGGCTATCATGTGTTCTTTAAAATCTAAGGTCTTATTTTATTGGATTCTTGTTTGTGAAATACCAGTACAGTGTCCAGTAGAATAGGTACTTATGAAATACCAATTAAATGGATATATGCATTTTAATTTATTTATTTAACTGTATTATCACCTTATTAAAAATAATTAAAGTGTCTTCCAAACAGTAATAAAATAAGGTGGGTGTGCTGGTGCACGCCTGTAATCTCGGCACTTGGGAGGCTGAGGCAGGAAAATCGCCATGAGTCCCAGGCCAGCCTGGGCTCCATAGTAGGTTCAACGCCAGCCTGAACTGCATAGTGAGACCCTGTTTCAAAAAATAAAATAAAATAGGGCCGGGATGTACCTCAGCAGTGTAGCGCTTGGCCCTGAGTTCAACTGCCAGTACCAAAATGAAAACAAAATTAAAAATAAGACAAAGTAGAATGTTATCTAAAGCTCATTAAATACTTTTTAGTGCACATTCTGCAAAACTTCACACACACTCACACGCAGCATCTCATTTCATTATTGACCCATCTGAAGTCACCATTTTACATTTGAAAAAAGTAAACTAAGAAAAGTTAACTTGGCCAATGTCAAAAATAAAAACTCTTAAAGTTAGACCTTAATCTCACCTATTTGACTCCAAAGCTTATTATTTCATTAAGTGAAAATTATTTCATTAAGTGAGAAACATAAGCAAAAAGAAGTTAAGCGTGAGAAGAAAAAGTCAGCTGATCAGAGAAATGTGATTTCTAGTACTAGTCTGACAAAACAGCTCGAGGAATCTGGCACACACAAAGTTCTATTTCAGACTTCCATGCCAATATTTCTAAACAAACCTGGGAATAAATCAGTGGCTCTTTGGTACAGCAACACTTTCGTCTTCCCTGTATTTATACCGAAGGCTCGGTTATTATGTTAGACTCATTTTGTTCCTTATATTATCCAGAAACTTGCCTTTATATTGTCTAGGGGTAGACATAGTGATAAAATAACTCTAGATGTTTTATTTCCAGATTGCCAAGATAGAAACACGAGCTGTAATATAGCCAGAAAAAGAATATCTTCTGACTATTAACCATTAACTCTCTGTCTAGAAGTATATTCTAAAAATCAGTTATTTGAAGCTGACAAGTTCCAGAAATCCTCCTCTGCATAAATGCACAATGATTTTGCAGGAGAAAATATCCCTAAGAAGAGTTGACTGATATAAATTCCTTCTAAAGACAAGTGACAGCCAAGACCAGATTGTCTTACCTACTAATATTTTATATTGAGATAGCTATTCTATCTGAATAATGAACAGAATGAAGAAAAATTCTCTAGAACTTAGAGTCTTTAATCATTTTCTTCTAACATATTCTAAGTAATTCAGGAAGGTATTTAGGGTCTGACTATTATTAATTTGCTTATCTGATAACTGAAGCGGTACAGATTCTGCATGATAGAGTTTTGCTTTAATTATCACAAGATGAGCTGGAGATGCATGAAACAATTTGAACGGACTCCGCCCCAAATTGGCTGGGAGGGAGGGTACATCCTTTTCTTATTTTCGTAAGAATTGATCATGAACAGCTGATGGTGCATTTGACTCTCATAACATATGTTTTTAGAGAATAACAAAAAACTAACAATCTGCTTACTGGATAAGATAGTGGCCGACCTGATACAACAATAAAAATTGATCCTGGTCATTCTGTCAAGCATTAAATAGTTTGCAGCTCTTTCTGCTGAGTTGCAAGAAAAAAAAAGTTTGGTTTTATATTAAATTTTGCCTTGGAGCATTATTACTTTGAAAGTAATCCAAATATTTTGTTTATATTGGAAAGGTTCAGTGAGACATAGTTAACTGTGAATAGAATTCAAAACAATAACTCTGGAAAAGAACTATTCCCTTTGGTCAGAGGCTATTGTGTCAGCCGTTATGCCGAGTCAATCAAAAGGAAGAAAGAGAGACAGAGAGAGAGAGAGAACACAACTGTGAGAATGGAGCTGTCAAGCTGATTGACTGGGTAGCGATTCAAAATTTGAAATGTGCTGTGTGATAAGATAAATAGTCTGAGTGTTGGCAGAAACTAAATGCAACAAAATCTTACAGGGGTGTCATGATTGAGAAATACAGAAAACAAAATTATTTCTGCAAAGCATTGAAAACAATGACAAAAGAAATCATTTGTCTAATCGCTCTGTTCCACACTGTAAAGAGCTGAAGAAAAATATTAAGATTAATTTCAGAGCAGCATACATGCTTGCAGTGTCTCTTTTCCTTCTGACAACTTTCTTAAACAAGTGGCTTGCCAGATTCACAAGTTCTGTTTTAGTCATTAAAAAAGAATTTCTTTTGTGTGTGAATTATTTGATCTTTGGAAAATGTAGTGGTGCGAGCACTAGAGTGGTTTTCTTCTTCCTATCAATGTGAAGAACAAGACTGAAAACAGTAGAAAGGGTGTAATTTATTTGTCTTGACTTTTATTTATGTTGCTAATTATTGCTGAGTTCCTTGTGTCCTGGCTCCAGTTGGCTTTTGTAATGTTGCCAACACACGAAGCATGAGACACCTTGCTAGTAGGAAATAGGGCTGCCCCTGGCAATTAGTTTCCAATAAAATTTAGTAGACTGATATTTTTCTTATCCCCCCCCCTTCAAATCATAACTAGTCATTCATTTTCTATTTTATTTGGCTTGTATAGTTTTTTATTAACTTATGTCTTCACAATTTAATTAAAATGGGTTATTTACTCAATTGTTCATCATTTTCTCTGCTTTCTGATGGATTTCTTCATTATGTCAAGAATATTTTCTTTCTTACATTCAAACTTTTCATTTAATCTTTTTAATTGCACATAATATAATCTCCATTTGGCTTATTCTGTTCTCCTGGCTCATTTACTATCTCCCTCATTTTGAACTGTTTACATGAATTTACAGTTTTGGTTTTAAGTTAACTTTTATATGTGGAATATAAATCTTCCTGTACTTTTTATTTTACCCATTTGTTTCAAATACCACTTGACAACACATTTTGATCTATTTCCTGTTTTTCCTTTTTGGGGAGGGTCAACATATCAGTACGTTTGTAAAACCATTTTAAGGAACACTTACACCCTCCCTTTCAAACTACTGTCCAGTATATTATTTAGTTTTTAAAGAATTTCTCAAGAAACCATGCTTGCTATTGTATCATTACTCACAGTGATGTCCCCATGACCACTGAACGTGTCTACCCACTGTTCAGTCAACCACATGAGTAAGAAGCTGAAAAAACACATCTCTGAAGTTAACTTTCACTGGTGAAAGAATTGTAACTGAAAATTTGAAAAGATTTCTTTGGTGAAGGGAGAAGTTAGGAAATAATATTTCAGCATTTCAATTTGTATTTTTTTGGTACCAGGGATCAAACTCAGGTCCTTGCGCTTGTGCAGCAGGCGCTGAAACCACTGAGCTAACTGCCCGGCCTCAAATGTATTTTTTATTCATTTTTAGAATAGCATGTTTGTTCAAATTCATTACTTGCATTTATTTTCTGGAAGGACAGTTAGCTTTATACTGGCAATAATTGAGTATTTTGGGCCAGGGATGTAGCTCAGTGGTTTCGCCGCCTGCTGCGCAAGCTCAAGGACCTGAGTTCGATCCCCGGTACCAAAAAAAAAAAAAAAAATTGAGTATCTTGAGGAAATACAATTATTTACCACCGTGGTTACTAATTTAAATCAAACTATAACCTATTTCTAATCTGTTGTCGGTTAACTTGTAAGAACTGGACTGCATAAGGAACGTTCTTCTAGCTACACTGTTCCTTGGAGGTAGGGCGGTTTATGTTGGAACTTGTTGGAATCAGAAAGACCTATCTCTGTCAGTGGTTTTGTCATCTTGAGCAAAGTATTTGTTCTTTCTGGTCTCAGTTTCTTATTTTATAAAATAAGATTGGATGAAATACCTTCAAAGTTCTTGAGCGCTCTAAAGCTTTGATGACCCTGCAAATCCATTGTCATTTTTAGAGAATCCTGGTAAAACAACAATATTTTAGGAAGTAATAATGACATCTATATTAAAACATGCACAGGCATTTAATGGTATTTGAGAGAATAGTGGAAGCCAGAAGATTTATAAAGTGTAGCATTGTTTGTTTTGTAACCTGGCTTTTTAAAATAGTATTTTGTACTAGATCAATAAATACGTTGTTCTACTCTTGGCTTTTCATACAATAATCTTTGATTTTCCATCATATGAAGACTTCAAAGTTTATAATATAAAACTATGATTAACCAAATAACGTTACCAAATCATTTTCTATGTCTTTACTCTGAAAACTCATGGTGGGTGCTCTTGATTAGAAATGGAGATAAAATTAATAGCCTGATTTTTGACAGGGATTTTCAAAAGCCTAACAGATTTTATTAGTTAATCCAAACCATGTCTGTGAGATACAGTTTGCTCTTTTTCTCCTTCTCCCTGCCCTCCTTACTCTTCATCATTTGGATCTGGCCCAGTTGACAGGAGAACACTGAGACCAGAAGAATTGGTGCTTTTCCTTTTACAGACTCCTCATTCTTTTTAGCTTGGCTTACAGTCTAATAATAAGCAGAAAGTCAGTGTTTCACATCCCAAGAGCATGAACTTCCTGCCTCACTTTCACTCAGGCAAAGAATGACTCCGGGCCAAGTGTCTTCTGCAGGGTGTAAGTATCCTTACAATGTTTATCATGTGGCCTTCCCCGCAGCTCTTGTTGCTTGCTACCTCGTGATTAGTAAATGCACAGATGGAAAAGAAGCCTGCCAGTGCCTTGAAGTGAAATTTCAGAACATCATAACGTATCACGCTGAAAGCAGTATAATAAAACAGGTATTCAGGTCTGATGAAATAAGAGAAATTGAACACCATGAAGACTAGGACAAGGGTCTGTAGTTGGATGCCTCAGCAATCAGCTGTGGCATGGGAGAATGGGAAAGAGGGTGGTGCACCTTTTGCTTTGAAGGTTTCACCAGCTGATTGCCCTGGTGCCTGCCCAGAGTCTATGAGTATCATAGTCTCCTAATGAAGGCTTCATCGCATTCTTTTGAACTGATTCCTGCCAATATCAAAGAAGCACAGCAGAAACAAAAACACTGCTGTGATGTTAGAAATCACAATTGTTAACTTTGAAAGGAAATCTTGGTATGTAGGTTAGAACAATATCTGTGTGGTTCAAGCAGTAGACTGATGAATTCACTGGAAGGCTGTCTAACAAATGAAGTGGATGTGAAGGAACATTGCCCTTTATCTGGGTACATATTTAGAGAAAAAAGAAGTTAAATATCACGATGTCTTCTGAAATATTTTAAAGGATTTACTCCTTTTGGAAGAGAAGAAGAAATAGAAAAGAGCAATTCTACTGTATTCTTTTAAATAGGATTGGAATACTTATAGAAAATATGTAAAGAAAAAAATGTAGCCATCCTTACAAGCTTTTGCCTCATTGTGAAAAATATTACATAAACTGAGAAATCTAACTTTAAGATATGTAACATCTGCTAATCAATACTTGAACAGAAAAATTCTGACACTAAACATGTTCTTTCTGGATTTGAAGGAACTTAGGAAAATAACTTCTTAGAATATATTGTCTTTCTAGATTTCTCCTTTAGAGGCTAATTGTTGATATTATGGGCTTTTCCCATTTTGAAGACTTCCTCCAATCTGATTGGTTTACATAACTCAGTGATTTAGCATATACATCACTTATGGACACATTTACTATACTTGATATTTTTCAGATTTATCATATGTGTTGACTTCTAGTTGCTGATTTCTAGTTCTATTCTTGGAGAGCTCAGTAACTGCCTTGTGTCTCAGTCCTTGCACCATTACACACTACAGCAGGACCCCAAAATAACTTTATAATGAACTGAAAGTATTAACAACTTGGTTCCAAATAAAGCACAATGGTTTTACTTTTAGGGTGAATATATGAGTGGACACTGTTAGTTCTCTCCCTTGTGCCCTGAGTACAGCTGCCTTTCTTTAGAAAAATCTGTGCAATGAGACATGGTGGCATTTAGTCTAACTCAATATTCCTTGTAATGATCTATTAACTTCTCATGATTGGACACAGGCCTTGCACTTTTTAATAATAAAGATTATGCCTCTCATTCTCTTTTTATTTCAAGTCCCAAATACCCATCCTGGCATATCATGGACTCTCCGTAAATGCTTGCTAAATATGTGTATCGATGGAGTGAATGCATACGTGGATGCCTAAAATAACCTCAACCAAACCTGCAACTGGAAAACTTGTTCCAGTTGGCTGCTTCCTATACTTTCCCTTACATCTGTGTTTACATGAAATTTCACATCATCATAAAACCAGGGTGTGAATCACTATACTCAACAAGATTACAGAAATGGATCTATTTTGAAAATAAAGAAAAAAATGGGACAGAAAAGCTTTCTTAGGTATGTGTCTTGCTACTTGGAAAGAAAATAACTTTGCCATTATTTCAGACATATTAATGTTTGCAGTTGTCCTGATTATTCTAACACAAACCAAATGGCATTTAATTTGGAAGAAATTGCTCTGGACGTTCAATCTAAAGAGGCGAGAAATGGAACAGACTTTCTTTATGCAGTGTTTGGGATGTGGTTAAATTATTTTAGGATGTTCAACAGTGTAGTGCAAATTCAAATCCTGTGGGCAAAGCTAAACAAGCAATGCTAGGCAGCTTAGCCACTTAATCTTTTGGTGTTCAGTCTGTTGGGTTTGTGCTGTGAAATGGCTCCTGTGGCTTTCATGTGGAAAATGAGAATGTTCTGTAACGGCTGATGTGGGAATAAAGAAGTAAATACAAGGAAACTCTTACAAGCTCTTAATATTAACTGCACTAAGTAAGTGTAACTAACTGCATTAAGTTATTGATTTATCAGGGCTTGACCAAATAGTATTTCCTTTTGTCCATTTTGAGGACAAGGACAAAACGTATGAGAGAGTTAAATGAGTCAGTTGTTAACTGGGTTAGTAATGAATGGACCGATTATATTCTTCTAGCTGTCTTAGGAGAATGTCCAAAGAGCCACTTATAATGGCTGGAAAATTGACTAACGGCATCTTGATCCTAATCATCTAATCATTACCTTCTCAATAAATGTTTTTTTTAATGGATTTTGCATAATTCTACCTAATAAATGAAATACGATAAGACTATTTGAACTGAAAACCCAAATTTGAAGGAGGTGCTTTATTACATTTTATTTTCTTCTTTAATGTATTCCTAAATTAACTCTATAATGACAGAAAAGAAGTATAGCCTGTTTTACACGGTTAAATTAAATAACCTATTAATTCATGTATAAACAGTTGATTGGTATTGAGGAATGAAGTGTAACACAGTATATTGAGGATATGAAAATGATACTCTGATTTCAGTCACGTTTCAGACTCTATTAAAACTGACAACGAGAGTAACGCTGTTTGCCTAGAGAGGAGAGGGGTCTTCCTGGGGTCTTCTCTGTAACTGCCGGACTCTTGGGAATGGCATAATCCACTCTCTCTAGTTGGTGATTAGACTTTTGGACCATTTTAAAGGGTGCAGAGGGGCTTTCTCTCTAAATTTCTAAGGCTTTTAAACACAAATCCCAATTGTGAGCTTCAACACACTTGAATCGTGATTATCTTTTCAGTCCCTAATTACCTAGGAATCAGGTTATAGACAAGCACTGTTAACAACAATAAACCAGAAAGCAGTGTATGTTATTTCCTGCCTGAAGAATGAGCGAACTTTCAGTTGTGATCATTGTAAACATCAATTATTGTATGCATCAGAAAAACTCACCCCAAAATAACAAGCAAAACAAAAACACACTAACAGGTTTATCTCCCTGACCTTAGGCCCATTTAGAAAATGGCAAGTCTTTTGACCATCGAATACTGTGTTTTACTCATAATGAACATTTGTGAAACAGATCTTTGAATAGCTTGCTTATGGTATCCCGTTTTTTTGTTCAATTCCTTAAAGAACACAGATATTCCAATCATATTGTTTTTTCTATTAATCATGCTAAAAGAATTTACCAAACCCTATTTTCTTGATGATAGGTCATAGCTCATAATTTTGTATGTTATTTCCAGAATATAGATGTTCAACTATAATTTGTTAGTTGATCTAAGATGAATAATTTTTAATCCCAAACTCTGATTATTCTTGAAAAGATCGCACAATAAAATACTGTTTTTAGATAATATTTTATAAGTTAGGATAAGAGAAGAAATTTTCTTTCCCAGAGGAAAATTAAAAATAAAAAATAAAGGCCTATTTTTCCATTTCATCATTACAGAGTATTTATATTTCTATATCAAAATTTACTAATCACTCTCATAAAAACATGCATTGGTCAGCTTCCGTATATTTGTGCTTTGATTTTTCCTATGTGCTCCTACTATGGTTGTGTTACTACATATAATGTTCACCAGGCTTTACCCCATTTAAACACAGGGGGTGTAGTGGATTGCAGATTGATGAAATAGATCATTAATCCATCAAATAAATTGAAAAAATTTGAAAGACTAGTAGATAGGATTGAATTATTATCCATTTAAGGAATAACTGGTATTTACATTCATGTGATTAGATAATTATCTTCACATTTTTGTGATAAGATACTGGTTATTTTCTCAATAACAACAATGAATAAAGAATGTTTGCATACTTTGTCTACTGGCTCTTCCTCAGTAGTATAACATCTTGCAACTAATAAAAAGCAAACAAAAGATTTTTACCCTAGTTTCCCAATTGTTTCCTATCTTATCTCCCTTACACTTTTAATCAAAATTACTAGGGAAATATTGTTATTGGTTGCAAAATTCTTCTCCTCCATTTTCTCTTGGCCCCACTCCTTGGAGACTTTGATCAAAGCCACTGCAAGAAAACTCAGGTTAAGGTCAATGCTGAGCAAATGCTAAATCTAGTGGTCATTTCTTAATCAGGTTTGTTTTATGACTTTCATTAGGAGTCCGTGCTTTTCTACATTCCTCTTGCTTCTCTGCTGATTTATCTCAGCCTCTTTTGCTGATTCCTTTCTATGTTGCTGATTCCTCCAAGCTCTTCAAGTTCCATTTTTCTATAGTTTCTTATTGATGCTTATATCTTTATGAAACTCATCAAGTGCCATGAGTTTACACACTCCTCATATACCCAGGACACTTAAATATTTAATTCCAGCCTTAACCACTTGTAGAAAGTGCAGATTCATGTATTCAATTCCATATTGGACATCTTCTCAGATCTATGCAGTATCTCAAATTTTTTGTGTATGAAGCTGAAATTCCAATCATTCAGCATTCATCCTTTCCCACCATCTCCACAGTTACCTCCTAGTCCACACAACCATGATTCCTTCGCCTGAGTCAGACTCATAGCCTGTTCACCCAGCTCCCTTCTTGCTCCGTTTCCTTCTATTCTAAGTTGGGTTCTCTTTTAGGAACAAACCTTGAAAGAAGATGGTAGTCACTTTGGAAAGTGCTTCTGGGAGGAAGAGTACAGAAATGAGAAAGAGGGGAAAAAAGAAGAAAAGACACGTTTATTGCTGAACAGGTTACAACATTAGGCAACTGAGGTTTGATTCTATCAGGAACTCTGAGAGATGTACAAATGGAACCATTGGGTATTCTGGGAGGCAAGATTTATGGTATCATTTTGTTATTTCTACCATTCATTGTTTTTGCTAAAAGTGACATGAAAAAATAATTTGTGTGCCTTTTTTAACTATTTGTATTTTGTATCTATAATTCATGGAGATATGCTGAGAAGCCATGAAAGTAAGAACAATTTTGACAAAGAGAACAATGTTGGAGTAATAGTACTTGATTTTAAATTTTCAGTATAGCTACAGTAATCAAACAGTATGGTATTGGTATAAAGATGGCATCAGAGAAGAGGAGAGTAGAGAGACAGAGTCACATATATAAAGTCAATATATTTTTGGCAAAAGTGTCAAGGCAATGTAATTGGAAATGATGATCTTTTCAATAGAGAGTGTTGGAACAATTTTACACTCATATGGAAAGCAACAATAAAAGAAAAACCTTTACCCTTACTTAAGCCATAGAAAAAAATAACTAGAAAAAGGGTCACAGTTAAAATAAGATAAAAAACTATAACATTTCCAGAAGAAAACCTAGAAAATTTTTACAGCCAGCAAAGGTTTCTGAGTAGAACATAGAACAAACTATAAAAGAAAAAATAAAACATTTGAACTTTATAAAAAATAATACAATATACTTTTAATATCGAAAAGACAAACTAAACAAAATGAACAAATTTAAAAATAAGTTTCAGGCTGGGAGTAAATATCTGCAAAGTGTACATCTGATAAAGGGCTTCTTACCTGATGTGAACATCTTACAACTCAGTAATACAAAACAGAAAATGTAAATATCAACAAGCAGGATATATGAAAATACCTTAATTAAAAATATGGATTGCAACTAAGCAAAATAAATTCTGCTCAAGACCATTAGCTATTAGAAAATTTCAAATTAAAATCCCAATGAGATTCCACTACACACCTACTACTATGTTTCAAATTAAAAAGACTAACAAAGCCAAGTGTTGACAAGGACATGGAGTAAATGGAATTTTCAAATAATAGTGATGAGAAAGTAAAGGGGTTACAGTCATTTTTAGAAAATATTGTGGAATTTGCTTGTATATCATTGTCATATGATCTAAAAGTTCCATTCTTATTTATTCAATACAAATAGAAACATCAGCTGTACACATACTTGAATGTTTGTAGCAACTTCTTAACAATATCTGTTATGACTGTGTCTAGATGTTCCTGCAAAGCCTCATGCAATCTTTTTCAGAGGTGGCTGAATCTGGATAGTGTGATGCTGGGATTAAGGGTGTGTGATTGCTAAACCATTACATTCAAGTGATTGATTTGACACCGCCCTAATCCTGGTTGTCTGGATGGGATAAAAGGGGCAGAAAGATACTGTTAAGGTCTCTTGATGCTTTTGCTGTCTTCCACTGTCATGAACTGCTGCCTCTCTGCCACCCTGCCTTGGAGCCACCTGATTATGAACCGAAACCTCTACGAACTCTAAACCAAATAAACCTTTCCCCCTTTAACTTTGGGTATTGGATATTTTGTCTCAGCAATCAGAGAAAATTAAGTAAGACAATATCCTTTCTTCCTCTCAAGAAAATCCTGAAAGCAGCCCAAATGCCCATCAGTTTTTGAATGACTAGGCAGATTAGAATATATCTAGTAATGATTCATTAAGAAGGACCTGATAATGCCAGCGAATAGATCTCAGAGCAGAATGAAAAAAAAAAAAAGAAGAAGAAGAAGATATGTAGGAAAGACAACATAGCAGATATTTTAGTGGTATTATTTTTCCCATTGCTCCACAAGGTTATTATACTATATGAAGTTTGTGTGTTCTATTTCAAGACTTATATTGTATTTTATTATTTTATTTTATTTTTATTATTTATTATATTTTATTTTATTGATCTCTAACAGTTTATGTGCCAGCCAGACTTTTCAAATTGTAGTTTTCTTTTCTTTTTTTGGTACTTGACATCAAACTCAGGATCTTGCACTTGCCAGGCAGGCATGGTGCCAATAAGCTAAATCCCCAGTCCAAATTGTATAATTTTTAATTTAATTATTTTTATGTCACATTCTCCCAATAAATTCTTTTTAATAAATTTTTTCCAAGTCCTTCTTTTTAAAATTAAATTTATTGGTACATTTTTTCCATACATATTAATCACATTCATCATAAGGAATTTGTACCTGTACATAATATATCTTAGCTCTTTTTTTTCACATTCTCCTCCCCTCCTTTGAACCCTTCTTCCCTCTCCATTTACAAAACTTTGTTTCCACTGTTTTCCTCTGGTTCTTTTTTATCTCTGTTTCCTTCCTTCCCTTCCCTTACTCCTTCCTTTTTCTCCTTCCCATTTAAACATTTTCTTCCTACTTCTCAGTATCTATCCTCCATTTTGTTCCTTATTTACCCTTTGAGTTTCTCACACAAGAGAAACAATGTGATATTTAAACATGTGTGTAAAATTTATTTCACTTAAAAGTATGTTCTCAAGGTGCATCTATTTACCTAAAAAAGTCTCAAATTTATTCTCCTTTATGGTAAAGTAGTACATCATTGTATATTAAAAAACACATTTTCTTTATCCATTCATCCATTGATGGGCATATGGGCTATTTCCAGGATTTAGCTATCATAAATTGTGTTGCCATAAACATGGATGTGCATATATTGCTGTGGTATGATACTTTTAGCTCTTTTGGAAAGAGACCTAGAAGGGGAATGGTTGGGTCAAATGAAACCTCTAGTTTTCATTTTTTGAGGAGTCTTTATACTGTTTTCCATAATGGTTGTACCAATTACACTTCCACCCTCTATGGAAAAGTGTTCTTTATTCTCATATCCTCACCAGCATTTGTTATTAGTTGAATTCTTAATTTTAGCAATTTTTTCTGAAGATGGAATCTCAGTGTTGTCTTAATTTGTATTTCATGAATGACCAGTGATTTGAACATCTTTTTCATACATTTATTTTCTGTTGTTTACTTTTTCATTTGAAAAGTGTCTATTTATTTCAAATGCCCATTTTTGGATTGGGTCTTTAAATTTGGAAAGTCTAAATTTTGGAGTTTTGGGGTTTTTTTTTTTTGGTACCGGGGATCGAACTCGGGTCCTTGCACTTGAGCAGCAGGTGGCGAAACCACTGAGCTAAATCCCTGACCCCTTGGAGTTCTTTATATATTCTAGATATTAATCCTTTTGCCTGAGGAATAGGTGGTAAAATTTTTTCCATTTTGTGGGTTGTCTCTTCACTCTGTTGATGGTTTCTTTTGCTGTGCAAAAGCTCTTTAATATGATGTGATCCCAGTTGTTGATACTTTGTAATGTTTCCTGTGTGATAGGGTTTTGTTCATAAAGTCTTTGCCTACACCTATGTCTTCAAGAGTTCTACCTATTCTATCTTCTAGCAGATTAAGTGTTTCTGTTTCTATATTTTGATCTTTGATCCATTTTTATTTTAGTTTAGTGCATGGTGAGACATATGTGTCTATGTTTAATCTTCAAAGTGTGGAAAGTCAGTATACTTCTTCCAATGCAGGTATGGCCCCTTTGTCAAAGATATAATAACTGAGTGTGTTTGAAGTTGTTTGTGTATATTCTACTATATTCCACTGATCCTAGGGCCTGCTTTTTTTCCAATACCATGCAGTTTTTATCATGGTAGGTTTGTAATATAATTTTAAATCAGGGACTATGACATCCTCTGCCTGGAATTTGTTGCTCAGAATTGCTTTTGCTATTCTACATCTTTTCTGGTTTGGTATGAATTTTAGGATTATTTTCTCTAGTTCTGTAAGATATGTTATTTGTATTTTGATCAGGATTGCACTAAATCTGTGTCAGTTTTGGGAGTACAGCCATTTTCTGTATATTTGTTCTGCTTATCCAAAAAGGGAATATCTTTCTCTTTTCCGATAGCCTCCTCAATCTCCATTTTCAGACTAGAGTAGTTTTCAATGTAAAGGTCTTTTACTTCCTTCATTAAATTAATTCCTAAGTATTTCATTTTTCTTGAAACTATTGTGAAAAGTGTTGCTTCCCTAATTTCTCTCTCAATGAGTTTTTATTTGTGTACAGCAGGAATGCTATTGATTTTTGAGTGTTGATTTTGTATCCTGCTATACTTCTGAATCTAGTTATTAAATCTGAGAGTCTTTTAGTGGAACTTTTGAGATCTTCTATGTAAACTATCATGACATCTGCAAATAATGATGATTTAACTTCTTCCTTTCCTGTCCATATTCCTTTTATCTCTTTCACTTGTCTAATTGTTCTAGCTAGTATTTCGAGAACTATATTGAACAAGAGTGGTGATAGGGCTTGTCCTTGTCTTGTTCCTGATTTTCGAGTGAAAGTGTTCAGTTTTTGATCATTTAGTAGGATGTTGGCTGTTGGTTTGTCACAGATAGCTTTTATCAGATAGAGATAAATACCATTTATTCAGATTTTCTTTGGGATTATTATCATAAGTGGGTTTTGGACTTCGCCAAATGCTTTTTCTGCATCTATTGAGATGATTTTGTGGTTTTTGTCCTTAGTTTTGTTAATGTGGTGTATTATACTTATTGATTTGCATATGTTGAACCATCTCTACATCCCTGAGATGAATCCTACTTGGTCATGGTGTATAATCTTCTTGATGATTTGCTGCATTCTTTTTGCCAGTATTTTATTAAGAATATTTGCATTTATGTTCATTAGGGAGATTGGCCTGTAGTTCTCTTTTTTGGATTGGTCCTTCTCTGGTAGCAGGATAATGTTTGCTTTTAGAAATGACTTTGTAAGTATTGCTTCCCTTTAGATTTCCTTAAATAGTGTGAGGAGTTAGTGGCATTAGACATTCCCTAAAGTTCTTGTAGAATTCAGCTGTTAATCCATCAGGACCTGCGCTTTTCTTTGTTGGTAGTTGTTTATTATTATTATTATTATTGTTATTATTATTATTACTTCTTGAATTTCACTGACAAATGTTGGACTGTTTAGAATTTTCATATCTTCTTGATTCAGCTTTGGAAACCATATATCTTTAGAAATCTATTTCTTCTGAATTTTCCATCTTATTTGAGTACAGGTTTTCAAAGTTGGTACTGATGATCTTCTGAATTTCTGCAAAATCTGTTTTGATTTCCCACTTTTTATTCCTAATTGCATGGATTTGGGTCCTTTCTTTATTTTGATACAGTTGGCTAAGGGTGTGTTGATTTTATAGTCTTTCAAAGAACCAAGTCTTAGTTTCATTGATTCTTTATATTATCTTCTTAGTTTTAATTATATTAATTTCTGCTCTACTCTTTATAATTTCCTTCCTCAAATGAGTTTTGAATTTAACTTATTCTTCTTTTTCTAGAAGTTTAAGCTTCAACATTAGGGTATTTATTTGAGCTCAGTCTGTTTTCCTAATGTGAGAATTTACTGCTATAAGTTTCCCTTATAGGACTGCTTTCATTGTGTTGGATAAGTTCTGGATGTTGTATTGGGATTATCATTCAATTGTAGAAACTGTCTAATTTTATCTTTAATTTCATTTGTGACCTATTGATTGTTTAAGAGAGTATAATTTAATATCCATATATTTATATACTTTTTGTGCTTTCTTTTGCCATTGATTTCCAATTTCATTGCACTATGACCTGATAATATGCATGGGATAATTTCACTTCCTTTGCATTTACTTAATCATGTTCTATGAGCTAGTATGTGGTCTATTTTGGAGAAATTCCAATGTACTGCTAAGAAGAATATTTATTCTGTTGTTATTGAGTGGACCACTCTGTAGATATCTACTGGGTCCATTTGTTCAAAGCTCTGATATTTGTTTGTTGATTTTTTTGTCTAGTTGATCTGCTTATTTGTGACAGGGGGATGTTGAGATCCCTCATTAAAATTGTACTAGTGTTTATTAGATTTTTTTACATCTATTAATGTTTCTTTTATATAATTGGATGAGCCAGGATTTGATGTGTATATATTTATAATTGTTATCTCTTCCTCTTGGATTGTTCCCTTAACAAAAGTATGTAGTGATCTTTTTGTCTCTTCTAATCAGTCTTGGCTTGAAATACATTGTGTCTGCAAATAGAATAGCTATCCCTGCTTTTTTTTTAAGTGCCTGTTTCAAGGAGTACTGTTTTCCATCCTTTAAATTTCAGTCTATGAATTTCTTTTTGGGTTAAGTGTGTTTCTTGTGTGCAGCTTATTGTTGGATCTTCTTTCTTGATCCATTCTGTCAATCTTTTTATTTTGATTGCTGAATTGAGGCCATTCAAATTGATGATTATAACTGGTAGGTGTGGATTTATCCTTGTTATTGCATTATTTTCCTGTTGTTGGTTCTCTTTCTTTCCCTTCTATTTGATTACTTGCCTTGCCTGGTGTGTTCATTCTATTTGGATTATTGGAATTTTTGTCTTCTTTGTCTCTTTCTAGAATATCCTTCAGAACATTTTGCAGTGCTGCTTAGGTGGTCATGAATTTCTTCAGTTGTTCTTTGTCACAGAACTATCTTATTTCTCCAGCAATTTTGAAAGATAATATTGCAGGGTACAGCACTCTGGGTTAAAAGTTGTTTTCTTTTAGGGCTTGAAATACTTTACTCCAAGCTCTCCTCAACTTAATGGTTTGTATTGAGAAGTCTGCTTTGATTCTGATGGGTTTTAATTTATAGGCGATTTGTTCCTTTTCTCTAACAGCTTTTAATATTCTGTGATTATGTTGAATTTCTGGAATCTTGGCTATTATACAGCTTCTGATCATGGCTAATTAGAGTTCTATATGCCTCACTTATCTGTATGTCAAATTCTTTTCCCATGTTGGAAAGTTTTCTGCTATTACTTTTTTTGTTTGCTATTACTTCTATGAACAGATTTTTTACTGTTGTTCTTTATGTTATCTTCTGATTTTTCATTGATTCCAATTAATCTTATATTATTCTTCTTTGCATTGTTTGGCAGCTGTGGGATTGATTTTTTCATTTTTCCTTGCTATTTTTAAGAAGTCTTTCACTGTTGATCACAAACCATATCTGTGTCTTCTAGATCTGATATTCTATTTTCACATTGATTGATTCTGCTTCATATGCTTTCAGCAGAATTTTTAATCTGGGTATCTGTTTGCATCTGTTTTATGGCATCCAGTTCTTTCCTATGTTAGACATTCATAGTTTCCCTAAGCTCCTCTTTTTTTTTGGTCAGTATTTACTCTAGATTCATTACCATTTCCTTCACTATGGTCATCATTTCTTTAGTTACATATGTATTTCCATTTTGTTTTTGTCTAGGGACTTATTTATCTGTTTTGTTACCTCCACTGCTATGATTTCATAAAATTCACCTGGAAGGCACTTGATTTCTTCCACTTTAATGCCCTCTGGGATAGTTTTGGGAGAATTGGGTATTTTGTATTGCCCCTTTTTTTTCTTATTTTCTATTTTTTTAAATTTTATTTTCTCCATTGGGTCTTGTAGGTTGCTTATGGTAGGTAATGATAAGCTAGTATCAAGGCTTCTTTAGGTAATGTGCACTTTTTAGTTCTGTCTTATAGCAGTAGCTGGCTTTTGGTATTTGAGTCTGTCCTAGGATCCTACCTCTTCTCTTTTTAACAGATGAAAGTTTGCAACCTGTTTGTCCTAGAATTCAGTTCTTTGGTACTGGCGTGTAATATTGTTTATGGCCTCCAAAAAATCTGGGTAATGGTATATAAGGAGGATCAACTAATCACAATAGCTATTTCACCTGGGTTAACTTATTACAATCAGTAATAGCTATAGTGTCAAATAAAAACTGGAAAATGACAAACTGTAATAATGAATACTTTGTATTCTTTTACCCTAGGTACAAGAGTTATAGTTATATAGCAGGATCTAAGACAAATCAGAAAATTATACACAGTAAATATCCACTAAATAGAGCAATTTTACCCCTTTCCACTGTAAAGCAGTATTCAGCCATATTAAGATATAGTTGACTATTTATAGATTCAATAAGGGTAAGTGGTGTAGGCATGTTAGTATGAAGAAAAGAGAGAAAAGAAGTACATTGTGAAAAATAATGCAATGCTAGATGTGAAGAATGTGGTAAGATTGAAGTAGAAGGTCCTGTTAAAGAGTAAAGGAAAATTAGTGGCATTAGATAACAGTAACAGAAATGACCAACTAGGCAAAGGATAAATAATAGGAAGTAAAGATTAAACTAGAGGAAAAGAAAACAAGAAGCAATGCTAAGGAAAAAGAGAAAGTGAGAAAAAGGAAAGAGAATAAAAGGAGGTTCTATTAAAACAAAGTAATACTCAAAGAGGGGGACAAGAAAATGCATGGTAAAATGCCAACCTCCACCAAAAGAAAAAGAAGAGTGAAAAGTAAAAAAAAATCAAAAATGAAGAGAGAGAGAGAGAGAGAGAGAGAGAGAGAGAGAGAGAGAGAGAGAAAGTTCCTATGCATTTCCAGAGGAGTGTTCTTGACAAGTCTATAATCTTTAATCTTACAAGTCACATTTCTCTTTGCCCCCCTTTATAGTCCGTGAGTCTGTATGGAGGTTATTCAGTTCAAGAGGGCATTTCTCTGTAATCCCCTGTCTGTGGCAGCTGTTCAAACTGGCAAACTGGATCAAGGAAGGTGTGGGGCCTTATTTCTGATACTCTTACCGTGGATTCCTTCTGTTTGAGGACTAACACTGGTTACCTGATATATATTCCAGTGTCCGTGGGACAGGCTCCATACACCACGTAGAGGCTCCTGTGGACATGCAGACCTGACTCTCAGTCCTGTGAACTCTCAGAGGAGAAACAAATCTGCCTAAGACTAACATGAGGAGATTTCTATATGCCTAGAGGGGGCATGGGACTAGGTGGTGTCTCGTGGGGATGGGGAGTACCCAGCAGAAAAAGGCAGACCCTCAACCCTTGCTGCTTAAAATAGGGAGAAGACTGGCCTATTGTGTTAGGCAGGGGATGAGTCTGGGGCTCTGGCTGAATGCAGGATGGAAACCTCAGTATCCAGTGTGAACACCGGATGTAAATCCCTGTTGCCCTGGAACTAGTGTTGAGTTTCAGACAGGGACTCTGGTGGGTCTAGGATTGGGAAAGGGCAGTGAGAGTTTAGTGTGAGCTCAAGCAAGCCCAGGGTGCTGAGTACAGACTCAAAACCCAACCAGTGTTAGTTCTCTGGGCCAGATAAATGTTCCAGTTTGCATAGGAGAAACTGCAGCTCCCAGAGTTGACTCAGCTGTTTTCGTGGTCCAATGTTGAAGATTTCCAACACAGGCGGCCATAGCAGCTGGTTTGTGCGCTCAGAGTCTGAGGAAAAGCAGGCAGGTGGAGGGGAGTTCACTTGTCCCTGGTGTGTGCTGGCAAAAAATGCTGCCGAGCTGCAGCTTTGTCTGTTTGGAGAGGGGATGATGAGGCAAGGGACCTGTACATCCCAAGTCTATCCTGTGTGCCTTGACTCTACTGCATTGCTTGGATCCTGCCACCTATTTTAGAACTTCTCAAAATTGCAGTTCCTGTGTTGGGCACGGGCTGAAGCCCCACTGGTATTGGACTGCTTCATCCCTTTCAAACTCCTATGCATATGTTTTGCTTGATCTAATGGTCTCTTCTTTCAAATTGATGTTTTGTATCAACTGGTGTTCCTTGCCTTCTTCCATCTACTTGTGTTTTTGGTTGATCTTCTCTGAGACTCTCAGACACAATTTCTCTGTTCAGCCATAGTCAAGTCCTATTTGCCCAAGTCATTCTTAACAGCTTTGTCTTCCAGATGTAGTTTAAGGTAATTTTACTGAGTTAAAAAAATTTTTTAAAAATGACAACAATCCACCTCACCCCAGAAAGAATGGTTGCTATCATGAAATCAACCAATAACAAATGCTGGTGGGGCTGTGGGGAAAGAGGAACACTGCTCCACTGCTGGTAGGAGTGTAGAATGGTGCAACCACTGTGGAAATCAGTATGGAGATAGCTCAAAGAACTAGGACCAGAAGTCCCATTTGACCCAGCTATTCCCCTGCTGGGCATCTTCCCCAAAGAATTAAAAGACTCATACCACGGTGAAATATGTGCACCCATATTCATAGCAGCACAATTTGTAATAGCTAAAACATGGAAGCAGCCCATTTGCCCATCAACTGGAGACTAGATAAAGAAAATGTGTTTTTACAAAATAAAATGGAGTACTACTCAGCCATAAAAAATGAGAAATTGGAGACATTTATTGTTAAATGGATGCACATTGAGGCAATACTCTTAAGTGAAATAAATAGGATACACAAGTGTAAATACCAAATAGTTTGTCTAGTGTGAGAAACTGAAAGTGTAAATAAGGATTGAAAGGTATAATAGATAATATGGAATAGGAAGAAAAGGGGCAAAGGGGAAGGTTAAGTGGGAGAGTTGGGGGAAAGGAAAGAAGGGAATGGTATTAATATGAGAAAATGAAAAAATGGAAATAAAATCTTTGTAAATAGGGAGGGCAGGGGAATGGGGAAAAAATAAGAACCAAGAGAGATTATATAAAGGTGCAAATTTCCAATGATGAATGTCATTATATTGTATACCTAAAATGCACCAATAAAATAAAATTTAAAAATAAATAAATAGTAACAACAATCTAACTCCAAATGATATGTTAATGGAAATTTTAGTAAATTGCAGATCATTTTAGAAGAATTAAGGTCTTTAAAATAATAAGTCCTTCAGTTATGACATATGGTATGTGTTTCCATTTAACTAAATATAATTTTAAAATTTTTAAATAACATTTAAGTTAGTATATGTTCATATTAAAATTTAATCATGCATATTTTAAGAGTGCATGCATATACCTAAGTATACACTTCATATAGTTGTTTCTCCATATCTGCAGGTTCTGAATTTGTGCATTCAATCATGGATGTGTGGAAATTTTTCAAGAAAAAATAATTACATTTATGTTGAACACATAGATTTTCCCTCAGCATTATTTTGTAAACAATATAATATAAAAGCTGTTTATATAGTACTTACACTGTATTAAATATTATGAGTTACCTAGAAATGCGATAAAGTATATGGAAAGGTATGGGAAGGTTACATGCAATACTGTACCATTTAACATAAGACACATAAACATTTATGGATTTTAGTATTAGAGGTGATTATAGAACAAATTTCTTATTATACCTTGTTATATAGGAACAACTGTGTTTTATCTTGATATCTATATGAGGTTCATAAATTTTGTTGAGTTTTTCTCATTATATTTTGCAAATGGTTATGTAAAAGCTTTCTTGATTTTGTATATTTTTGATCTAGTTATTTATTTTTGATCTCAAAATAGTTCTAAATAATTTATCAGTTGTTACTCTGTGACATCTTTTATTTAAAAATAGTAACAATTTTTATTTCTTTTAAATCCCTGTACTTTTTTTTCTATTGCAGGCCTTATGTATTGGATAGAACATTCAGAAGTTGGTCTTAATCTTGATTTTCATAGAATTACTTTTGTTGCCATTTCAAGCAAATGTTAGGCATGGGTGTCATCTTAGTTATGAGCTAGGAGGGTTTGCCTGAGGCCCAGGGTTGACAAAAATGACACAAGAGACATGAACGAGGTTGCTTTCACTTTATATTCTTATTGAAATAGGAAACAGGCAGTATAAGGAATGTACCTGACACTAACAGTGTGTTTGCGTGGACTAGTCTCTCATTCCCTGATATCTTCCTATTTTATCAGTGAAAATTTAGCCACTTGGGAGTCCACCACCAGAGGCTGCCATTCTGTGGGTGAGATGAAGCAGGGACAGGAAGGGGTGTGTGAATATTCAAAGGTCCTTCCTAGTTCTACATAAAAAGAACCTCCATGCCCTGCAGGGATATATTTCCAACCTCTGTTTCTTCACTTACGTTGTTCTTAGCTTTTCAGGGCAGTGAAGCTGGCCACGGCATACCACAAGAAACTATTAAAATGCTCACATTATAGTCAATCTACTTATATAATGTATTAGACATATTAATGTATTTTCTTAAAGCTAAATGAGGTTTTCATCTCTGATATAATCCTTACATGGTCAGTATGGATGTTGATTGGCAATCTGAATATTTTCTAAAGGATTTTGACAATGAAAGTATTTTTTTATTTTAATATTATTAAAGTTGTACTTGTTTTGGTTAAAGTTTATTTTGGAAAGAATCAACATAAGATTTTTCTAACTCCTGAAATGCATTTATAGCTTTTCATCTTCTTAGAAAAGAGAAATCATATGAACCTGGATATTTCCTTGACAGTATTTTTTTTTTCTTCGTCATTCATCAGTTTGCTCCTCATTTATTTCCTATAAAGCTATTCTGCTTATTAAATATGATTTAAAATTTAATATGTCTTTTAAAAAGTAAATGTACAATTAAAAATAGCTCATCTATGTCGCTATACTTTCTTGTTTGTAATTTATTGTCTTGTGTTTTATCTTTTCTCATTCTTAATTTGTTTCCATGTTTATTATTTGCTGTCTCATTTTCCCTTGCAACTGTGCTGTTGTTGTTGCTCTTTTTCACATCTTAAATTGAATGCAAAATATTGATTTTAATTACATTGCTTAATAAGTAAAATATTAAATAGATTTTTGCCTTTGAATACAGGTTTCACAGCATTTCATATTTTTTATCAAAGTGTATTAATCTCATTATTTTCTACATACCCTGTAACTATATTTTGAAGTTTTTTTCTTATTTACTCAGATGGTGTTAGAAAAGTATTTAGCCTCCATTTTATTTACTTCATTTAATTTCTGCTTTCAGTACACAGCAGTTATAAAATGTACTATGTCCATTTGTGTCTTATAGTCAATCATGTCCAGCCTATGACTATTAAAAATGATTCACGGATTTTTGAAATTAAGATAAAATCTCTATATTCCTTAAAGCTTAAACACCTACCAGTTATGGTACTGACTGAATATCCTTTCTACCAAAAATTCTATTTTTAATATGAATTATTTTCCCTGTTGAATTCATTTTTATTTTTCTAATATCATCCATATCTTGTATGCTGCTATGTTAACCATAAATCTACACATTATAAATTAAAACAAAATCTGTTCATGCATTTAACTTTAGACTTCAGGAGAATTTCTATCCAAAGAGATAATATATTTGCTATTGTCCCTATCATCTTAATAGTTAAATAATAGGAGGCAAACAAGGAAAAGCACCAGAACTCAAAATTATCTGTAAATAGATTCAGTTCGTCTACAACATTTATATTCAGAGTGCAGATTCAGAGTAATATGTGTCATGTGATGTGAAAGATAACATCTTAGAATTTTAGACATTCCTCTAAAAATTCAACTTTGAAAAAAATTTCTTCATGATCCCTTACAAACAAAAAATGAAATAGAACTGAGTACTGTCTATGAATTAGACCTATCTTGATTCTGTAAGTGGGTCAATTTAGTCTCATAGAAATGTTGGAACATTGACATGCTCAATAACCAGTTTTCCTTTTCATTTTGTCATCTCATTTACTAAATAGATTCCATTAATTAAATATAGTAGCAAGAATAAACAGTAAAGGAAAAGTACTTTTTTTTTGAGTTGTCATGAGAAATCAGCTATTTTCAGTGGCTGAGTACATAGTAACAGGAACTACTTACACCAGTGACATGACAGTGAATATCCAAATTTAGAACGTTCACACTGGAGCTCACTGATGACACAGTACCTGTCCAACATAATTTCCATATCTATGTACCCAGACAAGGGTTGCTTTTTTTAGTTTTTATGCTATAAAACAATAGTGACACTGTTATAAAAAACTCCTGCTGATACTTCTGAGGTAGCTGTGTTGTAGTTTTAAAAAATAGAAAAGTAATTTTAGAACCAAAAAGCAGGTTTGAAATTTACTTCTGACTCTACTAACAGTTTGACATTGAGAAAGTCATTTAACACCGAAGTTCCTGTGATGTTATTTGTGATATAAGAAACTTACAGAAAGAGGGAACATAAAATTGAATGAGAAGCTCTTCTTTTTCAGACTCAATATCAAGAAATTCTTATACATTGGAATATGTAATCTATAAAATAATACAAGGATTATGAGTGATTATTGCAAGTTTATAGATATAGAAATTAGTCTTTCTAAAAGTTAAAGACGACATTAACAGTTCTATAGCTACTAAGAATTTATATCCAAATTCTAGTCTGTCTGTAAAAAGTATAATAAATATATCTGGGTTTATTATTATTTCAACAATAAATCTATTTGAATCGAGTTTGACATGCAGTAATCTTTCTTCAAATTCTTTACTCTTTTCAGATGATATATAGCATAAATAGTTGAAAATTTCCAAGGAAAATATTGTCTGAAATATTGACAATATTTCTTTACAACATTCATCTACTATGAAAAATCATAGCAAATAATAGACAAAACTAAAAATTATTGATAAATGGGTATAACTTGTTGAATGTGTGGTTTACAAAATGTTTTCTGGACTGTGGAATTTTAACTGGCCAGTTAGATTTTTATTCCAACTTTCTAGATATTTACCCTAGGGCCTAGAGACCTGCCATTTGAATGCTACCGTTTATAGATGCTACTTCCTCAATTGTCCTATACTGATTATACTGGACCTGAGAGTTTAAAATGATTTCAGATCAAATGAAAATATCTGTGAACTTTCTTTTCAGAAGCAGTGGAGTAACTGGTACTGCACTTGCTGTCCTTCTGTAAATGACATTTTAAAAATGGACAGATGTAAGGAAAAAAGGAGTGCTAGAATTAATAGACACATTGGCAGAGAGAAAAGAATGTTTACACACTTTTCTTCTTTTAAGCAATAAATGACTTTTGAAATCAAAGCTATTTTATTCCCTGTAAAATGTGTGATCAAAAATAAATGGTGAATCTTGTAATTTAAAAATATTGCAATACAGCTGGGCATGATGGTACATGCCTGTAATTCCAGCTCTTGAGGGGGTTAGGCAGGAGGATCATTTTGAGTTTGAGGCCAGCCTTGGGTAACATAGTAGGTTCAAGACCAGCCTGAATTGCTTAGCAAGACCTTGTCTCAAAACACACACACACACACACACACACACACACACACACACACTCTCTCTCTCTCTCTCTCTCTATATATATGTAATATATATAAAACAATAAAATTCACATTGTCATTAACCCCACTCAAAATATTCCTCCTTTGCTTTAAATACACTTACCCTATCTGTTACAGCTTGCATCTGGATGTCCCCCAAAGCCTCCTATGTGGTGCTTTTTGGAGATAGCGGGATCTAGGATGTGTGGATATTGATTAAGGGTGTGTGTAACTAAATTAGTCCACTGATTGGTTTAGCTTGGTCCTGGGTAGGATAATGGGACCGCTCACCCTGGGTGTGAGTGACACCATTCAATAGGCTTGTAGCCTGGATAGCATAAAAGTCCAGCAGGCTGGCTGCTTCACTGCCTTCTGCTTGCCACACCATAGGCTGTTTCTCCTCTGCCATGCTCCTCTACCATGTCACCCTGCCTTGGGGGGAGCCAGCTGACCATATGCTGAGAGGACTACAAACTGTAAGCTAAAAAATAAACCTCTCCACCTTTAACTTGTGGGTGTTGGGTATTTTGTTCCAGTAATGAGAAAAGTAACTAAGACACATCATTTCTCTTGCCACTCTCTGCACTAGTTCTAGGACTTCTCTTTTATGAGTGTTTTTATTAGTTATGATCAAAAATTCAGTAAATGCTTTATTAGTTGTGATCAAAAATTCATCTAATGGAGAGGCAGGCTTATAAAAACATTACGGAATATTCTCATACACCTTATTCACCAAATCTGACATCATGGAACTTCTGGCTCCTTTCCAAAGTCAAAATGCTCCTGAAAGATAAATATTTTGAATGGAGTCAAATCTTCTAGGCAGCCAGGAGAGCCCAAGTAAAGACACTCGAGAAAGAGGCTTTCAGAAATGTTTCAGAAAATGGCAAGAATAATGAGTACTTTGAGGTGGAATTAACTGCAGTGTGTCTTCCTCCTTGATACTTTTAAAATATTTAAATATTCACTGTCTTTTAAAAAAAATCACATCTGTAGTCTTTAACATAAATACAGAAATAAAAAACATGACAAAAATAGGCCACAGAACAGGAGAGCAAACAAAGGAGTGTAGGGTTATGTGCATAATGTATAAAGTTCGTACATATATTTGAATTAACTTAATGCTGTTGATGGAAAGTTATAAAACAATAGGCAGAAATTATAAACTTTACATTTTTAAAAAGTACAAAGATAATAAATCAATAGAGCAGAACTAATTAAATTCTAAAACATGCTCATCTAGCCAAAAGAAGTTTAAAAATTAGAGTAATTAAAAGAAACACCCTGATGAGACAAATAGAATATAAATATTCAGTTGCATCCCTTAGACCCAAGTACATTAATACTTGCATTCAGTGTAAATGGTCTAAACATTACAATTGAAAATAAGTGATTTTTAAATTGAATAAAAATGATACCAAATTATAAGCTCTTACAAGAAAATTAAATATAAAGCTAGTTAAAGGAGAAAGTGTTATATAAAAATTAACCATCAAAAGTTGGAATGGCTGTTTTAATGTAAGTCAAAATAGATTTCAATATAAACAATGCTACAAAGAATAAAAATTGCAAAGATTCAAAATATAGATTTCACAGCAACAAGGCGGTGAATTTACCAAGAAGAAAATACAACCCTTAATGTGTATACAACTATTAATGAAATTTCAAAATAATAAGCAAAACCTTTGTAGTAGGAATGGTGAAGTAGCCATGAAAACAGTAAACAATCACAGAAATATCTTTTGGTGATTTCTAGAATCATTAGAACAAAAACAAGTAGAAATATAGGACCCTTGAACAACATCACCCACCACTTCAGTTTAGTTAAAAGTTGTAAATCATTCTACACAATAAATTTAAAAACTCAAATTTTTCAAGTATACTAGAATGTTAACCAAGATGGATGTATGCTGATATATAAAACAACTCAACAAATCTAAAAGAATTGAAAAAAATGGAGTATTCTTTGTAGTCATGACAGGATTAAATTAGAAATTTGTAACAACCAGATAAAGTTTTTGGAAATTAAACAACAAACTTTTCATAAAATCTGTAGATAAAAGAAAAAAAATCTCAAAGAAAATACTTCAAACAGAATGAAATTTAAATACATTTGATCTTTGCCAAAAGACTGAGAAGCGATGAATAAAATTTAAATAAACATAAAGTTTATGAGATGTAAATTAAATAGTATTAGAAATTTAGAATGTTTAATACATAAGAAAAAAGTTTAGATTAGTGCTTAAACTTCCAATTAATAAAGTAGAAAACAAAGAGCAAATTAAATCCTATATAAGCAGAAGGAAGAAAATTATATATATAATGCATATATATGTATATGTATAAAATAGGAGAGATCAATGGAATAAAAATGTACAAAGAGAAAAAATAAAGAAAATCAATGAAACTGAAAACTGGTTCATTAAAAAGAGATCAGGATCAGCATGTAAAAATGTAACTGATACAGTGCAGAGAACACATTTCAGAAATCAATAGGGCGCCAAAATGAGAATTACTACATTTAAAAGGGTATATTATGAATGAACTTATACTATTATATTCTATGATGTAGAAGAAATGGGTAATTTCCTTGAAAAAGACAAATTATTAAAAATAAAAATTGGAATAATTTTATATCAGTTAAAGATATTGTATTCATAACTGAAAGTTTTCCTAGGCCCCAAAATATCTGAAGCCTAGATGGCTTTACCAGCAGATTCACTGAAGGAAGAAAAGATTAAAATGTTAACAAACGCTTTCATAGAATTAAGAAGAAACTTTCCAAGACTCATTTTATGAGGCTACCATTGCTCTAACATAATCAGAAAGAAATTACAAAAGATGTGTGGGTGGGGAGAAACAGGAGAGGAAAAGAGAAGAGGGAAAGGAAGAGACGAGGGGAGGACACATTGTCTTGGGACCAAGACGGAATGCTCCTCACCAGAGTTTAACGAAATGAGTCCGTCATGACACAAAAAGTGAAATCAGGAACAACTGCACTATATCTTGCAAATGCAAGGCTGAGACAACATTCAAAATTCAGACTGAAGAACATTCTATGAAATAGTGGACCCTGGAGTTACAACTGGCCTGACATACAAACAATTTGGGTTACGACAGGAAAAAGGATATCTACAAATAAACCTATAGGTTGTATGTTACTGGGAAAACAAGGAGAAATACTTAGCAGAGGAAGAGTCTAGGATTTATCTCCAAATTCTAGAAGAAGCCAATGTCAGTTCTCAACACTTGCTTCAACATTGTCCTGAAGTCTTGGCCAGCGGGATAAAGCAGGAAAGGAAAATGGGAGCAATGGGATGGAAGAGACTGAATCTCACAACCAGGGAAGATAGTGGAGAGCAAGTAGTGTTAAGTCTCAATTTGAGTTCAAATGCTCAAGAACCAGGAGCACTAACATCCTAGGGTAGGCAAAGATGTGTCTCAGCTCAAGAACAAAGGGGAAATTCTTCCTTCTCCATCATTTGATTCGATATTCAGCAGATTGGACAATGCCCAATCACACTCCCGAGGGTGATCGTCACTCAGAGTACTGATTCAAAAGCTAATCTCGTCTGTATCTACCAGGGTATTCCTGAAGGGTATTCCCCGATAGATACAAGCAAAACTAACATTTTACTAGCTATTAGTAGGTATCTCTTAGTCCAATCTAGCTGACACATAAACTGAACCGGCACATTTTCAAACACTATGACATTCTAGGAGAGGTAAAATTATGAAGACAGTACAAAGACCAGTAGTTGCCTGGGATATGAAAAGAGGAGAGAGGGAGATGCAAACTGATGAAGAACAGAAAACTTCTGAGTCAGAGAAACTCTTTGGTATAATACAATAATGGTAGATACAAGTTATGCTTTTTTAAAATTTATGGAATGCGCAACATAAAGAGTACCCTAATATAGACTATGGATTTTATATGATTTTTTTTATTTTTTTGAGCCAGGGTCTTGCTATATACTCCTGACAGTCTTCCAGCCTCAGCCCTTCAAGTGCTGGGATTACAGTTGTGTGCCACCATGCCCAGCTATACCATAAGGATGTATCAAAAATGGTTAATCAGGGCTGGGGATTTAGCTCAGTGGCACTGCGCCTGCCTCGCAAGTGCAAGTTCCTGAGTTTGATCCCTGGTACCAAAAAAAAAAAAGGTTAATCAGTTACAATGAATATAACCACACTAACCTCATATAGTAATAACAGAGGAAACTGTGTGTGCTGAGGGGGGCGGTATATGGGTTTTCTTGGATTATTTCTGCAAATTTAAAGTGCTCTGCCTTTTTAAAATGTAAGAAATATTTATATACATGGTTACATGAGTAATTCTCCAAAATAAAAGTATTGTGTTGAACAAAATAATCTAGATATAAAAGTGTGTACTCTATTATTTCATTTATAGAAATTCACAACAGGCAAAACTAAATTACAATGACAGAAATCAGATTACAGTTCCTAGTAGCAAGCAGACTGCTGTGTGTGTTATGTGTGTCGGTGTGTGTGTGAGCATGTGAGCTTGTTTACCTACACTTGGAATCTTTTTTAGAACAATGAAAAATGTTTAATATCTAAATGGGGCAGCATTATGTCAAAATTCCTTCAAATCTATATTAAAAAGGATGCATTTTAATGTAAATTATACCAAGAAATTTGATTTACAAAGTAAACAAACCATCCAATCAACAAAGAACAAATGAATAAAAAGTCATTTAGGTCCATGAAAATCAGAGTAGGCAACTAATTCATGGTCTGTCATCTCAGGCTGATTTCATCCCAGTATTGTGTAGAATTCTAAATCAGCAAACCATGAGTGATATCACCACAGAGAAAGATTCTCCAAAGAAATGTTTCCCGTTGGTCACAAGCCATATGTGATACAAGTTGGCATACTATAGCAAATTTTACCCGAGGTAAAAAAAAATTAAAGAGCAAATTATATTGATGTTTTTAGTGCAATATTCAAGACATTTATTTAATATTTGTTAAGCACTAATTATAGGCCACACGCAGATATGTATATTCTTTGGCCTTAAGAACTCCATACAGATGGTGAATTATAATGCTGTCCAAGAAAATACAAAACTACACCTTAAGGCTGACAAAGAATAAATAGGGAAAACATTTTCAAACATGACTTTCTACTATATCCACAATATTACGGTAAAGGAAATCCTTCCAAAAAGAGAAACATCACACTTCAGCAAAAAATTAAGACAGCATTATGGTAAGTACAGTATGATCTGTTTATTATTCAAAAGTTTCAGAAACTTAAATTGTCTGGAGAAATTGTTAACATGATTTCTACATATCCATTTAAGTTGCAATACTTATGGTTTCATTTTATTGAATAAATTTTGGAAAATAAAAACGATGTGAAATTTACAGTTTTTAAAAACATGTGTGAGTCTTTTTTTGGGGGACATCTGATAAATTATATAATCTAAAATTGTAGCTACAGGAATGGCCACGGATTGTAAGGATGCATTAACTATCTGGTAGATGCAGTGTATCTGCATTTCTTGTTATTTACTAGAGTCTTGAAAAATGTTGAAGTTTCTGTCTTCAATATTTTTATTCTTTTCATTAAAGGGATTCTGTGGTAGGCAGTTCCTTTCTCTCCACTCTCACTGTCATGTATACTACAAAAGTAATCTCACTATAGTTTGTATATTTGAATAATCCTAGAATGGTGAGTATGTTTGTGTGTGTGCGTGTGCACACACTCACATGTGTTTTGGTTGTCCCTATTCATTATCACACTCAATGTGACAAAAAGTTACTTTCGGCTCCCAGAATCAGATTGAAAGATTGATTGTGAAGAGGAACATAACTCCCTGGATTAACAAAGAACTGAAATCATGTTTTAAGTCCTGTACTGATTATAATTTGCAACTGACCTGAATTTCTTCAAATTTCTTCTGCACACTGGACTCAGCAGAGTATATGTAAGTATAATATACTACAGGTTACAAAACCATGAGCTTGCAAGAATTTTTCAAGCCTAGTGTCTAGTATGAATCCTCAGTAATATCACTGGCAAGTGACATATTTCTGGTTTTTGGCTGAGAAACCAGATGCATGCAGTTCAAAAGACCCATGACAACACTTATAAGAAGAGCCCTTAGGTATGAGCAAGAAATCATTCCTTAGGCGTTAACTGAAATCTGAAAATAAAAAGAACAACTGTCATTTTAAATGATGAGAACATTTATGACAACATTGCCCCCGAGGTCACTGAGAAGCCACAAATCATGTAAGATGTACATCTTTCTATAAACCCTTCATGTTATCACTGAAATTCGGGAGCAGAGAAACACTATAGGTGCCAGGTAGATGGGTGGAAAAGCAACTGTCCACAACTTTTCTCTCCTGCCAAAAGGAATTGGAACTTGGCTTCATGGGATTCCTGAGTTGCCCTTTAATTATAGAAAACTTCTAGGGTTTGTATGTTTGGATCTATCTTTATGTTTTATGTATTTTAATAACTAGGCATAAATCTTTTCAATTATTAGTTCTTAGAGGAAATAAGTGTTAACCTTCATAAATATTAGTCTTTATAAGGACATCAGCTATTCTAGCTATTCGAGTATGTGTTGCAGTTTACCACCTCTATCTCTAAATAACTCACCATTATTTTCTTAAAGATAAGGTCAATGTGCCAAAATACAACTCAATCAGCAAAACAAGAAAATTAACAATAATGTAGTTCTAGTATTTAATCTAAAGCTTTTCTTCAATTTTTTTGAGGTTGTCATTGGGAACCCCATCAATTTGAGTCGTGTGCCCTTCTGATATAACCTGATCATTCTTTGAGCAGTTACATACTTTTTGTTACACCAAGATATTCCAGGTTTATTTATTTATTTATTTATTTATTTATTTATTTTTGGTACAGGGGCTCGAACTTGGGTCCTTGTGGTTGTGAGGCAGGTGGCAGAACCACTGAGGTAAATCCCTGGCCTCCAGGTTTATTTTTATTAAACTGGTACCAGTCATGGAATAAGGAGCTCTCCAAGGATTTTTTTTCCTTTCAGAGGATATTTTACCTCTTAGAAGATATTTAAATCTTATCTTGGCTCTGGTTTTGGAACTTTTATGAGCATCAACCAGCCTCATGAGTCTAACATGACGGGTCAAATTCCTGGCAGTCTCAGTTACACAATAAACCCACTTCTCAACTTGCTTTTATTGGCCTTTCCTGAATACATGAGGGAATTTTGAAAAAGGATTACAAGATGAATCAGTGTTGAGCTTTTCCCCAAGTATGGTCCAGCCATCTTCTGAAGGAATTACTGGTATGGTTCAAGGCCTGGAACTAAGAGAAGGCCACCAGAGGCACTCTGCGGTTTTACATACAGTGTGATGGGTTAGGTGGGAGAACTGAAAGAAAACCTTCTGAGACTTTGGTTTTTTCATCTGATTGAATCGCCCTTGTGTTTTTATATATGAATATTCCCCAATTTGCTGTCCCAGCTGCTTTCCACATTCCCTCCTGGCATGGCCACTTGAAGCTCTATGGCCAGTTAACAAGTACAACCTGAGTAGCTTGGTAAGAGCTAGCACAAGAGGGCTGGTCCTCTAGGAGTCCTCGTGGTATTAAGCTCCATGTATAATGGAATCTACTTGAGTTACCGAATAACTAAAAGTTATGTTGAGACAACCCCAAAGGATGAGAGGCCTTCTTAGACATACCAGCTCCAACTAAACTCAGCCGAATGCAAGTATTTGACCCAAACTAACATCACAGGGAGAAGAATTGCCAAGTTGAACACTGCCCAAACTCCTGAGCAACAGGATGTGGGCAATCACTAAGTCATTATTGTTTCTAGTTGGCAGACTTTTTTCTTAAGCCAATATATATCTATAGAAACAGAGTTATATGGTGAAAGCCTCATCTTCTTCATGAAGCAGTACCTATAATTGCATGTAGACTGTGCTAACAAAAAAAAAAATGAGATTTAAATCTGTGGATTAATGCTATAAAGAATTTTTAACAAAAATATTAGTAGAGGAGACAAATTGAAATCCTGAATAATTCCCAATTAATTCAAAAGACACTGAGAAAGGAGGAAGAAGTAATGAATAATTGGAAAAGGAAAATCAAGATAGGAGTGTAAAACAGAAAATATTAACTAACAATAAAAATAACCTAAATTCTTGATTGGAGATTGTGACTGTTTCATTGGATAAAAAAAGAAAGAATGATCACTATTATTAAAAAATAAATGTGGGTAATAAGAAATATACCATTTCAATATGGTAGATAAAGCTCATGTCACAGTTTTTTGAAAAATAATAGTTTAAAAACTTATTAGGAAAGTAGCTAGCTAAAAATCAATGAGCTAAACATTCAACATAAAAATTTAGAAAGAAAAGAAAAGCAAGAAGTTCAGAATATATAGAAAGAAATAATGAAAGAGAAAACAAAAATTCATTAGAGAAGGTACCAATGCAGATCTTGGAATAAGCTTTAAAAACCTGTAAATCTTTATAATATTGATTAAAAGACTGAAGTCAAGGCCAAAAAGAAAGCAACATTAGGAATCTTAACAAGGAAGATCTATGGTGAGCAAATTTTTCTATTCATTTGACAAGTCAAGTTAAATGAAAAATTTCTGAGACATCATGTATTGCTAAACTGATCCAAGAAGACACAGAAAACCTTGAGGGACTTGAAACCACTACATAATTGAAACCTTGTTAAACTCTATCCTCCAAAATAAAAACAAACCTATCCAAGACATATAAAACTACAGTAGTAATTAAGGCAGTTTGATCTTGGAACAAGGATAGAGAAAAAAATATATGTCACAAAATGTAGATTCTTAAAACTGGTCCCTCATCTGCAATAATGAAAGTGACAAGAATAAATTATTGAGACATTAAGGCAGTTTGTCTAGTATATACAGTGGAAGACCCAATTTTGAATCATATAAGATGATTAGGAGTCCGAGAAAATTTTGAGCAAGCCTTGGGGTCCTCTAGTTTCTTCAGTTATAAAATGGAATAGTAAAATCCAATGTGTGATCCTTAAAATTGCTACTATTTTCTTCTAATGGAGATGCCCATAAATTATAGAGAAGGGGAGATGAGGGAGACAGAGAGAGAGAGAGAGGCAGAAAGAAATGGGTATTCATGTTTATTATGTCATTCCTGTATCTGTACATTTTATTTCCTTTTTTTAATGTTTTTGACAGTTTCACTCATTGAAAAATGATAGCCCAATTTGCCAAAGTAAAACTTATATTTGATCAAAAAGAATATATCTAGTTTTTTTCATGTATCTTCTAAATTTTTTCCTCCCTTTCTTTATCCTTTCCTTCCTCTCTACTACCCCTCCTCCCTCCCCCTCTTCCTATCTTGCTTTGTCTGAGTGATTGCTGTAATTTTCATGAAAAATGTGTATAGACAAGTCATGTTATGAAAGCACACCTTAGGCAAGGGACAGAGGGACTTTGAAAATTCTCATAGTCATGGAACAATACAGGAAGTTGTTTTATTGCCCACGTCTTTGTCTGCTAAAATATTCCCAGGTGAGAGTTAGGATAATAACTTGTGACAACTATTTTAATTAATTACTTTTTGTTTGGATTTTTAAAAAATTATGTCTTTTGTTTTGAAAGCCCCAGATGAGCAGATTGTAAAATAAAAAATCATTGATTAAATATTCTAAGCAACCAACAATAGCATTAGTAAAAGGAAGAGGGGAAATTAAACTTTCAGGAAAACACCATACCCAGTAGGCAAACTATCATGTGCATTAAGATCAAGATCAGAAATTGTCAGCTTAATTAAAATTCAATACTGGACACCTGTAAGTGTACCAGCAAAGTCGATGCAATGATGTTAGATTTCTGAGCTATTCAGCAATTATTAAAGTCCCCAAAATGCCAAAAGCTCACGTGCCACTCTTGACAGAGTGATAGAGACCCTGAATTAACCTTATAAAGATATTCCTGTTTCTTCATGACAGGGATAAATTTGACATCTTTGTGGCTTACCATTATCTGCTTTGTGAGCATTTCAGCTCTGAACTTTTTGTAACAAGCTGAAGCAAGGAGTTTTCAAAATGCATCCAAATTATATGTGGTAATATTTATTTTTGTGAAAAAGTAGTAAGCGTGACATTTATGTGAGGCAGTTTAGTGTACCATGGTGAGATATTAATGAGCAAATACCTAATATATTTAGTATCTTTATATTTGGGGTGTTAACAAAATGGATCAGTGATTCAACAATGTACTGCAGTAATTTTTTTAACATCAACCCCGTCTCAGTTTCATCCCTACTCTGTGTTGTCATTGTCTCTTGACTGTCATCCAATAATGCATAGACAACGAAAAAAGAGACAATTAGCATGTATTTTGTACTACTATATATCAGGAGTTCAGGTCCTTTCCTCCTTTATTACCTCATTCAGTCCCTAAAACAGACTTAGAAGACAGTTCACATGTTCTTCCTACCAAGGAAATAAAGCCAGGCTCAGAGAAGTGATGAACCACTGCAATGTCACAAAGATACAAAACTGTGTGATAGGAATTTAAGTCCTGAATTGTGAGACTGCAAAGCCTACAAAAAATATTTAAGTCACTCATTTTGCACCTTCTATTTATTGTTACCCTATAAGATCTTAAACAATCAAATCTTATATATTCCTGATTCTGACTTTGAATATAAGAAGATTTTAAGCAGAAAATACCAGTTCACACTTCTGTTAGCCAGTTTTACCTCTTAACAGAAAACCTTTCAGACTAGTATCATGACTAGTATCTTCATTCTAAAGATGAGGAGAAAGAGGTACAAACAAGGTAAAGAAATTATGTATGATTACACAGGTAGCAAATGTTAGAAAGAGACTTGATCTCTCAGCTATTATGCTGTATTGCCATGACTATGTAATACATCTGAGAGAGAGAGAGAGAGAAAGAGAGAGAGAGAGAGAGAGAGAGAAAGAGAGAGAGAGAGAGAGAGAGAGAAAGAGAGAGAGAGGGAGAGAGAGACTTTAAAAGGTGGCCACACTTAATTTTCATTTTTTTCACAGTAATTTAATTGTCATTTTTGATAAGATGTATAACATGTTGGCATCTAGGCAAGGCAACTCAGATTTTTTGCTGCTTAATCTTTCTATGAAGCATCAGAATGCGTGATATTTTCTTCTATAATTAAGACTATGTTTGAAGCTGGAAGAAAATTACAAATTTAGGTAGGTCAATGAATAGTGAAGGGATACATGAAAACTAATGCCACTTAAACTTTGATGTCATAAATAGAGTTTACTTTAGATTTTGAAATAGTTACTCAAATATTATTATCCCAAAATATTACTAAGAAATTAAAAGTAGTTTCAATCTTTCTAATAATGAATGTTTAAAAATATTTTTAAATTATTTTAAGATATATTTATACATTATAAATATGAAAAGGATTATGATCTAGCCTGGGAAGTGGATGATAAATGCCAGTAATAATTTGATAGGAATTTTTTATGTGTAAATCATAATGGTGAAATTGTAGTGTGTTATTTTGTCTCATGGCCTTTCAATTAATATTCTAACTTTTGAACTTCCCTTGTTTAGTTATCTATTGCTACATAAAATTATCTCAAAACTCAGTATCTTAAAGTAATAAAATATGTTTTCTTATATCTGTGCATCAAAAATCCTCAGATCCTCAGCTTTGTGATTCTGGTTCAGAGTCTGTCATGAGGCTGCAGCCCTTGTGTTAGCCAGGACTGCAGTCATTTGGGACTCTCACTGGGACCAGAGAATCTACTTCCAACATGGCCCACTGACAAGTGTTGGCAGGAAACCTCGGATCCTCACTGGCCGTCGGAGGGAGGAGTTAGCTTCTCCCTGTGTGAATCTATAGGACTCTCATGTGTCCTCATGACGTGGCTTCCCTTAGAGAGAGTTATTAAAGAGTAGAGAGATGGAAGACACACTGCCTTTTATGACCTCACCTCATCATTTGAGTCATGTCCTTTTGGTTACATTAGTCAGCCCTCTTCAATATGAAAGGAATCGACACGTGAATGTGAATAATACCATACTGAAATGGTGGCCCTACTTGGAGACTGACTAACACATTTTAGCAACGATTTTTAAAATTAATATGGTGGCAATGTGGATTTCTCTTGTTTTACTAGAAATGGCTTCTTAAAACTACAGCCAAAAACATAGGTAAGTGATTATACGGCATTCTTACATCAAGAAACAATCAGATCTTGCCAAGAAAATCCATCTCTCGGATTTTTCTGAGAATTAGCATATGTGTGCAATAGGAGACCCCAGAAATGCCTTTCATGTCTGAAATCCAAGAGGAGTCTGTGCACACAAGGCAATCGAGAAATTATAGGCAAATCACTGAACACAAAGGTCAAGTTTTTTGGTTATTTTATTAAATTTTCTAACTCCGATTTTAATTTTTGCAATTTTCTACATCAAACTTGTGAGATGACATTTTTTCTGAAACAGCTAATGCAATAGTAATTAAATCATTAATATAATCAAATTATATTTTCACCAGTCCTCTAACTGCTTTATATGTATTATCATAATTTGCCAAAGCCCTATGATTTTTACACTCATTTTATAGATAATAAAACCTCAGGCATAAAGCAATTAAGTTGATCTAAGTTTAAGTAGCTAGGAAGGGGTGAATCTTGGGTTCAAAAGGGGGATTTGGAGTCCAGAGTCCTAGCTCTAGAAAAATCCCTAAATTCTCCCCTCCTGTTGCAGAAGAATATCTTTATCAAATAAGTAATATTCATGGTACTTAAGTCATGTGATGGGTTGCAAACTGATCACAGTGACCTTCCTTGATAAGGAAGGTGAATAGTAAATGGTTTCCTTCCCATATTTAGAATGCTTAGAAGCAACTTGGAAAAGTGATGTACTATATTTTTGGTAAATAGTGTGGAATGGTACTTGACATCTTTCTATTCCTACATCTTCAACATGGTGCCCTTTATCATCCTCCCAACTACTCTTCCTGCCTATAAATGAATAATAAATAGGAACAGAGTATTTTCTCTGGAGCAAAAGAATTCTTGAACCAAAATAGTTCTTTTTTGTGTGTTTTATATCCTTTTGCATGAAGTCACTAATTTAAACGTGAATGCCTTTTGGTTTTTGTTACTGTAGCCTAAGAAAATTTCAGTCCTAGACAGTGTTTGGATTTGTCTTCCCCTAGACTCTAAACTTGCAAATGAGGGCAAATATACAAATCATTACATTTAAGAGAAGACAGATCTCTTATCAGTGTCAGAAAAAAATGGAAACTAAAAGCTCATAAAAATGCTAATGATCATATCTTTCCCAAATGCTCTGGTTTAGTACAAAGTTTCTTTTTGATAACTCCATATAATGATCCCCTCCCTCTTGCCTGCTAATCTCCATTTCTCAGTGTGAACTTGGAGTAAATAACATAAATCTATAAAAAGATAGTGTGAATTCTCTTCCACATATAATATGTAGAAAATAATGTGATTGTTGGGCAACGTAGCATACTTTGCTCATTAGCCAGAGCTCAGACGTGAATGCTGCACTGGACCAGCTCTTTGCTGGCCTTCGCTGTGGCTTTGCAGCATCCATGCCTGTGAGCCTGCTGACCTTGTGCTGCAGAGTCAGGTCACTCTCTGTGCATTTCAATAGCTTCTGTGCTTTGTTTTCAATAGAGTCCTTTGCAGCCCTTCCTTAAACCAGACAGGGAGAATGGGTTTTCCAAATTGTGTGGTTGTTGTCACTTGTATAAGCCTGGGTTTGCTTCCATGAATGAACAGAATCTTGTGCACTGAAGCTACCACATTCCTGGAGAAGAAACCTATGGCCTCGTCATTTACATACAGATGAGTTCTACCCCTTGTTTTGAGTAAAGTTCATTGCCTAAGTTGAAAACAAAATGCAAAGTAATCAAAAGTACATAATTAACTCTGAAATGGAAAACCATGTGATAATTTTTATTGATTCTTAGCAATAAGCCTTTCCCCTAGGTAACTAGTATTGTTTTGTTCCATGAGATAAATTTGCTAGTCCATAATTAGCCATTTTTTTAGCATAACCTACCATAGATGACACCTAATAACTAGAATGACCTGATCTATTTCTAAGCAGGATGATAAAATGAAGTACCTGTTTACAAATAATGAAAAAGCTCCTGTTAAAGAATTTTGACCTGTTTTCTGTACAGGAATTAAAATTTTTTTAAAGAATCATACAACTACACTTTTAAAATCTATACAAATATAATTACAGGAAAATAATTATACATCAGATTATAGGATGCATTGCAAAATTAAATGTAGAGTTCCATTATATTTGAACTTCATAGCATTGCTTTTGTTAATTTTGTTTGTTTTAGAAAGGACTTAATGCAAAATAGCATAGCAATTAAAAACACTCTATGTGATTTTGTTATGATTCCAAAGATCATTTGTGACCTTAATAAAAAAACAATTTTAGGACCAGGGATTTAGCTCAGTGGTTCTGCTGCCTGCCTCGCAAGCGCAAGGTCTCTAGTTTGATCCCTGGTACCAAAAAGAAAAAAAGCAATTTTACATGAATGTGTTTGTCATTTCATAGATTGTTTTTTCCTTGTACTGATTCTGAACTCATATAAGTAGCTCAGATCAAGGAAGACTAATTGACTAGACTTAGGGCTGTCCTAAAATGAAATTTAATTGGTGATTTAAATTTCCAAGTCCTAAGACAAATCTGGAAAGCCCCTAAAGTTAAACTTAGCTGTAATGTGGTTTCTATAACTAGAATTTTTTTGGCAACTATATATTGTTTCATATTGTCAATACATTACCGTTCCATATGCTGTCAAGTTATTCCAGTCCTTTGACTATGTCTTTGTTCTGTTTGTACTGCTGGGTTACATTTTCTTCATTTATCTGTTCTCTCCTAATTTCCTTAGGACTTTCTTCACTCCTTTTCTTGAGCTATATAAAGCAGAGCTCCTTTGCTTACTCTGTCATTGACCCAGCCTATATACTAGGCAGAGAGCTGTAAATATTAAAGAGAGAGTCAGCACAGATTAGTTGTTATTTGAGCTCTATTATACTGATCTATAAATATTTTTGAAATGAGTTCAGGTGCCCTCACTTGAGAAACTTACCTTGATGTAGGGCTGGCAAACAGAACAAAACGAAATAAAATGAAAAAGTTAGTATTTAGCAGATGTCTTGTGTTTTGGAAAGTAAGAGAGAAGATTATAATGTGATAAACAAGACATAATGCACAGATCATCTAACTTGGAGTCAGGCATGAGATGGCATCAACTCACTGATGTCAGTTCATTTGGCCGAAGACTGTGGCCACCAATTTTCTTAATAGTGCCCAGTGTTCTCTGACTCCTGGACACGTTGTATACATCCTTCCCACACTGTAACCTGGTCAGTCATGTGGTCAATACAATGTGGTAGAAGTGATGCTAAGTCACTCCTGGAATTTGGTTACGAAGATGCCTCCACTTCCATTTTAATTGCTTGGTCTCTCCCAAATCACTTTCTTTGGTAAAATCCAGCAGCCATGGTGATTAGACTTCTGAAACATCTACATGGGAAGGAATAGTGACCACTGGATAAGAACATGTTTGTGAGTGAAAGCAGAGTCTGTAGCCCAAGGAAAGCTTCAGACTGCAGCTCCTGCAGACAACTTGCTTAGGAATTGATGAGAGATACTTTGTCAGAACCACACTACTTGTACACTTCTGGACTCCTCACCCTATATAGTTGTGTAAGAAACTAAATGTTAATTTAAGCTGCTAAGTTTGGGGATATTTTGTTGAAGGACAATTAATACCTCATATTAGTTACCCAATACAAGAGAACTCTCATTAAGGGTATGGTTCCAAGGATATAGCAGTAGGCAAGACAATTTTATAGGCCACTAACCTAAGTGAACAGTGTCCAGGGTAACAATAGATCCAAAACAGAGTCACAGTTTCAGCTTCATATTTATCAATGGAAGAACACATAACAGTTTGTTAAATTAGTCTCTGTATACATGTTAAGTCAACTGTATACACATTAAGTGAACTTAAAACAATTTTATGAGGGAAGTTTACTTTTACACATGAAAGAAACAAGTCACCAACCCTCAGTACCTTTGAAGTCGTAGAAATCTAAAAATCATAAAGATCTAACTCAATTCTGTTAACTTTGAAAACCATACATATTCTTGAGCTAGCCTAGTTCATTACTGCTGATGAATTGTTAGCATTTACTGAGCCAAAATATGTGCTCACCCTTTGCCACCTTTTTAATCTTTCTCACAAACAACAACAACAAACGTCTTCTCATGCTAAAGCCTCTTACAAGGTAATTATTGCTTCTGTAAATAAAGGAAAGTTTCTTTTAGGGTGCAATTATTAGGTTAGGAAAATAAATGAGATTAAGAATTCCTTTATTCCACAGACTGTCCCCTAAGAATACCTCCCAGCTTCATTCTTATTTTTATTTCTTCAAATAAAAGATTTGTGTGCTGCTGTTAACCGGTTTGTCAGGATTATTTCCTTTTTTAAATGGTGGATTCTGCTCCTCCCCTCCATTAGCTTGAGTAATAAAATATTGTCTGTGTGTCCTCTTTGTTAAGATATCGTTGAAAGAAGAAAGCAAAACTTTTAGATGTAACAGAAGATATTTAAATGGGGGAATGTAGAGAAGCTATGGCTTAGCTTAGTTTTAAAGTACTAGGGAGATGTTCTTGACACCAAGAACTTGGTGATCAGCATTGAAATAGAGAATGAAAATAAGAGAAAAATTGGATCCACCTGATGCTTGCTACTGACACTTTATTGTATAATACACTTGCTATTCATGTGTGACTGTCTAGGACTGGAACTTATGGAAGACAAAAGCCATTTTATAAAAATAGGTCCTCTTCAGGGACAGAGATTACCTATGTTTTCTTTCTCATCAAATTTTTCTGAAAACTCCAGCTCTATTGAAAACAGGTATTTGGCAGGGACCTATAAATATTTAAGTTAAAAGAGATTCAAGTTGAAAAAGATCCCCTTGTATTAACTTTATGAGGCACTGCTTCAGATTCCTCTCAAAGTAGACATATTACTTTGTGATGAAACACACACACCACACATGCACACACTTCTCAGCCTTCTTTTTCTCTTAACTTTAGAAAGAGCTGGCTCTATTCTATCAAAGTATATGAAGAAGAGACCCTCACAAATTATCAACACCTGGAATACATTTTTTCTTGGCTATGGTCAAACAGACATCTTTACTGTGAATGGTGAAACAGCTCAGACTTCTGTCCTGCCTGACTCGAACATTTACTTCCTATTAACCTATTTTCTTTAATTTCAGGGTCTAAGAGTTAGATACTTAGAATACTAAGATTTTATTCCTCTCTAAAGAGAAAGTGACTTGCTATTTTCAACTTTTTCTTCCTTTCTATGGTAGATAATAGGTTTACATAGCTGTAAACTTCAGAGGCAAATGTAAATGAAGCAAAAATAAATGGATTGAGAAGAGTTTAACAGTAACAGTTCCACCTCAAGGCTACAATATGATCAATATGTTATCTCTGATTTATGTATTTTTCACCTAATTTGCCAAGTTATTACAACATTCTTGGTTCTTAGTAAATGAGTCCTGCTATCTTTCTCTTGATTCTGGTCCTAAGTTTGTCTGAAGAATGTGGTTTTGATGAGTCAATAATTATTAAAGTTTGCTTTTCCATTAGCACCACTGAAGATATCAAAATGTAAAGTTGTTGAGAGCTCAAGCAACCTGATATTTCAGAGTAACATTTTGGGACCATTTTAGGGGAGAAAACCCTGACCCACTTGAGGAAATGGAAAAATTAGTCCATGAAGTAATAGCACATCAAATATAACTTCTAATGACATTTGGTAAGATACAAGCAGCAATGATGATTTTCACAGTGGAGACTGTTGACGATACTGATGTCATGAAGTTACTAATAGTAACTCATATACAAGTTAATCTCAAATCTCTGAGTTTTCCTGCAAATTTTTCATGTCATTGCATACTCCTCTCTATACGTAAAGTAAGGATTGCTCATATTTAGGAGCAGCCCGACCAGTAAGCTCTGATAAAACTTGGACCCTAAAGAACTAATTTTCGACCAGTTTCAAGATTTTACAGCTGTCCTATAACTGGTTTGCTCTTCCATTTTACAAACTGGGTAAACTCATTTTCAAACTGACCAAACTGGAAAAACTGCTATGTTCAAACTTGAAATTAGTATTGTCTACACACCATTTTGCATCCTAAAGTTTGCCCTAATGTGTTACCCATTGATCTTTCTTTATACTCTTCTATACTTTGCTCATGTTATATTATTTGTGCACACATCTGAATCTACTCCAGTGCATTATAAGTTCCATTGTATGTTAATCATCTTTATATTCTGTATTATAACCACCAAAGAACATTATGTTGAAAATATGATAGAGTTCTAAACATGATAGCACATGTAATCAGCTTTATAATTATAAATCAGGAATCATAATTCTATTTGTACTACCTAATATAAATAACACAGGCTTTAAATCAAAATATGAAGCTAAAAAAAATCTAGGAGTACTGAAGAACTTTTTTTTTGTTGTTTAAATTCTTTTATTGGTACATTTTAGGCATACAATACATTTATACTTATCACTGGGTGCTTGTACCTGTACATGATGTATCTTGGTTCTTATTTTTTCCCCATTACCTGTGTGCCCTTTCCCCCCTCCACCCACCATTCCCTATTTACATAGACTTTGTTTAAATTTTTTTCTTTTCTCATAATTTTTCCTGTCCTTTCTTTCCTTTCCCCTTCCCTCCCAACTTCCCTTACCCCTTTGGACCTTTTCTTCCTATTTCAAATGATCAATTATTTGTTTTAATCCTTATTTACACTTTTAGTTTCTTACACTAGAGAAACTATTCGGTATTTACATGTGTGTGTCCTATTTATTTCACTTAAGAGGATGGCCTCAATATGGATCCATTTAGCTATAAATGTCTCTAGTTTCTCCTTCTTTATGGCTGAGTAGTA
>NW_004624742.1:14962694-14989815 GCF_000247695.1 Heterocephalus glaber | reverse complement strand
TTTCAGTCTATGAGTTTCTTTTTGAATTAAGTGTGTTTCTTGTATGCAGCATATTGTTGGATCTTGCTTCTTGACCCATTCTGCCAGTCTGTTTCTTTTGATTGGTGAATTGAGACAATTAACATTGATGAGCCAGGGATTAACTCAGTCATTCTGCCAATTGCCTTGCCAGCATAAGGACCCGAGTTTGATCCCTGGTACCAACCAACCAACCAACCAACAAACAAAAACATTGGTGGCTATAACTGATACATTGTCATATCATTTTCGTGACTTCTTCTTCTTCTTGTATTCTTCCCTTCTGTGTTTAAGTTCTTGCCATGCCTAATGCATTCATTCTGCAGGGCTTCCTGGGGTTGTAATCCTCAATGTCATGTTGTCTCAAATTTTTTGGAGTGCTGGTTTGGTATTCATGAAGTTCCTAAGGTGCTCTTTGTTATGAAAGGATCTTATTTCTCCATCAATTTTGAAAAATAGTTTTGCAGGGTACATCAATCAGGGTACATCAAAAGGAGCCTGTTTTCCTTTAGGGATTGAAATACATCACTCCAAGCTCTTCTTGCCTTGAGGGTTTGCATTGAGAAGTCTGGTATGATTCTGATGGGCTTTCCTTTGCATGTGATTTGTTTCTTTTCTCTCACTGCTTATAGAATTTTGCTCTTCTGTTGGGTTTCTGGAATCCTATGTGTAGATTTTGTTTGATCAAGCTAGTTGGAGTCCTATATGCCTCACTTAGCTATATGTCAAGTTATTTTCCCCTGCTTGGGAAGTTTTCTGCCACCACTTCTGTGAGCAGTTTTTTTTATGCCATCTGCACTCTCTCCTGTTTCTTCATTGACTATGAGCAGTCTTATGTTATTCTTCTTTGTATTGTTTAGCAGCTGCTGGATTGATTTCTTGTGGTCCCTTGCTATTTTAAAGCAATGTTTCTTTTCCTGGTCACTAATTGCAATCTTATCTTCTACATCTGAAATTCTGTCCTCACATTGGCTCATTCTGCTGCCTAAACTTTCAATGGAATTTTTAATCTCCTGGAAATCTGTTTGCATCTCTTATGGATTCCATTTGTTTCCTATGTTGGGATTCCATCATGTTCCACAGCTCTTCTATTTTTTTTTTACCTGTGTCCTCTCTAGATTTATTAATCATGTCTTGCACTACGGGCACAATCTTGGCTGTTATCTGAGAAATTATTTCTGATTTCATTTTTCCCAGATCCTCTTTCGTTACCAGTTCAGGGAGTCCAAGTGGTTGAGTATCAGATTGTTCCATCTCGTTTCCCTTTGGGGTTGCTTTCAGTGATATGGGAGTCTGGCTTTGAGACTTGTTTAAGTGTCTTCTCATTTCAATAGGTTTGGGGTGTGGGGGATGGGGAGGGATGTGTTCTGCTGGGGCCCACGTGACTCACCTCCTCAGGTACGCTGGCCAGGAAGGTTTATGTCCTCTGCACTGGGGGCAGCTCTGCTCCTCGGCACTGGGGGTGGTGGTACAGCTGCCTTGATGGTTCATCTTCTCTGTGCTGGGGGCAGCTCTGCTCCTGGGTGCTGGGGACAGTGGTAGGGCAGCCTGGGGGGACATCTTTTGTTATCCACAAACCACTGTATTTGCTATATACAAATGATGTTTTCCATTGAAGACAGGGCTTTTCAATTTTCTCTTTCCCTAATGAAGCTTCAATAATTCTGTTTTATGAAATAAATTGACAATAGACAGATTAACATACAGAATTGTGAATGTGCAGAAATATAGGGGTCATGCAGAAATCAGGAGAATTGGGAAGGCTACATAGCTGAAACTTAGAGAAGGTGTGATTGAAAAATACAGTGAATGTTTAAAATTTTGAATTATAGCAAGAGACACATTGCTAGCAATCCCCCCTTAAAATATTTACCCTCACTTTGAACACATTTATCCCATCATTCATCCACTTTCTGAAGCAGTTCTGAAAGTTATCTTTTGTGAGCATTTTATGATATCTTAAAAAATGCAGTGCATGGTGCTGCAGATTACTGTCCAATGGAAAGCCAGGCTGTATCAACCTCATAGTGTGTCCTCATCTACCTTATTCACTGGATTGGGCACGATGAGACTTTGGATTCCTCCTCTAAGTCAAAATGCCCAAGAAAAATATCAATATTTTGAATTGATTCAGGTCATTTTTGCAGCTAGGATAACACAACTAAAGGCACTCATGAAAGAGGACTTCCAGACCTGTTTTAGAAATTGGCAGAATGAGGAGATAAGTGTGTTCAAATCAAGAAAGAGTAATATTTTGAGGGTGATTGCTGGGAATGTGCATTTTACTATAATAATGTTTAAACATTTAAATATTCTCCATATATTTCAGTCATACTGTGTACCTCCTGAAAAAAAAAATCCTGGAGCTCCTGGAGCGAGGTTATTATGACTTGTGTCTAGATATTCCCTCAAACCCTCATGCAATCTTTTTCGGAGGTGGCTAACTCTGGAGTGTGTGATGTTGGAATTAAAGGTGTGTGATTAGTAAACCACTACATGCTAGTGATTGGTTTGACATTGCCCTAATTCTGGTAGTCTGGATGGGATAGAAGGAGCAGAAAGATGCTGTTAAATTCTCTTGTTGCTTTTGCTGTCTTTCTCCACCATGAACTATTGCCCCTCTGACACCTTGCCTTGGAGCCAGAAATTATGAACTGAAACCTCTATGAACTGTGAGCTAAATAAACCTTTTCCCCTTTAACTTGGATGTTGAGTATTTTGTCTCAGCAATGAGAGAAAATTAACTAAGACAGAGGAGGATGAGGGGAGGCAAATTTTCTGGGTGAAGTCTGTGTTATTAAGCAGCTAACACTGCCAGGTAATGGGTATCACAAGGCTACCAGAGGGAAACTGTCCAGGCCAAGTATCGGGCCCCAAATCCTTTCTTCTTGTGGGACACCTGACAGAAAAGTTTCTGACTGCCATTGCTATTTCTTGGGCATAAATTTCTTTTTAAAAAGGACCACCTTTCAAACAAATTCTCACCTCTTCATCACCTATGAATACCATTTGGAAATATGCTAAGAAATTATTTTTTCAGGGTGGCCTGTTTTGGTCTCCCAATAGAACAATATTTTTAGATAGAAGGGTATCTTTTAAAGAAAGCTCTCCTCTTGTAGAATTATCATCTGAAGTTTTGTCTCAGCAATAGCTTCCCCTTCATCTATCTAAGTTATGAAATCCATGACAGGTCGCTTTAATCCACCAGCTTTCTGTCTTTTCTCTGGAACCAAGACTGAAGAGCTGTGTGCTTCCTTCTGTGGAAGCAGCGAGCATCGCCTGCCAGAGAGGTGGTTTCATAGCTCTGGAGCTCTAAAGCACCTGAAGTTCTCTCCAGGCAGCAGCTCAGGCAGACTAAAGTGAGAAATCCATTATAATAACATGCTTTCTGAGGAAAGGGGATTACAGGTAATTTTCTTTTATTCCCTAGTAACAGGGTTTTAATACAGTGCTGAGACAGTAGTTGAAAATCAAATACCTCATTGAATTAAGGTGAAAAACAGATGAATTGTCTCATTCCTTTCTCAAGGCTTTGGAAACATAGAAGTTAGAGATTTTTTTTTTTAGTGGGTAGTTTTTGAAACATCACATATACTTCTATATCTAGAAAGCGCATTTTCCCCCAAGGCCTGATTCAACAGGAACAATTGTAAATTCCGTAAGATTCATGTTAATAGAGTTTTGATAACATATCACTTGAAAATGACCACATAGTCTAAGAAATACATATCCCAAAGAACACTTTCTTCTACTTGCAAACACAAAATTATCATGTCTATCAGTGAGTTTCTGGTTCTGATGTGAGCCTAAAATCATTTAGGAAATTTGTACTAAACATATAGCTTTTGTCCTCCTTTTCTACCTTTTCTTTGCTGGTTTGTCTGTTGATGGGTGACTGATTTCTGTCAACAAGGTTTCTTCTCCCCGGCAACTCTGCTTGGCCTGTAGTCACTACAGAAAAATGTTTGTTTGTAGAATGATGATCAAACAGCCTGTGCTGTTGATTCCTACAGATGAACAGTCTAAGTGTCGTGAAATTCTCTCCATGTTCATATATGCAGACCCCTGGGTACTTGTTCAGTACAGATTTCACAGAGTATAGAGAGGATGCCAAAACTAGAACCATATCCTGCTCATTCTCATCCAAGGAAAATCACATATCCTTTGGGGATAATATTAATATTTTCATTTTAAAAATTTGGAGAACATACTTCAGATAACTTGATGGTCTAGATCAACTCTAAAATTCTATCATGCACACATACACACTCAGTCACACTTTCACTGTCAAGGGGAAGCTCCTTCACAGAGTGGTTTGTAAGTGCCCAGCACATGGAAGATGATCGATAAGTATCTGTTGAATAATTGAAAGGAATCTGAGCATATATATTTTGTTAAATAGCAGAGCTTATTGAGTTACTAAAACATAATTGATTTTTTTCCAAGTCTTATTTGTAGGTTTCAGTGTTAAGTATATAATTTCAGATATAGCACAAGGTGGAACGTTGATATATTAAAACCTGAAATGGGCTTCTAATGGAAAAAGCAATTGATCATTAAGCAAAGTATCTCTTCTAATGGTATATTTATAATGAACAGCTTATTAGCATCATGATGTGATTAGGAGAGGTGAATAACCTTATGTTTTATCCTTTCTGAGGACTTGTACTGTGTGCTAAATTGTTTTGAAGCCCAAGTTTATATTATGCCTGATTTTGCTGAGTGGGTAGAAACCTGAAATTATACAGTTTTCATAAGAATTTACTCTGCTCATCCTTCATAACTATATCAACACACAGTGTTTTACTGTGGGAATTCCAAGAGTAAATATAGAATGATATCATTTTTAGAAAACAAAATGGAATAAACTCAAGATTTAAAAAAGGACCTCATAACTAACTTGAATTATTACAAGGAAACACTATCACCTACCAGCACAGAACAGTTAACATTTGATAGTGTAAATAAAAATTCAGATCACATTGTAGAATAACAGGGAAGAAAATATTGACATCATAGTTCTGCAGAAGAGCCAGGGGGATTTTGCAAGATGACATCTTTGCATTGGGTGAAACGTAAGAGCTGGATAAAAGCTTGCGAATACAAAATTTCTCTGTGCACATTTCCAAGGAACACAAATGAGGAGAAAAGGTTATCTCAAATGTATGAGAAAACTTCCTTTATTTCTTCTTGTGAATTCCAGCATAAATCAAAAAGCCAATAGAAACTGAGTGAAGTGGAACTAAAGCCAGATGGTGACACAGAGGAGGGAAGGGCCCTCAGCTGGCGCTCACTACTACCCAACCATGCCATGATGACAACATAGGGAGTTATTGAAGAGAGAAATACTGTTTTTCTCCCTGTCAAATGCAATTTCAATCATGGCTGACTTAAGGCATATTACAGTTTACTGGAAGTTCCAATGTGTTATTTGTACGGATTTGTAAATTACATTCATTTCCTTATAATACACAAATGCATGTATTAAAATTTCACTAAACTTGTCTCTCATATGAAAGAACACTTGTTACTACTAATATTCAGACTCATCATTTTTCTTACTCACCAGAGATGGAGCAACAGCTGGGGATTGTCTTTAATCTACAAAATATTATACGAAATAGAAAAGCATAATCTTCAGAATCATTTCATCAGTTTCCAGAACAAGAGAATAAACATGAGTTGTCATCTGTCACAATGGCTTTAAGTGATCAAGGCTTTGCAATTGATCAAAATTAAGCCTTTAAGCAATGTTACAATAAAGAAGGGTGTATAACAAAATGATTGCTGGATATCCGAAAGTGCTGTAGCTCCAGTGGAATTTCCTGAGGGTAAGTGAGTATATTTCATGTTGTTTCTACGGTTCTCTATTATTAGATACCTATATCTCTTGGCTAAAAATCAAGGCTGTTCCCAGTAGAATTGTTGCAGTTTCAATGGTAGAAATTCATTTAAAAATCATAGATGTAAACTCTACTGACAAATCTGTATTCTTGAAAATAGTTCATAGTGACCCTGTAGGTGGTGATTAGTCAGTGACAGTTTATGAAAAAAACAAGAATACATGCACAGAGATGTGTAAGGGACAGTCAAAGTTCAAGAACATGTAATATGTTCCCTTTTCCACTAAAATGCCTGGCCCTTATACTTATCCTATTGTAAATCACATTTACAGGGGAGAGCTGGGTAAATAGTTTGAATATATCAACATCCTAATGACCAGCGATTGAACTAACTTCAAGTCATAATGCAAACTTGAGCAGTTGATGGGCCTTTCTAGATTTCAAAATACTTGGAAAGAAGGTTTGTTAAGTACCTACACTACTCTGCCTCATGAGAAATCACCTAGGTTTTATGATGGCAGCCCTACATTTCTGGAACTAGAAGTCAGTGCACTATGAAGGACTTGAAGTAGCCTTTCTGTTGGTAACTGCACTGCTCATGCTCAGCTGTTAGTCCTTGTACTTGTTGCTTTGTGTGTTTCAAAATAATCTCCCACTCTTAATACAACTGCACTCTGTTAGACCATCAATCATTCATTGAATTCATTCATTCATTATTCACCAAATATGTATTGCATACCTACCTTTGTCTTTGTGAACTTGAGTCCCCTGAAGGGAACAATGTTCCTATGCCTATTCCACAAATCCGATAACGGTAGGAAAGAAAATATAGGCTGCTAGATGAGAAAGTGTCAGGTGCTTTTTCACCTTGTGTTTCCACTGGTTGTGCTTCCTCTAATCTCACGGCTCCTGTTTTTATGCCCACCTTTTCATAGGTCCTATTTTAGATTCCAACTTTTAAGTATGACCCAAAGAAATTCATGGATTGCTTTGGTCTCTATTTATTTAGAGCTTTTTCTTTGGTAAGGATGTCTTAGAAGCCACAAAACCCTAGAAGATCATTGGTTCTGTAAAAACTATTCATTTGTGTCCAGTTGAAGGGAAAATATGTTTAAAATGCATGAGGATTAATTTTTCAAGAACTCATTGGAAAATATATAGGTACAGGAAGGATTCTAAATCTTCCATTAGAAATACAAAAGTCCTTTGCATGATTTTTTCAGTGTTGGAATACGGATATGTGGTTTGTCTTATAATGGTTGTCTTCCTCTAGAAATTTCCTTACAGACTGTGTAAGTAAGAGTTTATTCGGGATGCAAAAATCACAGCTGTCATTTGAAGAGAAAAATATTATAGTAAGGCATTTTAAATTAGTAAAGGGGATTTACTGCTAAGAAAGGGTGAAGCACACCATCAAGAACACAGGCATAGCAGAGTTAGAGAAAATCACTATGTCAGGAGCTCAGGGGAGAAGGCAAGAAGAAAAATAAACTTGAAAGTGGGATCCTGCCACCCTCCAGCATGAAGCTGAGGTGTAAACTTTGTCAGAAAGATGTGGCTGAGGCTGCCTTGGAAGACAGAGTAGTTCACTGAGGTGCCACAACAAACCACATGTGGGCTGTGTATGCAGATAAAACTCACTAAGGGTCCATTTAATGGGGCTGCCATAAAAGGCACTGAGAAGATGCTTGCTGTGACAGAAGGAAAGTGCCTGCTGTGGTTCTGGGCCACGGGTGGGACTTACTAGGAAGCAGTTACCAGGCCGTGGTGGAACTCAGCACAGAGCCACGTAGGCAGGTTTCTCCAGCACCTTGTTATCACTGTGCTACTGACAAAAAAGGCAGGTTCACAGGATGCAGTCCCAGCACGACCCAGTGTTGAGTGAAGGGTACATTTGAACCTGAAAGGTACTTCAATTGATAATAGGCTGGCACTCATATTTAGTTTCATTTTTCCTGTACCGTGGTTTTCATGTAGCCTGATGACTTTGGTGAACCTTTGATGAAAATCAGTCCTTATTTTATTTACACTTAACTCTGAAAAGCAGTTTTTTTCTAAAGTTGCTTATCCATTATTATAATGTTAGAATATAACTCTATATGACAATACATAATGATGAATTAAACTCGTATAATATTATGCATACTCACATTTGGATTTATTAGATTTATACATCTTAGGAAAATTTCAATAGTTTAATTTAATTAAATAGTTATTCATCACCCACTAGGTATATCTTTTTAGTAAAGATGCAAAGATTTAAAGATTACCTTGTTTTTTTGACTGCATAAGGTAAAGTCTCATCAAATAACTAACACAATACAAATTTTTGTTTTATTATATTCAGTTATTTTAGGCACACTGTTTAACCACCTACTATGAATAACATAGCTTATCATAGTTACAAAATATGAGGCAGTAGAGGATTTCCCTGGAGGTCTCAGAGGGTCTTTGCAAAAATTGGGATTTGAATTGTACTTTGAAGAATGAAAATACTCTTTTGTAGCTGAGTTGAAGGGGATAAAAATGAACAAAGTAGAGACAACAACTTCAGCAAAGAAATGGAGGGAAGTGTAGGGGTTATTTCGTTTATTAAGTTGAAATCTTGGTTTTTCTTCAACATCCTGTACCTGAATAGATTCCCTGGTCTTCTCTTTCCTCTTGGTCTTTTTTCCTACACACTACAGAAAGATTAGTCTTTTCCCAGAAACATTTCGATTATATTATTGTTTTTTTGTTTTGTTTTGTTTTGTTTTGGTACCAGGGATCGAACTTGGGACCTTGTGCTTTCGAGGCAGGCGCTGGAACCACTGAGCTAAATCCCTGGCCCCTAGATTATATTATTGTTGCTTCACACTTCAGTGACTGTAAACCAAGGCATGCTGAATGAAGAATAAATGCTTCCTTCTGGTTTTCAAGTCCATCTTTGATAGTCTCAAACTCATGTTTCATTTTTTGATCTCATGTCTCACTAACGTTCAAGTCAACTAACTTACCTCAAGGACTGTTGTCCAAATGGTCTTCTTCACATGGAATATTCTTTCCAACTCTACTGAGGAAATGCTACCCACTTTTCCAAACCTATCTTAAAATGAACTTTCCCATGAGATAGTCTTCATCTTCCACTGGATGAATTTTCTCTTGTTAACGCTAATGTCAGTGGAAGGGGAAAGGGCCTCTTTAGGTCAGTGATGGGGCCCGTCTTGTTTTTATAACTCAAACATAGCAAAAACAATGTTTATTAAAAACTTAGAGGGTTATCTGAATATAAGTTTTCTGATGTTAACTGTGTACCAGTAGCAAAGATCAAATGTTGTATCTGGAGAAGATTATTACTATTCAGGAGAAAGATGGATCCCAAACCTCCAATCAGATAGAGGGAAAATAAGAAATGTTTTCCTGGATCAGTGAAATAGTACACATAGTCTTGTATTCTTTTCAGACTTATTCTAAAAGTAAATGGATATCTTCTTCATGTTAACTTCAAAGGTCCCTTTTATTTATGTTTTATGGGGTACTAAAGTGTCCCTGAAAATCTCATGTGTCTAGAAGTGGGGTTTTCAGAAGGTGAGTGGATGAAGAAGGGTCAAATTTCATCAAATGCATTAATTGACTAATGAGATCATGCTTGATGGCATTATGAGGAGGTGATGACAGGATGCTCATGGCAAAAGCGAATCATGGAGTGTGACCTTGGGGAGTGTATTTGGTCACAGGCTCCTTCCTCGCTGTGTCTTTTCCTTTGTCGGCCATGAGGTAAGCAGCTTTCCTCACCATGCCTTTCTGCCATAACATTCTTAACCCATCAGAAGCATAGAACAATGGAGCTGGCCTAACGTGGATTGAAACTGTGAACCAAAACAAACTTGTCTTTCTTTAAATTATTTCTCTCAGTTATTTTTTTCACAATGTCAAAAAGCTGAGTAATAGGGAAGTGTCCCACAACATTCTGGGTTCTATGGTGAAACTCAGTAGAAAGAGAGAAAAGCAGAAGCAGATTTATTATCTATCTAGAGTTGTCTGATTATTTATAACTTTTTCTTCTTCCAAGGCTTTGATGAATGGTAAGTTTGCGGTTGGCATCTATACTTCCACTTCAGGAGCTATAAATCTAAGACCAAAAGATCCTATATTTTATTTTTTTAATGATCAAATGTTGGCAGTCATGGATCTTTCAGAAGGCTGTTTTTATTATCCAAGTGAAAAGTTTCTTATGAATATTGAAATACAATTTAGATTCCAGATGTATGTGTGAACAAGATTAAAATGGGAGAATAAAATCCGATGGAAGCCAGTGACCTCACTCTAATTTCACAATGTATTGTACTGAATGTCCTGTCTGCCTTGGCACACGATTGAAATGTAGCATCTAAGGAAGGAGAATTCCTTGTATGGGAAAGCTCTCCTTTTGAAATAAAGACTGCCTTGGCATGGCAGAATTATATGGCTGTGTGGTCTCTGCTGACTTGTTGTGGATGAAGCATACAGTATACTGCTCACTTTCTTCGCTTTCTAGAGAGTTGGGCTTATTGAAGTGTAACTGATTTTTCTTTATAATATGTCAAACTGGCATTTTATTGATGTAGGCAGTGGTGTAATACCATAATACTTTTGATGTAATTTTATATTATGGCGGGATTTGGGGAAAAGTTGCCAGCTTCTCCCCCCACCCCTCCTTCTCCATCCTCTTCATTTTATTCTGTCAATGTGCAACTTAATGCGGATTCACTTCTTTGATACATAATAGAAAAACATATTTAAGTCATAGGGAAATAACCTTTCTGAACTTTATGCTGATTAGCCTCTGTAACTTCTAAACTTGACTTGAAAAAGCCCTCGCCAGCCATTTAAAACAAAATATAACAACCCTTAAAATCATAATAAGCAAAGAAAAAGATAGCATTTTTATTTTGGTCTATGGAATAATTATTCTCACTGCTACTTTAATGTATTAAGAAATAGGAATATTATAAAATGTAAATTATACATTAATGTCAATTATAGTGAATAATCATTTCTCTGATTACTGGAAATACTTATTTTCTCCACCCTTCTAGAAGGTTAAACTCTTCCATGTTAAAAGGCTGTAATTAAATTATTTAAGCACAGCTGAAAAAAACTTTAGGTTTGGTGTCATGGAAAGTTTTCCACACCAACTCGACACTAACAAAGATGGAACATTTCAAAGTATTACCAGTTAACTGCCTAACAATCAACTTGAAAGATCTGGCTTTAAAAGTACATGCACAGACATTTATTGTCTCCAAGACTGGCACCACACAAGTGAGATCGGCTTTTTATGCTTTTGCTTTTCACTCAGGGCACCTTTGACTATGAAGACCATTTATCACGGTCACTATTGTCTGGCACTTTAGAGATCTCACTACCAATAGGAGCAGCAGGAGACTCCGGTTTAGAAGAAGAAACGGTTCCGAAATCATTTTTAAAGAATTTGAACCATTTAAAATTCTTTGTATTTTGACTTGTTCTATATTAGTAACAATGTCAGTGGCACTATTGTCCATGTGCTCTGAATACGTACTTATTAAGGGGCAGCCAAGACATTAGAAACTAACTCTTAAGGTTGGCCTCCCTTTGATTCTTTTGCCAAAGGGCTGTGACTGAAAGGCTAGGGGATGGCTTTATTTGTTCTTGTCTTCCATCTAAAATCGGTGGGCTCATTGAGTCCAGGGGGCAAGCGGGAGAGAACAGTCTGGTAGCAGTAATGATACCTGTCCTCTCCCTAATCCTGCCATTATCAAACTTAGAGTCCTAGCATGAAATTTTAGCAGTTGATAACTTTTAAAACACATTTTAAACTACAAAATTTATTTCTGAAGATGAGTCGATCCAGTTGTGAAGATAAAACTATACTCTACCTAAAATATATGCAGGCATTTCATGACCATTTTTCCAGTAATTGTTCATCCTGGTACATTAGTCTGGGAATAGAAGATGGGGTTATTTTATGATAATGATTTGTTGTCTGTGATGAAGGGAAAGTTGGTTGTTTTCTTCCAATGTACAAAACAGCAATAAGAATAATGCAAGGATTTGTACAGAATTTTTGGATAATAAAATTAAAACTGAAATGGTTTGTAGTCTAAGAGATACAAACTGGTTTTCAGGAAAGATGGTCTACGTCCTGTTCCCAGTGTTGTCCAACCTGCTGCAAAAGCGGAGAGAGGATTTTGCCTCCAAAGATCAAGACTGGAAGTTTATGCAATCTGTATCTGCTCTATTGTCATGCAACCCCTGCTTTCTCTTGGCTTTGTATGGGTATGCCAATCTAGAGGAAATGAGGCTGATTATAGATTTCAGCCTTCTTTTAGCAAATGCACCACTGAAAGTAACTGCATATGGAATACAGCTCTACAAAGGAAGTTATCTTAGGATCTGTTACATACACTTGATGAAAATTGTAGTCATTCAAAGCACTTCCTATAACTGAACTTCAAATAAAAATATGGGCAATTATCTATTTAATTTGTTTTCCTCAATGGGCTTTGTATTCCAAGATGAAATTATATCAGTTTTCCTTACTGGGCCTCATACAGTATCTAAATATAATATTAAGACTTAATAACTGTTGGTTGTGGCAATAAATGAAAAGTTAAACTGAAGAATCTGCATATCCAGAGACCTGGCTTTAGTTCCATGAAGGAAATATAAGTGGGAAAGAAAAGGGAACTCTGGGCTTTCCCTGGAATTTACCAAAGGAACCAATTAAGTTATTAGCAAGGTCATTTTTAAGTTTTGTTTGTAACTGATCAAAATACTAATACTAAAAATACTAATACTAATTTTGATAATGAGACTTTTTTTAATATAGCCAATCTACTCTTAAACTTATGTTCAAATGCAATGCCATGTTCTAGACTTCTGCTTTGACCAACACCAAGAAAGATGTGTGGCTAGAGGATGACTGTTTGAATGAAAAACAAGGCACTTTTTAGAAACTCAGATACTTGCGTCAGATCAATATGGGTACCATAGGCAGTTTACTTGAATTTTACATCTATAAAATGTAGCTACGAGAAGCAATCCATAAGATTGTTGTAAGGAAAACTTCAGATAATACATGCAAACCACTTACCATGATGCCTCATGCATAAATAAGCACCTACTTTAAATAGTCCAAGTCTACCAAAACGAGTTGTCCACTGAGCCTTCTAGAGCTCATTTTCTATGAACAACAAAGCTTGCACCAGCTGACTGTCAGCTTTGAAGTTTGCTTCCATTTGTTACTGAAACCTGGCTCTCTCTGAAGAATATTCCTTCCTCTCTTGTCAAGTAGGTGTGCTTTATCTCCTCTACCCCAAGTATGATGTCTGGAACTGCCCTTCCTGATCATGAGTGGAACTATCTGTACATTTCTTATCTGTTAATCACCACAGCATAAGAGAAGTGCATGCCATCAAATCATACTTCCTTATGTGATCACCCACTCTCTCAATATTATTCCCCTCATTTACTGAGTATTTTGGCTACTGGGTTACTGTTTCCCCTGTAACGGATTCATAGGATCACTCATGGCAATTTTCAGAACTACACACAGGATATCTAATGTTGGCTTTAGTTCTTTGAACAGATCACCAACTACCTTTGCTCTACCCGCTTTCAGATACCCAATCCTATCGTCAAGCTTCAAAATTTGCCATCACCAATAACTGCCTTACTTCTAAATGCCCAAATTCAAGCATGCTAAATTCTAGCTACCATCTCATATTTATTCTCTTTATGAATCCAAATGGATTAATCCTTCAACAACACACAGGCTCCAATCTATTGTCCCCACCACGTTATGACTCTTTATTATAATTTGTCCACACCCATACATCCTTTAGGCTTTGGCTTAGATCCCATGGGCCATCTGTAAAGTCATTAAAATGTCTCTCATGAAGATATTTTTTATAAGTTAAAAATCCTTCATTCAATCTGGTGTTCAAGAAGTCTTAGTTGCTTTTCTTGTTGCTGATACAAAATACCCAACACCCAAAGTTAAGAAGAGGAAAGGTTTATTTTGGCTTACAATTTGTAGAAGTTTCAGTCTTTAATCACTGGCTCCAAGACAGGGTGGCATGGCAGAGGGGCATCACAGAGGAGAAACAGTTCATGGCAGGCAGAAGACAGCAAAGGCAGTGAGTGACCATAGCAGCTTCTTTCTACCCCTTTCATATTCTATTTAGGCAACTTGGCCTAGGGCAGGTGCCAAACCAATCAGTGGACTGATTTAGTAATCACCCACCCTCACTCCCAGCATCATGCACTCTAGATCCAGCCACCTCTGAAAAGACTCCACCTGTGGCTGCGTGAGGCTTGGAGGGGACATCTAGACAAAAAACATATCACAAGATAATTAAAAATTCTAATTTCAGGGCCGGGGATTTAGCTCAGTGGTTCTGCCACCTACCTCTCAAGCACAAGGTCCTGAATTCAATCCCCCGTACCAAAAAAAAAAATTTCTGATTTCAATGAGAAAACAGCAGAGAAAACAAAATTATCTCTCTTTTGCATCACTAAATCTGTTATCCACCTACAGTCTTATGCATACTGTGTTCCTCTCATAACAGATTCTTCATGCTCAGAAGCTGCCCTCTTAACCTGGGTCTAGCCTCTTCTTTCTTATACAAAGACTTTGTCTCTGCAATTAGTTTTTCCTCTCCTTTGTCAATTTCCTCCCTCTTTGCTAGATCATTTTCAAAATCAAAAACAAAAATCTTAATGGTATTATTATTAAAAACTCCTTCTAGCTTCTGAGGCATAACTCATTGACTGGTTTATGCTATCTTCTAGTTCACCTCTTAGTTACCTCATTAATGTTTTATCATCAGGATTTTGTCACTACCGTACCACCAAGGCTTCCCTTAATCATGTCACCAACAAATCCATATTGTGCAAAATTTAAAGATCAGTTTCATTTCTGTGTCATATTTAAACTTTCAGCAGTGATGGACACAAATGTTTACTCTTTGTTCTTCACAAGTTCATCCTCATTCATTGGTTCCTTAAGACACCAACTCTTTTGTTTTCCTCCTACTTCATTGAATGTAGCCAATTATTCTTTTTGTGTACCTCCTCCTTTTTTCCCCTGAAATGTTGCCAGGTCCAAAGCTCTCTCCTCTCCTGTACCCCTGAGAAAATCTGAAAGCAATATCCTCTGCCCTTATGGCTTTGAATACAGTATAATTTTATGTCAACTCTCAAACTTTAGCACCAACTCTGAAATTTATATCTGAAAAAGAATTCACATTATTTGTAAATAGAACTTCAGATTATTATTCATTATCATGTTCAAATCTCATCCTTTTAGCTCTTTTCTATCTAAATATACAGCAAAACCACATATTCAGTTGCTCAGGCAAAAACCTTGAGCAGTTTCTTTCATTTCGGTCTTTTCTTAACAATCTTTATCCCATTCAGTCAGCAAGTTTTGTGAGCCTCACCATCTACATATATTGAAATTCAATCTCCTAGCATCTAGACTGCCAGGATCCCAGCTCAAGCAATAATTATCTCTTGCCTGAGATAATTATTAGTTTGATGTATTAGATAATTATTAGATAATATATTAGACTTCTAATTGTTCTTCCCGTTCCATTCATAATTCCTGTAGTATATTTCCACAAAAAAAATTAGAGATATATTAAAAAGAAAGAAATATGTGACGACATTCTTCAAGTTTCTATTTCTGACACTCATCAAACCAAACCCACCAAAGGCTTCCTTCCTATCACATCATGAATAACATGGGAAGTCTTCAGCCTTGATGGGAAAAACCCTACACTGAGTGATCCTAATGCTTTTTCACTCATTCATTCACCTCACACCAGACATAGGGATATTGATGCTTCTTAATGGGCGAAACTCATCCCTACAACAGAGCTTTTGTACTTGCTATTTTGACCCAATGTGAAATGCTCTTTACCAGATCTCCATGTGACTTTCTCCTTCCCATCGTCTCACTTATTATTCAGCTGTATCTCCTTAAGAAGGAATTTCTTGACAGCTCTATTCAAAGGACTTCTCTTATCCTCAATCTTGAAATATCCCCTCATTCTGTGCTTTGCTTTCATAGCACTCAACACTGTCAGATTCCATACACATGTATATACAGGCAAATACATGTACGTACACCATACATGTCTGCTTATTGACTACTTCCAGTAGAATTTATGATTATTGAAGGAGGAGATTAGTTGTGCTCAATGGTGTGATTTCATGACCTAGAGTAGTGGCTGACACATTTGACCTACTGAATAAATAATTGTTAATCACTGCAGGAGTCAGGGATAAAAATGATTGATAGCTTTTGGGTTTTGTCTTCTCTGTAGCTGATTGAAACAGAAATAAGGACCTAGAGTAAAAAATGTGACTAAAAGCAGAGAGAAACTCTTTTCATTGAAAATTTTTGTTTTTTAGGGAGGGTAAGGATATAATCTTATTCAATCAGCATGCTGTATGCCTGCCATGGCAACTCTAAAACTATCTGGTCTTTGAGATGATCTTAAGGGTTTGAAAATCACAGACTTTTCCTCATCTCTAACAAAGCTAAGAACACGTTGTATCAGGCAGACAGTTTAAAAAAAAGATAATTTGATTTCAACAATTTCACTTTTGTATTCAATTTTGTTCTCTTTGACTCAGTCCGCTCTAATTGCTATAAGGGCAGCCCTAGGAAGCTGATTCACTGTATAATTAGCTTGAGCCCCAACTTTACTGGGTGGAAAGTCCACCACAATTAATAAATCAATAAATGTTAGATAACTCCTATGTTGTGTGCTCCTAAAATCATTGAAAAAACTCCAGCAAACAACATATATTCCAGTATATCCAGCCTTCATCTAGACATCAGTGTATTGAAGAAGACATATATTATCAAAATAACTGAGATGTGGTGGGCATAAAAAATGGAAATTGCAGAATGCCATGGACTAATGGTTGGCCCTCTATGTCTAGGGCCAGTCGCTGCTCAGTATTTTAGGGTTTAGGTGACTTTGGCTTCACTGTTGCCAGTCTGTTTCTCAGGCTCTTAGCAACTTGTATTCCTGTCTTTCCTTCAGTGTCTTACAAGTTTCTTGAGCATGGACAAATTATTTTCCCCCACAATCAATTATGCTCCAAGAACCTTAGCCACTGATGATCTGAAAAGTCAGAAAAGGTTGTGTTGTGATTTCTGTGTCCTAGAAATTTTTCCACTAACTTGATACCTTATTCCACCTTGGAGCTAGAGGTATTATTTTTAGAAATTTATCATTAAATGTTCACCACTTGAGGGTGGTCTGAGAATATCCTGGTGCAATGTTTATAATCAACTCTGGACAATAAGGCTGCAGAAGAAATACCCTCTTGAACCAACCCCTTCCAGTTGTAGTCACTACATGAGAATTCATTACTGTTTAATAGTGAGTGATTCAACATGTTTCCACAAATTATGGAATAGTAACATCCTGAGGAATTTTACAAGATGTATAGAAAAATATGGAACTTAGCAAACTATTTCATTGAGTATTTTAGTTCAGACAAGTGATGCTTAGTAATAATATCGAAATGAACATGATGTGTTGTGAAAGTGAGGTTGTGATACGTAACGGAATGGCAATGAAGTAACAATCTTTTTTTTTTTGGTTTGGACAGTTTAAAGAAGGCTGCTTTAATATTGATAGATACAAACTTCAGGGCTTGAAATAAAAGATAAAATTATATTTGCTACTTGTCTTTTATTTTTAGATATTTTTCAAGGCCTACATGACTTGTTATATCTCAAGGTTAACATATTCAAACTAAGCTTCCCACCAAGTATTTGATTTATTAAAGTATATATAGCCTCTTACTGAGTAGAATTACTGAACCTCTTCTAGTGTATATTTTCAAAGTAAGTGTTGTGAAGCAGAGCAAAAATTGTGTCTCTTTTGTGAATGTGAGTGCCAGCTCTCCTGGCAGAACACTTAGTTTCCAAGACAAATGTGCAACTAATACTGGCTGTAGCACGTTTAAACTCTCTACCCTCCTATAAAATAACTGCACCACTTGTGGTTTCAACTTATTTCTGTATCTACTTTAATTTAAGGCATTGCAATCCATTGTCTGTAAATACCACTCAGAATTTCATGTATCAAAATGAGAAGATAACAATTGCTTTATTGTTAATGAATTAGACTAATTATAGGACCATGTGGTATAGATCCACCTAAAAGGTAATAAAGTAGGTTACTAAAATGCTTGATTTACTACAACTGAATGTACCTATAAACCATGATAAATGAGTAGGTTAAAGAAGTGAGAAATATTTAAATATGTGATGCTAACAGAGTATGGTTGGCATATAGAGATTATTTAAATGTCAGACCATATTTAAAATAATTTAGTATCAGATTTTTGTTTTGTATTTATTCCTAGTCTCCTAATAGCAAAACTTTAAAAATATAAATCTTTGTTGTACTATTTTGTTCACTAAATTACTGCTCTGAGCATTCTATATTTTAGAGTAATTAAACCTTGTGGAAACTTTCACCTTTAAGTAATGAGACATTTCAAATACTGACATATTATTACCTGCATCTAAAATAACACTTTCTCTTCTTTGAGATTCTCATTGACAGCTTGCTTGTTCTGTCTATATTAACTGATAAATATTATAAAGGATATCAGAAATGAAACATTTTAGAAAAGAAACCATCTATTTGTGATACATATCAAGACTTAGATGTAGACCAATTTCTCACTGAGTTTTTTTTTTGCGCTTTGCTTTTTTGCTTTTAATTATAATGTTAGCATGTTTCAAGAATTATCTCTTCTCAAAACCTCCTGTCACTTGACAAAGTCAAAAGCTCATAGTGTTATTTGTTCTTGCTTAGACAGGAGACTCACCTTGAATTTTCTAAAATCAACAAATTGGATATAGATTCAAGCACTTGGAAGAGCAGATACATCTTCTGGACTACTTCCTGAAAAACACTGTATTCCTAACTAATTTTGCCATTCAAATCTTTTTTATCCATTTAATTTTCTGGGTCCAATTGCTCCCCACTTGATCTCCCTCAGTGCAGTCATATCCATTCGGTTATTTAATAACCTGACCTTTAATACTATCACTGAACCTTTTATTACACATGCTCCAAAGCCAGGATTTTGTCCATTTTCATATTCTATAGTTTATTAAAGATGTTTTTATTTTTGTAATATAAAACCACAGAACTTTAACTGTGTTTTTAAAGCACTTTCAATACCTATCCTTGCTCTTTTCTTTTTATCAAAAGATGAAAATTATCTTTATATCAGAGATTTACTTCAAATGTCACTAGTTGTGATGCTAGTAAAACAAATCCACTTCACCTGCCTATTCTTTTTTCTCCTCTAAAATATTTTTCTCTGAACATAAATCTATTAAACTTTTCTACATGCTTTTATGAATGATTACCAAGAGTATATAGCAGATGCTTATGGTCCTCTCAACATTTACCTAGTAAATTCATTATAAAAATAGTTTTCTTTATTTATGAAATGTTCATTAATTTGTAGAAAAGAACTTTCACAAAAGTTATGCCAATCAAATTAAACTGATTGAATTATTTGAAATAATCAGTTGGTATTTTCTAGATAATCATATACTTGTATTTTATAAAGTGATAATTCCATCTTCACATGATAAATAAATAACCCTTCTTCAAATTTGCTGGAAAGAAAGGACAAGGTTAAAATGATTCCTGCTTTTTAGAAAAGTATTTGCCACTATGGAGAGTACTACACAAAAATTTAAAATCAAAAGCTCTTGAAAGTTCAATCTATTAACAGAAAGTTATTAAATTTAGTTATTTAGAAATATATTTTGATGCTGCTTTTCTCAAGAGATTTTCTCTTCTACAAATTCAACAGTGATTTTTCTTTTTCTATACCTATGCTAAGTAATATAAATATGCACTTTACATTTTTCTCTCTAGGCAATATTTCTGAGAACCTGTGCCCAAATCAAAAATTTGAAGATTTTTGCCAATAATTTCTTTCCATGTTGAAGTAAAGCCATCACTTTTTGTGAACAAATCTTATATCTCTCACTTAGTTTTCCTGCCAACCATGTGTGTAGGTAGGGTTATCACAAGAATATTGAAATAATCTCCTAACGGAAGGGCAGCCTTTCTTCCCCCTAGGATACTTGCTATCTGACAAGCGCAGTGTGTGTGCACCTCAGGTTTTGATAGGCTATGTAACCTTGAATTCACTGCTTCCTTCTTCAAAAACGCCATGGCTGTGCAACAAATAATCCTGCAAGTTTCACAGAAATATTAAGTTCATTCACTTGAGTTTAGCTAAAAACACCCCACACTTCACTCATGCAAACTCTTGATTCTCTAATTTTGGGACAGATGTAGAGTTAGGATAAATTCATTTATTTATTAAAACCCACAGTAGACTGAAAAAATCATGAGAATTTGAAACTATTTTTTTAGATACTTTAAATTTTGTTCCTAAATCGTGTCGGACATGAAAACCTGAAATTTCTAACTTCCAGAGAAAGCTGCAAATTTTATTTGAACTTCAGGAACAGCCAAAGCTCTGAGACTGCACAAGTAGAAGAGTCCTGGCAACTCTCCTGGAGCCCACTGGATTTACTGCACCCACTTGGTTTAGGATGAGTCCTTGAGAATCCCATCAAGGTATTTCATTATGTATGCTAGTGTCTAGACAGATGTGACAACATCAAAATCCCCAAACCAGTGCAAAGACCCACTTCCCACTGAACTCAACTCCACTGAAACCCCTGTGAAACATTCCTTGTTTCCTTATCTCTGGATTTTATTTCCACACCATTTTGTCTGACTCTCTATGAGTAGCGCTTGATGGGTTAGAGTTAGTCCTGTGTTCTTAGGTCTCTGCTGTGACTTTCCCCTTGAATACAGGGACATTGTCTACTCAGCAATTGCATTCCTGTCAGCAGCCAGTGTGTAGCTTCTCAGAAGGGTGTGGTCTGAGTTGGGCGTGGTATTGCACACCCTTAATACTTGGGAGACTGAGGCAGGAGAATCAAATTTTGTGGCCAGCCTGGGAAACACAGTGATACTGTTTTTAAAAAGTGTGCTCAGGGAAAATATATCTCTAGATTCCAAATATAAATTATGACAAATTCCCATAAATGTGGTGGCCTAAAACACAAATTTTATTATCACAATATTCTGTAGGTCAGAGGTCCAGGTAGACTTAGTTAGTTCCTCTACTGAGGCCAAAATCAATGTGTCAGCTCGCTCTGATTTGGAGGTATAGGGCGGGAAATCCACTTCCATGCTCATTTAAATTGTTGGCAGAGTTCACTTTCTTGCAGTTGCAGGCCTCAGGTCCTGTTTTCATGCTGGCTGTCAGCCCAGAGCTTCTCTTAGCTCTGTAAAGCCACCTGGGTTTTTTGTCTTGTACCTTCGCCATCTTCAAACCAGAAAACATGAATCCTTATGATTCTAATCCTTCCAATTTCCTTTTTGGCTGTATGTCTTCTATCTCCAGCTAGGGTAAGTTTTATATTTTTAAGTGCTAATGCCCTCATGGGCCTCAGTAATCCAAAACAATCTCTTTATTTTAATTACTTGTACAAGGTACCCTTTGATATAAAGGGTAAAATACTCATAATTTCAGGGATTCATAGAAATATTTGGAGACGTGGGTGGAGAGTGTATTACATATTAGATTATGTACCTGTTAGCCAGCTACTTCTACTTTCCCTCCTGCATTTGATTTTAAACTCTTTAACTCCCAAGGATTCTGGCCATCTTGTGTCACTTGAATGTACAGCTACATAGTGTAAGTGTCTTAGTCAAGTGTCAGTTATCTCAGTCACTTTCCCTATAGCTGAGACATAATATTGGATACCTGAAACTTAAAGGAAAAGAAGTTTATTTTGGCTCAGTTCTTAATCCATAGTCGGCTGGCTGCAAAGTGTGATGTCATGGCAGAAGAGCATGATGGAGAACAACAGCTCTCATCATGGCAGCCAGGAAGGGAGATGCACCCTACTCCCAGTTGTACCCCTAAAGACTTTCGTCTAACCAAGCCTTGTCTCCTAACAGCAACTCAGCTGTAGTGCCCCCCATAACCCAACTATGTTACACAAGCCCTACCTCTGACCACATGAATCTTTAGGGGACATTCCAAATCTAAACCACAACGTCAAGGTTCCCCAGAGATTTGGAAATAGAACACATACGGTGGAAAGAAAGATGGATAGATAGGTAGAGGAGAGGCATATGATCACACAATTATAGATCCTGGTAAGTTTCATGACAGCCTATCGGCAAGCTGCAGATCCAGGAATACCAAAAGCACTTGCATGACTGGATCTACGTTCAAAACTCCCAGAACTAGGGAAGCCAATGACATCACTGTTGGACTGAGGCTGAAGGTCTCAGTAGCTGGGGTGCAGCTGATGGGAGTCCCATGGGCCAAAGGCTATAAGAACCTGGAGTTCTAATGCCCAACGCAGGAAAAGGAGCATGTCCCCCTTCCATGATAGAGAAAAAATTGACTTTGCTCTGACATTTTCTTGAGTTCCCAGCTGCCCACCTACCTCAAAGGCAGATTTTCCCCATTCATGCTAGTGCCCTCTGGATACTATGTCACCAGACATCCAGAAATAATACCTTAACTGTTCTGTGGGTATTCCTTAATCGATCCAACTTGACACCTAAAGTCAACCACCATATTAATGTATGATAAAAAGCTTGGTGAGATGTGAACACTTTAGATGGATTCAATATTTAGGATTTTTTTTTCTTTTTTTTTGTACCTGGGATCAAACTTGGGACCTTGCGCTTGGGAGGCAGGTGGTGGCACCACTGAGCTAAATCCCAGACCCGATATTTGGGATTTTTTGATATCATGTGCTCTCTTCCCTCCCAAGGACAGACTCACTGACCCTTCAGAACTAGTTTTATTCTTTCTTATTCTTGCTCTGTCTGAGTCTTATCACACCATGATCCAAAATATATTTGCTTCATGTTTAATTAACTCTGAGCTCATAGCATGTCTTCACCTTAGAAGCTGCAGAGAATATTTTTCTGAATTTATATAAATACTCTTTCCTATGTACTTACAAGAATGAGTATGAGCAATTTAAAATGTGTGAGTCCCTGAGGACTGCGACTACAATTTATTTCTTAAATGCAGGAAAAAATGGGATTTCAGGGTTCTGTTATCATAGTTTCCAGAAGAAAACAATGTACATTTAAACCACAACTTAAAGATTTGTTTCACCGTTAAAGCAAATAATGCTATCTTAAAATACAAGAGCATTTTTTACCAAAGGCTGAGGTACTAAAACACATCCATTTAAAATAAAATCATAATAGTCTCAAGAGCTGCATCTTATCACACTCACTTCTCACCAAGAAATAGTGTTGTGTACAGATGACAGACGTGATGGAATGGAATGGAATGTGTGTGGAGAGCATTTGTTAAGGTACCATTGGGGGCCAGGGCTTTATAGCAGCTGCAATCCTTTCTTGGTGAGTTTGGTTTTAAAAATGATTTCTCATCCATTCAGACAGATTTTTTTTCCTGCTGAAAACCTCCAAAGACTATTTCATTATACTCCCTTTACAATGACTTTCCATAAAGGAACATAGGATGTGATGCTGGCTTTTAATATCTACCTTTTAAAGTAGTTATCACTGATACATTAGTCATTCCATCCAGTTCCTCTGTGAGGTGGGTGAGTGAATAATTACAGGTGACTTTCAGACAAGTGAAGATCTTAGAATCCTTGGCTTCTAAGTTTGGGGTGTTCTGTCTGATGGGTGAGTAAGCAGTGAGTCATTAGCATGACATTTTAGAGATCATTTAGAATTTGTAATGAAAATACACCTATTTTTCTTTGTCAGATAAAGGTCTTCTGATCTTACCTATACTGTTGGATTTTAGGTTTTTCCTTCCTTGTTTCAAGATTTATCACTTAATGGGTCTATTTTCCTTCAGGAAAGGACATAGTGTGGAGCTATCAGAAGCAACAATGTGTAATAAAAAAAATGTTTTCAAAGTCAGGAAATAAAAAATGTCAAACAAAAGATGAATACCTATTTCCTTTTCCATGACTACTATGAAAAAAATTGTTTCCAAGCAATTACAGATGTTTAAACAAGCTTTATAAAACTGTCCTTCTCAATTACCTTCAATGATTCATTTATCCTGCTGGTTACTAGGCTGTTCTACTTTTAGATCATAAACAGTGTATGGAAGGATACTTACCATCCATCTTTGTATTATCTAATGTCTTGTACATTGTACATGCTTAATATATCCATGGTGGCAACTTTTTAAATTCTCTTTTATTGAATAACTTTGTTCTCTTTCTCTCCCTCAAAGTAGAGGGCAAGATGAAGCCTCTACACCACACAGAAAAAAAAAACCAACAAACCAGATTGTTTTTGATTTAGATATTCTTTCAGGTTAAGACATATTCAAACAAAAAAGGTAATACTTCAGACAGTAAGTGGTAGAATGCTCATATGAACATATTTACCAATTTTTGCTATTGTTTATTCAGTGCACAAAAATGATGATGGGAGTTTATCTCTAGTTTATATATTTTCTCATTTTTTCCCATTTTCATATTTATTCCAGCCTATTAACTTGATTTCTTTTTCCTTTAAAATATGCCCCTCATTACCTCTTCTGTAGTATTTTCTCCAGTTATCCAATTAATATGAGACCCCAAAATAATACTTCTCATCTTTGCCAGAATAATTGTTCTTTTTTTGACAAAAAATTCAGTTGGCATAAAATATAAGTCAACTAATTTGCACAGTTGAGAGGTGATTGCTGGTCACTAATTCCAATCTTATCTTCTATATCTGAATTTCTGTCCTCACATTGGCTCATTCTGCTGCATAAACTTTCAATGAAGTTTTTAATCTCCTGGAAATCTGTTTGCATCTCTTTTATGGTTTCCATTTTTTTTCCTATGTTGGGATTCCATCATGTTCCTCAGCTCCTCTATTCTTTTTATCTGTGTCCTCTCCAGACTTATTAATCGTGTCTTCGGATCTTACCTATACTGTTGGATTTCAGGTTTTTCCTTCCACTATGGGCACAATCTCTACTGTTATCTGAGAAATTATTTCTGATTTCACTTTTTCCAGATCCTCTTTCATTGCCAGTTCTGGGAGTCCAGGTGGTTGAGTATTGGATTGTTCCATCTCATTTCTCTTTGGGGTTGTTTTAGGTGATCTGGGAGTCTGGTTTTGAGACTTGTTTAAGTGTCTTCTCATATTATCGGGGAAGATGGGAAGGGATGTGTGCTGCTGGAGCCTGCACAGCTCATCTCCTCAGCGCTGAGGGTGGTGGTATGGCAGCCAGAAGTGACTCTCTTTTATCAGTTTTGATCTTATCATTTTCCTCATGTATTTTTTCTTTTTTCTGTTTTAAAATTTTTTTTAATTTAATTTTTTTTTTTGGTACCAGGGATCGAACTCAGGTCCTTGCACTTGCGAGGCAGGCTGTGGAACCACTGAGCTAAATCCCTAGCCTTAGAATACTTTTTACTATTTATTTTCCCTTCTTTAATTTTGCCTTTCTTGTCTTCAAAGACAAATATGAACATGTCATTTTTATGCTCAGTCTCTAAGGGCAAAATCTATTCATAATTAAATTGAATAGTTATGCTAACTTGAAAAGTCCTCGTATATCAGTTTGTTTGGATATTGGAAGAAAAACAGTATCATCTGTATTTAGTATACAGCAGAATTAATTTGATGTTTGATCTAAACTTCCTTCTTGTAGTTACTCCTGTTGCTACAAATTGTGAAAATGAGAAACTAAAATTGTAAAACTGAAGTTTTCTGAAGAAACCACATCTTTAAAGATCCTGTAGTTTCTTTGAGCTTGGCTGAATAGAACCTTTTGATATTTGAGAAAGTTATAGGTAAAAAAAAAAAAAGACAAAGGTTTTTGGGGGTATCTTTGATGTTTTCACAGTCATTTACTTTAACTTTGGTATCTCCTACTGTATATCATGACTCTTAGATAAACTTGTTGGAAGGGACCGTTGTTGGGCTGCTCTTCATCAACCAAAATCTAACAATGCTTTGCATAGTATGTGAAATCCATAGAAGAGTTTCCCCAGCTCTGCTATAGACCACACACCTGAAGTTCCCACCAATGTATTTATTGAGCATACTGATTCATGACTTTTTTGATCTGTGAGTATAGAAGTTCATGTGATCTTTTCATAGTATAATATGTCATTCAGGATAACTTATATGTGTGTTCTAAGGCCATGGTCACTAATATTTTGTTCATATTAAACTAAATAATTATTTCTCTTACAGCAGAATTATTATTTATATCAACATGTAAAAACAAGCTTTCATTTAAGGCAAGAAAATCTTGTGATCAGATGGTCACTAATTGCAACAACTAAGAGAAATTGAATTGCTTTGCTCAAAAATTGCATCATTTATTAAAAGAGTGGTACAACATTACTGACTGCCCTTTCAGAATTAGTTTGAACTATATTACATAAAATTACAAAAAAATTGCTGGGAAGAACTTTTATTATTTCACCTGAAAGATGTAATGTCCTTAAGAATGAATTTCTCAGTCAACAAAAACTATTCTTCAGCACACCCTACTGAGGTCCCGAGTCATGAGGAACACAACAAATCACCCTGCTGCAGACAGGCAGGTCTGCCCGCACCCTACTGAGGTCCCGAGTCGCACAGAACACACGGAATCAACCCGTGCCCCTGCAACAATCCACTGGACCCCGCCCCCTGTGCCTCTGTACAACAACCTGGTTCCACATTACGAAGACGTAGAGGACACCGGAACAACAGACCACAGTACTGAGTCCTGCTGCTCCTGGCCCAGAGGTAGGGGCTTCTGAGCTGCCGTCCCACTGCTCCTGGTCCAGAAGAAGGGGCTTCCCGGTCACCATCCCTCAAACCGCTCCCGGCACAGAGGTAGGGGCTTCTGAGCCGCCATCCCACTGCTCCTGGACCAGAGGAAAGGGCTTCCCAGCCACAATCCCTCTCGCTGCTCCCACCCCAGAGGAAAGGGCTTTTGGGCCCCTGTCCCACCTCTCCCAGCTCAGAGGAAGTAATGCATGCAGGCACCAACAGCACGCCCCACCACAGTTAAAATGAGAAAACATGTAAATAAGTCTCAAAACCAGATATCCAAATCACTTACAGCAACCCGAAAGGGAAATGAGATGGAACACTCTGATACTCAACCACCTGGACCCACTGAACTGGCAACAAAAGGGGATCTGGAAAAAATGA
>NW_004624742.1:14944423-14957654 GCF_000247695.1 Heterocephalus glaber | reverse complement strand
AAAGGAAAAATGATGAGAAATGGAAATAAAGTCTTTGTAAATAGGGAAGGGTGGAGGGGGTGAAGGGAGGGCTAGGAATGGTGAAAAAATAAGAACCAAGATGCATTATTTAAAGGTACAATTCCCAGTGAGAAATGTAATTGTGTTGTATACCTACAATGTACCAATAAAATAATTTAATAAAAAAACAAACTATTCTTCATACATTGATTCATTCATTTTTTTATTCAACCAATATTTATTGCATTATCTATATGTGTGCTAGGGACTAAGACATTTTTCTCATATGTAGATATAATGAGGGGACATATGAATCAAGCTGTGAGCATAAAATCAAAATCCACTCTTTAAATAAAAGTTAGAGTTGTGTACAAGGAACGTTGTAACACAAAGGTGAAACTGATTGTTGATTCAAGGAAGAATGGAGTTGGACAAGATGAGTTAAGAAGCTAACCTATTCCTGAGGCTGCTTGCTGAGTGACCTTGAATAAAGTCCATTACACCTTAGGATTTCACTTATCTTATGTGCACAATCACACTTTCTATCTGGTGACAGAACAATAGATAAATTCACTGAGTACTTCCCATGTGGCAGATGCTATTCTAAGAATTTACACATGTTATTTTTCTAACCAATTCGTAACATGGGTATCATTAATGTGCGAGTTTTATCCATGACAAAAATGATGCCCTAAAGAGTTAAATAATTTGAGCAAAGTCACTCTGTTAGTAATTGGCAGAGACAAAATAATTATTACTCACTTTTTTCATCTATGAGACCAAAGTGAAAACTCTTGAAGTGGAAAATTCCAAATTCATTTATTGAGAAAGTAGCTGGAGAAAATTGTCCAAGTTTAATATAAACTAAAATGGAGTTTTCTTACAGAGAATTTTTTGTTTACATATTTTTTAAAAGCTCCTTTTAATACACTTGTGTTTAGTTTCCATGGAATCCATGAACTTGGAGAGAACACAGTGTACTTTTCTAAAGTCAGATGTTTAAATCCTTTCAGATGTCTGACATAGAAGTTAGATTGGGGGCAGGATGACTACACTGAGAGTGGATGGTCCAGGCAGTGAGAAAATTCTATGTACAAAATTTGTAGCCTTAACAGATTTTCAAAGGCTCTTCTTGATTTAGGCGGTATGATCATTTCTGAGGGCAAAAACTCACCAGACTAGGTAAAGTTGTCTTAAAATATCCTTACCACCCCGATATATTCTCTCCACAGGAGTTTGTCTCCTGGCAGTATGGATACGCATAAACATACAACTAAGCTCAACATTAATACCTGTAAGGACCCATCTCTTCCCTTCCCCTCTGCTCTCTCCAAGTCTCAAATTCTATTACTGAGAAATGAGCATCTTAACCCTGTACATCATACTGTAATATTTCCAAAGAAAAGATAACTCATTATACACTCCTACTCAAATATTAGGGTACTACTGAATTTTCTTGATGCTTCATTCAGAGGAGCAAAGACTGTGAATAAGAAAGTATTCAGTGTTCAGCTAATGATTTCACTAAATCTACACTTAATACGTTCATGGTGGAAATCAATGTAGAGAACCCTCAAAAGCCTAAAAATGCCATTTGACCAAACTACACCTCTTCCAGATATCTTCCCGAAAGAGTTAAAGTCATCACATTACAGTGATACATGCATACCATGTTTATTACAGCAAAATTCATAATAGCTAAATTATGGGGTTTTTTCTAAGTTCTTTTCTTGGTACATTTTAGGTATACAATTCATTTACATTTATCATTGGGTGTTTGTACCTGTACATGATGTATCTTGGTTCTTATTTTTTTCCCCATTACCTAGGCTCCCTTCACCCCTCCACCCTTCTCTAAAATATCTAAATTACAGAAGCAGGTTGTATGCCTACCAGTGCATGGATGGATAAAGAAAACATGGTATGTATACACAGTACAGCACTATTCAGCCATAAAGGTGAATAAAATTGACTCATTTGTAGGAAAATGAAGGGATTTTGAGACCATAATGCTAAGTGAAATAAATCAGACACGGAAGGCTAAATATGGCATGGCTTCTCTTACATGAGAAAACTTAACTAGAAATAACTTCAAGAGTAAACTGAGAGATGGTAGGAAACAAGCAAGTAGTCTCTGCGGAGATGAAAAGACAATCTGATGAAGGGGGCAGAGAGAGATGAAGAGAGAAGGAGTACACATAAACAAGACAAGATAACGGGTTGGGATTTATCTCAGTGGCACTGCACCTGCCTTGCAAGCGCAAGGTCCTGAGTTTCATTCCTAGTACCAGAAAAATACAAAACAAACAAACAAAACCAAGACAAGATATATGTTGCTATCAGTTCCCTAAGATGAATGTGATTAGTATGTGTTGCGAACATATATTAAAAATAAAATTTAAATTGTTGGTAATTCCTGAAAAAGTTTTAGGAAGTCCTAAGTGAGGTATTTGTAGATATGTTAATGTCAACATTCTTAATGGCAGTTATATAAAATTTGGAGGAAAGACTCCCTCTCACTACATAAGCTTCTACTTGCTAATATAGCTCAGATTAAAAAGAATATTATTATAAGTAAAGTATTTTAATGATCCTATACCCTGTGCCTCCACTTGCAGAAAATATGAAAGCCAGTTGTTTAATATCATTCCTTAGCTGTATAATATGAAAGCAATTAAGACATGATTTTATTAATATTAATAATGACTAAAGTAAGAAAAAAGTTTTCAGAATATCATATCAGCAAACACATTAAAACTTAGATTTGAATTTAAACATGTATTTAAAAACCTTATGGCTACTGTGTTCAGTAACCTTTCTCATTGTTGAAACAAAATACCCGGCACCCAAAGTTAAAGGAGAAAAGGCTTATCTGGCCACAGTTTGTAGAGATTTCAGTACATAGAAAGGTGGCTCCAAGGCAGGAGGGCATGGCAGAAAGATATTTCAGAGAAGAAATAGTTCATGACAAGCAGGCAGGTGAGAATACACTAGCCCTTTTTCTGTTCCTTCTATTTCACGCAAGCTACCTGTCCTAGGGAGGGTGTAGCACTCACACCCTTAACCCTAACCAGAACTATGCCAAACCAATCGGTGGACTGATTTGGTAATTACATACCCTTCATCCCAGCACCACACACTCTAGATCTAGCCACCTCTGAAAAGCACCCTATGAATGTATGAGGCTTCGAGAGGACATCCAGACACAAGCCGTAACAGCTACTGAAATAATTATTTGAATAATAAAAATAAAGTATTTTAATTCTAACATAACACATTTCTATGGCAATTTTTAAAGCAAATAATGCTAACAATACAAATGAAGACAACATCATACACTGGATTTTGATGGGATTAGTAGGCAATCCCAACACTCAATGTTTCAAAGCTTATCATTTCAACATACAAGGCCTTATGTTTGTAATGCACTCTGGTGCGTCGTAATTTGTAAAATATTTTCCATGACTTATGTTTTTATTTGGTGAATAAGACACCTAACATAGATGAGCATGGACCCTGACTTTCCTATTACGGATGTGCCACTTGACAGCATGACATTCCATGCTCAGACTCCTGTAGAGAGCATGGCTGAGACCTGGACTCAGCCTTCTCAGTTCAGAATTCCCTGTGTTGTACAAAGATGTGTTCATTACCCATAACTTCATGGAACCATTATTTATCAATTGGAGACCAAAAGTTCTTTGGTTGATTTGCAACTGTTAAATATTTTTTGTTTGATTCCTATGCATGCTTCAAATCTATTCTTCATTTTACTTTACAATCTAAGGTCATCACATGATGTACCATAGAAAAGCAAGTCACTGAAAGGAAATCATGTTCATTTTAGAAGAATATTTGAAAACTTAATGTAGTCAGTTTAGTTTTTTAAAACTAAGTGTGGGATACTGAAAAACCTAGCTTTTGAATTTAATAGTACCCCAATAAATTGTGACAAACATGTTATCAGTGAATCTAGGTTATTTACTTTCTTTGGTCTAAAATTCTCTGGAATGTAAAATCAAGTGTATAATAATACCTATATCACAGTTGTAGTATATGAAAACTAAATACTTATAGATGTATAAAGATCTCAATGTGCTTTGCACATAGTAAGCACTGCACTTCTTATAAGTAGTTAACTATTATTAATAATGTTACAAGGATAATAGTTATTAACTGGTGTTTTAGTTAGTCCAAGGATTTTCAAAATTATAAACATTTAAATAAATTTCTACCTTTTTCTTTCAATGGTTTTCACAATATCATTTTAAAAGCCAAGATTCTCAAACAGGACCGATAAGTTTTATTAAGATTAAATAACCTCCAGGGTTGAAGTGCAGAAAAAGATAACCAGTGCTACAAATCCTGAGTGTTTTGTATTGAGGAATTTTCAGACATTCTGATCCTGGAGCATCCTGGAAGTTTCAGACTAAGCATAGAATGCTCTTTTCCTTCAGTAATTGGCACTTACAGTAATAATTATATCAGCTCTGCCATCAAGAAATATAGTATTTTGACCTAATGGGAAGAAAACAAGTTATTAAGAAAAAATTCAGTTAATAATGGTAATATTTTCTGTTAAGATCTAATGAATATATCAACAGAAATATAAATCAGATTTGAAATACTAAAATTCCTCAGTCCATGATTCTCTTCATTGTATTCCCATAACAGCGAGACTCAGTCTTTGGGGAACTGATATTTCCTAACTGTTTATTCATTTTGAAATGAAATTTCTCTGTTAAAAGGTATGCAATTAAAAAAAGTATGCAATTTAAATAGAAAGTGGATGGACTAGTGAATAATTTTACAAGTTAGAAAGAAGGTAAAGAAGAAGGAAGGAATAAAGGAAAGAAGAAAGAAAATGCTATGATTAAACTTCATTGTAAACTTGATGGGTTGAGAAACACCTAAGTAATTATTAAAACACTCTTCTGTGTGTGAGGGTATTTTCAGAGGTGATTGGATGGGTAGAAAAATGCAGAAGGATACCTGCACCAAATGTGGGCACCATCATTCAACAAGCTGGGTCCCACATGAAGTAAAATCAGGAGGAGGAACTTCAACCTCACAGGCTCCCTCCTTCTCTCTGCTTCCCAGTGACCATGAGGTGAACAGCCTTCCCCTGCCATACCTTTCACCATAATGTCTCTGTCTCACCACAGGCTTGAGAACAATGGAATCAGCTTACCATGGACTGAAAGCCAGGAACCAAGAGCCAAAAAAAAAGCTTTCTTACTTTAAGTTGTTATCTCAAGTATTTTGTCACAGTGATGGAAAGCTAACATGGGGAGGGAGGGAAAACTCAGAGTTCTTTTAGTTACAGTAGGTGAAGAACAAGAAACTTTGAGCTACTTTAAGAAAATTAGAGAATTCATTTTGTGAATGCTCAAGTATCTACCGTGACTGAAGACCATAAATGCATTTGAGTCTCTAGGACAGTTAGGGTTAGGGTACAAATAATATCAAGAATCTTTTCCTATGTCTTTTTGCAGTCTGAAGACTGAAAAATTGCTGCATTTCACATCTCAGAAACAAGTATCACAAGAAGATTAATGTCTTTTTTTCCCAAAGCCATAATTCCCAGCAAAGAGATTTACTTTTCTAAGATTACATCAATTGACATCCCATTGACAGAATGGGAGAAGTGAGAAAGATGATCTGCCCAATTTGGGTAAATTGTCTCTTGAACTAATCAGCTGTGGTCAAGGTTTAGGGACACTGATAAATTATTTGTTCTTATATTGATCAGGGACAGTGAAGGAGAATAGTTGCAAAAACAACAACAACAATAGTACCAGACATAACCCTATAAAAGTTCATTGAAATTCACCTCTTTCTTCCATATCTACATAACTAACATTTACTTAGCAACATTTGTGTGCAACTGTTCTAGGTGGTGGGGATACAGAAAAAAACTAAATAATTGTATTTAACCCACAGACAGCTTACTTTATTTTTATTAGAAAATAGTTTGAAATCATTATCATAACTACTCCAAGTATTTTACACCCAGGTTCAGAAAAATTAAAATCTCCAAATATTCTTTTTTAAAAACATGGAGTTAACAATACTTCTCATACCATTTAATCTGAGCACAGTATTTAACTGTTATTTTACTGGCTGGTCAAAGGCTGAGTGCCTGGGAGGACCCAATAGAACAATCTATTTTTAATATGATAAGTAGTAGGATCGGAGTCTATTTTGGTAAGACTCTCTGAGATACTGTGGACCTGAGCTTGGATCATGGGAGACTGCATGACAAGGCCTCTGAGAAGTTTACATTTTTGTACTAGGGTTTTAGCCGAGCTTCCTTTGGGAAATAAAGAAGGGACTAGGAAACATTCAGCTGTCTGGGGGAGTGGAATGTCAGCCATGAGGTCAGACGTCAAGTTTTAATTCCTGAGAAAGGAAGCCAAAACCACTGGCTCTGGTGAGGAGTGGTGACTTGCCAGGCCTTGACAATGCGATGAAATGCCAGGCACGGTGCAGGGCACTGCGACATAACAGGCATTCACAGCAGAGTGCAAACACTTTGTAAATAGAACTTCGTCAGTAAAAGGAAGTGTTATGAGTCCCCAGTTTAGTTGGGAAGAACCAGCGAATATAGTATAATCATCTGTAGGAAAAATTTTATTTGATTTCTTAAACTCTGGGCAAATGAGCATCCAATGCACAATTGACATGTATAAAAAATTAAATTCCTCCCAAAAGAATAAAGGATTTGTTCTAAAGTATAGTTACTTGCTAACTTCATGTCATTAATAATTGATTAACATTAAGTTATTTGTGATTACGAGGAAAATTTTCTTAAGGCAAATTTTTAAGAATGCATTCAACAAGCCACTGATAATTTGTATAAAATAGTGGTTTATAAAACCTAAAAATCATATAAGCTTGGAAGTCATTTCGATGTCAAAGACATGATAAGGTAAAGCAATAAAAATACTGGAGATATAAACATTGCCACTACTAGTTTGAAACACTCACTAGTTCAAAGTGCATTCCAATAATTGTTTAAATGGGTTTTGTCTTAGATTTTGCTCAATTATCTTTTTTGACAGTTTAAGATGAAATATATAATGCTTCTAGGACACTCACAGGCTTTTAAAAAGAAAACTAAAAATTATTTCAGATTTCAATGACAGTGTTTCCATCTGTGAATTTAATGTACTCTACTATACTTTTAACACTACATACCATTATGTTTAATGAGAAAGAAAGAAAAAAGTTTCGATTGTCTGCTATGTCACATATAGAATGTACTCAATACATATATTTAAATGAATTGCATTCAATTGTATAACAAGAATTGATACATAGTGGTTTTGTTTTTTTTTTTACCGAACTATCTCTGAAAGTGAAAGTATTTTGCATGTTGGTAAATATTTCTGCATTCTACATGTAGCCAGAAGACTGATTGTCTACTCAAAATAATCAACAACAAATCCATGAAGTATGTGTTCCTCTCTGTGGTATTTCTGTGTTTTGCTGTAAGCAAAACTCTGTAAAATAAACACAACTCTCATTGCATTAGAGATGAGGTTGTCACCATCATTCTACTTCATATATAGTTGATATTAAAAATTGGGTTTTTCACAAGGTAAGCAACAGGGAAATTACATTTCCTAGATTCAGGTCCCCTGCACAATTTCCAAGTGATGTAGCATCAAGAAGTTTGATTTTATGACAATATGTTTACAAATATATTACGGGTGGAATTTTCAGTACCCTGAATGGGAATTGAGATTCAGTTCTTGCTTATCATAACAGTGGATTCTTGTCTACAGTTGGGTCTCTTGGCAATATGACAAAAATGAGGCCAGTATTTATTTTTAATCCTCTTTGGTTTAAACTGCCTACCCGCCCCCCGCCCCGAAAAACCCATTTAGATGATATTTTAAGTGCCAAAAGGACACATTAATTAAATGTGAGAGAACAAAATGTTCCAGAAAGAATGTCATTTAAACAAAAGGCTTCAAAATGAAGTCACTTTTGAATATTGGAAAGCCCCAAATGAAATACAATATAAATTACAGCAGCCCATCAAAACCAACATATACCCTATAAACCGTTCAACAACTCTCCGTCTCATAGTCTGAAATTAAAATCTGTGTTTTTCTCTAAGGTTGAGTCCCAGTTGTCTTATATTTCTGATGGATAAACATTACTGAGATATTACTTTATGGTACTTTGTTTTCCTATGTTTTACACAATTCTACTGTATTGTAAACTTTTGCACTTGGTAATGCATACTATATGGGAATTAGTTCAGAGACTACAGTTTTCAAAAATGATAAATTAAGGTCAAATACACTGCAATCTTTTACTCAAAAATTTTCTCAATACTTTTTGAGTCAAAAAATAGATGCCAGCTTAGGAACGTTTGTTGAAGGTTACGATACTTCTAGAATCAGCTGATAGCTTCAGTGTAGATAATTCTCCTAGATGAATGCAGATTTTACAGAAACTAATAACCTCTTCTTCTGTTTGAATTTTATCTGGGAGTAAGTGTAACTGATCTTGTTTGTGCCTTTCTTCTTCATGTAGTCTCCTTCCTAATTCACATTGTGTTGAGTCTACGTTAGTAAACAGGAAAAATGAGAATCAAAGTAAATGTGTTTCCTGTGTCTTAAAATTCCAAATATATATTTTTTTAACCTCAGTTAATTTTGGTACCATTGCTGAAAAAAACTAAAAAACTACCAGGAAAATGTGTCATCAAAGGGCAGGACCTATACGATTTAAAATTAGAACTTTGATTTGAAACGCTGGCAGTTTACTTTGAGAAACTGTTGTGTGTTCAGGATGACTTGTAGTGCTCAGTGGGGAAGAGAAGAGAGCTAAGGAATTTTGAAGGTGCTGCAATACATTCGAAATACACGGAGTAGGGGATTAATCCATAAACACGCAGAAAGAAAACACAGATAAATAGCTAAAAAGGCAAAAAGAAGGAAAGAAATGGATAAGCTTTATTCTACGTGTGATTCAAAGCTCTGTGTTAGGTTTTTTCTTTTTTATAACTAGAAGCAAAACAACTAACATTACCTGTTGTTATTTTTCTCTTGAACTACAGACACTTGGGTTAATATATATGTGTTTTGTAATCATTGTATAACTTAGGGCAAGTGAGCAAATCTTCTTAATGTTCACATTTCTCATTGGGAAAGGGAAGCTATTGGAAGGAAGAGAAGTAAAATACATTAAGTCTACACACATCTAAAAGTCTAGTAAAAAGTAGCTGTACAGCTGGTATAGCTACTGAGGAGGATGGAAACTGGAGGGAGGGCTGTGACTAACCTGAGGGTAAAATCTTCATCTACAGCCTCTAGTGCTCAGTCCGACTAGAAATCATTGGCAATGAGAGGCTGCTTGTAGTTGAGAGAATAGTTGGACAAGGTTGGTGACCTGGGGTCAAAGGTTATATCCAGTGGTGTCACTAACCTTTGCCTGGAGAGCCAATGATGAGAAATCTTCGTGGACTGAGAAAGCTGAGTTACAGTGCCAAGGGCACAGGCAGCCAAGGAGAAAGTCCAGCCTGTAAAGCAGATTGAGTGCCTATCAGCAGGGAGCTCAAAGGCTAATGACATACACAGATTGACCAAGGCAGCTGCAGAACTACCAGTACAGTTTTTCTCTACTAGGAAAAACTAACTTAAAAAGAAATGACAATCTAAGGTGTCCTGAAAAGAATCCCAACATCTAGTGCCAACCTACCCTGGTTATCTTATTGAGAGTCAGTTTTCTTTTCTTGCTGAACTCCAGCTCATAAGTTTTCTTTAAAGAACTTGAAGAATCTTACCTTACCTTATATATAAGAGTTTTGTTCATGCAGCCCTGACAAATGCTTACTGAACTTTACATCTCAACTTAATGTTACTTTTTGAGAGAATTCTCTGCTCAAACCCCTATTCCCTTCAATACAATGTCTTATAGCCCTGTGCTTTTTACATATTGACAATAATAGTAACTTAAATGACTACCTAATTATTCAAAATTTTTCTTTATTTTTTAGAAGAGAGGGATTTTGTCTGTCTTATTCGGTCAATGCTTATATGATTAGTGCCCAGCATGGCATCGTATATAACATGAGAAATTAATCAGAAATTGTTAAGTGATTGAATGGATAACCCTTAAGTCTAAGAGTAAGAGGCTTAGTTGCAAAAAATAGCTAAGGATTAGCGAAATCCATAGCAAGGAACAGGAAAAGAAAACAGAGCCTAAATGTGAAGTGGGATACAATGAGTCCACTCAAAGCTAGAAGGTTATCAATCTTTTGGTGAAAAACTTTGAAGCTTAAAAATTGTGTGCTAGAGTTAGGTTTATAATAAATTCAATGAAGAAAATTTGCATCTGGTTTGTTTTATGTGGTTGTTTGCTTCTTTTCAACGAATGTATCTTCATTGACTGTTAAGGTCTGATTCATATAAGCTTAATAATATATTAATAATAATATATTCATATAAGCTTTAATAAATAAAAACATATACCTTGTTAGTCACATATGCAATAACAAGATGCATAATATTAATGCAGGTATTGAGAAACTTTATACATGTTTTCATTTAAATGTATTAACCCTCTTAAGTAGGCATTATCTGAATTTACAAATGAGGATACTGAAGCTGAAAGATGTCAAGTAATTTGTCTGAAGTTATATACCTGTTAAAGGACAGAGCTATAATTTGAACCCAATCACAGGTTTTTCAAGGTTCGTGTTTTTAATCCTTATGCTGCAGTTGACCTAGTAAAACTAGTACAGGAGTGATTGTATTATTTTATAAGTTTAGTCAAGACTTTATAAAATGGCATGAAGTATAAAATTTTTCTTTGTGTCAGAAAGCTTGAGTCTTACTCCCAGAATCTACTCAACAGGTCAAGATAATATTTATGTGACTTTCCTTTATTTATATTATATTTTAATTAAATAAAATGGAATTATATAACTAGTTTAAACTAGCCACTATGCTGTGACAGGAGACAGATTAGCATCAGTTGATTTAGAATAACATGGCAGACTTTCCAATAATGTTAACAAGTTGCAATAAAATGTGGTACATGAAAGACTACATTTGGAAGAAAAGGAAGAAAAACAGGAAGTAGAAGGAGAAAGAGGAAAAGGAAGAGGAGGAGAAATACATGGCATGTTAATTATATTTTATTTTACTTATTTTTTGTTTGTTTTTTTTTGCCTATCTCTATGGCCTGCCTCTTTTATGTTAATTACATTTCATTAGCTTCCATTATTTTTCTTTAATTTAATCCAAGTATTTTTTAGATACCTTGGTCTTTCTAGAATAAATTTTCCAAGCAAGCTCCATATGTACACGCTTGGCCTCTCTCCAAGGTCCTGGGTACACATTGCTAAGAATTTATATTCTTCCTCTTTTTTACCAAATACTGAAACTGGTTATGCTAATGGTATGGCTTGGATGTGGTTTCTCCCACCAAAATTCATTTTTAAATTTAATTGCCAATGTCAATGCATTCAGAGGTCATGGTGGGGGGTGGGGGATTTAAGAGAGTTGGAGTGTGGCAGTAAAATGCTTACAAATGGACCACTACCTTTTTTTCCCCCACAGGAATGAATTACTTATTATGGAGTTTACTTCCCTTTTCTCTCTTCCATATACACCTATTTGCTCTACTTTTCATCACAAATTGAAATTGTATAAGACCCACATGAGGAAATAAGTACATGTCAGTACTATGCTATTGGCTGTCCAGAATTGTGAGACAAATAAATTTCTTTCCATTATAAATTACCCAGTCTCAAGTGCCCTGTAATAGCAACGGAAAATGGACTAAGACAACTAAAAAACATTTTTTTCTTAAAATATATGGCTTTAAAGGAGACCATATTTTACATTTATTTGTAGCTTATGACTGATTATAAAATAAACAAAATCTATATTAGCTATGTAGCAAAGGAGAAAGAGTGCATGACTGGAATATGTAGCTCTTTTATATTCATCCATTAAAAAAAATTTAGTGGAAAAGTTAGTCATTTCATTATGTTTGGTGATATTTCCTTGTGGCTTTAATGTGCACTTCTTTGGTGATTAAGGCTTTCTATATTTTTTTTTGTTCTTACTGCCCAGTTATATACCTTCTTTTCAAAGTTTCTTCATTTCTTTTTCCCTTTTTCTTTTATTATGGAGTTTCAAGAGTTACTTGAACATTCAAGATGAAAATACTTTGTTAAATATGTATATTTTGCAAATATTTCACCCTAGAGTATGGTTTATTTATTCATTTCAGTGTATTTAATGAGTATAAGTTTTACCTGTTGACAAAGTGCAATTTATTTTTCTTTATGACTTCTTTTTGTGTACTCTCTATAAAACCTTGCCTACTGACTGATTGAAAAGTTTTGTGGTTTTCTAAAAGCTTTTTGCATTTAGCTTTTCCTCAGTATTTTTAGTCCGAATAAAATTGTACAAGTGGTAATGGATAATAAGCACGTTTCACGCCGGCTACTATCACTGAGACATTGTACCCCTGACTACTGCAACTACTGCACTCCATTTTTTCCTTCCACCCTTTGAGTGTAGAGGGAAAGTTTTAGATAACTACTATAAAGGAAAAACCACTCTCAATATTTTAGAGAGAGAAAAATTAATTCAGAATTGCTTATGAGGATGGTGGAAGATATAGAGGAATAAGAAGTTTAATAACTGCATGAAGCAATTGGAGGAGGAAAAGTGAAAGAGGACTTTCCCTTATCTCAGGACCTCTGCTGTTAGAAGCTCCTGCCAGCCCACTGCAGACAGGCAGCCACCTGGTTCCACACTACAAAGATGCAGAGGACACTGGACCACCAGACCATGGTACTGAGTCCTGCCGCTCCTGGCCCAGAGGTAGGGGTTCCTGAGCCACCATCCCACTGATCCTGGTCCAGAGGAAGGGGCTTCCCGGCCACCATTCCTCCCTCTGCTCCCAGCTCAGAGGAAAGGACTTTTAGACCACCATCCCTGCCGCTTCTCCTGGCCCCTGTCCCACCTCACTCAGCTCAGAGGAGGTAATCCGTGGAGGCACCAACAGCCCCACCCCCCGCCCAGTTGAAATGAGAAAACACATAAGTAAGTCTCAAAAACAGACTTCCAGATCACCTACAGCAACCCCAAAGGGAAAAGAGATACTCAACCACCTGGACCCACTGAACTGGCAACAAAAGGGGATCTGGAAAAAATGAAATCAGAAATAATTTCTCAGATAACAGGAGAAATTG
>NW_004624742.1:14923584-14939348 GCF_000247695.1 Heterocephalus glaber | reverse complement strand
AAGATGCATCATGTAAAGGTACAATTCCCAATGAGAAATGTAATTGTGTTGTATACCTACAATGTACCAATAAAAGAATTTAACAACAAAAAAAAAGCTCCTGCCATGAGAGCCAAGGAACTGGGAGCTGTCCCCTTGGGCAGAAGCTACTATGTCCGCCATCACTAGTATTAATTTTTCTCCACTGAAACGGAAGATCCACTTGAAACTGGAAAGGTAAAAGAGGCCACTCTTTCCATCCTCCTCTTTCAGTCTCACCTATGCCTCTCATTGGCAGAACTCAAAGAGAAACTGATTTTTTTCTGGGAAATGTAATATGTAGCTTTCTAGACACAGCAATGTGTGTGTATGTGTGTGTTTTTGTGTGTGTGTGTGTGAGCACATGCATGTGCGCGTGTCAGTGAAAGAGATTAAATATTAAAGGCAGGGACACAATGGACCAACACAGAAGGCAATGGGTCCTATCACATTAAATGGTTTTTTGATTTGAAACGCTTTTATGTCAATATAAATCTCTGAAAGGCAACACATATTTATTTGTGCTCTTTTCATACCTCTCTAAGATTCTATACGGCCTGTTTAAGTCATGAAGCAGACTAAATCATTAGTAAAATACCATTCTTACCCTTACTCCTCCCACAAAATAAAAATCAGGACATAAAGTGAGAATCATCTGTGGAGGAAGTCTTGAGTAAGCAGGTTCCCAAGGCCCACCCTCATCTATATTCACAACTCCAGAGCTTCTCTGGGGTTTGAGGTCATTGGATTGCTGACTGGAGCAATCCACTGGCTGATGTGGCCAGAAAATATTTGATGAGAAAAAAATTATGCTACAAAGAGCCCTTACCATATAATTATCCCAAATGAAAGAAACCACAAGAAGGAACTAATTAAAAACATCCTGGGGAGAAGTACTTCAGAATGGTGGCATAAGGAGCTTTGCAAACTTTTCCCAGAAAAAATAACCATAGCAGGTAAACATTAAAAACAAAAACAAAATCAATTGTCAGGAAATTGTTTTAAGCAAATGAACAAATATTTATTTAAGAATATTGTTGGAGCTTTAGTAAGAACAGGAAGAGTCTGTGACATTTGAGCCATGATTAGCTGCCATCTTCATGTGAAGATTTGAAGTCTTACCCAGAAGAGTAGACAAGAACATGCAGCATTCTAGGGAGTGCATATGAAGCAATGTGTGCGGAAGTCGGAGCCTAAAAATACTATCAAAACTGCAGATTTTAGCTAAGTAGAACCCTCCTACGGTACAAATAAACCTCAAAGACTGGCCTCAAAACTACTCTTGCAACTGAGCTAGGACCATATTGGAGATAAATTTATGCTTCAGAGCGCTGTTACAAAGAAAAGAGAATTTTTTTTAGCAATCAATGATAACTAACATCAGGGTGTGATACCAATACAGAGACACCAACCAGAAACTGATATGGAGGGTCAGGGGAAGTCAGTCAGAGCTCAGATAAAACCAGTCATCCCTGCGATCACAGGAGTGGATCACAGTGAGATGTATGCCCTAGAGGAGCCTTGTGAGGAGCAATATTATGAGCAATACAGTGCATGAAAAAATAAACTGCAGTAGACAAAGCCCTAAAATATACTGCCCACCTCATCCTGTCACCTCAGAATACGACATTTAAATGTTTTTATTGTAAAGGTTCATTGTCCTTGGATGTTGAATACAAATTCTACACTCCTTGGAGAAATTTAAAAATCCTCATCTTACAGTATAACAAAAGAGATTTACTGTTTTGGGAAATAATAAGCTTGTGATATTAAGCAATCTAAAGACTGCTTGTAAGCTCTAACTTTTTGATATGGAGATGTGATAAACACATAGTTCAAATAATTTACAGAGCTATATGCTAATTTTAAAAAAATATGTTAACTTGTAAAATGATACTGGTTTCTCAGATGTCTTTTGGGGGGTCTGATTTGATATCTGCTCATTTTACAGGTTGTAAACACATAGGTGATAATGTTGACCTCAAATGCAAAGGAGAAATTATCAACCCTAGCTAAGGACAATCAATAAAATGAAGTATGATGAAATGTAAATCAATAGCTCATATTATTCACTGTTCCAAGATGATAAACAATTAGGTTCACCATTGGCTGTAAGTAAATTATTCCATTTAGAACCCCACAAAAGTATCATGTATATAGAATCAATCCAGTGTTCAAGAGAATATTAAAATTGTACAGATTGAATAAGTCATTATAGATGAAAGAAATGATGGCTCAAGAAGTTGTGATTTATTCAGTCACAGAAGTAAGCAGAGATATAGCCACAGCTAGAATGGAAGTTTTCCAGGCTAGATGCAGTTTTATTCTTCCCCATTTAACCCCTCTGGACTCAAAACCTTCACTTAATGTGGCTACACTCAATCCTTTTTATACTGGACAAAGTAAAAAAAAAATATTGTTATCTAATTTTGGAGTAAAATAAATGTTAGTCACCAGGTTATGAAGATTTATTAATTTTGTTGCAGTTGAACTTCTATTTATTTAAACATTAGTTTTGTTCCTCTTTCTCCAGAAAACAATCTTTTGCTATGTCTCTATGTGCAGTCCCAAATTATAGAAGTTTAATTTACTGATAATATAGAAATAAAGAAGACAGTCAGATATTGGGGAAAAATGCTTTAAGAGATCACTGATTCAGTAAATAAAACAGTATGATAGAAGCATAAAAGTTAATATTCTCAATTTAAAGATGAACTTTGAAATTTAAAATATCCCACCCCCTTTTTAGAGGTAATATAGAAATTTTACAACTTCTATTATTACAGTAGCATTCCTGCTATACTACATTAGTCTTTAAATTTTGGAACAGAGCAAAAATTATCACTTCAGACCACTTGTATTATATGACAGATTTTTGGGCATTAATTAACTAAAATATGACCCTGTAAACTCTATTTGTGGAATGCCTGGCTTTGAAAAAACTGTGTAGTGTTCATTTGTTTCTACTTTGGATTTTTGAGGTAAATTTTAATGTTTTTTTGTCTCCCTATCTAGGTTGTTCCTGTTTTTCTTAACCTAAATATGGCTTATAATCAGAAATTAGTGGACTGTGCCTCTGATATAACCTGTAATTACTTATTCAACTAGTTTAAACTCTGAGAATCTGACAGTATCTATCCCATCTTCAATCCAATGAGAACAGTAAAATGGAGAAACAACTGTATTAAAGACTAATGCCATTTTGGCAAGCTATCTCCACTCTACATTTTAGGTCCCCAGCTATTTTCCCAGATGGAGAAATCATAAGATATCATTTATTCATTCGTACGTTCATCATTCACATTGTCCCTCATCCAAGCCATTTACGGTTCATATTATTTCAATTAATTTAGCCTGCTTGTCACTTTCACAATGGAAATCAAGTAGAGTATAACCACAAAATATGATGATGAATTTTTCCTTGGACTTTAAGACATAGATTTAGACTCTCTATGGTTTAAGCTGTACTTACATGGTGTATTTATGTGTGTATATGTATATACTCACACAAGCACAACATATACATAAATTATGCATGAATATCACTTTTAACAAAAGTTATTCATGTTCATTACAGAAAATTCTTAAAAATGTAGAAAAATATTTTACCAATTAGATACTTTCACCAATTAGAAAACCAGTCTTAATGCTTTTAATTTCTCTCTAGCATAAATAAATATCAGAAATGAAGATTATATATTTATTCTTCATGCTCATCATAACCAACTAGAATTGCCCTACCTGCCACAGAGGGAGAATAATATAAACATCATTTCCTATCACAGCAGCCAATTAGCATGATGACAAGTCTAAGGGTAGCATAAAGCTTGATCTTTATGAATTTGAAGTGGCGTGTTCAGTTTAGACAGATTAATTAAAGCAACCAGGTACATGTTGTTATCATATTCAATTCACATCTTCCAGTATTAAGGTTGTATTAGGTTTATAAAATGAAGAATTAATCCAGAGAGGTGCTAATTAAATGTAAATAAAGGCCTTTATGAACTTCTCAATGGAACTCAATTGGTGTTATTATATTAAATAAAAGGTGTCAGTCAGATACCCAAGTGGATGATTTCTCTTAATTTTCAGCTTTAGATTAAAAAAAAACGTTATTGACTAGATAAATTTAATTACATATTCATAAAGCAGTTTGCTTTTGGATAGTGTGATATATGTTGCACTATAACTACTTATTCCCTAAGAACAAAGGTTTCTTTCATCAATAAAATGACTTCAGACTATTATTCATATCGAACTGTTCATTTCACCCAGAAAATTCCTGGACTATAACTTCAACTGTGGATCTTTTCCAGAAAAGTAATCTTAGCATGCTTCACAATTTTCAAATGTACATGAAGAAAAATATGCTAATGCTCTCCTTTCTCATTCAATTTGGTTTGAACATGTCTAAGTATTAAAAATAAATTTTCCATATCAATTCAATAAATGCATAAAGCAAAATTTTTTCTTTTCCATGAAAATGCAAAACCCTTTAAATGGTAGCCTTCTATTCCTGAAAGTGAGTGTTTTTAAAAGATATTCTCTCTCTCTCTTTTTTTTTTAGTACCAGGGATAGAACTCAGGACCTTGCCCTTGTGAGGCAGGTGCAGTGCTACTGAGCTAAATCCCCAGCCCAAAATATTCTTGAAAATTACCATCAGTAATTTATTAGCATGGGCTGAACAGTATTACGGTTTATTTACTATTCTCCAAAAAAGTGGGAAATTGCAATTATAATTATTCTGCTCTGATTTCTATATGCTAAAATTGAATGTATGATTGATTACAATATTAGATGAATTTAAGAAGTTAGGTTGTCAGCCCACATATTTAGGATGGAAAAATTAAATACTTTGTGATTTCTCTAAAAAGCCATTGCCATACTTACTTCTTGGTGTTAACCAAATTAAGACATTTTGCTTTAACTAAATTGGGTAGCTTACACATTTCCTTACACTAAAGATTGGACCTCTGAATAATATTTTGTCAACATAACCATACCAATACTAATATTAGCTAATAATACTGTATATCTTGTATGTTGTTTATTTTAAATGAAACTTAGAAGACACAGAATAAATGGGTCATTCCCAAGACTTTAAATTTTAGAAATAAGACAAAAAAGGAAATAAACAAAAAAACAATTCTGATGCAAATAAAATTAGATACCATGTTAGAAGTCTTTTTAAAAGTTGATGCCATTGTATTACTCTACCAATATTAGGAAGAAAACATTTTGTGCTGTGTTTACCCCTCTGAAAGTAGAACTAATTATCTATAGGTGCTTTCTCCAGAGGTTTTTGGAACTGAAAAAACATCATGTCTTGTTATTGGAACAATATATCAAAGGGCAACAATACAAAGCTAATTCTCTGTGGAATAATACTTTAAAGTTGGACTTTATGTTGCATTAACCTATTGAGAGGTTATACATGATGGCATTTTTGTCTTTAATGTTATTGGACTAGAGTGTATTTACTAAGCTAACTATGCCAATAAAGAAATTCGGGAATATTCTTTCAGTTATACAATCTAAAGGCTTTTCTCTCAGTGAGATACACTAGCAAGTCTAATTTTTTCCAAGACTCTAGGAAGTTTTCCAATTAGATTTTAAGCCAAATAAAACTATCAATAACATGTCTCTAAATCCAAGGCTGGAGATTCTAGCCCACTCTTTGTACAATGGAAGGTTAGGTATGTTGCTTCTCCACAACTTATCTTTCCTAAGCCCACTAATGAAAGCTTCACCAGATAAAGAAATTCTCCACTCAATGGCAAATTCTAAATCAGGAAATTTTCAGAAAGGATGATAAAGTTTTATGAAAGATAGTAAGAATATATTTATGATGAAAACATTTTTAGATCAGTTAATTCTTGGTACAAGCTTTGCTTTGGCTACTTGCTACATGGATGACCCCTGCCAAGTATTTCACCTCATCTGAAGCATAAGGAAAATAATAGCTACTATTTAATGATACTGTGAGCATAAATACAATCATTTAGCATGATGCTTGAAATACATCAAGTGATCCCATATTTTTTCATATGATCAATATATAAAAGGAATTTAATGATTTGAAAAGAGAGAAATGGGCTGAACATACATGCACACATTTTTAAAAATAATAACCCCCTCCCCAAAACCCTCTCATAATATATTGCAGAATGAAGGACAAATGAAAAGAGCAAACTGGTGCACTGTTAATGCTCTGCTGTTAATGGTGAGATGTTAATTATTTTACAGATCCAAGTGAAGAAAATGTAAAAATAGTAAAAAAGACTTGATGGTGAGTAAATAGTAAATAAGACTTGACCTAATGAGTTAGTGACATTTGGAAGCAGATCTGTGGAGTAAAGTGAAAGTACAGTTTTCTCAGTGGAGATGAGTAATTCATAAAGAGTAGTGAGAACCCATGGGGACTTGAAATAGCGCCATTGCAGGAAATGATAAGCTTGAAAACTTTACAAGTCAGAGAAAGAGAAGACAAAAAAGAGGCAGAGAGCAGCCCAGGTCCTGCCAAATGACATGGCCATAGGCAATGATCTCAGAAGAGCCACATTAGACCCAATGCACAGTGGCAGAAGGGACCCTTGTGCAAGGGACCCAGGGATAGAGTGTGAAATACAAAATTCACTCCCTAGAGAATCAGTGAAGTTCTCGGGAGACAGACCTAAGCTCTGCTTCATCAATACATGCATTTTGTATATTTTTACCCATCACGGAGTTAGCATAATATACTTATCATTAATATTTTATTATTATTTCATTACTCATTAAAAGGCCTTGGACTTAGTATGTGAGGCTTCTTTTAAGTAAATATTAAAAAGAACAGCAGACAGTGAAAAGAAGTTCTTGTGAATCATGAAATTTTAGTTCTTGGGAATAAAAGGCCAAATTGAAACCTAAGACAGGAACAAACCTTCTCACATGAGCCTTTTTGCACTTCATGAATCTTTTCTCTGTATTTGGGTAGTGTGAATCTTCCCCACCTAAAAACAATATTTTTGAAAAATCTCTGGTATTCAATCACACCATATTAGTCACATAGCATTTATTGTCCTGAACTAGCCATTTGGCTATGATGGTTTGTTTGCCAGAAAAAAGTATTTCTCCAGTGATCCCATTTTTCCTATATTTGCCTTTTTTAGTTCTTTTGAAAAAAATTTTAATTGACACAATAATTTTATGTATTTACTGGATACAGTAAGACATATATACAATGGGTAATAATCAGAGCAGAGTAACTGGATATCCAACACGTGAAACATTTATAACATTTTTCTTTTGGCAACATTAAAAATCCTCTCTTTTACCTACTTTAAAATATACAATTAATTATTGTTCACTATAATTATTCCAGTATATGTTACTTTATAATTTTCTGAATTTTTATCAGTTCCCTTCCTCTTTCTTCTTTTTACATTTCTAACACACATGTAAAAGTAAAGAAATAAAAATGTCAAAGATATATATATATTCTAATAAAATTCTTCTTTTAATTTTGAAATAGTTGGAAATAATTTAGAAAATTGGTATATTTCTATCAGAGATACGGTTAATACTTTGAAAAAAGTATCATACTCAGGGGAGTAAATTCCACTAAAATGTAAGAGGAAAAAAATGTTTTTAGTGTAAGTAATCTCATATGAAGTAAAAGTACAAATATCTAAATTTAAAAATTAATTAATTTTAGAGGAATGATTTAATTTTTGTCTAATATTGTATAGTTCCAAGGAAATTGAATTAGGAGTCAGATTTACTGGGACAGATTCCTATTTCTTTATTTTCTAGGTTAATATTTGGAAAGCTATTTTACTCCAAAAATCCTGAGCTTAGCAATCTGTAAAATTGTAAGAATCCCATTCCTGGATCTATATCAAAGAATCATTTTGAAGATTGAATGAGATAACATATGAAAAGCACCCAGAGTATGAGTTAGATAATATCTCTGTGCTAATATGTAACGATAAGCTTAGATAACTATTTACTAGAGGATTTTAGAAATAATAATAAATGAATCTTTATAATTCAATGAAATTTTTGTTAGAAAATTGAAAAAGTAGAAAAACTTATATAATCACAGAGGGATAAATACTTCATGATTTCTAAGAGAAAAAAGATTCCAAAGCATCAATATGTTTTTACTACTGAAAAATCCTGATTTTATTTTCTGACTAAGAAAACTTCTGTTATACTACCATCTTGTTTAATAATGAAGAAAACTACCCTAGGTAACTCTCCTCATACTAGCATTTAGCGGTTTGACCCTGGGAAATTGGTGTGATTTTATTCTATGAAAACTCTGACTTTCTTCCTTTTCAGTTTCTACTCTTACATTTTTCAAGCCTGTTATCATATTTCAAAGAAAAACAAAATTGCTTCATGCTAAGATGCTAGTGCTAAAAAAGATTTTATATTTCTATAGTGATAGTCACTCAGTGATTCATTTGAAAAGAAGGCTACTTGATTGAATTCCAGTTCTGCCACTTTTTAAGTACACTGTCTTTCCCAGCTATTGAACCTGCTAGTTTGCTTTCTCATAGCTAAATTGAGAACAATACTTCATTTATAGGGTATAGAGAGGATTAATGACCATTATATTGGAGGGAGAGGGGGAAAGGAAAGTGAAGGAAGAAAATTAGGTAGGAAGGAAAAATGGGTAGAGAGACAGGAAGGAAGGAAGAAGAAATTCTTCCACAGTGAGGTGACTTGATAATTTTAGAATTTCTGGCCTTAACAAGAAGCTACTACTATAGAATGTCTTGCTGCATATGCTAGTTATATCTAAGACAGATTCTTCCTTTATCTGCCCAACACTTAGCTAAGGAACTTTAATTTATTTCAACAATAGTAGAAGATGTAAGAAAAAAATGGCAAAGAAAGAAAATTTGGAATATTAAATGAGGGGTCTTTTAAAGTTGATGATTTCAGTAGGAATGAAGGCAGTGACGTTTTGGAACTGGTAGCACCAGTGATAGGCTGGGGCTGCCAATGTATGTATAGGTCAGAATTACCTTACCATGTGGCATTTATTCCCTTCTATCTCTCATCATTTTACAGTCTCTTTTAAGTATTAGGGTATGTTTTGGTTAGGATGTTTATCTTTCTGCAGTTTCCTATTTAAAATATAATCTGGTGTTCAAAGAAATGATATTGGGATAAACATTCTTCTGAGAACTAACAGTTGGGGGAGGCATAGGAACTGGACTTAACATACCTTTGGTTTTTTCAAATGAATGTTGAGGCAACATCTCAGAAGAGAACTATGCAATTTTTAGATGAGCCATGATATCCTTGAAGGAAAAATAAGAATTCCCTAAAAGTGATAGGAGGCTGTAAACTGGGACTGATTGGAAGTGATATTTGTAATACAGAATGATATTTTTATTATTTAATATTTGAGAAAGCGTCTTCAACTTTAAAAAATATTTGTCAGTGAACATAGGAAAGACACTGATGAATCAGAATGGACAGCTGAACTATTAGAATGGGCACTCGACCAAGAGGAACAAATGATGGTCATCCCAGAGTAGAGAAGGCAGTTGCAGGGCCCTTCGCAGGAATGGAGCTTCAAGGCTCATTTATCTGCTCTATGATACTTGAGGGCACCCTGAAACCATGAGATTGAGCCAACCCAATTGATTCCCATCTCCTTTACATTCACCATAAGGAAAAGCAAAACTACTATATCTTTCAACATGAAATGTGTCAATAAAACTTTAAAAATATTTTAACCAGTACTTCATCATATAGTATTACCTACAATGCCAGAGAGTTTAAAGATGTTAGAATGAGACAGATCTGAATTCATATTCAATTTCACTTCTTACTTAGAGTTCTAGTCATGAACAAGTCTCTTAAGATTTCCCAATAATTATTTTCTCATTTATGAAATAAAGGTATTGTTACTTATACTTTATGGGTGCCAACAGGATGAGTTCCTAACACACCATGTCCAATTTACCAAAAGTAACTGAGAAAATTATGCTATTTAAAAAAACATCATATCTTAAATATTTTTAAATCAAAATTTATAATACTTTTATTCAATATAATGCCCTCTACATGAAATCTACTTGCAATAGTGTTGGTTTCTTTTCCTTTTATTTCATTCATATTATTAGCTAGAAAGTAATAGAATGGAATCACTATTTCAACAGGAGAGAGAAAAATATGTGAATCACATATACAGCAGCTTAAAGTTGACTGAAGTATAAAAAATAATCAGTTATCCAAGTTATAGTTGTTCATGAATACAAATATTGTTTCTTTTCCTCTAGAACTGACATTATATTTCTGACTGAATATCTGCTAAGCAAAGCAGCAATTAATGCAATTTGACTACCAATTCACTCAATTTAGATACAAAATAATGAGCTAAGTAACTCCAGAAGTTTAGCAACACACTCTGGTTATATTTCTTGTAATTTGAATGCTTTTGGAAGCCAACATTTTCATAATACTTGTAACTTATAGCTCTCAGCTCACAAAAAGGATAAATGTCTCATCTCTTGTTAGAATCTCACCTTGAATTTTGGTTACCTGCTGAGTTGCAACTGCTATTTAGTCATGATCTACTTGACATCTTCTTTTGTTGCTGCAAAAGAAACTCACACCTAGTCCTTATTTGCAGACTTTGGCTTCACATATTTTATGTCACATGCACAACAAATTCTGCACTGGAACTTAGAATTATGTGCTCATTATCGTTTACTTGCAAAGCTCATTGTTGATATCTGAAGTTTGCAGTAGAGCTTTCCTGTTACCCTGTAATACATAAATTCCTTCTTCGTGTTGCTTAGCACTCACAAAAAAAAAAGCTCTGGTTCATTATAAAATTACCACAACCTAAGATTCTTTTAATTCCTACTCTTGATTCAAATATGTAGATGGCAATGATTCCAATTTCAAGTGCTTCAGTGGTTTCTTAGTCATGCTTCAAAGGAATTGGTAAGTTCAATCAGATTATGTTGGTTATCATCATAGAAAGTTAGGGTTTTGTAACCCCAGTTAGTTGAAGTAAAGCTCCTACATCATGGCTTGCATAAGTAGAGATAATATTGGGATGCATGGGTGATTGACACTGAGATAACATCAAGTGCAAGGATTCCTCCTTTCCCAAGGACTCCATTCCATTTAAGGGTTGCTCTTTGTCTATGAGATAAAGTGCATTCTTCCTAACATGAACTTTTAAAAAATTGGTACCAACATAACTATGTTCCTCTAATTCTGCATTCCATATTCCAATCCTTAAAAAATATTAGGGAAAATAGTACACAACAAAACAGAAAATCCCATGCCCACATGCAGCTTACATTCTAGTGGAAATTATTGGATAACACATAAAAAATAGATATATGACTAGAATAATTCCATGATAAGTACTATAAAAAATATTTGAAGTGACTTCTAGGCTAGGATAAAAAAATCTACATTCTCCAAGGGAAGAGATATTCACTATCATTATCAAAAATTTAAAAACAACAACAACAACAAAAAGAAGAGGATGAGATATATGTCATCTTACCACAGTAAAGACTAGGTTCCCTATGTCCCTCTGTATAGGTAAAAACACATTTCTGCAGGTAAGGGAATGTGTCATTTTGTGAAAATTCAGAGCCTCTATTGGAGTTCTCTTGTGTTCACACAAAAAAATGAATGAGGAAGTGTGATAGCTAAAATTCAAATCAAGGTGGTCTGGTTGTGCTACTCACATGCTCACTCACTACTGTATCATAACTCCCTAACCAAGAGAAGACTTTTTATGAAAAATGTTTAGTAATAAACTAATTTCATATAAAGCAGCAAAGATGGGTCAGGGTGTCTAAGGACTTTGCTAGGGTCTATCATTCAGCTTACCTCTGCTCCTAGCCATTGAGCATCAACAGACCGGTGTCTGTCCCTTCTTGCATGTTGGGCAGAATTCTGAGGAGCTTGTGCTACCATGGCAAGTTGTCTGTTTCACAGCACCTGACTCTGGTAAATCCAACTGCTTATGCCCGCGAGTTAGTTTTATAGCTGGCACAGAAATGTTAGGTTGCCTTTCACAATGGTACCTGGTCTTGCATGTAATCAATTTTAAGCAATGAGAAAACACTGCTGTCAGCAACTGGCCAAAATTCATACAACAGGATAAGGCTCTGGGAATTACCATTTCTATTGCCACAGCTTTAAATTGCTGAGGTTAATCAGAGGGTGAGTACCATTCATGTAAACTTCTTCAGGGACTAACTCTCTGGACTAACTCCAAGCATCATGCAAGCAGTGCCCAGGCAATTCTGGCAGTGAATCATCACACTGACCTGCAATCCTTCTGCTGTCAGTGACCATGGCATTCCATCGCCTGAGGTTGCCAATTTAAATACACCGTGCCAAAATGTAAGTACTGCACGAACTTCCGCCAAGCTCCATATTGGGCACTGTGGTTTAGTAATGTCACCGGGACTTTGTAAACTCCTGCTCACAAACCAAAACTCTCTTTTTCTTCCTCATAATAACTGAGACTGAAGAGGCTTTCCAAAATTGCAAACCTAACTGAAAAAGTTCTTCTGTGTGCTCAGGGGTGCTTGCTTCCATGGACTGCTGAGTTCAGCCACATCTCAGAGGTGCCCTGGAGATGATCCTACTGCCCGTGAATTTGATTTTGAAATGATTAACTGAGAGAGGCTGGAGACCACAGTGGCTCTTGCAGAGTTAAAAAGTTCAGTTGTTAGAATAAAGATTTCATTAAGACCAGAGAATTTGGATATAGACCTGTCACTTTAAAATGTGCTTGCTTGAGTGCTTCCCCTCTGAGGGACTCATGAAAGAAGGAGAGCAGGAGAGCCACCGTGGCGTATTTTAAAGTGACAACTCTGAATATTTAGTGGAGTGGAATCACTCTGTCCTAAACCCAAAAGTAAATGGGAGCAGAGATGAGGTACTCTGCCGGTCTAAGCTTTCAAATAAAATTGTCAAAAGGAATTCCCCAGAAAAGCCAAACCTAATTGCAGACAAGGAATACAGCAGGACTAAGGAAGTATGAAGTAAGCCATTTATATTCCATGAATCATTGGTCAGCAGAGATTATCTATGAAACACTGAAAGTCCAAAGTTAAATTGCGCATTACTGATTTAGCATGAAAATAGGCTGTTATTTGTGATATATATAAATATATGATATATACATATATATATATGATATATGAATATATATATGGATTGTTGCTTTATTGAATTTTGCACAAACTGGCATGTAGAAAAGATCTAAAATTTCTCTATACATTATATATAGGTTCCACTAAGGTGGTAACTGATTTCCTATAATTGAAGGACTAATATTGAAGCATAGTTGATATTATTTCAGATTCCCATTCTGTGTGTGTGTTTGATAAAGGAGATGTCATAAGAGCCTCTCCCATAACTCATACTCCAAGCTAGACTTTCTTCATATTTCCATGAATGTTATGTATTTGATTGACATCTGTGCCTTTAACGTATCTATAATAGATAAGGAAAAAGAAGTGTGGAGTAGTAGAACTTTGAAATTTTCTCTATATAATAAAAGTCATTTGGGATATACAAAAAGGAAATAGACAGTTTTAGAAGTATATAAAAATACCAAAGGGCAGGAGAATGGATAAATACAAGCAATTTTTATTTCCATTTGTGAGAGGTTGGCTATATTTTCAGTCAGTAAGAACAGAAACATTAGTAACTGAAAATTCTCTTTCACTGGTGAGTTCTCAGGCTTTTGAGCTTTTTTCTCCTTTCATATAGACTATCTTATGTAGCTTATTGTTACATTTTTAAATTTTTACTTTACATAAATATATATTAATATTATGTTTTAATTTACATGGACATCTGCATATAATGTGCAACATGTTTTGAAGTACACATAATTGTGGATGGTTAAACCCAGCTAAATGACAAATGTATTACCCCACATACAATACTTACCTTTTTTGGTGAGAACATTTTCCATCCACTTTTCAAATTTATCTAAAATATAATGTATCATCATTAACTATGGTCACCATGATTTACAACAAGCATCTCAAACTTATTCCTTTTATTTAATTATGATAATCTATCATCTCCTCATTCTCTCTTCCTTACATATTAATCAACTTTGCTTACTACAACAAAATATCTGCAGAAACTAAATAAGGATAAATGGTTTACTTAACTTATAGTTATGGATGTCTAAGTCACAAACTAAATGAGCTCATTGATTTGGGCGCCAGAGGGATTGTGGGAGCATGTATCAGAGACACAGAGAGGAAGAGTTGGGGATGCTACAGTCCTCTTTGAAGCCGTGCCTGCAAGTGACCTAAGGATCTAAAATGAGGTTCTTCCCCGCAACGGTTTCACCACCTTCCAATAGCACCATTCTGAAGATAGACCCTCTAACCTGTGGACCTCTAGAATACACCTGTCCCAGCTATAGCAACCCCTAGCCACCTGAGCCTCAGGGAACATTCTACTCCCTAGCGCTAGAGTTAATTTTTTTAGCCCCAATGCAACAATGTGATCATTTAGTGTATCTGCACATAATGCCTTCCATATTCGTCAGGGTTGTCACAAATATACTTGACAGCTTTGTTTCCTTTTTATGGTTCTAAAGTAATTCACTTTGGGGCAGGGGTTTTAGCTCAGTGGTTCCAGTGCCTGCCTCACAAGCGTAAGGTCCCGACTTTGATCCCTGGTACCAAAAAAATAAATAAATAAAAAAAAAATAATAATTCACTTTGTATCATTTTTTCTTTAACCATTCTACCAAGACAAACACTTAGGCAAATTGTATATTTTGGATGTGGTGAACAGTGCTGCGATAAACATAAGCTGTCTCTTCAATACATCAACTTCATTTCCTTTGTATGTATCTGCCCAGTAATAGGACTGCTGGGTTAGATGGTAGTTCTGTCAGTTGTTCTGAAGAACCTCCTTACTGTTTCTCATAATGGCTTCCACCAGCAGTGTATGAAGTTCTGTTCAGACATCCACACCAGCATTTATTAATTAGGTTATTAAGCTTTATTTGGATGCTGTTTTATTTCTTTATATGTTCTAGAAATTAATGCCTTAGTGGAAGAATGCTTTGCAGGTATTTTCTTCCATTCTGCTCATTTTCTTTTCATTCTGTTAAATTTCTTTGGCTGTGCAAAAGCTTTTTAATCTGATGTAATCCAATTTGACAATTTTTGCTTTTGTTGCTTGTGCTTTTGGGGTTATACCCATTTTTTTTCTCAGAACAATGTCTTGAAATATATTACATCTAAAATGTAGCACATTACAAATGATAAATGTCACACCATATTGCCCCAAAACCACCTTCTACTGCAGCCTTGCTCATTTTAGTAAACGCTGACATCATTATCTAGCCCAATCTCAAAAACTTGCTTGGTGTCTTATTGACTTCTTTCTTTGTCTCATATGCCACATTGGAGCTTCAGGAAATTCTACTGGTCTCATCTGTAAAGAATATTTTAAATATTTAACGATGTCAAGGCAGAAGACGCTGAATCAGCCCGCTGCAGACAGGCAGGTCTGCCCACACCCTGCCGAGGTCCCCAGTCACAGGGAACACACGCCGAATCAGCCCGCTGCAGACAGGCAGGTCTGCCCACACCCTGCCGAGGTCCCCAGTCCCGCGGAACACACGCCGAATCAGCCCGCTGCAGACAGGCAGGTCTGTGCACGCCCTACCGAGGTCCCGAGTCACGCGGAAGACACCGAATCACCCCACTGCAGACAGGCA
>NW_004624742.1:14876993-14918218 GCF_000247695.1 Heterocephalus glaber | reverse complement strand
GTGTTGTATACCTACAATGTAACAATAAAAGAATTTAATAAAAAATAAAAAAAAAATTTAAAAAAAGATTTAACGATGTCATAATACTCTACTTAGCTTCTGTTGCTTCTCAACTATAGTAGTTTATTGTCAGCTAAGTCATCTTTCTTGTTTAGCCTTTGCAAACAACTCATCCCAGCAGTTGAAAACAATCTGTTAAAAATAAAGTTAATTTATTTTACTCTTCTGTTAATATTCTCCAACATCTCCTGCTCTCAAAGCAGAAGGCTTTACAACAGCCTGCAAAGTGCAGTGAAACCTGATACCTTCGACTTTCCTACTCTTGCTTGCTTCTTCTTTTTGGCTACACTGGTCTTGGCTCCTTCTCCATCCACACAGTTGGGTCTCTGATGGGGACCTTTGCACTTACCGTTCCCTCTGATCACATATTCCCACTTATCCAGAAGGTTCGATTCCTGAAACCTTCGGTGTTTGCTTAGAGTTCACGTTCTCAATGAAGTCAGTCCTAGAGATCCAATTTAAGGTTTCCAGCACCTCACCTCTGATATTTTCTATCCTTTCCTTGCTATGTAGCAAGTTTTAGTCTATTTTTCTTTTTGCGGATTTTCAAGAACTGGAGGAAGTACTTGGTGTATGGCCGACTTTAGATTAAAATGTGTGGAGTGTAAACAGGTTTAGCAAGTGAATGTTTACTGATGAATCTACAAACAGGAAAACAAATAATTTCTTCAAATAATAGCTAGTGGCTGATAGATTTTCTTATGTTTATTTTAAATAGTGAATATTTTTATTCACTATAGATAGAATTTCCATGGTAGGAATGTAATATAGAATCTTTTTCACCTTAGAAGAACTTGTATATAAGGAGAGATGGCCAAAAGTAACCCTTTGACTAGATTATATAATCTATATTTTAATGAAGTTGTCATTCTTAACAAGAAACTTTAAATTCTATATTCTGAGGAGGTTGTACTTCTTGTTACTTTTAAGTGTATTCAACAAATTTAATAGCTTATAGAATTTCTTAGCAAAAACATTTGTATATTTTCTGAAAACTTTATTTTTCCTCTTTCTCATTCTGGAACATAAAAAATAATATTGCTATTTTTCAATCTTTTGGAATATTCTTTTTATATTCCTTTCCATCTTAGAACCAATATTTATACTTTATATATATATGTTTCTCTCAAATTTAGTCTATCAATTTTGATAGACTAAATATATAAATGATACTGGTTTTACATATGTAATTGTACTTTAAAAGAATACATTAGTTTAAAAATATTAGGCTGCAAAGATTTTTAAGATCATAATATTTGAAAATCTATTTCTAGAAATTGAAAACTTATTTCTACCACACTGCATATATGCTTATACACCAAGGAAATTCTGTAGTATCAAAGCATAATAATTTTCCACAAATATTTTATTAATTAGTATAATAGAGTTGAATTATAAGTCATGGGACAGTGGTTTCCACTGGAGCAAAAGAGCATGCATTCACCACATGTGTTGGGTAGCAAACAGGAGAAAGCTCCATACACTCTGAAATTTAGGGTAAAGAATTCTAAGGTTTCAGCAACAATGTGTGTTGATGAATGGTTTTCATACTATTTAGTAAAACAGCTTATCTTTTCACAAAAAGAAGTTCAGGGAGATGTGACATTTGAATAAAGTTTCGCATTCTGAACATGTAATAAAAATAAAGGTTACATTTCTAGAGTCATGATTGATAACAGTTGCTCAGTTTAGCTTCATTTTATAGGTTAGGTAAGCAGTTTTAAATTAAAAAGTGACCTACACAAATATGCAATCTTGAAAAGAAGTGGAAATTAATAGCTTTGAAATTCTAAGAAACCTGGTGGGATTTTGAATTTTTAGAGATTTGAGAAATTACAAGGATATATTTTGTTGTGCCTTCATAGGAAACATATTTGAAGATTCATTTTTCTTGGAGTAATGTTTCAGTTATGACTACTAAAGCATTCCCTTGGATTTTGCAACGTATTTGAAATATAGTTTATTACAATCAATTATATTACAAGACACCATGGGTAGTCTCCAAGGATGAGTTTGTAAAATACGTCCTTCTGTCTATAGATCGTCCACAATTAAAAGTTCCTCTGGAGAATCACATGGTTACCTCAATTAAGAGAGCTAATGATGGTTCTGTAACTGAAACAACTAAATACAGCATTATATTTGGTAGCAGAGGTTATTAGTTGTTTGTTGTGGCATTGTAGATAATCAACAATCTAGAGTGCTTTTTCATTATGTTTTGCTAAGATTAGTACTAAACTGATTTTTGCATTACTATTAAAACATAATTTTAAGGACTGTAAACATAAGTAAGCCTAATTCATATTTCTATGTAAATTATATATGTAAAGTATGTGAAGGAAGTTTTATTAGTGTTTCCAATAGCATTTGTCTCCATAGTGTCTCCAGTACCATTTGACCTTCAAATTTTTACTTATTCCTCAATAGGTACACAGATTTAATTCCCTAACTACCAATACCCATTTCCCAAATATTTAAAACGTTTTCTTCTTAGCTATGTAAGTACAGCTAATGTATTTGGACATTCTAGTAGACCCAGAATTCTTGAAGGGGGCATCGCTCTCTCCAAAGCTCATTCACTGCCAAATGAACAAAACAATTTAGAATTCCACAGAGATACTCAAATGAAATTATTTTTGTTTGAAAAAGAATATTTTCCCAAACCATGAAAGCTTTGTGTATATATTTTTATTGTGCATGTTTATTTTACATAGAACTGTATTTTTTACTGTATATCAATGTACATAGTGAAATGGTCACTATAGTCAGTAGTTTCCATAGTTACCATGTTTTTTGTGATAAGAGAACCTAAAATCTACTCCTAGAAAATTTGCAGTAGGCAATATATTATTTTAATAATAGCCTAATGTTGTACATTAAATCTTTGTACTTATTCATTCTACATATTTGCAATTTATGCCCCTTCCAATTTAATAGGTATATGAAAATGGAGTCTTCCCTAGATTTTTCTTCTTCAATTACACATTTAGGGGATAACTACACTCATACAATGGATTTAAAAATACAACAAACTATTGAATTGTTTAATAATCAGTCCATTAACTAATTTCCTTTGATTTCTCTAATTTCTTTTAGTTTGATTATACTGCTCAGTACTCATTTTTAGAACTTATTAAAGTACATGGTATTCAAATTTTCTTAGGTATTTCAGAAAAAAGTGTGCATACATAATATTAATGTAGTTGATTAATTTGTTCAGTACTAAATTTCCCTCCCTAAAATAAATAACATGGTTATCCATCTATATATTTATTAAAAAGAAATGTGTAAAACAGAGTTATACAGTGAAATTTTATTTTAAATATACTGCAGCAACTGAATATTTAAAGTCATCTCCTGATGAACAAATTTGTATAACACTAAATCCTATTCCATCTTGAATAAATCATTATGTGAACTGGATTTTTTGTAACTTTCATACTTAATGCCCAGTACATTCTTAAAGTGAAGCATTCCTTTCTGAAAAAAAATGGTAAAAATAATTTCATTTAGTAAAAGTGCTACTTGGTTTTGAAAATATTCAGCTCTGTGACATTGAATATTGAAGTTCAATTTACTGAGCTTTCTAGAAATCAATAAAAAATTAAGTCTTAGGAAAAAATGTTTTGTTTTGTATTTATTATGACAAGAAGTTGAAAAATTTTACAAAGAATGACAGTAAATATAAGCTTGAAATGTGCAAGTTTTTGTTAATAATCTCATATTAAATATATTATTTTTGAGAAATATCTATCCTACCTGCCAATTTAGGAGCAATTCTTCAATTCTCTAGTCTTCCCTCTCTTCCACACCCTTTTCTTGTCAGGAACTGATCTGCTAAAGGTGAATTCATTATAAGTATAGGCTCATATTTAGAAAGTTAGAAATTTATTTAGGTTAGTATAATCATTCAACGAATTTACATAGTGTAAGGGTCTGTTTTTGCCAAGTGGCCAAGTGTGATCAATTAATCCATGTAATTCCCACTAATATGTCTGAATATACATTGTTCTTAATGCTTTAAAGGTTCTTAAATTTGCATGTGCGTAACAGGTGAGTTTGAATCCACTATGTAAGTTAACAACTTGCAGTTGTCCCTAAATAACTACTTATGTAAGTCACATTTCATACAGTCCCAAATTTGTTATGATATGATAATGTTAATTTTTCTAAGTCCATAATGTATAAATATTAAACCGGAAGGCTTTTGAAAGAACATAAACAACATTTATGATAAATCGATATTAGGATACAAGATAGACTTGGGATAATCATTTTCAAATTTTAAAAACTATTTAAAAAGCCATACAGAAATGACTAACTTCTAACATAATGTAAGTTTTACATGTGAAAAATAAACTAAAGATAGCCCCGGGGATTTAGCTCAGTCGCACCACGCCTGCCTCGCAAGCACAAGGTCCTGAGTTCGATCCCCGGTACCAAAAAAAATATACAGATATATATATATATATATATGTGTGTATATATATATATATATATACACACATATATATATACTAAAAATAAAATTCAGGCATAAATAATTCTCTTTAATATACTATGCACGTTCTTGTAACATTTCATTTTGACATAATATTCTATATTGGAGACCATTTCAAATCAATAACTATAGAACTTATTCTTTCTTTTTCATGGCTTCATGATATTTCATTGATTTCCTACTGATGGAAGTTTGGGTTGCATATAACCTTTGTTAAGCCAAAAATTGACCTACTAAATATTTTTCGGCATTAACAATTTTCACGAATACTTTATGTAACTTTTTATTCACACCTCCTGGTAACTCAGTAAATACAAATATATTTTTATCTCCCACTGTAGATAAGGTTGTTGGGACTCAAGTAATTTTTCACATACATACATTTAATAGAAGAAAAATATTGTGTATGGTCCCAAGTCTATGTTACTCAAAAAGGAAAGCTCTTTTATTTTTGGAAAACAGAATAGGAACAGGAAGAAGAGAAAAGTGAGGTGGTTACTAAAGTACTATATAATATTACTAGCTGGTATTATTATATCTAAGTTAAAACTAAATCTCATGTACTCCAACAAGTATTTGACATTGTATATATGATTAACAGAAGCCTAACTAGTGTACTTAATAAATATTAATGAAGGAAAATACTCATGGATATATAAAATCTGGAAATTACACAAGCACTATCTCTAGCTAGGCATGGTGGTACATGCCTGTGATCCCAGCAATTGAGAGGCTGAGACAGAAGGATTGCCATGAGTTTCAGGTCAGTTTGGGTTACATAGTAAGTTGAAATTCAGGCTAGACTATGTATAGATATCCTGTTTCAAAAAACCAAAACCAATAAACCAACCAAACAAGAAAAACCAAAAACCTCTTACTTTTCAATGCAGTGCATGATAGAAATACTCAGGTTGGAGAAATAATTATCAGAAAACTCATTATTTAGAAATGTTTTTATTTAATGCTCATGTGTTTTCTACTGGGAGAACGTTTCTTGATTATATTTCTAGGATGTAAGATTTCCAAATAGTTTTCCAATGTATGTCTGAATATGATAGTTGTTGCTGCTTAAACCTAAGCTACATGAATAATTTAATTATAGTAATTTACTATTCTGGAATACAAAAAAATAATTTGATTAATTTAGTCTTCATTAAAATGGAAGCCTTCACTTCACTGGAAAAACATTGGTTATATTTGGAAATAGATATGGCTTTTCGCTTTGACAACTGCCAGAGCTACCATATTCAAAAGCTTGATTATCTACTACTGAATTTGAAAGGGAAAACCACAAAAAAAATTTACAAGCACACTACAGAAAGATGTCAAAATTTCCCAGAAGAGGTAGATGTGACTGAATAGTTTAAATGCACTGTCATGAAATTCTAGACACATAGAACTTAATGCAAATGAGTAAACTCATGAATTAGAATGAAGTAACACTTCTTTAAGGATGCAAATTAAAAAGGAAATATCAAAATAATGAAGTCTACTTTTTTTTTTTTTACTCTGAGAAAATTCTTTACCAGATATCAAAAACAGGCCAGGCTGTTTGGAAAACAATGATAGAAAAAAGGTATTAGAAGTAGAAATGGGTATTGTGAATTCTCCCAAGACACTCTAGTTAGTACTTTAATAACTTTATAGAAAAACTACAGTAATTAGTTGTATTTGTTACACATACTTAAATATTCATTAAATCAGAACATATTGTAGAAGAAAAATGAATTTATTTTCAAAAACATGGCAACAGTGTCACCATTTGATTATCTCCACAGGCTGAAATAATTCCTTTGCCTGACTATGTATGTCAGTGAGACTGTGTCAGGTATAATAGATGTTTAGGATTATCCATTTTAAATACTAAGGAAATTATCAAATTTACATTTACAAACCATTTTAAAGAATTTTTAAAATATAAAGGCAATATGTGTGCTTTATTGGGAATTTAGAAATCATAGGAAGTTACAAAGAAGGGAATACACATCACTATTAACATATAACTATGCTTAGTAACTCACATGAGTAACTATCCTTAATACATTGATGTTTTTTCTTTCAATATTTTCTACATATGAAATATGGTGTTACAGTGTACAACATGAAATTCATGTATTATGCCACAATTAGAAGAAAACTTTTGTGTAAAAATTTTTGCCACGAATTTCTGTTTCCCTTGGTTAGATTCCTAGAGCTAATGTGTGGGGAGAAGGGCTGAATCTACACCCACAAGGAGTGAGATGCATTCTGCACTGCAGCCTTGTGCTGGCTTCATTGTCCTTTTCAGCTATGTTCTTGGTCATCCTGAAACGCTGACACTTTTCTGGGTTTTTTTCTTTTTTCTTTTTCTTTACCTAGCACCAATGCCTTCGGTAGCTTCACAGGCTTTTCTGAGGCACATTTCACCAGACCACCTGTGTATGCATCTGTCAGCACCTCCTTGACTGCTTCTTCAAATGCAGAGTTGAAAATGCAGATTTCCATCCAACATTCACAGGCAGAGTGGAACAGGGCATCAAGATGTGTTCCTCAACAGCTTCCAGGATGAGCTTCTGTGAAGTAGTGTTTGGGAACCACTGCTTATATAGCTGTGACTATTCCTGGTTAGCAGATGAATCTAGAGCTCGACTCTTTCCATCTCTTTCACCCTCCCTCCCTCTGCCTCCTTGTCTGCCTCGCTTCCTGTCTGTCTCTTTCCTTTTTCTCCCTCCATGCCTCCTTCTCTCCTCTCTCTCTCTCTCTCTCTCTCTCTCTCTCTCTCTCTCTCTCTCTCTCTTCTTTCTTTTTCTCTCATTCCTTCTGACAGTCTCTCTATGTAGGCCAAGCTGGTCTCTAATTTATGATCTTCCTACCTCAGCCTCCTGAGTGCTGTAATTACAGGTTATGTGCCACCACAACTTTCTCCTCTCTTTCTTTTTTCTCTTAATGAAGAACACTTAACCACTCATTTGGTTTGCTTTGAACCACAGATCCACCACTGGCTATATACCTTTGAATAAGCTTGTTTGAATTTTCACATGTTCAAATGAAGGTTATCCAAACCCATAATATCTACTTGAATGGTTTTATATGAATTAAATGAGATAATATACATGAAACTTCATTGTATACAATCTAATAAATATTAGGTACTAAAAAAAAGTCAGTCTTTTTACTTCATTGTATGACAGAAAGTTTTAAAAATTAGCCAGAATTATTCTTAATTTTGCACACAGAAGAACTAAGGCTGAGAGAAAATTCAGTTCCTGAAAACATCAACAGACTCACCTGACATTCATACATTTTAGTTAAGATAGGTTATATTGATTCTAAAGAAAAATAAAACTTTGTGTTTGCCATGAGGGTATACACACACACACACACACACACACACAAACACACATGACCCATTACAAACATGCTACACACAATAGAAAATATAAAGAAAATGTTCACAAACCACCTGTATAGTCACACAAGTTATGTTTCTTTCACTGAGCACGAGTTCCTAAACAAGCCATCTATGACATACATGATAAAACACCTTCAAGATGAACCCAAATGCTGCCAGTGGAAATCTGCTGCCACACAAGCTGGGAGGCCACGTTTCTGTCCAGCTGCTCATAGTCAGGGGATGCCAGTGGCAGGGACACTAAGTCAGGCTCCCTGACAGTCAGGGTGCTTGTTGTCTGACTGGCTTGAGGAGTCCCCCGAGGACCTTGATGAGCTGCATGTCCTTCGGGGTGTTTCCCCCAACCCTCCTTTCCTGGCCCTCTCATTGGAGTTAAACTTACCTCACATCTTATAGCTCTCCTGACCTACTGCAACTCCTTCTTCAAATTTATTTCACAGGTATTTTCCCTAATAAAATTCCTGCAAAATTAATTTCATCTTATCATTTGCTTTTTGAAGAATTTGAATTAAGCTATCTCCCAAAGCTTCCTCCCCACCTCACCTAAACTAGTACATGTGAGAGATTCATTCATTAAATATTTATTAGCCACCACTATAGCGTGTGTTTCTTAGGGAGGACAGAAAGGAGTAAATTATATATTCACTCCACCTGTGATGTCCACACCCAACATCATTCCAAATGTGTGGATACAGCATGTGAATACAAACTGATGGAAAAGTAGAGTCCTGTTCCTAACCAAGCATGGAACCAGGGATATAAACATTAGCAGCTGTAGCGAGGCAGAAGCAGAAGTGTGAAGGGAGGAGAAAAGTAGGGAGACACAGCCAGAGAATAACTCTTCCTAGTCTGATGCAAAGTCAGCAACTTGTATGTTCTTGGTATGGCTGCAGACAAAATACACAATTGTATGCATACTCCAAGACCTGTTTTCTCTAGGAGTAATGATATTTAACTACTAATGACGTTAATTAATGGCAGAATTTTTGTTAATACGCATCCTCTGAATTAATCAATTTTACATAATTATTATCATATAAAAAATGCTTCAGCACTAGGAAAAGGAATTTTTTAAAAGGTTAAAGCACATTCCCTTCTTTTCTCATATTTTTTCTTTCCTTTTTTTCCTACGCCCCCCACTTCCTCTTCCCCTTTGAATCTTTGCTTTTTTTTTAACCTTTGCTTTCTAATTCACATTATCTATTATACATTTTGGTCCTCATTTACACTTTCAGTTTCTCACACCAGAGAGACAATTTGGTATTTACACATGTGTGTCCTATTTATTTCACTTAAAAGTATGGCCTCAACATGCATCCATGTAGCTATAAATATGCGTAGTTTATCATTCTTTATGGCTGAGTAGTAGTCCATTTTATAAAAAAAAAAAAAACACATCTTCTTCATCCAGTGACCAGTTGATGGGCACTTGGATTGTTTCCAAGATTTAGCTTTTATAAACTGTGCCGCTATAAACATGGGTGCACATATATTGCTGTGGTATGATTCTTTTAATTCTTTTGGGAAGATACCCAGCAGAGGAATAGCTGGGTCATGGGACTTCTAATTCTAGTTTTTTGAGGAATCTCCACACTAACTTCCACAGTGGTTGCACCATTCTACACTCCCACAAACAGTGGAGCAGGGTTCCTTTTTCCCCATAGCCCTGCTGGCATTTGTTATTGGTTGATTTCTTGATAGCAGCCATTTTTCTGGAGTGAGGATGGAAACAAAGCTTTTGTAAATAGGGGTGTGTGGAGGAGTGGAAGGGTGGGAAGGGGAATGGGAAAAAATAAGAACTAAGATATATAATGTACAGGTATAAATTCTCAATGATGAATGTGATCATAATGTGTACCTAAAACGTACCAATAAAGTTAATTTTTTAAAAAGTTAAAGCACGATATAAGAATATCACACATACAGTAAAAGCATGAAGAAATGAGAAAACATGAGTGCATATGAGAATGACTTGCAGGAGAAAATGGGATTTGAGTTGTGCCCTTAGTAATGACTAGAGCTTATCTGAGGATAGACAAGATAAGGAAGTATCATAGATGGCAGTGACCTTTATACATTTTGAGCCACTAAGTTCTTTGTGACACATTAGGTATTCCATATGATAATTTATGTATCCATTATAAAATCATCACAGGTTTGTTAGCAGTATGTCTATTTTAAAGATAACAAACTGAAGCTCTCAGAGGAGAATCAACATCTTCAAGTTAACATATTTACTCAACAATGGGATAAAATATGACTGAATCTAGTAGTGGCATGCATGCCTCTCATCTACTCAGGCATCCTCAGGATTTGGGGCAGTTAATCAGGTCTGTTGGAGGACATCTGTTTTCCCAGGATTCAGTTTCCTTTGTTATCCTCATTGTTGGCATTAATTCAAAGAATGGGGGGTGGGGAGACAGAGAGAGGCAGCAGGACTCCTCAAGGGTACACAGAGTAAGGCACTGTGCTTTTGCATGCTCTGCATGCAGAGATGAAGCATATACAACCTCCAATTGTGAGTTGTTTATATCCTTGATTCCAGGGACAGGCATTGAGCCCTGGAGCCCTGGACACCGTTCAGAAAATTGTTTTAATATATGAGTAATATACTCATGATCTATCTCTAATGCACAAAAGAGAGCAAGAGAGATGGAGATAGAGATCACTCCTATAACAATCCCTGAGATCAAAACAGAAAGGTGACTTCTGATGGAGAAGGAAAGAAGTTATTGCTAAAGTAGAAGTAGATTTAAAACCCAGGGACAATCCAGGAGTAGATGTGCCAGAAGTACCCCATGTTAAAAAAAAATGGGGAAGAACTTCCTACTTTCAAGTTTGCAAAAACTTTGCTAGGGAAGTAAAAATTTAAGAAAAGAACATGCTAATAAGGATGTGATATTATAAACTCGACAAAACCATTGGGATCTAAAGGATTGTTCACATAGAAAGTTTAGAATTTTACAACCTAACAATTTCTAAAATAAACTTTTATCTAAAAGGACTCCTTTTATAACATTGTTTTCACTATTTGTCAGCAACAGTTTGCTAGATTACTCAGGTTGGACCAACAGTTTCTCAAAACAGGACAATCCTCTCATCTGTTAGCAGCATTTAGTAAGTGACCCACATGTGAAAAGCAACATTGGAAAGAGGACTTTAAAAGGAGAAATCTAATGCTGTTCTTGAAGTGCTTATGGCTCCAGGAAGGAGACAAGGTAAACCTATAAAATTCAAGTGACAGAAACATCGGCCAGAAGGAAGTCGTAAAGGGAAATTTGCCTAAGTGTTCAGTACTCAGGGAAGTGGACAGGGAGAAGTTTAAGTCGTTGAAAGTAAAAAAGCCAAGTGGGGTTAGATTAGAGATAGCTTCAACAAGGAATTTTTGGCTTAGTTATGAAAACATCATCTGGTTGCATGGACTCTTTTGTTTCTTTGTGGAATTCCCCAGATGGCCGGTCTATTAAGTTGATGTGATTATGATTATCTTTATTTCTCTTTTTGTAGCATTTTATTTAGAGAAGAGCCTAGCCACGCCTATACTGGCTGAATACCCTATCCTAGAGAGAGTCCTGGGCCACAGAGCTGTCTTCCACTTGCATCTATTCTTCACAGTCTCACACGGTTCCTCTGTTTGTCCTATCCTATGCCTGAGCCTTCTCTCAAACTCCAGGGCATGTAGCAAAATCCTTCCGGTCTTCCATTCCTAACAACAAAAAAGTCATTCTGTTGTCACTCCTCTCTTTAAGACCTCCAGAAAGGATTTGTTAAAACATTAAGATCAATACCATATCCATGAGGTTAACTTAACTAAGCTGAAACTACAGTTGTCAGGGTTCTCACTGCCTACCTGTGGGTGTGCTTGGGATATGGGCGGGAAGGCACAGCAGAGGCTGTATTCATTTGACCTCGGAAGGCTGGCGCAGGGCATGACACTGTGGCGCCTCAAAGCCCACTGGCACCAGTCCCATGGCTTGTGCTCTAGATGAGGAAAACAGTCACACTTCTGGGTCCCACCACCCACACTGCGTCAGCTGCAGTCTCTCTGCAGCCAGGGCCAGGAGTGCTTAGCTCTGTGAAGAAGAAGGCAACTTTTTCTGATGAAAGCTCGGAAGAGGTGAGAGGAACAGGGTAGAAATTAAATTCATGAGGTGCAGCTTCCGTCTATGTTCTCAAAGCTACTTGCTTCACACATCGCTTCCTTCCTGGCCAATACAACAGCTTCTCTCAGACTGTTAAACAAACTACTATAATTGCATAGATTAAATTCCCTTAATGAACTCACATACATGGATATATAGGTGGTTGTATATACAATTATATGTATGCACATCTATGAGTATATACTTTGACACATGTGTTCAATATAAGTTTATTTAAATGAATATTTATTGAAACTCTTTACCTCTTCCTTTATTTCTTTCTCTTTCTCTTTCCCTCTGTTTCCCCTTACTGTTGGTTTAGTAAGTACATCCATGATGTGTCTAGCAATGTTTGTTGCATGTATTTGTTCGCTGCCACTAAGCATGTCCTTAGGAACTGTTCATTCCCAGAGCACCTCCTCCTCCATTCTCATCTGAAGTCATTCCTCCTTCAGGATCACACACTTCAGCTACAAGTCCCTCTATTTATCTGCATCCTACTCATCTGCTGATCACATGTCTTTTCCCCAATACTACTTTCTGGAAGTACACCTTTTCATGTTTTCATGTGGTCATTTATACTCTTATTTACAGCCTAAAATGTGTCAGGCCCATAGAGAAATGAGGTAATGAGAGCCCAGATTTCCCTGTTTTCTAAAACCTGAGAGGAAATCTTGAGCTGCTTCCACTGAATTCTAGCAAGGACGAGTACTGGGGCCTTGCTCTTGCGCATCACCACTATTCTCTGTAACTAATTCTGGATGCTTACAAGTTTCATGAGCTTTGAGAGATGACAGGGAAAGGTTCCATACCCAGAGCATCTTGATGAGCCGAGAGAGCCCTGAAGTCGGAATGTCTGTGAAACACTAGAGACTTGTCGTAGCTATGGATATGGCACCTTTGCCAGAGATCCCAGTAAGAATGATCCTCAACCTGGCTCCCTGTGTTTCTTTGTCCAATTCTTCCACTTTCTTTGCAATCTACTTGTAATCCATAATACTCTTACAGTCTTATTAAATTATGATTTTTAATTTGGAAAGTGGTTTTGGTGGCTGTCCAATTACTTAAATGTCCTGCTTGTACAAATCATGTCTTCATTTTCAAAGCTACATGTTTTTTTTTTCCCTGAAGTAAGCTTTAAGATCCTAATTTCAAGGTAAAAGATAAATATTGATTCTTTTCTTTCAGTGTAAAACTCACTTATCTCAGCAACTCGCAGGTGCCTCTGACTCATTAATAAGAAAGTTATGGCAAAGGAATTAGCAGAAACAAAAAGCATAAATATATTTTGAAATAGAGTGTCATCACTATGAGGTTGGTCTATTCTAACCTACAAGTCTAGCTATGGATGAAGACATAAATTTGTTCTGGCAAAAATCTTCACAGTTTGTGGGCCCTTCTTACAGTGCCTAGAATTCTGCATAGACGTGGTAGAGATTAATATAAATTGGGAAGCACTATTTTCTAGGTTATTAGACCTGAGGATGAGTACTACTGGCTACTGAGAGCAATGGTAAGCAAGTGATTGAGATCATAATTCATGCAGTCTAAGACAGATAAAGAATAAGAGAAGCTAGGGTCGAACAGAGCAACTTGGGAGGGGTGAGGTAATCAGTACACTGAATATCTTTAGATATTCAGATCTAAGAGATTGATCTAAGAGAATCTAATCTAAGAGAATGCTAGCAGACATGAATGAATGAGAAAAAGTAAGTGAATGTTGTAGAATTAAAAAATAATAGTTAAAATTTCTGAAGAGGCAAAATTAGGGGATTTTCGGTCCCCGGAACCAAAAACAAACAAACAAAAAATGAATGGTCATGAGTTTGAGTGGATAAAGTGGAGAAGAGGGTACGGTGACTATAGCAGAGAAGATAAACTGTGAAACTGAGGTGCATGATTATTATAGCTTATTTAATTAATTTTCTTCATCCATAAGGCTGTAAATTCATTCGAAAGTACCACAACTGTCTTATGGATCAAAATATCCCTAGTCTAATACATTGTCTAACAATTATTTGCCACTCAATAAATTTGTAGAAACAATAATAAGGGATCATTAGCTTAAGCATTGAGGACACCCAGAAGCGATAGTCAAGTTTGGCCGTGTTAAATCTTGTTTTCCCTTGCTAATCGGACTTTGTAGGTTCTTTGTCTTTGGACTGGAGGGATAAAGCTTGTTTAAACATCATCTTGCTAAAACCAATGTTCATCATTTGGATCTCGGATTGGTCATCAGTTCTTACACTAATTTTTCCCCTTACAGCCATGTTTAGTTAGATGAGTTTTCATTGCATGCTGGACTTCCTCTGTTTTCAGACTTATCCTACTTTCACATAATTTCTTATTTAATTATCTGCCTCTTTCAATGCAGTGGAAATCTCAAGCCAATCAAGGACAGTATCTCCTTCATCATCATTTTCTCCATTCATTATAAAAGAAAACAGGTTACTATTTTCCTTTTTCCTACAGCTGGCAAAACAATTTAGCCTTTTATATTGCCCATTCTTGGTGAGAGAATCCCAGAACAAATTCTAAAACATTGTTAATAAGATGTGATAAATTGATATCAATCAAAATTTGACATGAAATATTATGAACATGTATCCTTCTAATACATTCACATCTCCAAGCTTCATTTGAGTACCAAAAACAATGTAAACAATTTAAATGACTATTAAAAATAGCTAGGAACATGATTATGATATATTTATATAGTAGTATTCCACACACCATAAAATAGAATGAGAGAGTCTTTGTATGTTTCCACAGAAGATTCCAGAAGGGCTAGAGAGTGTATATTGTTGTCCTACATGTGACATTTTCCTTAGTGTATATGTACTGATTATATAATCAGAAGTCACTTAAAGAAATAAGATTTAAAGAAGCACTTTGAGGTCACCTTTTGAAGTAAGAGATTAAGGATATTACAGGACACACTATTTTGTTTGTTTTTATGTTAGTGATTGGTGAGATAGACCATCATTTTTTAAAATTTTACACTACTCTCCAATGTTTGATTTTTGTATGTAGATCCTCGCATGTATTTGTCCGTGTTAATTACCTCTGCATTCACTGCAGGTTTCTTTACATGTGTGACCTTTTTCTCCAATTTTTCTTTGACCTCTGGAGATTTCACTCATTGATACAAATACTTCCGCTCTTCACTCCAAAGCTGATTCCTCACCTCGTCAACTGTTATCTCCTTTCTCATCAAAAGTAAATAAACAAACTTGAGAACCAAATGCAATTATCTCAAATATCCTTCCCACTTTCTACAGGTATCTATAACAGCACTTACATTAGTCTTTCTGTCTTGGAGAACAGAAATCTCAACCCCTGCTCAAGGCCAATGCTTTTCATCTAGTCTGCTCCATATTTTACCTCTTTTTTTCCCTCTCCCTCCTCATTGAATCTTTGCTTTTAAAATATACAATAAAATGCACCATCTTCTTCAGGCCTTGATTCAGTCCCTGCATTTCTAAGCCAAAAATAGACAACACACGCCAACTCTATTTTCCTGATTAATAATCTTTCCTCAGCTCACCAACATATGCTTTTAGTTACCAACACTCCACTGAAACTTTTCTCTAGAAATCACTGAAGCACACAGTTCAAAGCTAGTGGAATAAATTCATTCCTTATCCTGTTTTCTTCCTACCTCACTGAACACTGTGTACCACTCACTCCTATCTGAAAACCTCTGCTCTGTTCATTTTGGTGTTCTTGGACTTCTGACCATTCTTTCTCAATCGTTTAAGAGGATTTGTCATTGATCAGTACTGCAGATAAGATGTGCACTATGATAGCAATTGTTAGGTTTCTTTAGGCCCCTGCAGTGTTTTAAAAGGATTCCAAATCATCATCAATGTTTTTTAAAACTAGATTTTACATAATTGAACTCTGCAATTTCTCTTGAGAAATAAGAAAGTATAGTACTAACATGATCCCCTCATATTCACACTCCAAAAATTAATAAATGTGTAAACACAAATAACTCAAACAATAACTCAAACTCCTGTTTGAGTTATGCATTGTCATATTTTATTAATTTTAACTGGCGAACACCCCATTGCATTCATTTATGTTGCTTGTTTTAATCCTATAAATCAAATAAATTTAAACATTTTGATTATACAGCCTTCCAGTAAAAAGGTCTCAATATTGACACCCACATGGGTATATGTTCACACGCAAGTTATATCCTAATGCTATATGTGCACTTTCTAGAAATTCTCTTTATCTCTTCAATTTCCACTTTGACATTTTCACCTCTTTTTATTATCTCTTTTCATCAGTTTTATATTCTTTCATGGTTTTGATGATCTCTTCTGTTCTCTCATCAATTGTTCTGTTATCCCAAGTTTTTTGTAATCTAGACACTTGCTTACTATAGTTGCTTTCAGTCATGATAGAGTATTCATGTGTTTATTATATGATGGGCTTTTGTACATATTTCCAATTAGACTTTGTAGATAAAATCCCGTAAAACTTAAGTGGATGGCACAACTCTGAAAAGCATGGTTTTTACTACTGCTAGAGTTTCTTGCTTATAGCTTCTCTGATACAACTTTTTATGCTGATTTCTGATAGTGGGGATTCCAGGTTTATTGGGGAGTAAGAAGTTAGTACAAAATCAGAAGAGAGAACAGTGTCCTGGCTGTGTGGGTAGAAGATTCTTGGGGTCAATTCATTTATTTTTGTTCCTACCTATAAAGACAGACAGACCAGCTTCTGTTTTATCATTGTGAGTTGCTGGTCACAATTTTCCTAGGTCTTTCTACACAAGCTTTTACCCTGCTTCCTTGAATGGTGCCTAGATCCTGCTCCTGCACATTTAATCACATGTGCTGAATTTCCACAGACCTAGGCCAATTTTTGCTCACGTGTTCTCCCTACTTTGAGGGCATGCCTCCATTTTCTAACCTCAAGGATTTTCCTTATTTTCTGGGGAATAGAAGTATATTTGAACTTGTATTTTTTTTTACAGAACATCTAGTTTTTCCAGAATGCTGTACTAAAATTTTTACAAGTTATTTAGTTTACCATATTTGCAAAAATAGAACTCTATATTTAAAAATCACATATAGGTATTATTGTACTAACACATCTCATACCTTATAAACCACACACAAAATAAGAAACTTTAAAATTATTTTATTTTTAATGCAAAAACTCTTTTTGCTTTCCTTAAAATAATTTTTAATTGTTAATAATGTTGTTGGATATGCTTAATTATACACTAGTCTTTAAAAATCCTGCTTTAAATTTTGCAAAACACTAACTTAAAGGCTTACTTGTAAATTCAGTTTGTTGTTTGTTTCAAGATGGCTGTCATAGTTGGAGAAGATGTTTCTAAAATCTATAGATTTGAGTGGAAGAAATAAACCTTCATTAATTCATTTTGTTTCTTCACAAAAATTTTTCTAAAGTTAATTTTTTTATATTCAATTATAAGTACCTCCTTTCTCTGATAGAAACAACATCTTCTTGCAAACTATTCAATTATGCTCAATAAAATATTTCATTTGGGAAATTTTCAGTTAACAGCTTAAAGTTATGTTTTCAACTGAATTTATTCATATATGAGAATTTTAATGGAAGACATACTGTTTTCATTTATAAAAACATGTAAAAGTGGGCCGGGGATTTGGCTCAGTGGTTTCGTTTCCTGCTGCGCAAGCGCAAGGACCCGAGTTCGATCCCCGGTACCAAAAAAACAAAACCATGTAAAAATGAAAAATTTCTTAACTTTCTCGGGGCTCGCTACACACCACAAGTTTCCTACTTATTGTTGAAATATTTTCTTCATCTTAAATAAAGTATCATGTTTCAAAAAAGTATTTGCTAGAATATATGCTCTTTGCCAAATAATTATCATATAAAAAGTTTGGATTTGTAACTTTTGTCTTTTCGAAGAATAAAAATATTTAATGACACTTAAAAATTTTAAACATTCACAGAAGTGGAGAAAATATAAGAAGCATACTATTGTAACAATTACCTAACTTAGAAATTTTGTTTTATCTATAATAGCTTTTTAGATTGAATCATTTTAAAGTGAATCCAAGATATCATGTCATCAAATTATAATAATGTACATTTAATGGATAAATATTTTAATATAACAATATTTATAATACCTAAAAATTGATAAATTTTAAAATAATATACTGTATCGAGGTATTTTTTACATATAGTTTAACATCAATTTTCAATATGCAATAGGGTAAAGTTTTTAAAAATATTATCTTGAATTAATTTAATTCTTACAAAATAATTTCAGATAGTACAGGGGATGTTCTTACATTCTAAAGCGAGATACCGCTACTGTTAACATCTTATATAACTACAAATCATTGCTTAGAAATAATAGCTTAACATTAGTACAACTTATTAAATAATGGAGTCTTAATTCAGATTTCACTAGTTGTTCCACTGCCTTTATTCTTTACCATATTCTAATCTGAGATCCCACCTTGAATGCAGGGGCCATATATCCATATTTTCCTCAAATCCACATGAATTATTCAGTCTTTCATCATCTTTGACAGCTTCAACATTTTAGAAGAGGACAATTCAGTTACTTCATAGATTGCTTTTCGGTTTGGAATTTTCCAACTTTTTCTCATGGTTAGGTTAAGGTTCAGGATTTGGATGAGGAACATCACAGATTTCTTGTGTCATTTAGGGTGATTTGTATCCAGCTTACATGATGTTGACACTTTGTGTTACTAGTGATATTAATCTTTATCACTCGTGGAAGGTGATTACTTCCAAGTTCTTCCACTGTAAAGTCATTATGATGAATCGTTTTAAATGCATTTTTAGCATCCTTGGAGATGATTTTTTTCCCTGCTTTATTGAATGATGAATTATATTAATAGATTTCCTAATCTTAAACTACCTTTGCAACTCTAGAATGAACTTCAATGGGTCATGATTCAAAGTTCTTTTTAAGTACTTTCCTGTGAGGTAACCAGAAAATCTTTTTTTATTTTTAGTACAATAGATTTTCAAGGTCAGTCCCCATCTCACTGGGAAATATTATAATTCTGTCATCTAAGATAATATAACCTGGGAATTTACTTAATCACTACTTCGGAATACACAGTAAGGAAATGAATAATTTCCAATTAGCCTGTAATCCCCTCATCATTACACAACTTTCTCTTCTTTGAAGTTGCCTGATAAGGTACACTTGACACCTATTCAAGATCAGGTGAGTGTGATAGGGAAAATTTTATAATAAATATTAGTGATGCTTAAACTAATCATTTCCCTCCTGCTCTTGTATAACTAACAACCTTTACTGAACTTGGCTGATCAGCATACTATACCACATGGATTAATCCTTTACTGCTTTCTGAGGTCTTTCTTCCCACTGTGACCAGCTTTAAGGTCTCACAACGCCTGAAGACATCACACCAGTCAAAATATACTCCCTGCTTTATTTATCTCTTCTCTCTGAACTTCCTCTTTCTGAAGCACTCAGTCAAATCATTCTTGTCTCTGGTAAATTGACAGATTATCAAAACGTGAGGACTATTTTTTTGCTCTTGTCCAGCTTCCTTGGCAGACTATAAGACCCTAGAGGCTCAGGCTTGGGTTTTATTGATAGCTTCAATGTTAGACCCCAGCATAAACCTACTGCAAAAAAGTAGGTATTTAATAAATGGTTATTGAGCAGAATTGAATCAAACTTGACACTTAATAAAGATTGATGGATTTGATTTTATTTGATATGACACAATTTTTATGAAACTACCAATTAACTGGGGGAAAGGACCTCTCAAATAAGGAGTAGTTCTGGCATTCTTTTCACTGAACATTTGACTTTAATTGACTAATTTAAAGCCTTCTTTTAGTTGGTTATTTGCTCCAGAAAAGGTAAGTCCCTTGACAGCCAAATTCCTTTTAATTTCATTTTCTGAGTCTGGGAAAAAAAGCAAGCTCTTTATTTATGAACCTTAAAAAACATTCTTATAACATATGATGCACAAATATTGATCCAGGAAGGTGTTACCTCCTGTGGTTACCCTGTGGGTTTCCACTTTGAATTGCCAGGGAATTCACAGTGAAATAGGAAAGTAATGTCATGTTACACATCCTTCTTTTAATACTGAGCAGAGGAATTCATATATTTTTTATGCTCACAATATCATCTGCCGCAATTTAATGTCAGAAAAAAGAAAGAAAATAGTATATTTTAAGAAAACTCTTGCCCTTTTTCCTGAACACATTTTTAATTGCCACTGAAAAAGTGAGCTAATTAGTAGATGAATAATTAATAAAACACAGTTAAATTGGAAATTTGTTAACAAAGAATTGTTTTAATGATTGGATGACCCATGATTCCCTCCCTACAAAATGTTGCTTACAGTCTTTGCATTTAGCTGAGAAAAAATGTATAATATTTATGTTCAGAGAGATGAGTAGAAATAACAAGAGATTTAATTTTTTATCCACTGTTAATATCCATTTCACAACCACCTGGCCTTTGCTTAGTCATAACTGAACCTCCCCCCAACTCCCTTATTAAGATTGTCAAACTATCCTACATTTATTTCCAAATAAAAAACGTGTAGTTTTTGTTTGTTTGTTTTTGTTTTTGTTTTTACAGATATTGAAAGAAAGCAACTTTCCAAGCAAGTTTACTGTGATTTTAGGTAGAAGAGCTTCATGCTACAATGAAAGTCTATCCAATGAAGTAATTTGAGACAATAAAATATACAATTCTAAATGTAATTTCAAAACTCCAATTGCAAAAAATGATTAGTGGAATGAATGAAACTGATCCAATTGTTTAAAAGTAACTTACAATGTAACATGATGTGCTCTTCATCCAAATTTTACTTAATCAATTGTTATTAATTAATCCAGCAACTCTTACTTCCTCCTAATTATAGGATTTGGTCAGTAATTATAAACTATAGGGAATAGATTTTGGTTCCATAAGAGAAAATATTAACTGTTATGCTTAAAAATGGATAGATCTGCTATGAGAAGACTAAAATCCTTTCATTGGGGAAAGAAAAACATCTTGAGAAATGATCTCAGAATTCATTAGTTAAGGCAAGGTATTTTACTAGAACTGTGGCTCTCCAACTTTATTTCAGGCCCACTTAAATCAATCTTTAATGTTACTGAAGATCCCAAAGAACTTTTGTTTATGTAGTTACATATTAGGAAATAAAATGGAAAAATTTTCAACTCTAAAAGTTGAAAAGTAAATAACTCTAAAATAAATAAAGTAAATAACTCTAAAGTTATTTACTTAAATACACCAATATAAATAAAAACTACTTTAGAAAATATCTATACATTTTTAAAAAATTTTAATGAGAATAACAATGCTTCACATTTCTTTGCAAATCACCATAGTACAACACAACAGAAGACAGCTGAATTGTCATACCTGTTTCCACATTCAATATATTACATTAGCACATGTAGGTGGCCTCTGGAAATCTCCACAGCACACTTGTAACAAAATGAGAGTAAAAAGAAAATAATGTCCTGGTGCTTGGGCTTACAAACCCCAGAAAAGACCAATGTGCTCCTCCTGAGTGCTGAGAAGCACTGTATTGGAAAATCTCAAAGATCTCTACAAAGACATTGATTCCATTTCAAGCAAGTCACTCTTCCACTTCCACTACCCAAATCACAATGATGGATGGTTACCTGGTTACTTTTTAAAAAGAGAATTAAATATGAGATGCATAATGTTTGGTTGATTTTTTTCTACTCTTGGTTTTTATAATCTCTGGATTTGGGCATGAAAAGAAAGTTATGCATGTGTATAATTTGTACATGTAGGGCCGGGGATTTAGCTCAGTGGTTCTGTCGCCTACCTCGCAAGCTAAAGGTCCCGAGTTCAATCCCTCGTACAAAAAAAAAAAAAAAAAAAATTACATGTGGTAGAGTGGATTATGTCATAGAAATACTTCAGAGTTATATTTCTGTCTCCAAAAATTCATTAGGAATATTACGTTAGAATATTCAATTAATCTCAATGACTGTATATCTTTCATAGCTTTTAGCAAACTAAAAAAGTAATAATGAAGAACAATTTCATTGATTCATATTATTTCTGTGTCTCTCCTAATATTTAACAATCACTTTGTAATTCTTAGGCTTACTACTCTCTATTTACTGGCATGGGCATTACGTGTTTAATGCAGGACCTAACCATAAATTCATAACCCAAAGTTTTACTTGTTATAATGTATATCAAGAAAATCTCAATTATATTAGCATATCAATGTATCAATAAAATTATATCATATGTCTTAACAGTGAGCACCTTCCATAGAGATACTTCTATGTATTTGGCATATAATTATAATATAAAATAATATCTTGTACAAAATAATTATTGACTGTGTATTTGTTGAATGAATGAGTAAATGAACTGTGAATTAGTAAAAATATTCATTTCTCAAGTACACTTGCTAATTTTTCAAATTTTGCCCTGGAATTTTCTACCTATAAATATTACAGTTAATTTCACAAAAGTATCTCCTAATAGCATCTTAGAATAAGAGACTTTGAAGGATACCTGTTTTCTCAGTTCAAAAATTCTTTGTATACTAATCCTGACAGCCATACATTTTCCTACTGAAAACTAAAGGAGGAACTCACTCCTCATAAAGAAGCTCACTCCATTTGATCAAATGTTCTTTCTTACACAGAAAATTTATCTCTTTGGTTTTTTAGTGCCTAAAATTTAAGTCCCTGTAGTTTCAGTTCTTTGCACTTCCTAAGTAGATAAAAGCATTATGAGCAAAACCCCCAAGCACAAATTGGCAGTCCTGAATCTATAAAAATAATTACTACCCTGTTACTTCTGATCTGTCTATATATATTGCCTTTCTGTAACCACAACAGCGGCCAGTGCACTATTTATGTTTTGGAGGGGATGCTCACTTCCTGCACTACCCTGTGGTCAGGACTGCATACCTAACCTGTTTTCTCTACATTTCCTTTCATGGTCAGCCATTACCATACAGGTGGAAAATCTGCATGCAGGAAGAAGAACATGTTGAAATCAAAATCAACCTAGATGTGTCAGAAATAGGCATAGTAGATCAGCAAAGGCATGGTTTTTGCCCTGAGCCATTTAGTGCAAGAAATCGACATGTGCAAAATAAAAACTTTGTATCCTTCAAGGCCAACTTTTAAAAGAAATATTATAGCATCTGTTAGCAAAATGAGGACAAAAGATAAGGTTTACTTCTGATTAGCAGGATGTTAAAGAAAAAAATATGCACTGTAAGAATTGCTGAAAGTATGAATACAAAGAGAGCAATAACATTGATTAAAATACACATTTTTTCACTACCCAGTTAATAAATTCAATGTATTTTTATCATTTTTCATTCAGTGGAAACTTCTTGTATGATGGGCTTTTGGCTTTCACTTTCTTCACATTTCATGAAATATTTCTTTCATTTGGACTCCCATGTCGTATTATCTTTATCCTCCTCATTTTTTTAATAATAGATATGATTCCCAACTCTTTCAATTCCTTAGACAAAGGAATTGCCTGCCTAAAAAAGTCTCAATATCTAATCACAATTTCTTCACATAGGAATATCAATAGTATTTTGGGGGATTATTTTTCTTTTCTGGAGTTGTCAAATATCAATGTTCCCAAACATTTTGAAGTCATTTTAATAAATTGCAAAAATCACATGTTAATTTCTACAATGCCCTCCAACATGTCTTAATGAGTGAGACTGGGTTCATGAAATAAGAATTGCACAGGACTCTCAAGCCTGCCTCATCTTGTACTGCATGGTTTGCTTTATTTTCCTCAGTATTTGGGGGGGAAGATTCATCTACATCCTTGGGGATGTCATACACATGTGTTTGGCATTTTTCATATGTACACAGCATGGTAGCATCAATATTTACTATGGTCTCAAAGTGGATCCAAGTTGGAGCTTCCAATATTTTCCATGGCTTGCACATAAAAGTCTTAGTCAATCATGCCTAATGAGGATGCTATAAATGATTGAAGACTAAGTTAATTTTATTTGGGGGAGCAGATGAGGCTACAACATCACTGAAATCCATAGTTTACATTTATCTATCTTGTCTTTATGGGATTCTATTTTACTAAATATATTTCCTAATCTTCCCTAATTCAGTTGGATGAATTGTTTGCCACTTGAGTAGGCCAGAATCAAAAAGTCATGAAAAGTTTGTTTAAGGTTTTTTGTTCATTCCTAGGGCTCATATCTATCCAAATGATTAATAGTGATAGGCCTGTAATGGCCACTTTCAGAAAAAACAACAAAAGCAAAAGGAAGCAATAATAAAAAGTTGTTCAAGGCTTCACTTAACTGAGATTTAGTTCATCACTAACAAGTTATCAAAATGCCTGCCATCATCATGCTAGTTTGTTTACATATGATTCTATCCAGCAACATCAATTTGACAGATTCTATAGATACAACTTCAGTAGAATGATTTGCATATTTTCTGTATCTCTGCTTATGACAAACTAATTTTCTCTTTTAGATAACATGAAATTTAATATTTATTAATATATTATTAGATTGTGTGGTTCTCAGTGTTTTTGAACAATAATTAATATAAGTAATGTTTTATAAAAGTGAAGTTCATGAAATATTTTAATCATTAGTTTAGAAACAGAAAATAATTCACATTTAAACAAGAAACATTAATATTTTCTAAAAAGTTGTCAAACTTTAATGTCAGATATGAGAAGGGCATTTTTTCTCATAAAAGCAAATTGGTGGATAATTACTATCTTTTTATTTAAAACACTACAGTTTCTCATTACAAAATATGTCACCATATGTATACAATAGAGCTCTTGTAGAACCTGCTTGATAATGAACTTATCAATGAATTGGGTATACTAAAGAGTGAAATTGTCAATATAAAAGAACTGTTTTAATATTCTTCATAGATTTTTCTTAAGACATAAACATAGAATAACTTCAATATAATAAGACAGAATTACTGCCAGGGAGCTGTTGAGGCTGAATGTGCTGTTGTTTCTGGAAATTGATTATTACTCTGGAGCCAAATATAGCTGGGATTTGTGTATGTCTACTCAGTGTATCATGAATGGGAAATTTAGCCAATCTATTGTTTATTTGATCAAGCTAGACAACTAATCTAGAAAATGCAGGGTTTTAGTGCCTCATTGAGCTTGACTGTTTCCACGGATCCTACTATGGGAGCACTGCCAAATCTGTATTTCATTTTGGGCTACAGAGAAAGCCCAAAGAAAAATGTCGGAGAGTTATTGTGTTGTGAGTTTTTAATCTTTTAAGTTTTCCACTGAAACTTGTTTCATTAAATGGGAGAAACCTGTCAGAGAACTGCCTCTGTAGTTTGTATTATTCTCTGCGATTTGTTGATCTGCTTTATGTATGAAACTCCCCCCTTGACGGTTTATTGTGCTTTCCAAGCCATAAGCTTTTCTGGTTATGTTTTGAATTTGTGATGACATTGTTTTGGTTTAATTTGACATCTAATGTATGTTTTAGATTAGTCTGATTCTCATTTAAAGTAATATTTAATAATAGCCTGAGAAGTTGAAAGTTCTTCCAACACTCATATGCAGAATAGTTACTAGAAATGCCAATTTATGCCACAAAAATGCTATTTATGCCTTCAGTATCTTCTAATTTGTTCTTTAAAAAATGAATATTTTGACTGGAGGCAGAATCTGTCCTTTTCCTTGGTGGAAAGTTATTTTCAAAATTTACCTTTGATCAGCTTCACAAATACTTTTTAAAATGGATCAGTTTTTGTATGATAATATGATTCTCAAGAATATAAATGTGATGTTCCATTTTGTGACATTTTCTTTTAGGAATAGAACATTATGGCTTGGCAAATGGAATTTTCTGAGCTTTTCAAAATCTTTCAAATTCATTTGCTTTATGTTGTTAAAGATTTTAGTTAAAACTAATTTTGTCTTTTTTTGGTGCTTTTTCCCCCCTGAGCACGTATTCTAGGACTTTTACATGCTATATGCACACAGGTTTTATTTAAAAGAAGTTTAAAATTAATAATAGTTTAAGTTTTTTTTTTTACAGTCCTTAACTCTTGATGAGAAAGTAAACTAGGATGTAGGAGCTGATATGAGATGATTAATTCAAGGTCATAGAGGGAAGCAAGAATGGGAATTGTGTATTCTTAATAGTCTACTAATCTTAACGAGCCTGCTCAACAGCTATGATTGATGGATTACACTTATTAAACACTTAGTGTCTATAGCAAATTGTCCCAGAACTTGGAATTTAGAATGAAATACAATGGACTTTACACATGCTATTTTCAAATAATTTTTAGCCAACGGACAAATAAAGATGAGCAGAGATGATTTTTCCATTTAAAAACCATAGACTAAAGTTTCCTAGGGTGCTAGACACTGCTGAAGATTGAGGAGGGAAATATGGTTGAGATAGAATGTGATTTCTATCCTCTAAGGTAAAAGACTACTCAAAGAGATAGCCATAAACCAACTGACTGCTTTAGAGGAAACAAGATAAGTGACAGAAGAAAGTAAATTATAAGTAAGAAGGAAATGTGAAAGGTCTATCTGTGATTACAGCATTTTGCCTATAAAAATGAAAATTCTACTTTATCATGTTGGTAAATTTACTGGTGATGGGGCCTACACTTTACACTGAATTTCCATCTTCTGTGGGACCTGCATGAGCCAGTAAAAGCCATCTTGGACATCCACAGTGATGTCTCCAAATAACTTAACCATCCCAAATACAAAAATATTCTCCAGAAAATACATTCAGCATTAGAAGTGAGTGACTATAATGCCGCACATTTTCTAGCCAATGACTCACTCCTCTCATATTAGAAAGCCCACAACTCACACGTTTTTGTTTTATGCACCAAAATTCTTTGTGTTCATTTCCAAATATCCAAGATTAGACTTTCATATCAAATGTCTGATAACAGTCAGTGAACATTTGATAATTCAACTGAGATACCTCACTAAAAGCCCTAAATTCAGGGATTGTTTTTTGAATAAGCTATGAGAAATGTATAATTAAAAATATGAAGTACAGAGTGATATATTTCACAGAATTAGCATTTTGACTACTTTAAAATATTTCATTGTTAGACTTTTCCAATTTATCTTATCTTTAAGGTTCCTGAAAGTTTAGTCACTCATGCCTAAAAGTATTACTAACCATTTCTGTCCTATCCTTTTTGCTATACTGGCAGCTCTGCTGTGCTCAGGCCAGATGAAAAGAGAACTGAGCTTGGTGTCTTCACCTGAATTCAAACCCAGCTTTGAAATTAATTAACAGTGTGATTTCTGACATGGAAAGTTTATCCCCTCTGAACATCACCTCTTCATCCATAAAATGTGGATGGAACCATTATTTTATAGGGTCATTATTATGATTAAATGAGTCACCACAGGAAAAGCAAACAAGGGAGCCAACTACAGCCAACAACTTTCTCCTGGTGCTCAGGCTACAGTGATTATTATTATTCCTTATTGGTACTGGGAATCGAACTAGGGACCTTGAGCTTGCAAGGCAGGCTGTAGAACCACTGAGCTAAATTCCAGGCCCAGCCTACAGTGATGTTAAAATGAATATATTCAAGTTAGCTGGTTCAGTTGTCATCCAATTTAAACAATATTTCACAACATTCAAGTGAAATGTCATTGTTTTCCTTTGACACAAAGTAAATATTTAATAGATTTTTGAATGAACAAATGACTAAGTAGGTGTGGAGAAAAACAAAACATCAACAAAGCCATCTTTTTGCTCTATATTAACAAGGAAAGTAACGTCAATCAAACTTCAAAAATAAATAGCTTACCATGTAATTCTCAAAGGTTGCAAAATAAATAGGTTATGTGTTATCTTATCCTCCAGAGATGCAAGAGTCAAGAAACGTGATGAGTTTGTGTCCAATCAAATTGCAGACTAATAAAGGATGATATTTTCCAGAACAACTAATGATGATTTAATATGAAACTAAATCAAAATTTTCATTTGTTTGATGTTTCTTTGGAGTCTCCAATTATCTGCTTAGTCTTCACTTTTAAAAGACCAGTTAGGAATAATACGTTGAGTTTTTTTCTAGGTAGCTACTAGAGCCCAACATGGTACTAGCCCTTTCATAGGATTATCTTTTTGATAGATTACAAGTTCTAAGCTCAAAATAAATCCAACAAATTTTAGGGATAGAAATCACAATCTCAAATTGACATAGAGATAAAAGATTCAGAGAGGTCAATCTATGCTCTAAGAGACAGAACTGAGAAGCAAATCCATGTTGTCCAATTCTGTAGAGCGCATACTTAACACTACACTCCATTGATTTCATAATCAAGACAAACAAGCTGGTGAATTTTTGGTTTCTAGGATTTTTTTTCATTTGAAGACAAGCCTCTCTTTGACAATACTGCAACTATGGGAGCTCACTCTAATTGCAGAAGATTATTGTTACCAACTTCCAATTTAGAGTGCCTATCATAATGACTATATTATCCATGATATAGTGTTTAGCTTGCTTTCGTACCTTAAAGGCCAAGGGTGATCATTTAATGTCACTTATTTCTCAAACAACTGCAACAATAGAAAGAAACCCTGTTTCAAATCCAAATCCAAATAAATCACAGAAGGCTAAATTGGCATAAAATATATTTACCATTTTATCTTAGATAAGATCATTCCAAGAAAAAAATTGCTGAAAAAGAAACAATTTTACACCTAACTTCCTATAATAAGCTAATTATTTCTTATGTGTTTAGAGTGTACTTAAGAAAGAGGGCAGTTAATTCATAAATCTTCAAGTGACAAAATAGACTTTTTTGTACTCAATCATTTAATAGCTTCTGGAAAAACATAAACTCTCCATGTGGCAAAATTGATGTTTACAAACTTCAGTCTCACACTTAAAATGAGCTAAACTACAACTTTCGTGCTCTCATCCTAAACAGATCCATGTCTTACCTCAAAACCCAATTATATGTAGGCATCCGCTGGACTTATGGGGAAAACAACAGAACTAAAGGAATTTCCGGAATGAGAAAGAAAAAATGGCAATTGTGTTATGATACCAAAAGTGAACAATAATTATCTTAATAGGAGCTTTGATATTGTGGAAGATGAAAATGTATCAGATTGCTTTGAGCATGTTGGTAAAATTTTATATGAATTAGTAATTTTCTGCAGCTCAGCTAATGGAGATGGTATTTGGATACAGAACATTTTAAATGTCAATACTGTGCTTCACACAATGCCTTGAATATAGAGAAACCTAGATAAGTAATTATTAAGTAAATAAAATAATTTAAAAACTAATTCAATGAAGTTGTTGTTTTTCTAAAAATGATTTTTCAGACTCTGTTGTGATGAGTTCTTTTTTCCATGGAACGTGTTTTCAATGTTTTACTCCTTTATGTGGCAGAAAAGTCTCATTTTGTTTTGTTTTGTTTTGTTTTGTTTCTGAAGTTTGCACATGTTGAACATCTGGATGTTGTAGCATCAAAGTCAGTTGACACAGCAGGCCAATAGACGCTATTTTTGCTCATAACCAAATGAGATGCATGATTGCTTTTTATCAAGCTTCTTCTTAACTCAGTAAGTAGAATCAGTCTCTGATCAATAAATAACAAATCATCTGTTTCATGAATCAGACCTGTCAAAGCAAAGCAGAGCCGCGTGCTGGGTTCTCTTCTCTTTGCTTGTTTGGGGCTGGAAGCATCTGGTTAATAAAAAAGCCTTCTTATGCTTTTGACAGTTGTTTGGATATTCCATTTCAGCACTGCACAAGTTTACTGGTTATTTAGACTTGTTATCATTCCTCCGCCCTTTCTCCTCTGTCTGTACCTTTGAGCCGCGCTTTGCATCTCATGTGAAAAGAAGAAAAAAAAATGAGTACATAAAAGGAATGTACATAAATGGCTAATCAGTTGCCTATTTGATTTTCTTTTAGTTAAATCTTAACTAAAATCACTATATTTCTTCTACCTGTATGCAGCTTCCTACCAGTGAAATAATTAATATGAATCAAGTGATAATAACTCCTAAATTCTTCTCAAATTGTTCTTCTTTCACTTTATTCCTTTGCAAATAATGATAATAAAAATGACAGCTAACATATATAAATACCCTTCTCTGCAGCCATTGTTTTTGGCTTTCAACTTCTTTTTGGGGTTAGAGACACAGGTCAAAGGTAGAGGACTTGCTCAGAATGCTCAAGGCACTAGAGTCAATTACCAGCACAGCAAAATAAGTAAGTAAATAAATTAATTTAACTTTTAATTTGTGTAAAATCTTTTGACATCTCGGCATTTGAAAGACAAAAACCAGAAGTTAAATTGTTTGCTAAGTTCACTGATATAACATCAAGACCTAGAAAGTCAAATTCTAGATCCCACACTAAATCACTGTGGCTGCACATCCACTTTTTCTATCTATATAGTAAGTCCCGGACTTACAAACACTCAAGTTGCGAACTTTCACAGATATGAATGGACATAGCATTATGAACATCCCTGGATGCGAACAAATCACAGAAGTGGCTCACATGTCTGCTGGACACTGTCACAGTTGTGCTGCTGTGTGCCCACTGTACAGTGCGACAGTGCCCAACAGGGGAGTGCTCAGTCAGAGACCAGGGTGTCTGGAAGCAAGAGGAAAGCAGTGGCCATGTGGAGGAGACTGCTGGGAAGCACAAAGCAATTACCACGGAAACAAAGGAGAAAATAATTGAGAGATTGGACCGAGGTGAAAAGATGGTAAATGTTGCTCCTTCAGCTCCCACCAACCCTCTCTCTTTCTAGTAACTCTCTTCCTGTCAGTTCACTCCATCTAATTCCCATATGCCAATTGTACTGTACTATACCATTTCATGGTAACTGTAAAATAATTTATTTATGGTATTTGTGTGTGTTCTTTTTTTATGCTTTACATTGTATATTTGTGTCAAAGATGTCCAATGGCCAGATTAGTTTAAGAAATAATCCACTTATTCTAATTCCAATTCATCCAGCCTTTATGGGTATGGTATCTACTCAAATATATCTTATTTACTCTGGAGTGGCTCCCTACTTCATGCATGCACAAATTCTGACATACTATAAGGCAAACTCTTTTAGGGGAAGACTAAACTTAGGAACTTCCTTAATAACACTGCTGCACCTTCTAACAGCAATTCACCAGATCTATGATTAATAAGAATTTATGTGACATTTACACTGGTTTTTATTGCTATGAAAGATCCTGGATATTGTAAGTAGTTTGAGTTGTTTGTTCTATGTGAATTCTACCCCACATGCTAGTCTTCTCAAGCATTTCTAAATTAGAGATATATTAATGAGTTATTAAATAAAACCATTTTACAATGTTAATTCAGTGATTAAGAATAGAAGTGGATGAATCTGTATCAGTAAATTTCCATTATTATGAGTGTTTGATATTATTCACTGTCTGCTGATGCACTAATCTTTTCTTTTTTTCTCTCCTCCAATTCATTCTATAGCTTTCTAAGTTTGATTTTCAAACATTTTACAGTTGAAATTTGAATAACTTGTTCCCCTGCTTTATTTATTCTGGATCAAAAGTAAGTCTCTTGCAAATACAATGATTTCATTTTGTCTAGAGTGTATCTTTTTTTCTTCTTTCTACCATATCTGTACTCATTTCTCTTTCCATGTTTCATTTCATATCTCTCCAAAATCTTTCCTTAAAATACTTCCTTCCAAGAATTCAACTGTAAACAATGGGTTGCTATTTGGAATTTACACATATGCGTATGTAATAGAGTGGCAGATAAGATCACAGACTTGGGCCGAACTATCCCCTCAGCTGTGTGACTCTGGGCACCTTATGTTACTTTGGTTTGCACCTCTTCTCTTCTAAAGTAGGGTTAAAATACTCACCAAATGGAATTGTACTGAGATATAAGTAAGCTATTTTTTAAAGGTTTAAAAAACTTGACACATTATAAAGGCTAGGCACTGTTTGCTAAATGAATAAATAATGTTACCTTTGTATTGAGAGTTTATTTGAAGCCTTCTATTTGCTTACAAACTAAGCTTCTTAATACTTCTACAGAATGATTATATTGCTTTATATTTATTACACTGTAAATGAAAAAGAATAAATCTAAGTGAGGACTTAGGGAACAAATTTGATTTCTCCCTGTCATTCTTTCACTCCAATACTCTTACTCTCCAATTAAACAGCTATTTTCTGAGGCTATGAAAAAATCATCTTTCCTTCATAGTTTTATCCAGTATTCTACTTCAAGATGAGCATTTAAGTTACATACACCTGTGTTTCTATACTTAAGAGTGTTTATTGTATATGAATTTTGATTTCCCCAATGTCTTTTTGACTACAGAGCTCAGACAGGCTTTGGGATTAAACACTGTGTTATATGAACTCTGACAAGAGCTAATTGTACCTGGCACTTGCTTCTTGTCTTGTTAGCTTCCTGGTTTTGGCATCAATAGGGTTGTCTTCTTTTCTGTGAATTTAATCCATCTTTGTAGACAACACAACACAACTATTTCCTGCTACTTATTATTCTTTGAACTTAATTTATTTCTTATTAAATTTGGCTTCTGCCTCATTCATTCCATTCACTGAGTCTCCGTATAATAAGTCACTTTAAACAACGTCATAGTCATATGCTTAAATAATAAAAACTGCTAGTTTTCTTCTAAGTCATAGAAGTTACCTGCTATTCTTTTTTCTTAATTTGGAAACTTCAGAGTTAAAGCTGATCCCAAATGGCATTTACAGAGCAATTTCACACAAATGACTCATGGCAGGTGCATAAATATGCACTCTCTTCACCCAGCTCAATGTGCCATAGCCCATTTTTCTTTTCACTTATAGTGATGCTTTTCTACCAAGCCAATTTGTTCAGTGTATCTTCATTTAGTCAGAGACAGAAATTTCTTCCTCAGTTGTCTGGGTCAATGTTTTTCAAGAGAATCCTTGATTTTTTTTATTCACTTCAAATTTATTATATATTTTATCTACATTTGAAAAATTTAAAGCAACTCTTTCCTGTAAGTTATAAACACAAGCATTATTGTCACACTGTAGTTTTTAGGCATGACATGCTGTTTATAAAATGAGCTTATGAATATTTAAAAATTATATTAAAGTCTAGAATCTAGTAAAGATTCTATAGTTGGCATTGTGTTCTGAAAAAAGAATATAATCGATAAACCGATACATTAAAATAAAAAAAAGATACATTAAAATAGCAGTCAAAGCCAGATAGTAAAAAGATTACTAAAAATATCATACCTTTAAGCCTTTTTGGGATGGTATGTTTAATCTTAAACCGTGTATCTTCTTTTTCTAGTATTTTAAATTCACCTGGATATTCCTATTTTTTCTCCACAACTAACATACTCTACATTTGTCTAATTTCTTTTGTCCTATCATGATAAAGAATTTCAAAATGTCAAAAACTTTAAAGAATAAGTTAATAAGCTCTGGGGTACTAACACTAAGCTTTGTAAAATTTTAATATTTATCATGTTTTCTGTACATTTTTTAAGAAAAAATTACAGACACATTTATAATTTATCATTTGTCAATAATCCCAGTTCTCTTACTTTCTTCTTCCGCACACCAATTAACCTGAACTTAGTGAATTATATTCCCATATGTGTGCATATTTAGCTTTACCATTTATATGTGCAGTCACAATAATTGTTATGCTTGGTGATATTCATGGTATGTTCATTATTTATTGTGTTATTTCAAACTTAGATAAATTACATAATACTAAATGTGTTATTTTATACATTTTTATTATTCAACATTTTATTTGTGATCTTTACTCATGTGTACACAAGCAGCCCTAGTTTGTTTATTCTAATTACTTTTTATGATAGTTGATTGTATTCATTATCCTTTGTTACTTAGGGGCATTTGTTTTTTGCAGGAAGCTCTGCAGTAACAGAAGTCTGCAGATACTAAAGTCCCACATATAAAAAGGGGTAATGCTTGTATATAACCTATGTATATCCTCTTGTATACATTAAGCGATCTCTAGGTTACTTATAAAACATGATATAATGTAAATGTTATGCAAACAATTGTTACACTGAATTGTTTAGGGAATAGCAACAAGAAAAACATCTATGTATTTTTTTTTTCCTAGTTTCATTCTACAGTTGGTTGAATCCATGGATGGGAACTCATGAGTACAGAGCCCAGGCTGAATATGCATTTACCACTGTTTATATATTCATTTTCCTATTCAGAAATAATTGTTATTAATTTTGACCTTTATAGGTCACGTCATAATAAATGTTCTTACTTGTGTTTCCTTGTAGAAATGCTGCACTATCATTTTGCTAATTGCGGTCTTATTGAGTTGAACATGTACAGCAGTCCCCTTAATCTGTAGTTTCATTTCCCTTGATTTCAGTTACCCATAGGCAACTGTATTCTGAAGTAACTAAACAGAAACTTCTCCAAATAAACTATTAATAAGCTTACAATTGTATAGTTCTCTGAGCTGTGCAGTGAAATTTCACACCGTCCCACATGCTCTCACTCAGCAAGAGCCCTCTCTCTGTCCAGCATACTCATGCTATCCACACTTCCTGCCCACCATCTTCCTAGGTATTGTCCCAGGGCCACCTGAGCAGATGTCCTTCTTCTGAAGTATCAGAAGAGCAACAGTAGCTTACAGCTTTTATCACTGTGTCAACAGCATTTAGCTCATCCCTTATCACGTAGAGTTACCATCTTACGTGACGACTAGAAGTAGGCTGAATATAGTGTTATTACACTCTAACTTTGAGGAAGAGCTTATTCACAAAACTTTTGTAACTTGCGATATATTGTTATAATTGTTTTTTTATTATTTTTTGTCACATTTTTATTCTGCTTAATTTGCAAAGAAAACTTGGACTTACGAATGTACATATAAGAAAAGAGTACCACCTGCAATTTCAGGCACCCACTGTAGGTTTTGAGATTCAGTTATCTGAAGTATAAAAATCAACGATTATGCTATACTCTGTTATGCCGTCATAACAATTCAATTTCCATTTTTGTCACTCCAGAAATAAATTCCATACCTATTAGAACTCCACCTCCACAATGCCTGGTAAGCCCCAGGTAAGTGTTAAACTAGATTTTTCTCTCTAAATTTACGTGTTCTGGACATTTCATATTAATGAGGTCAAATTATATGTGACTGGCTGCTTTCAGTTAGCATATCTTCCATGTTTATCCATGTCACAGCATATGCCAGTACTTCCTTCCTTTTTATTGCCAAATACTATTCCAGTGTATGGATACTCCACAATTTGTTTATCCATACACTGTTGATAGACGTCAGGGTTGTTTTCAACTTTGTGTCGTAAATTGCTCCTACACAAGTGTTTTGGGTAGATCTATGCTTTTATCACTCTTGTGTGTATTCCTATGAGAGAATTTTCAGGTCACATAGGAACTTCATGTTTAACATTTTGAGGAACTACTAGCCTCTCTTCTAATGTGGCTGGATAATTTTATAGCCCTATTAGCAATATGCTATATTAGGATACTAGCTTTTCTACATCCTTATATTTGTGTTCTGTTTTTTAAATTATTGTAGCCTTTTTAGTAACTGTGCAATATTTTGTCATTGCTTTGATTTATATTGTATAATAAATAAAGATATTGAACTTTTTAAATATATCATTGGTAGTTTCCATGTCCTTGAAATATGTCTATCACATATTGTTTTTTCATTAATTGCATTGTTTTTCATTTGATTAGTAGCTTTTATGATTGACAAAACATTTTCACACATTTTCAATACACACTGATTATGGGACACATAATTTGCACTCAGGTTGTGGGTTGTCTTTTGACTTTCTGGTTAAAGTGTTCTTTAAAGCTCCCAATTATTTAATTTGATAAAAATCTAGTTATCTAGTTCATCATGTGTGCTTTTGGTGTCATATCTAAAAAAATCACTAACTTGGGGTAACAAGATTTACTCCTGTGTTTTCTTCTAAGATTTAGATAAAAATCATTTTAGCACTTTAACCTTTATGTTTATGATCTATTTTGAGTTCATTGTTATCTGTCATACAAGATAGGAGTCCCGTTTAACTTTTTGCATGTTAATAGATTATGTGTTTCATTGTTCCCTGTGCTTTATCTAGAGTGCTTAGTACATTTATACTTAATATAAATACGGAGAAGTAAGAATCATATCTATTTTTTTGCCAATTGTTTTCAGTATTTGTTATATTTCTCTTTCCTCATTTCTTTTTTGTGTGCAATAGATATTTTGTAATGCACTACTTTTATTATATTTTTCTCTCTTTGTGGCTTGTTTATATTTTGGTGTTTGAGGATTAAATCAACACAAATAATTTTAAATTAAAAGAACATACTGTTAATTAGTGCTAACTTACTTTCAATATTGTACAGAAGCTTTGATCTTATTTTCTTCCTTTGTACTATCACTGTCTTATAAATTATATGTGTAAATGTTATAAGCCCATCAATATAGTTTTATAAATATTTCTTGTGTTGATATTGTTTTTAAATCAGAAGAAACATTATAAACAAAAATATATTCATGCTATCTTTGATATCTACAAATGTAACTCTACTAGATTCTTTACTTCTTTGTGTAGATTTGAATTGCCACCTACTGCTTTTTTCTAGCCAATCTATGAAACTCTTTCTCATATTTCTCACTGAACACATCTATGAGTGATAAATTCTGTGTTTATCATTTTGAAGGAGAGTTTTGGTGAAGAAAGAATTCTTGGGTGGCACGCGTTTTTGCAGCCTTTTGAATCTGTCGTCCTGCTTCCTTTCAGGCCTTTATGTTTTCTGATGAGAAGTCAATGGTTAGCCTTACTGCAGCGTCATTGTATATGTCTTTTTCTCCACTGCTTTCCAGTTTCTCTCTTTCACGTTGGTAAATTGTCTGTGATTTGCCAAGGTGTGAATATCCTTAAGGTTATTCAACTTCAGGTTTGTTGAATTTCTTGGATGTGTAAAATGATTTTTCAAAACACCGCATTTGTAAAGTTGAACTCTAATGAATTTTTCATTTTATTTATTGTACTTTTCACTTCAGGATTTGTATTTGGTTCTTTTGTAATTCCTACATATTTATTGATATTCTATTTGATAACATTGCTGCTATAATTTCTTTTAATTCTTTAGACGTAGGGTTTTTTTGCTCTTTGATTATGTTTATAAAGCAGATTTAAAGTCTTTATCCAGTAAATTCAACATCTGCATCCTTCTGAAACACTTTCTATATACTCTTTCTGCCTCAGAGTATGGATTAGATTTTATTTTAAAACTATAATGATTTTTTTGTTGAGAGCTAGATATTACAGATATTTTAGATATTATAAACCTCTGAAGATATAATCTTTTCTACTCTAGGGCTTGGTATTATTGTTGTTTTACTATGTTTGTTGCTGTTGTTTGTCCAGTTTTGACTTTCTTGGATTACGATTGTACAATATGGGCTCCTTGTAAGGTAAGGTACAGACACTAAAGCCTTGGCTTGGCTAGTTTAGCGACCAAGAAAAGGCCTGTCAGATTATATTAGATAGCCTTGAACGAGTAAGTCTTTCACACTTTGGTTGAGGTGTTCTGTTTGTTGGAGTTCAGCACCAACCGAAATTATATAACTCACCTTATTCTTCCCTTTCTGAATGGGAAAAGCCTAAAGATCAGCCAACGCTGACAGATTGAGACCCTGTGTCCTTTCCTGGGCACACACTAAGCCCTGCATATGTGCATATCTTTCTGGAATTCCAGAAATGTGTCAGAACTTTTCAAAGCCCTAAAGACATCTTGTTCCCCAGGATTTCCTTTTAACATTTTAGCCAGTCTCCCTTTACCTGAAACGGTATTGCAGCCTTAGGCAGCTGCAGTGTTAAACAATTTTTGCTTAATGTTTTCTACAAACACTCTGGGGATAGGTCTTTTCCTGCGGAGGAAGTTCCCAGACATATCAAATAATGACAAAATATTGTAAGCAGCATTTTTCAGGGAGCTGAGAAAAAGGTCAAATAGTGGTTGTACTGTGGAGATGAATCAGTTTGAGGTGTAAACCTGTCTTTCCTCTCACATATTTGCATAGCTTCTCATTTTCACAGCTACTGTAATTTCAGTGCTGCTGGTTTTCAAGAGTTCTGCAAAGCTGGGAAGAGAATGAATGCTGAGGTGGAGTTAAATGTCACAAACTTAAGTAGAAGTTTTTCTTGAAAAAAAAAACATTCAGATTTTTCAAGTCTTTGGGTAATTTCTACAGTTTGAAAATAAGTTTTAATAAATTTTGCTTAATTTTTTTGTTTTTTAGAAAGGTATCCCAGACTTTAAACATCACTAAAGATTTTTACTAAAATGTCCATATTGGAAACAGCCCTTGTTCATAGTCAATAGCACTTCTTCAGCAACCAATAAGAAAAATAGGTATAAAAACATACTCACAGCCTTTAACAAACTTAACATTGAATTAGTATAAATATAACCCACTGGAAATGTTAAATAATAAAGAAAGGACACATGCAAAAATCAAAACACAAACTCATGTGCACACACACACACACAATCTACCAATCTTGTATGTTTAAACTAGACTAACATGGACACAGAAATAGTTTACTCCAGTGTTGCTTAGTGTGAAATCCAATCATGATCCAAGACAAATTGAGATGATAACAAGTGTCACAATACACCAAGGGAAATTTCTGTCCTGTTATTAAAACTAAAATTTAGTTAAGGGAAGGCAGGGGAATTGGGAAAAAACAGGAACCAAGAGAAATTATGTAAAGGTGCAAATCTCCAATGATGAATGTCATTGTATTGTATACCTAAAATGTGCCAGTAAAATTAATTTTTTAAAAAACGAAAATATCATAGACCTACAAATTGTTCAGAATAGAGATGACTACTTGTGGAACTTGTAACTATTGGCATTTTGCACAAATGTTCCTGAGTTCAGGTACTAAGTCTTATGATTTCTCCTCACATAGTCACTGTTTCTGGTATGTAACATAGCTGCCACTGGGCAGCCCAGAGAACATCAGGAGGTAAAGAAGCAATTTTCAATGGAAATCACAAAGGAATTTTATTTCAGACAAGAGAATGAGGTTTTACCAAGTAAACCACAATTCTGGCCTCATGCTATTATTCTTAGCTATGACACTGTAGTATTTTGCCAGAAGAAAGAGTCAAAATACAGGTATCAGTTATATCAAGATAATTTAAATGTACATTTCATCTAATATTCATTTTGCTACAACCTAACGTACTATATTCCTGGAATCATCCAGTTCCTTATGCTTGTTCCAAACTTCCTTTCCACTCAAATCAATTTTAATCCAATCATTTCCCAAATAAAAATACCATCTTTTTAGTTTTTAATATTTTTCATCAATCAGGATATCTATGTGTTATTTAAATATAAACATACATTTTAAATATATTTTAAACAGTTAAAGGCCTAATATAAATCCAAATTTTGTTCAGAATAATTACTTTATAAAATTAATAATAACAAAACTGGTTTTTATCCTATGTGGGTGAATTATGGACCTGTTTTGTTAGAATCAATTATGTATTGTTTATTTGATTTTATATTTTTAGTTATATCATAACTTATAATTAATGCCCTTTAAAACATCTGGCAGCCTTTTTTACTTTGCAGAGCTTTTAAGAACTAATCATGACCATGAAGTTATAGAATTACAGAATTCAAAAGGTTCGAGACTAGGTATTCTAATTAACTCATTTCTCTATGAAGTACCGATACTCAGAGAGCTAAACATACACGCCCAAGATCATATCCCACTTTTTTCTCTCTCAAATACAACCTAATAATAATATGATTATTTTCAAAAATTAATTACATTTATTCATTAAGTTATTTTTATTAACTTTGAAAAAGCTTGAAGGGGAGCTATTTAAATGATACTGGTTTTCTTTCCTTAAAGAGCCTTGGAATTAGACTGGAAGAAAGCCATTTATAAAATTGTAGTCAAACTAATTTTCAAATAGTTAAGAACAAAAATAGGCTGCATGACCATGAGATTGCAGACGACTGTGGATCACCTAACAGATTTAAATGCTGCTCGGACAACATTGAGTATTATTACGCAGGAAATTTCAGTTATATTCACACATTTATCTCTCAAGTCTATGAATATGGTTCCTTACATATCAATAAGAACTCTTCAGATAGAATTAAAGTCAAAAAGTTTGAGACTATGTTGGTTTATCTGGATGGACTTAATCTTACCAGAAGTCCTTAAATGTGACTATAGAAAACAAGAGATATAGTGACATGAAAAGAACTTGATAGGTAGCTGATTTTGGAGATGAAAAAAGAAACCATAGGCCAAGGAGTGCAAAATGTAAATTCCCATTTTGTCAACATGGCAGGCATGTTGAGTCATTACATTTACTCCAGATTAAATTCTATTTAACAACTAAACACTCATTGGAAACCTAATTCCAAAGTAAAACAAAAAGATAAAGTAGTTTAGTGTTGGTAAGTATATCATTGACAAATATAATTGTTTCAGTTGGATCCTTTAAAAAATATATACAGTATGATGTCCGAATTGAACTAATATTAATATAATCAAAAAATCTTAGACAACGTAAAGCATTATAAGTATTCGCCTTCCTGCTTTATTACTGGGTTTTATAGAAAGTTCTGTTAAACTAGTATCAAAAACAGTTCAATGTTTGCCCAGGCAATCCTTGGTTTGCCATACAGATGACGCTATGCTCTTGAACACATGGTAGGCAGCTTACAAAGTCTGGAGAGATGCATATGCCTTGCCCTGTACTCCTGATCCAGTATGTGTTCTACAGATGAGTTGGCTCAGAACAACACTTTTTGCCTTTTTCAGGTGGCATTTCCAAATATTTGAGTATAAGGGTGATTTTGTTTAAAGGGCTAATTTGTTCATTTGAAGTTAAAATGTTCACATTTTATTTATTTTTTTCCCCATTAAGTTTATTGGTATATTTTCAGCATAAAATACAGTTACATTCATCATTGGGATCTTGTACCTTTACATGAGTCTCTTGGTTCTTATTTTTTTCCCCTTCCCTTGCCCTCCCTTCACCCCCTC
>NW_004624742.1:14852523-14873848 GCF_000247695.1 Heterocephalus glaber | reverse complement strand
GCCTGGGATGGAGCCAGGGAGCTTCCTTACATGTGCTGGGACCAGCTGAGCTTCTCTGCCCTAGGAGCCTGGGATGGAGGTGAGGAGCTTCCTTCCGGGAGCTGGGACTGGCTCAAAATGTTCATATTTTAATGAGTATTCTTATTTTGTTCTATGAAGACCTACAAAGAGAAGGTATTAGAGAGCTGAATGTTTCAAAATTGTGTAATTTGAAGTTCCTTTCTCTCTTCTTGTTCAACAGAACTACATTGACTGATGGTCTAAGTGGATAGATGTATGACACTTCATGCCAAGCTATTGGTCTCCTTCAGTCTCCTTTGATCTATTTTCCCATCTTTCTTGTAACCTTCGTGAACAGTTGAATGATGTGTGGAAATTGAGTTCATCCTAAAATCAATGCCATTGAGTATGCTAGGTGATCTCTCAAATGCCATAAAAAAGGGGAAAGCTCGGAGTGTCATTACCAATAACACTGTATATATTGCATCTAGGAGTATTTAAATTGTGCTAGATTTTATTACAAATTTGAATGCAGCTAAAGAATTATAATTTAGCCTACAACCTACAGATTATTATTAAAATGGCACAGTTTACATTGTTTTTCCTAACATTTACAATAACACTTTGCATATTCAGACCAATTTTCTCCTAATGGTCACATAAGGCTTTATCAATATTTACTCCCATACCTCACTCCCTATCCACCTGTGAATAGTTAGTGAAATGAAGACATTATTTTAACATTAAAATTTCAAAGTGAACTGGCGGGAGGGGATAAAATATAAAATGATTCAATATATTTATGTAAAGTGATCTATACATTCACTCATTTTCTTTTTTTAAAATTATTTTATTTTATTCTTTTGGTACCAGGGATCGAACTCAGGTCCTTGCACTTGTGCAGCAGGCAGCAAAACCACTGAGCTAAATCCCCAGCCCCATTCACTCACCTTCTAAGTTATAGAGCTACTTTATAATAGACAATTAAGTTATAAAAAAGAAATTTTTGGTTCCTTATCTGTAACAGTTGGCACTAGAAGAGAGTTTAGGTACCAACACTGACTGGGTAAGGGAAGCATGGCTGACGATCTTAACAAGAGGGGAGTGCTGGGCAATTTGAAAGAGACATACTTTGCTTTTTTCAAAATTAAAGCTGTTGCTTTCCTTCTTCCCTCTCCAGCATTCTTCACATCTTGTATGCTCCAAGATCTGAAACTTGAGTGTAACATCATCACAGCATGCATGCTCGGTGACCTTAGTTACATTCTCTGTATTTAACTTTCTCCCTCCAGAGTGACTGAGAGTTCAGATCCACTCAATCACAAAACTATGCCTTCAAATATATTTCTGTTTTCAAACTGCTATTGAATTGTATTCATAGAAAGAAGCTGCAAATGAGAGCTTTCATAGAAAGTTTGAAATGGCCAGGAGCTATTAATGCCTTCCCTGGAAGCATGTGTACCACCTGCTATGGTTTGATTCTGTCTGCCAAAAGCTTAGGTGTTGGAGCCTTAATTCCTAATGTGTCAGTCTTGAGAGGTGGGGCCTAAAATAGGGGTGTTACCAGGGAAGGCTTCACTCTCAGCAATGAAATAAGGCCATTCTTGCAGGTGTGGTTCAGTTCTTACAGGATTGCCTTTGTTATAAAAGTAAGCTCTTTGGGGCCGGGGATTTAGCTTAGTGGTTTCTGTGCCTGCCTCTCAAGTGCAAGGTCCCGAGTTTGATCCCTGGTACCAAATAAATAAATAAATAAATAAATAAAAGTAAGCTCTTTTGCATGTGAACACTTTCATCCTATCACTATGACACAGCAGGAAGGCCCTTGTTGGAACCCACCACTGTGTTCTCTGAACTTCTTAGCCTCCAGACTGTGAGCTAAATAAAATTCTTTTGTTTATAAATTTCCTGGCCTTTGGTATTATATTCCAGCAACAATCAAAACAAGAACAAAACAAAAAACAGACCAAGGTACCACCCAACTTTAATTTCACATATTTTGGTATATTTGTGGTTGTTTTAACATTTGCTTTGGGTTAATCAGGATAGAAGCTCTATCAGAGTATGGAGAAAAAGATGTTAAATAGAGGTAGAAAACCACTGTGGTTCTGGCCTTCCTATTCTTTTCTTTTTATTTTGTTTGGTTACAAATAGATGCTTTGTTTCAGTTCCAGATTAGTTTGGTAATGTTGCCATGATTAGCAAAGAAAGTTTTAAAGTGAAACCCTCCAATTATCATATTTTGTAGTTTTTCATCTTGTCCAAGGATTATTCTCTTGTTTCCCCTTATCCAAATTTGGTTTCTTAGAGAAATAGTATCTTAGAAAGTTGGTTTGGCATGCAGTTATTTACTCTTCATGCATTTCTATGGAGAGGCTTTTATTTTCTAGGCACTCAAGATAAATAGAACACTGTTTTTGTTTTAAGGTTGCTTAAAATAATCGTGTCGGTTATTAAAAAGATGGAGAAAAATGGTATAAACAAAATATCTTCAAATTTATTTTAAAAAATTAATTTGTAGACCAGAATCTAGTTTTTGTTTTATTTGGAAGGGGGAATTCTATCTCAAAATATGGAGAAGATATTATGAGAAAAAACTATTTCATACTTATTAGGCATAGTGAAATGGGAAGTTCCTATATGTCATCGAATATTATAGAAGTGGTGCTAGAACATTTTTTAATGATTGAGTCACCAAACACATGGTGTTTTATTGGTCTTCTTATTGCACACAACACAAGTTAATATTTTATGGGTTTCTAGTAAACTTCTGGGCAAGATTTCAAGGAATGGTGCAAGTGTCAGTACCCAAATACTTTCATTACCAAAACTGGTACTGAAAGGGAAGGATCGGACAGCAATGGAGTCAAAGTAATCAAAACTCCCTGTTGGAAGTTGATCTAAGGAAAATTCCAATTAATAAAATAAATAAACCAAATTATCCACTAGAATGACCATATTTATCAGTATCTCTTTCCTCACCTCTTATGATGATGTCACCATAAATGTTTTCACTTATATCAGGTTAAATGTCACAGGGTGAAGTATGTAGCAAAATTATTAACTCATTTTCATGTCAATATGTGTTTTAAGAAACAGTATGCTTTAAAATACAAAAGTCTTTCTTTCATGAATGCATTTTAAGCTAAACTAGAGAAGTAAACAAATGAACTCACTGAAGAGAATTTTCAAGATTCTGTAGGTAGTAACTACATATGCAAATAATACTTAAGTTTTAAGAAGGTGGGTATCCTTCACAGGGTGAATCAAAATTATTCCCAATTATATGTAAGCCTCAGATAAAGGAAGATATTTCCCATCTAAATTCTCTATACAATTATATCAATTCTCAGTTTTATTTAAGGGCATCAACCTGACTTTTCTGAACTGAAAATAGTTATTATAATAGAAAATGGAAACTTAAGGTAGTGTTACATTTACTGTGATGGTCTTTATTTCAGGCTTCTAGGAATGGAAAACTAAACTCAATATTTTACTTGTAAGTCTTCAGACTAACATTTTAAAAGTACTGTTTTCACTTTTGCTAAATATTCAAGCTTGCTCCAGATATATAGGGTCAGAATTTTCTCATTCTTTTACAAATATACTAAGGACATTTCTTTAATATTTCTTTATTTGAATGTCATTGAATTTAAATATGTATTTATTTTATGTTTAGAGTGACCTATTTTTAATACCAAAACTAAATCTTGGCATTGTCCACATGAACAATGCAATATTTTTGTTGTTGCCCTTCTTTTGGGATGGCTTCCAGAAATTGGAAGCCTGCTACATTTTTCACTCTGATTCAATATGAAAAACTTACATTGAAGAAGAAAGTCTGGCATGGAAGATTTTCCTCAGTGTATGATCATACTCTTATTGTATTCATGAATCTGTAGATCGGACTCCAGTATGAATGTTTCAAATTTTAGAACATGTTGGAACATTCTCAGTGCTACCAGCTATTCTGGAAATGTTTTTACAACTGTGTAGGCATTAACAAAGCTTATGGGGTCTAGAAGGCCGTGTCTGAAGAACATTAAATATACACCATTGGACCAGTGATCTGTTCTTTCCAATTTCATTTTAATCTTCCACTTCATCCAAAAGCTTCAACTTTAGGCCTACTTACATTTTCCTTTGTGATTGAGAAATAGTCTTTCACTTTCTTCTATATTTACTAAAAAATACACATTAATATTATGATGTCCATTCGACTGAAACGTTGAATATTTTGAAGATTGATTTGTGCCTGTGGAAAATGCTTTGGCAAGGATATAGATATGGCAACTTTTTTTTCATTTGTGAAAAAAAAATTTTTTTTCATTTCATAACCTGCAAACTACAGAGTTGAATATAGGCCTGACTGAGATATTTGGCAAAGCAATATACGCATCACTTCTTCCCTTTCAAATTTATTTTCCTTTAGCAATTTTTTAGAACAGCAGCTGAATTCTGAGTGTAGTAAGTGGCAAAGGAGGAGCAATGGTGCAACCTCCTTCCTATCCCATGAAACAGAACCACAGTCCTCCACTCTTCAAGGCGCTGCCAATGGTCTATTAAGGCTTTCTTCCACTAACAAGCAGTGTGATGTCTGGCAGAAATGCTGTGAAATGGAATTTTCTCCATCTCAGTGTGTTTCCAATGTTATTTTAGCACCAAATTAATATTTTAAAGCCCTTATAAATTGGTCCTTAAAAGCAGCTGTCCAGATCTCTTGTCTCTTAATTAGTATATGGCAGTATAACAGAGCGAAAAGAGCACATATTTTAGGATCAGTTACCTTGGCCGGAAAAGCAAGTTCTGCCACAAAAAAAGCTGATTAGTCTTAGAAAATACCTTAATGTTTGGAGTTGATAGTGACCCTTATGAAGAAATGCTCAGTAAAGATTTTATGGTGAGATGATTCATTGACTCAAGGTGGCTTTTTATAACAAAGAATAAGAGGATGTATGAAACACCCCGGGTTTGAGGAGGAAATTAAGAATTTCTTGATTAATGGAGGCAGGAGCCAAAGAGAAATAAGAGTTACTTGGAAACAAACACTAAGCAGTAAAATGAGTCTGGTTATAAACCGGTTAAGAAACATTTTGTCTTCATATACAAGTAATTTTGATGGAGAAAGGAGAAGAATAAAGCAAATGAGAATAAAGAAAAGGGATTTTTGATTAACCAAAGCTATGGGAAAAGGAGATCACTGATGAAATAAAATCTGGACAAAAATGGATTCATTTCAAACTGAATTTAATCTCAGTTAAATGGTTAGGCTTCATTTAGGAGAACTGATAATTTTCATATGGTTCCCAATCCCCTATTTAAAGGGTCATGGTCAAGATAACAAATATTTACATCAGTTTAGCCTAAATAAATCCTGCTATCATTTGATTCACATCCCTAGATATTTTAGTTTTTATTTTCTCCTTAATAATAAAATTTTGATTTTGGACCCAGAAAACACACATTACAGTTGAACATAGGTCTGGAGTTCAGGAGAAATTTGTGAAACTTCTGAGTGTGATTTGGTGGCTGAGCACTAATGAACTGTGCAAGGAAGATGATAATTTGCAAATACTGGGTCTCTGGAAAGGTTCCTTCTTGTAGGTAGTTTTTTGCTGATAATAAATGAAGCCACTGATCCTTTAATGAAGGGGAAAATGGATAAAAGAGTGTCAAAAAGTGACATGTATTTTAGAAGATAAACTGAGACAGAAAGCATAGAAAAAATGTTAGGAAAAACCACAAAAACAGATTATACTATTTAAGGGAAAAATATTTAACTTAATCAATAACATTAAATATGTTAAACAAATAATACTGTAGAAATTTAAAATATTAAAATGCTAAATATTCTTAAGGCAATCACATAGAGTTAAACTACTATAAAAATTTTCAGTGTACATGTCTTTTTCTTTAAAGAAACAGGTATCAAGGATACTTTGGTGAACTAAACTTACATGACCAAGAAAATTTCTAGACCAATAACAAAGCAAGGCAGTCTCAGCATATATTTTCTAGGAAAGAATAAAGAATAATGCAATACATACAGCTGGTATGAATTGCTCCTTGAAAGTGAAGGAAGTCTCCATTAAGCCAAGAAGTATGAGGTGTCAGTCATAGAAAAAGGCAAGACTTCCAGGCAAAGGGAAAGTAGTTAATGTAGAAGCCTAATGACTTGTTGAAATCTAGCAATGGAAAAAGGACTATATCTATACCGTCTTTATGAATTTCTTGATGCAACAATCCTACATTATCTATGGGGAACACAATTCAAGACCCCCACCAGATGCCTGAAGCCACAGATAACATTAAGCACTATATATACTATGTTAGATCTAGTTTTGGTGAAGTTTAGCTTATGAATTAAGGGGTTAACAACAAAAAATATGAGATTTCAGCAAACTTAATATATGACATTTTTCTTGTAAGTCTAGAACTTTGACATTTTCTTTTAAAAGAAGCACTTTACAATTTCTCTTTGGAATGTCTCAATTGCCAGCATCATTGCTCTTGTGCTGTTATTAAATAAAATAAAGGTTACTTGAGCACAAACAGTGCCACACTGTGATGTCTGGTAACTGAGACAACTGCTAAGTGACAAACAGGCAGGTAGCATTTGCAGAGTGTAGATGCTGGGCAAAGAGATGATTTATGTTTTGGATGCAGTGGAGCAGAATGGCAGGAGATTTCATCATGCTACTCAGAATAGCTCACAATTTACAATCTTTGAATTGTTTACTTCTAGAGTATTTTATTTAATATTACCAGACCATGGTTGACTATAGGAAACTGAAACCATGGGATTTGAATCCACATATAAGGAGGGACTGCTATCTCGTCAAATACAGTGGGAAAATCCATGGGCTTTGGACAAATAAATCAAACACATTTAGAGATATAAAATACACAATTCTATGATGATTCAATAAGATGGTGAATATAAATTGAAATAATTAGCTAATAATTTGACTCAATAAATCTTAGATATTTATAAACTTCATCACTTCTCTTATGATACAAATCTCACACACCAATTTTTTTTTTTGTACTGAGGATCGAACTCAGGACCTTGCGCTTGAGATACTGGTGCTGGAACCACTGAGCTAAATCCCCGGACGCTCACACACCATTTTTAAAGTTGGGATGGTATTACAGAAAGTCAATAACTTTATTCTTAATTTTTGCATTTTCTTACTATTGTTGAAAAGATAAGTGTTCTTTAATGTGCATATGTATTTAGGAATGAATACATTTTTGCCACCTGTTCCTAATTCCCACTTTCCCTTGCCCTGCTTGAAATGTTGCCTGTAGTACCGTGTTATGGGTTGGAACTTCAATGCTCCCCAAATCTCATGTGTTGAAAGTTTACTGTCCAATATTCACAGATGGGGCCTTTGAAATGAGTTTGGACCATGGAGGTTCAAGCTTCATCAGAAGATTAATCCATTGACAAATTCATGCTATGGGTGGAATTTCTGCTGATGAAAAAGTATGGGTGGGGCCTAGTTAAAAGGTCTGTATCCTGTGGACTTCCCTGAAGGACTCTATCTTCTTTCCAACCTGTTTCCTTCTCCCCTACCCTTATCTTTCCTGGCCATCATGAGGTGAAAGGCTCTCCTTCACCATGCCTTTCTGTCTGATGTTTCTGCCTCATCACAGGCTTAAAGGAAACAGAGCCAGCTGACTATGGACTGAAACCTCTGAAATTATAAGCCAAAATAGATCTTTCATCCTTTAAGTTGTTTTTCTCAGGTATTTTATCACAACAACAGACAGCCAACATGGTCTGTAAGTTTCTAATATATTTTTTACATTTGCTTACATTTGGCATTGTCTCTCTCCCTCTATTAGAAAACTTCATAAAGGGCTGAGGTTAATGTTTCATTCATTGATATATCCCAAGTACCTAGAATAGAGCTTGGGATTTTCTACAATATAGTAAGTATGTGTTGAATGTTAAATGTCCAGTGCATGATAAAAGACTTAAAAATTCATTTAAAACAAACAATTCAATTAGAAAATAAGCAAAAGTCCTGAATATAAATTTCTCTGCAGAGGATGTACAGACGGCCCAAAAGCATATGAAAATATCTGCAAAAAATAAAAATAAATAAATTCCCAGTGCAGTATCACCACACACCAATCACAATAGCTACAATTTTTAAAAGTGATAAAAATATTCAATTCCTCCTGGAAAAAATGATGAGAAACTGAAATCACTCATCACTGCTGATGGAAAATTAATGTGGCAATGTCACCCTTAAAACATCTTGTCAGTATCTCTAACACTAAATATTAAACTATAATATAATACCAGAATTGTGCTCCTGAGATTTACTTTCAAGAACACAAAACCTACACACAGATGTTTATAGAAGCTTAATTCATAATGGACAAATTCTGAAAAACGCAGATATTCTTCAGCAAATAGCAAATAGTTAAACTAAACTATAGAATATTTAGTAAAAAGTACTACTTAGTAAAAAGGATGAATGCACTTTTGGTACACACAATAATCTGGATTAATCTGGAGGAAAATACACCAACTGAAAAAAAACCCCAACCCTAAAAGAGTATGTAAAGTATCATTCCATTTATATTGCACTTTTGAAAGACTGAATTATAGTGATGGAAAACAGATTACTGGTAGTCAAGGGTTAAGAAGAAGGTGAAACAGTTATCACTATATAAGGGCAACAGTGAGAGACACGTGATGATATGGAAAAATAGTCTGTGTTGTGAGTTTATCAATATTAATATACTAGGTATAGCTAGATAGCTATAGCTGTACAAGATATGACTATTGGGGGGAAAAGGATAAATGAAGCATGAAATTTGTCTTTATTGCATCTTAGAATTGTATGTGAATCTATAATTACCTCAAAATGAAAAGTTTAATTTAAAAATTGTCATGAAATGGAAAAAAATTTCACAAGTTAATATTCACACAGCACCTTCTGTGAGGCTAAGTGCATTATACCAATTAACTCATTTAGTCCTCAAAAAAAAATCTCGTGAGACAGGTATCTCTTATTCTTTCTCTTGAATGAATGACGAATTGCATTTTAAGTAACTTGTCTACTGTCGCAAAGTATTATGTGATGGAACAAGTTTTGTTTAATTTTAAAGATAAAAATGTAGAGAGAAAGTAGTATTAATTCATCATCTGGATTCAATAATCATAAATTCACGAACAGTCTTGTTTTTTCTGAATCCCTACTCTCTCTCCATTTTCAAATTTATTTTTAAGCAAATATTCCCTATCATATATTTTTAACTATATGTATTTCAGAATTTAGCTGTATGAGATAAGAATCCTTTATAAAAATATAACCCCAAAGCTTGACCACACCTATAAAAATAAACAATAATTCCTTAATTTTATCTAATGTCCTGAACAAATGTTTTAACCCAGGCCATATGGCTACAGAATAATATTTTAACAAATAAGTTAAATAGAGATCTAATAACTTATAGCCACCCAGAACTAAGAAGAAAAATGAACATCAGGTTTTAAACAGAATATCATGATAAAGCATTGCCTTATGCAAAAATAAAGTTAACAAGTTATTTTTGATAAGCTATAATGTTGAATTTACATCCATTTCTTCTCTTTTCCTATGCTGTTTCATTGATGGCTATTTTATTCCTACTTAGGTTCAGAAAGATTCATAATATTTTACTTTACAAGTGATCATCTTTCTTCAGATCTTTCTGTTGTCTGCCTTTTTTTTTTTTCCTTCTTATTTTGGTACCAGGGATCAAACTCTGGTCCTTGCGCTTGCAAGGCAGGTGGCGGAACCACTGAGCTAAATCCCCAGCCCTGTTGTCTGCCTTTTGAGGTTTCTTGCTGCTCCTTAGTAACTGATGGTGAAAGTCATCACTCCAGTGTTTCATTTTTCTTTCAGATTTTCATCACTGTCAGAACTACTTGTCTTTACAGGCTTTACAAACAAGTAACTTTCTGATGTACTTGTGCAAACAAACAAGAGACTGACATTTTTGACGATTCATGTCCTCCAAATTTTGGTTTATATTCAAATTTATATATTCAGAAATAGCACTATATTCTGAAATAACAATGAAAATTAAATACACAGATATGACATGACATTATTAAGCAAGTAAAAAGACAAATGCTTTTAGTCACATTTAAAGCAACAAAAACTGAGGTGTGTTAAAACAACTGATTAACTTCCCAGGTGACATAATCTAAGAGTTATGAGAGGAAGTGAAATTTGGGGGGTTGCTTGGGATTGAACCCACATACTAGACAAAATCTCTGTCACTAAGCTATCTCTCTAGCTACTTATAGCATATTCTTAAAAAATATGAAAATGAAAAATGGTAAGTGTTAAAAAAGAGTAAAATACAATTAATAAAAGAGAAATTGGTAGCTGAGATTCAGATATTATTTAATTGAACTACACTAAGAGGTTCAGAATACTCCCTACAGTCCAATAGTATTAAATATCTAGTTCTGTTCATGTCAGTAAGTGAGCCACATTTAAGGTACCCTAACTAGTCAGATTTAATATAAAATGTAAATTTGTAAGAATCTACAATTCAATGTCCAAAGGTGTGATTTGTATAATATGTGTATACTTGAAAAACACTTCATATTTTTACAAATTATAGATTTAGATAAAGAAGATTATGGTTTATATTTCTGTGTGAAGAAGACACATGGATTTAGACTATCTTATTTCCAAACAAATAAAAATCATTTTGAGTTCGGCAATGTCAAATAAGATTTTCCTTTCCAGGAAAATCATGAGATATAATCCATTGCTAATTGCCTTGATTATGATTTATCTAATCTCTAATCCCCATGACCTTTTCCAAGTCCATTTTCAATTTAATGAGCTATACCAGTAAAGTTTACACTGTCCTTTTGATAAGACTTTCTAAAATGTCCTTGTGAATTGTGATTTTTTTGTTCAAAATATGCCCTTTTATAGTACATGAAGTTGAAGAGTTGGCATCTTTATCTTACTTGTGCCATCTATTTGCATAATTATTCCTTAAAATGCTTATGTCTCTGAACATTTAAAATTTTCAAATACTAAGGTCTCTTTTTTGTTTTAAGGCATTTCCTATTGCATTTCATTGTTAATATTATAAAGATAGACCATTGAATACATACTAGTTAAAGTATAACCAAGATAAGATGGTGTGAAATTTTACTATCATACCTGAAAAAACTGAAATACAAAATAATACACAAAACAGCAGAACTAAAGCAATTGGCAACTGGCAGTGAAGAATAGAAATTCTGGAGAAATGGGGAATTTACAATGTGAATCCTATTATTCTACCAGGTTAGGGCCTAAAGAAAGTCTTCAGGCTGTGGAACAAGGAGAGGGAACCCCTTTAGTCTTTCTGATCTGAAGAGACGGAGCTGAGGTTCTAGGAAAAATAAAGTCATGAGGTCAAAGAAGACAGAACAGAGATAAATGAGCCATACTGGAAAGAAACTTTCTGGAGGGCATTTCTGGAGAATTCAGTTGAGAACTGTGTAAATAAATTATCATAAGATAGGAAATGAGCTATTCAGTGAGATTGGGAAAACAGTGCCCAAACAACAAACAGAAGACCAAAAAAAGTCTTCCCAATAGTCAGTACAGAAAGTTTCACAATTTGAGATATATTACTAAAAATACTAAGAAAAGTCTTACTTTCTTAATATGGATGATTAGTATTGGCTCTATTATTAAATACAACTCTGGTTCTCCCTAAAAAATTTAAGAACAGGAATTGAGCAGATCATACTGATTTCCAGTAGCTTATCCATGTATCCAAAGAAAACTCAGAAATATTCTTATAAAAATGAATAATGAAAAGAAGTAGAAAAGCCCTACTACAATGAAAAGAATAATGAATCACTTCAACACTGAAATACAGAACACCTACAAGTATTGTACTTCTCAAGAGAAGTGGATGCAACACATACTTGAAGGAATAACTATGAACATTTTTCCAAATTAGAAAAAAATTATAATCTCACAGATTTATTAAACTCAACAAAGACCAAGGCAAAAACATTAGTGTGGGAAAACATTAGTGTGGGAGCTTACATCAAATCACATCATAAATACATTGTTTTAAAACTGTGATAAAAGAGGAAATCTTAAATCTAAAATCAGACAGAGGAAATGAAAGGCATTGATTACAAAGAAATAAAGAAAAGCATGACAGCAGATTTTTTTCCAGAAAGTATTCCAACTAAAAGACAATGGAGCAACATCTTCCATATAAATCAAATTAAAACAGACTGCCTTGTTAGTATCTTTACAATCAAACATGTCTTCCCGAAATTTAAATGTAATACTTCATAGACATACAAAAGCTAAAATAAAATAGTTTATTATCAGCAGATCTATCCTGACAGAAATGTCAAAGAAACTTTTCAAACATAAGGAAATTGGCATTACACAGAGCCCTAGATCTACACACATATTTACCAAATTTCAATAAATGATGCCCCTGCCCTTTCAGCTTTTCTTGACCAAGTTGGTGTACCTTGTCAAGTTTCCTAAGCCATATAGATTCTGTCAAAAAATATCATAGTGTATCAAAGGCCATCATTCCCTTTTAATTATTGCTACCCTCTTTGTACAACAGAAATCCTAGTCCCCAACAAAAATCCAACCCTTCCAGATTGCTCACATTTCCAGCTCTTTCTTATAGCTGTTTGTTAAAACTCCAAACCACTTCCAATCTCATACATTGTAGAATTCTTTGTGCTATGTAACTGACACACATATGTCTTTAATTACATTCCACAAAAATTGTTAAATTTGTCTCTTTTTTAAGGAGACTGACTCCCTTATAGTTCCTAGGCAATGGAGGTTGTCTTTCCTCTTAACTCTTGTATCACTGGCTAGTGATAAGTTGACTCTCTGAACCATTATGGCTGAAAAATTATTTCTTATACTCTTACCTTTGAAAACACTACCACAGTAGAAGCTTCTGATATTAAATTGTACTATTTGTAAACCAATGATAACTTTCATATGCTATTTTCCAAGATTTTAGTCTCACTGATTGATGGCTTTCATGCCCACTTTATTCTAGCTATCTCTAACCTATTGTTTTCAGAGTTCCTCAAACCACCTGGGCTCATAACACTACCATAGATCTGTATCATCACATGCCTCCTCCACTTGTCCATAGAATAATATAAGGCAGTGAAAATACATATTAATCATTAGTGAAAATAAACAATAACAAATCAGGAAATAACCAGGAATTCACACTGTTATTTCTGATGCATTAGAGTACATAATACCTGTCCAGACTTCAGTGTTCATACATGGGCTGAAATTTTAAAGTAGTGTTAGATGGTTATTGTGTTTTTATTAGTCCAAATTTCCTCAATTAATAGAATGAATACTTCTAATGAATAAGAAACTAATTAAGGCATGTATAGTTTCAATATCTGTAAAGATATGAACACTCTTGAGTAGCTGACATAATATACCAAATTCACAAGATCTATATTTGATAAGACATCTCAGTAGCTCTATTTATTGATGTCTAATGTTAAAGCTTATTCAGCATTTTTATTATAAGTATTTTCTAATTGTATGTATTTTTGCACATGTCTTTGTATGGTATATCATCTTAAGGAGAGCTATAAATATGAAATGTTCCACTTGCATCCATTTTACAAGCTTACATGAAAAGCATATCTATATTTAAATAGATTTAAATAATATGCCTTCAGTGTGTATGTCAGTTATAAAAATCCTGTTGTATTTTATTTTAAATTTTTGTTTAATATTTGTGATTTTTGACTTGCTACAATTTTTATGCATGCCTTCTCATTAAATTGGTGAAATACGTTAAGTTTATTATCTCTTCTACATTCTCAATCTTAAAACAACAATATCAGCTTCATATCTGTAAGTATTCAGCAAATGTCTATTGTATAACAAGTAAATATTAACAGAAATACATTTGTAGTAAAGAGAATAAAATATCCATTTTAATAGTCAGGGCACACTTATTTTGATCTCATAACATTTCCCAACTTCTTATCAGTTTATAAATAATCCAAACTTAAGACTAAACATACTTTAGAAGTCAAAATACAGCTGTGTTAAACGTACAGAAATAACAGAACTGAGATTTAAATTGGATTGTAAAGATAGTTTCCCAAAACGAAGGGTGTGGCCTGGAGAGGCAATACAAACAGTGCTGACCACCCCAGGAGTTTTCTTGATGCCAAAGCAGGCTTAAGACAATGTAGAACACCATGTCAGCAATCTGCAAAATTGCAGAATTTAACTTAGTAAGCTATGAAGCGCCATGCATAAACCAATAATGTCACGGTAAAGGAGTTAGCTTACAATTTAAGACAACTTTATAAGCAACATAAAAATGAGTTACTGATTAAGTAATAAGGTCCCATTTTTCAGAGATCTTCTCATTCAAGTTAACATAGTGACTAAGCAGTTGTGTCTTCCTCATGCTATGGCAGCCATGGAACACACTGTCCAGACCTCTCCACAAACGAAACTGAAAGGAGGAGCAGAGTTTGGCACCAGCTTCCACCTGCTAAGTCTGAGCCTTTGGAGTAGGCCATGCTTTCCATGGACATTTTTATAATTCGAGAGGTGAGCATGGGATAAGTACTAGATGAGGCCTTTTTTACCTTTCATTGGCTACCCCTCTTCTGGGGTTCCCCAACAGCTCAGCTGAGTTTTTTAGAGCAGTATTGCAGCCTGCACGCTTCCTTCTCGATCTCGCTTCCTCCTTCTTTCCTTTCCCAGAAAAAATTTGATGTCTGCTTCTCACATGACCTGAACAGAAATGTATTCCTTCAAAATGTTAAGCACTTATAAGAAAATATGAAAATTTTTATGAGAATGAAATTGAGAGGGATCTATTGCCCAACTGGAGATCAGAAAAATGAAAAGAAAAAAAACCCCCAAAACAAAACCCTACATTTTTGCAGGTCAAAAATCTGAAAAGTGTCAATTTCTCTTTGGACACAATAAATGTCATGAAAAGTAAATGATATTTTCAGTGTCAACTTTTAGAAATAATATTTAGTAATAAATGATACTATATAATTATATGAATAATTACATGAATAATGAAAATAAATATATAGAGTATAACTTTAATGTCGATGATATTAAAGTAAAAACACAAATGTCAGAATTTCAGAGTTGACATGTAAGGGATGTCAAAGGAATAGATAAAGCTTAATATTCTATTTTTTAAATACGAAGCTTAAGAAACAGGAAATAAAATAGGGGTATATTATTTATGGATGCCAAGAAAATCAATGCTGGAACAAAACAATAGAGACCTAACTATATTGCTATGAAGGAGGAGAAGAAAAGAGAACATAAGCAAAATTGTAAAAATTTCCGTTTCCGTGTAAAAACGTCTCATCAAGAGTTACTCGACTTGTACTTACATTCCATTGTATAATTTATATTGTCGAAGGAGCACATTTTTATGCTTTGGCAAATTGTCTACTCCTTTCAAAGTCTGAATTGATTTCCAACATTTTATACTACCTGATTTCAGTATCATAATATATCTTTGAAAGTTCTTTGGCGTTAAGGTTTTGTGTTCACGTCCTTTACTCTGGACATGTACACCCTTTTTGGTAAAATCATTTTTCCTCATTTATTGCAATAAATTTGCCTTCATGAAATTCCCCTGGTTACATATCAAGACTCCCAATGGTAGTATTCTCATTATATCAGCTCTGTCACCTGTAACTACATTTACTTACCTTTGCATATCACGATCAGCATCAACCTTTGCTTTCTGTGTTGCCCACCCATTTTGTCGCACAATTCCTTTTTTTAAATATCATTATCACTGGGAGACAGGAGGAACATAACTAAAGACTTCACAATATAAATAGGAATTGAGAAACAAATGAGTAGAAATCAATCTCAAACAGATTTTGAAAGAAGTGATGTCTGATTGATCACTCTATTAGTCAGCTCATAGCTGGGACAAAATATCTGATATATGCAATTTAAAGGAGGAATGATTTATTTTGGCTCATGGTTCCACAGGTTTCAGCCCATGTTCAGCTGGCTCCAAGGCAAAAACATCATGGTAGAAGGGCACTGCAAACCAAGGACACTCACCTCATAGCAGACAAAAGCAGAGAGAACAGAAGAGATAACAGTAAGAGGTATGCCTCAAGTCAGGTACCCAGTGACTCACCTCCAATGACTTGGCCCTACCTCCTCACAGCCCATTCAAGTCTGAACTCATCAATGGACAAATCCTTGGTGAGGTTGCAGCCTGAATATGTTAGTTATGTAACAAGTTGTGGACTGAAGAACTAGCAATGTTCTACTTTATAAAGTTACTTATAGTTGACACCCTGTGGTTAAAACTAAAATCCATATATTCTAAAACTACAAAATAAAGACTGCCTCACAATTAAGATATTTTTAAATTATTAGTTGCAGTTGTATAATTATTAGGTTCTTACTTGTTTATTGTCCTCCTGCTCAGTGAGAGCTAGTAATATATCTTTTTAAGTCACTGATACATACCTAGCCTATCTACATGTGCTGTGCCATTCCAGGAAATCACTGATGAATCAATGAATGAATGGAAAAAATACATCCTGTGGTTTCAGAAGAATTACCTGCTGGTCTGTGTCTTCTTGCAGGCAATTCAATATGGTGGTTAAGAGCGTGACTCTCACAGGTAAGTTACCAGAATGAAAATTCAATTCCAATGAAAATTCTATTGCTGGCATTTACTACCTGTGTAACCATGGGCAAAGCAATCAATCATTTTATGCCTCAATTTTATTGCCTATAAAAAAGGGAATAGTGATAGCACCTACTGGCTAGCATATTATAAATATCAAAACAATAAATATGAATTAAAATTTGAAAATGCCAGGATAGTAATCACTCTACTAATAGTATTCACTATGTTGGAGAATAATGGATTATTGAAGCAATAGTATTATATATTTTTACCAATAAAGTAGCTATTGGGAACTGATGAAGATGCTAAAGAAAATCAAGTTGGTTTTTCTGAGTTTTTTTATGTGTATGAAATGGAAAGTGGAGGTATTTGTTGAACTTATGTTGAAGCTATATCAATGCTTTCCTAGAAATTAAAATTTGAAAAAAAAATTGACATTGAATTTAGTTAACATTCTACTATCTTTTAAAGAATATTTTATGCAAAAGTGTAAGTTCTTTTTTCAGTAATAGATTACTTTCTGAGACTCCTATTAAATAACTAAATCGGAATATACCGATGAGTATCTTACTTTTTCTCTTTTTTCTTTTTCCTAAAGAGAGAAAAACAAATGTCAGGCCTCAGTTTTAATTAACCAATTAACTAAAATGTTATAGAGAAAAGATAAGAAAAAAGTTCAATTGTGTGATTTAATTTTAATTGAATGAAGTAAGTTAGTGAAGACTAGCTGCTGTTTCACAAGTCTTTTCATAGGATAGAGAATGGATTTTGACAGTAGAGACAAGGGTAACATGGAGACTAATTCTATTTAATTAGCAGTGTCCAACCTTGCTCCACAGAAAAGCAATATTCTTATTAAATAATACCAAAAGGGCAATGGATTTTGTCCCAAAGTAATGAAGATGTGACCTCTACCAATAAACATTTCCCAAGAGTGTATTCTGTCTGCATGCATCCAGAAGAATGTGTTCAGAGCAAAAAAATTAATTACATTGCTTTCAGATACTCCAGCATGACAGCAACATCACAGATGCCTTCTCCCTCCAAGACACAAAGATAAATAGACATACTTTATAAAGGTTAAGGCAATTGTTAGTTATATTGAGTCATACCAGCTATTTATTAGTAGTATTTAGATCCAATATTTATTGGAATATCTTATAGATTATAAGTGTACAGATCACTGAATTATCAGTTAACACACTAGGTAACCAGAGTGCCTCAATAAAGAATTAGAACAACATTGCCCTGCCCAATCATTACTGCTTCCTTTAGCATCACAACCATGACTTTAACTTCTAGCCCCTTCGATTATTTTTACTTGTTTTTGAATTCCACATAAGTGGAATCATAAACATATGATTTGTGACCTACTCATTTCCCCTAAATTTTTATGAGGTTCCTTCACATTTTGCATGCATTTGAAATGAATTGACATATTCCTTTGTATGTATATACCATGGTATGTGTATTCATTTAAATACAGATAGATATTTGATTACTTCCAGTTTTAAAAGCTATTAGTAAAAAGGCTGATCTGGACATTCTTGCACAAATCATTTTTGTGAACAAATTAAAGATTTTTGATGGGTATACATTTGGGAGAATTTGTGGCAATGTATATTATCTAGTTTTCTTTGAAAGTTCCAGGGTTTTCAAATGTAATTATAGCAACTTGCATTACCACTAACCATGAATGTGAGTTCAGTTGTTCTCCATTCTTGTCAACACTTAGAATGAAAGTCTCATTTTAGCTATTCTGCTGGTTATGTGAACATATTGTGTCATAGTTTTAATATACATTTTCTTGATGACTAATGAAGCTGAGCACTTTTTTTCTTGTGAACTATGGCGTTATGGATGTTCCTTTTTGAGAAATGGTTTTCTAATTATTTTAAACATTTTGTATCAGGTCAGCCTCCATTTTTATCAAGTTACAGCTGTTCATATATTTTGAATATTTGTTAATTTTGGGAGGGTAACGGGGATAGAACTCAGGACCTCAAACTTTTGAGACAGGCGCGGTGCAACTGAGCTTAATCCAAGGGCCTGGATATTTGTCTTTCATCAAATATATGTATTCCAACCATTTTATCTCACTTAGTTTGAATTCCACTAACTTTATGGAGTTTTCTGATGATGAGATCTGAATTTTAATGTAATGCTGTTTATAGAATTTTATTTCATTTTAATGTTGGGTATTATTGAAAAAAACTTTCTATAAAAAAGGTCACCAAGCTGGTCTCCTTTGTTTCTCACTGGAAGCTTTATTATTTGGCTTTTTATAGTGAGGTCTGCATACTTGAAGTTGATTTTTGAATATGGAGTGAGAGACTGGAGGCAAATATTTGAGTTTCTCCATATAGGTTGACCACAATGATCTTTGAAAAGTTCAGTCAATTCTGATTCCAAAGAACAGTCTCATCTTTCAGGGAAAAGTGCTAAGAACAGAATCCAAATAGAGTAGGAAAGGCCATTTTGGCATTCAGGAGAAAGCAACTGTACATAATGAAGGGGAGCTCTTAGTGGTCCTGAGAAGATTAATCTCAGAATTTTCTTAAAAGAAAAATACAATGTGTAAAGTGGAAAGCATTATTATGTAATGCAATACACATAGTCCAAGAAACCATATTGTTAGAACCAGAGAGCCACTTGTCTCAAGATAACTCCCAGATATAGGAGAACACAGGGGTTATTTATTCATAATTGCAGTAATGGCATTTCACATGGGGTCTAGTGAACACCACAGTATTGTTATTGTAGACATGGTGTTGTATAGCAAGTATCTAGAATTTACATGTCTTCTACAATGGACACTGTACATTTTGAGTAACAATACCCCTTCTCTGCCTTCCCCAGCCTTTGGAAAGTGCAATTCTATTGTCTGGTTTTGAGTTCAACTATTTCAGATGACAGAGGTTACTGAGATATTCCTAGCAACAGAAGAGAACACTTCAAAGTTAGGTAATTATCTTGGGCCATTGTCTGGCCTTTTCCCTCCACCTGCCCAGGAAACTGCTTTTCTTAATTTAAACAAACAAACAAACAAACAAAAAACACCCTTTTTATTTAAACATAGATAATGGGAATGGAAGAAAGGTAGACAAGCTCTAAATGAGACATAGCAATAACCTAAATATTATTCTTTCAGTTAATGAAAACACAAGGAGAATGAAGCAACAAAGCAATGGATAAAACTATTTCAATATATGCTAAAAGAAATAATAAAAATAAAATAATTAAAGCACTGATAAAAACAATCTAGTGGTTTGCTACACAAACTATCTACAATTTTTTTTTTTTACTCTCTTTAAAGCAAATCAGGCTTTTCAAAGCCATAACTCCACTATAGATGTCTATATCCATCCCCGGTAAATCCATGTGGTTAATTTCAGTGGACAATTTCCACTTTACCTAATTTAGGATTACATTTGACAAAGTTTATGATTTCTTCCCCTTTTTGGCTTTAGGACACCACATTCTCCTGAACTTCTTCACTTCTTCCCACATTATTGCTCATCAGTGTCTGTCTGTCTCTCTTTCTCTCTCTCTCCCTCCCTCCCTTCCTCCTCCTTTCTATGCTCAATAATGGAACATCTGGGAACTCAATTTTGTTCTATCTTCCATCTACATATTTCTCCTTCGTAATCTCCTAGGATTACATGACTTGAAAAAATCAATTTGCCAGTGACTCCCACATTTATATCTACAAACACATCTCCCAAACTCTTAGATCCAATGACCTACTTACCACTTCACCTGGATGTCCAAGAAACTACAAATTGAAAGGGCTCAGAACATGCAAACTTAACTGTGCAACTTTGGCATATTCATCATTTTAAGCTGCTAGCATTTGAGAAATGGAAGATGCAGCTATCACTGCCTGATTTTCCCCCTTCTACCTAAAACAGAGCAGGTCATAAGAATTCTCATAAGGTAGGTGATCTGTATAAATGAGAAAGAGAATATTCATACTACCATAGACTGAGAGTTGTTGCCCAAATGGCTCTGTACAGACAAGCCTACTAAAATAGATCTCCCCTTCCACTAACTTCCCTCATATACTTCCTTGTTGCAGTCCCACAACTTAATGGCTTTAACTCAAACCCCTTTGACATGTCACATCTTCAAAGTGTGTAAATCTTTGTTTAAAAATGGATATAAAATTTTGGGTCTAATCACCTGCTAAAGTATTCATTTTTCTTTGGAAAACTTCTAAGTAATATAAAAATAAGAAATTAACCTTCTTGCATGTCTTCTTTTACTTTTTTGTTTTTATCAATATTAGTTCTAAAATTTATTGTTTAGGAACATGTTGGTTACAGTAGGATCACCACTAGAAAGGTGACATTTTTAGATACTAAAACTGGTATGTTATTTTTTTTATTAAGTTTATTTGTACATTATAGGTATACAATACAATGACAATCATCATTGGCCATTTGTATCTTTACATGATACATCTTTGTTCTTATTTTTTTCCCCATTCCCCTGCCCTCCCTTCAAACCTTCCACCTCTCCCTATTTACAAAGTCTTTGTTTCCATTTTTTCGTTTTCTCATATTTATTCCTTTCCCTTCTTTCCTTTCCCCTACCCCTCCCACTTCCCCTTCCCCTTTGC
>NW_004624742.1:14838004-14852423 GCF_000247695.1 Heterocephalus glaber | reverse complement strand
AGATCGGAAGAGCACACGTCTGAACTCCAGTCACCTACCAGGATCTCGTATGCCGTCTTCTTATATATATATATATATATGCACACACATCTTCTTTATCCAGTCTCCAGTTGATAGGCACTTGGGCTGTTTCCAAGCTTTAGCTATCACAAATTGTGCTGCTATGAACATGGGTGCACATATATCGCTGTGGTATGATTTTTTTAATTCTTTTGGGAAGATACCCAGCAGGGGAATAGCTAGGTCAAATGGGACCTCTAATCATAGTTTTTTGAGGTATCTCCATAGTGATTTCCACAGTGGTTGCACCAGTCTACACTCCCACCAGTAGTGGAGCAGAGTTCCTTTTTCCCTACAGCCCCATTAGCATTTGTTATTGGTTGATTTCTTGATAGCAGCCATTCTTTCTCCAGTGAAGTGGAATCTCACTGTTGTTTTCATTTGCATCTCTTGAATGAGGAGTGATGTTGAACATTTTTTCATATGTTTATTTTCTGCTTCTATTTCTTTCTCTGAGAAACATTTTTTTTAGTTGTTGTCTAAAGACAGTTTAACTCTTAGATCCAATCATAGAACCTAAAATGTACCAAATCCATCATATCCCAAAACCAGGCATCTACTCTATGGAAACCTTCCATCTTTTTCATCTCAATTACTGGAATCACATCCTTAATTTATTGAGGCCAAGAATTATTGTCCTCCCTAACTTTCACTGTTTTTTCATGAATTCCTTGCAATTATCTTGGTGAGAAATGTAATACTTTTATCTTCAAAATAAATCTAGAATGTCTCTACATCTCATCGTATACACTACCAGTATCCCAAATGAACCATCTCTGACTGGTAATACTGCAATGCCTTTACCTTTGATATTTACATTCTAACCTCAACTCAACTGCTGCCAGATCAATCCTTTTGAAACATCAGTCAGAGCACCAATGACTTTTCATTTCACTCACACCCAAAGCCAAAGCTCTGCTGTGATTTCACCTCCTACTCCTTTCCTGGCTCACTACATCCCTAGAAAAAAAAATGGTCATGAAATGGAGGAAGGCAGTTTTAATGCACAATATCAAAACCACATAGTACCTAATATGCATATATATATATATATAAAACTCAAATAATTTTATTTCCTTATGCCATTAGTATCATTTATGTTGAAATGCTTTACAATATGCAATACTTGTACAGTAGTTTTCCCTTTTTCCCCCCGTCTGCTAATTGCAGCATCATAACTTGAGTAATTTAGGATAAATTTTAACCTCTGGGAACTCAAAAGAAACTCAAATTTTTTCTTTTCTTTTCTTTATTTTATTTAAATTTTTTTACAAAATGAGTAACAAAAAGTACAGTTTATTTAAAAAGGGTTAACAAGAGCAGGGAGACAGCCAGGCATGGCTGTGCATGCCTGTGATTCCAGCACTTGGGAGGTGAGGGAGGAAGATCACTGCCGGTTCAAGACCACCTGGGGTGCAGGGCAGGAGCTAGGCAGAGTGCAGGGCCAGTACTCTCATCCCATAGTGTACTGTGATTTAGTCTCACTAGGATGAGGAGAGCTGGGAGTGTACTTCTGTGATATGTGGGCTACCATCAGTGAAGGCAGTCATCAGAATGGTAAAGGAAGATATACATTAAGAACCAGGTAACTTCTAACCAGGTACTCTATTGAATACGAAGCTTAGTATTAAGAATATGAAACATACTTGGGAGGTGCAGAAGTGCCCTTACAAAACTCACCAGCCATGAGCCCATGATAATCAAACAAATATCTGCCTCTTAGACATGTTTTTCTATAACTTATATTACCCAGGACACTATCTATCTACATAGTTAGAAGGATTGCTACTTCTTTAATTCAGTACAGAGTAAACTTTCCTTTGAAGAGTAGTTGACATAAGTTAGAGTACATAATATTCTATTTATTAAATGTATTCTTTTAAATATATGAAATCAATTGTTAACCACTTTCTAAATTTAAAATTTAGAATTACTTTGTTTCAAATGGTTTGAGGTCATGATCTTTAATGTATGAAGGTTAAAAAACATGATTCTACTAATGATTCTAATGATTTTACCTTTATCCACAGAATTATTTTCATCTTTAATTTCAAACTAATCACTATTAATTCTACTCAATTTTATATTCAAACTTCCACCATTAGTTTAGTGAAGTTTTTATTCATTTATTTTTAAATTCATATATTAAAAACAGATTGTAAATATGTGGTGACATGATATTTCGATACAAGTATACATTTCATAGTGCTTAAGTCAGGTTAAACATACTTATATTCTTAAACATTTATCATTTCTTCATGGTTAAATCTTTCGATATGCTTTCTTCTAACTTTTATTTTAACATTTGAAAAAATGAGATGTATTTAAATCTATAGAATGTTTCTACAGAATTCAAGAACTGATAAAAACTGTAGTGTATATTTAAGTTAAAAATTACAATATTCAAAGACACATTTATATTAATCTCCCTTTGAACACTGTTATCCTGCTATTTTGGTTACCTTTCTCATTGCTGTGATAAAATATCCAACACCTACAAGTTAAGGGAGGAAAAGTTTATTTAGCTCAATTTGTAGAGGTTTCAGTTCATAATCAGCTGTCTCCAAGGCAGAGAGACAAGCATCAGAGAGGAGAAATAGTTCATGGTGAGCAGAAGGTAGCAAAGCAAGCAAGCAAGCAAGGGACCTTAACAGTGTTTTTCAGCCCCATTTATATTGTATCTAGGCTACCAGGATTAGAGTGGTGTCAAACCAATCAGTGGACTGATTCAGTAATCACCCACCCTTAATCCCAGCATCACACACTCTAGATCAAGCCACTTCTGAAAAAGCACCAACTATGACTGCATGAGGCTCACGGGGGTACATCTAGACACAAACCATAACACCTACTATTCTTCCCACTTTCTGACACAGTTCTGGAAGTCCTCTTTTGTGAGTGTCTTTAGGAAGTATAATCAAAACCACAGTGAATGTTGCTGCCACATGCCATTCTAGGGAAAGTCAGGCTCCTAAAAATATTCAGTGTCCTCATTTACTTTATTCACTGAATCTGGAACCATGCAACTTTTGGCTGCTTTCCAAAGTCAAAATAAGGAGGAATATTTTGACGAGGATTCATGGCAGTATGACTTTTACTGTAATAAATTTTCAATTTAAATATTTACTGTATTTTTCAGCTTACTTTTTATATAGTTCTATTATCTCTAATTTCCCTCTCTCTCTCTGTCTCTCTCCTTCTGCCTAGAGCACTGCAGTCACACCTGGAATTAAATTCTTACTTAGTCATTTACTAGTTTTAGTTTCATGTTTCTTAACCTATGCAGTGAAGGTACTATCACTTTCTATCTCATAATATTATAATATTAATATGACAATGACAAAAGCATGTAAGTGGTTAGAACATCCCTTGAGATGCTTTATGCACTCAAAGTTTTTTTACAAAATTAAATCCCAAGGAAACAGTAATTAATAATATTAAGAAATATTTTAAAACTCAAATTAGATAATGATGTCACTAGTGTTACTCCTGTTAAAATGTATGTTATACTCATCTGTTAACCTTTAAACAGATAAAGAAAATGGGTAATAGGTTGAGGGAAGGGCAAGGGAAGGGGCAAAATAAGAACCAAGACAGATTATGTAAAGGTGCAAATTCCCAATGACGAATGTCATTATATTGTATTCCTAAAATGTACCAATAAAATTACATAAAAAAAAGAAAACGGGTAATGTAAAATGCCAAAGTGGTCAATCTTTGTTTCTTTAGATGTAATTTATATTAGTGTGAATTTGAATAGGAGATTTGATAATCTGGTCAGTGATGCTTTTAAGTCTAAACTAAATAAGATTAAAAGAAATTTTACTTTTGCCTCCCTAGGGTTATGGTTTTTGCTCCATGTATTTCAGAATATTTGGTTATCCATTCACGTTAGTGTTCCAACTAGTGTACCTTTGACCCAGACTTTGCCATTTGAACTTCATTTGCTACCAGCACTTTAGCCCTATCTTTGTCCTTATGTTTAAGTACATAGATTTTTAATGTGCAGTTTTTGAATCTACTGTCATGGTAACAAAGAAGTCCCATTTTGAATTGTAATTGTTTCCTTCCTTGAAGGGTATTATAGTTGTCTCTACAATATACACAAAATTTCAGTGTGGAGAAAACTATGATTTTAATGTAGCTAATCAATATGTGTCAACATATTTGCTTAAAATTTTCATTTTATGGACATTTTATAGATTTTTAAATACGGTTTTGGAAACAGCTAATATACGGCAACATATTTAGCTTTTAAAGGAAAAGTGCCTTTGGAACTGTTTTTTCATAAAATTTTCAGTAGGTGATAGCACCTAAACAGCATATTGTCTCAAATTATAGGTAGTTTGCAGATTAAGCTTTTCCCATAATGAATTCACCAATTCTCCATAGAAATTTCTTTCAACATGGCTTTTTACATACCTTAATAAAAGTTTTGTGTTGACTTTTATTGCTTGCAGCTAAAATCTTCTGCATTTGTCATCAATGTAATTTCATTAAGTTAAACATTCACATTAAAATAATTTATATTATGACTAAATATCTCAAGAAGAAAAGTACAATGGAATATGATAGAAATGTCTTCTCTTTTTGCTTCTTCCTCTTAGTGAATCATAGTGGTAATTATTCAGAAGGGAATTTAAGATAAATTGTTGTAAGACTATTCATTTAATTTTTAAAAGATAATTACCAGAAACTCTGTCATCTTTATGAGCAGTTTGCTTGGCCATTGTGAATCCATGATGATAATGAAATACTTACTTTTGTAGGACATAAAAGATTAAAGGTGATATAATCAAGTTTAATTGACTGAATCTTGTCACAAAATATTGAGTGAATAATGGTGTTATTTCTGAAATAGTGCTCTGTATAAGAACGAGAAGACTAATGTGTGCATTAAAAAACTCAAAATCACACTCAACAATTAAATTCTATTTCTAGTTCTGATATGAAGAGTAATCATTAAGTAAAATATAATGCTTTGGTTTGAGGCTTCTGTCTCCATTCATGAAAATACAAGCACCATAGGAATAAACTAAGTTTTAAAGTTCAAAATTCTTTAACCTAAATCTCAAGCAAAAAATAACAAGATGCAATCATTGTTATTTTTAGAAAAAATAACCAACAAAGCTAATGGCTTTCCCCACTGAAAGGCTGAAACCTATTATATGCCCTCCTAGTACCTGAACATTACTTTCAACAAAAGGGACGTGGTGTCCCTTGGAGAAAGAGGTCACTCCAAACACAGGGCAAGAATTTTATAAATTGAGTACCAAAATCCTATTCTACCTACGATCTCTACAGTCTTGAAAAATGTTCCCAGACACCAACTTCAAACAATTTTGTCGTCAAAAAGTGAGTAAGCGTTATATTAGTTTTAAATTCATCAAACATGTTAATATTTCCGAGTTTATAATGACAGTGGAAGAAAACAAATAAAACTTCATCACCAATTTATACTTGGTCCTCTGTCATAGGCAATCAACATTTTATTCTACAAACTGGCCCATTTAGGAATGAAAACAAAGCATCAATTTAAAAATTATTTTTATTTCTTAATTGTGTTTCATTGAAGCATTTTCCTATATGCATATAACATATTTTGATCATAGCCTTTCCCATATTACCCTCTCTACAAAGGAATTCTATAAAAGAAAAGTTTTTAAAAATGAAAGAACTAAAACACTACTGTTTTATAACAATAAATGAGATAATAGATTCTAGGCAAGGCTCATCAGGGGTTGCTAAAATCATGAAGTAAAGCCTAAAATGATACTTTATCACTAATGGATCAGGCTGACAGCCCTTCAGTTTATTTATGTTGCTGAAAGGCGTCTCCAAACACAATGCTGCAGGAAGCATATGTCACCAGTCATAATTAAAATTTGGAAAGATGGGTAGGGTGGGAGACTGGAACAAAGGTTTTTGTTTCTTTTGTTCACCGCTGTTATACCTGCTGGATTGTAGGCACTAAAAGTTATCTACTTAATTAACAGTTGATTGATTGAATGTAAGCAGAGGACATTGTTGGAAATATAACGCAAAATTATTTACATTTTGTCCTCGATGACTTAATCCAAATCAAAGCATATTACATCAAACAAAAGCTTCAACATAAATGTGCAAATATGAGCACTAAGTAGAGTTTTTGTAATTGGTAAATGCTCTTGTACTTAAGTTTGGTCTTTACACTTAGTCTTAATTCAATGAAGTAGGGCTTCATTTTTTTACTGATGATTTTCTATCATTATTACTATTAAACACATTGCAGTATTATGGATATATTTTATTTACATCTTTATTCTCACCATCAGGGAATCTCATATTGATGTCCTGGGAAAAGCCTAATTGCCCCCAAAACATTCTTTCTTTCAGTGTTTTGTTGAATTTGAATTAAGATTCCCTATCGTAAATTGCAAAGTTGTTCAAAATTGACTCCAGGCATCGTAAGAACCCTAAAGCTTCCAAGGGACTTGGTAAAATCTAACAACTCAATATCTCCTGAAGGAAAACCATGTGTCAGACATATTATTCTGTGTTATTGTGGGTTTTGTTCTAATTCAATTTGAAATTGAAAAGGATCATATCCCAAATAGTTGAGGATGTTTTCCTTGAATATTTGTTATAAAACAATGAAAAAAAATTAAATGACTGGTGAAACTAAAATAGTATATAACATTTATTTATAATGTAATATTTACATTTATTTGTAATACATATTATTTATTACATTCTTCTAGTCACATCTGAAGAAGGCTACAACTTTTGATCGTGTTGCTAAAACAATTATACAGTTATAATTATTTTAGAATTGTATGGGTAAATTCCATAGTACTATGCTGTAGACATATTTTCTATTTTCATGATTCCTGTTATGTATCATATTGTTTTTATAATGATATGTTTACTCATATATTTGCAAAGGTTACAGTTATTTCAATTATTTGTGAATAAGATATTTTTCAATTCTTTTTCACCCTAAAATTTAAGAAAATATGAATTGATGTATTTCAATGAAAGAATAAAAAAATATTTTAGTCAGTTTTTATCCGATATAAGTATTATTATTCACAACATTATATATTGCATTATATGCAAAGAGCATGTAAAGCTTCGCTTATGCATAAATGAGTGCAGGACGTAGGAAGGGTATTTGAGCTGCCTGCCTTTATGGTTTTCCTACTCTAACTCACCTTGCTCACTGAGTGGACAGTGGATACCCCAAACTAAGATTTCAGCTCCTGCTTGCTCCACACAGGTCTGAGTCTAGAATGTTCGTTCGTCCTTACTCTCAATGCCGTATAGCATTTTCTCATCTTAACGAGGCCTTCCTGGACCAAACAACAAAGTCTCAGTGTTCCTGCCTCAGTATTCTCTAAATCATAATACTGTTTGTTTTGTTCAAACTTCTCACTTTTTGCACATTTATAATATTTTTACTTATTGTTTGTCTTCCCTACTTGACTAAAAACTACACAAGGGAAAGACTCATCGTTACTCAGTAGTTGGCACATAGTCAAATAGTTTCTGAAAGAATTACTAAAAGCTCAACATTTCTGTTAGATTTTGTATATTCTTTCAAACCCAAGAGCCATGGAAATTACATGAATGATTCTATTTCTTGATAAAGATCATATATATATAAATCTTAGAAGCATTTTTTTTTTTTGGTACTGGGGATCGAACTCGGGACCTTGCGCTTGTGAGGTAGGCTCAGGAACCACTGAGCTAAATCCCCAGCCCTTAGAAGCATTTTTTTAAAAATATAGGGCCAGATCTGTGGCTATCTTTACAGCCTCATAAGTGCTTGTTGAACGATTTAATAAATTGCTCTAAATGAATGGAAGCTGAAAAGAAGGCATGGTAACAAAACTCGGACTCAGAAACTCAGGAAAACAATTCATATTAGAGCTGTGACATATTTACTAAAAACTTGCTCATGATGGTGTGTACAGGCCTTGATGGCTTTCAAAGTCATTGTACATACACAATTCAATAAGACAGATCAATCGCATATTGACTCTATGTTAGGTACTAATAGCACTTCCCTTTTCTGCTTCTTTGGACTTAGACAATTATGTCTCAAGTATCTTTCTGAGTGGGGCTACTTAGAGTACAAAGAACAAACTTCCATGGAAAGAGAAAACAAAATGAAGTCTAAGGCATTTGTCATTGGGCTTATGCCTGATTTTCATTAGGACTCTTGCCTCTGTCTCATTAGGCCCTCTGCCTGGTTTTTGTAAGTCCCATTGCCTAAATTTCATTAGGCCTGTTGCCTGGCTTTTATTAGGTACATTACCTGATTTTTATTAGGCCTGGTGCCTGATTTCTTTTAGACCTTGGTGTATAGGGCCAGTGCTTATTGTCATGGCCGGTCCATTGTTCATTTACCATCTTTCCCCAAATCCATGATAACCAAGACTAGTAAGTTCCTTATGCTGGATGAGAGAGGTAAAGGAAGATTTTCACAACAAAAACAGTTTGATAACCTAGGCTTCCCTCACCCCCACCCATCTATTATAGTCCATTAGCTCTCTTTGGTTTGAGGTTGATGTTACATTCATTGCCTTTTAGAAATCAGTACATTCTACGTGAAACATGCTTACTGCAGAATAAATAAATAAAAAACAATGTCATTAATTTGAATTCATTTGAATTGGAACAAATATAACTTAAGTGATGTTATTAGGTTAATTAAATATTTTACTTTCTATTATTTTAATTTTTTTATACATTGGGAAATCAGTTATCTTTGTCACAATGTCTCTTTCGTAATTACAAGAGAATAGAGTTTAGTGTTCTTAATTTATTCACAGGAAAACTGGATTGATACTGTTAAGCCATTTCTGTCTAAATAAGAATGTATATCTGGGGGCCAGGAATTCAGCTCAGTGGCACGGCGCCTGCCTCACAAGCACAAGGTCCTGAGTTCAATCCCTGGTACCAAAAAAACAAACAAACCAAGAATGTATATCTGGAGAATAGTGTGTTATAAACACAAGCTTTTGTTTTCTTGCATATCATTCTATATAATGTATATAATATAACATATATAGCAGCCAGAAATGAAATAGCTTCTTTTTTCAAATAGTGCAACTTTTTGTATATTCTCAGATTGTTTTAAATACATTTTAGCAGAATTAAATGCAAAAAGCTCTATTCTCTTTTAAAATATGAAGGGTAATATATTGTTTCTGCAAGCAACGTGTTTCACATATTAATGAGTAAGGTTGATAAGTTTTTTAACATATTGGTATATAACTTTCCCATAAATACGTGGATTATGTTATTATCTGCTGAGAGTTAAGATAATATACATAAATAATATTAAAATACTTAGAGAATCTCTTGAATTCAAATTGTTTAAAATTACTGATTTTGTAATAAAATTTAATACTGATGTCTCAAACTTGAAACTTGTCCACTTGAACATTTGGAAATATTGTCATTCTTATCAAGGGAGCTTTAACATTCATTCCCTTGGTAATCTTTGAGAGTCTACCTTTCATTAATTTTCATATATTACAACAACAATATATTTTTTCATTTACTAAAAAAGAATTAGACACAGTAAATAGAAAATATAGATTGCATTTCTCAGTCTGAAGGAATATTTTACTATTGTATTTGATTTAGGGTCAAAATTAGCCCTAAGTTATTGGTAAATGCATAGTTGAATTGTGTTTTATTGTAGTCCAGGGAACATGCTGAGATACTGCTTTCTAATTTCCACTGTTATTCTCAAACATTTTAGGTAGTCGGCTGAAGTGCCATACAGAGTGTTGGGTAAGATATTCACTAGATCAAATTTGAAATTCCAATTCCTGCTCAAAGACCCGTATCTTGCACACTCCCTGCTAAATCTGCCCTAAATCTTGAGAGCTTTGATCTTGAGTTTGTGACTTTATTAATCACTTGCATGTGGGAAGCTGACAAGGAGTAACATTCTGTCTTGACAGTAGTGTTTAGATGAACTGTTCATTAAACATTTGGCCCAGGGATTATGACAGACACTTTGGTTTGAAAGGCATATTTTGACGAAATGTTTTGCTGGGTAGATTCATGCACCAGCAGTGTCCACATGCTCAGATTTATGCCTTGTCAAAACATTAGCTTGCCAACACGTAGTCACGGGCTTCTCCGGATTAAGTCATATTTAAGCACTGTAGAAAAATAAGCACTTCTCCTAGAATTCTTCTGGGAAAAAAATTCTAAAAATGGGGGTAATTACCTACTGACATTGACTTTGACACTCACGCTGAACTGCAAATTGTAAACTTCACGGTCATGTTGATTTTAAAAAGACAGTCAAGAATAATTAGTTTCCTTTATACATTTATAGAAAGTTGAAAGGGGCCAAAGTACATTCCTTAAAAATATCTTTACCCTAAACAGTAGAGTGGAATTAGCTTCAATAGCTTTTAGAAAATCTACCTCATCTTGAGACTGCATCAGTGTTTCTGTTTTATTTTTGCTGTTCTCTAATATTATAGCAGGTCAAATTTTTGGTGACATTTAATCCTAACCAAAAACACAACTCAATGGGGAAAAGATTGTGCAAATCAATAGTAAGAATAAAAATGCCTCTCACCTTGCAATATAATTCTATTGGAAAGCATTTGTTAACATCAATCCTCGGTGTCTCTAGGAAGACTTCATTTTTATTTCATTAAGTCCTTTGCTTTTAAGTGTGGGTCAAGGACCATATTCAGTTGTTGACAGGGCCAAAGTTTCTTTGTGCCACCTAGCTATCCAAATCAAGATCAAATCAATTGATTGCAATGCCACCTATCAAGGTTAGATGATATGGATACACAGTGTCCCCTTGAGTTCCTTGTGCATCTTGTCAGGTGTGCTGGCATTGAGCAGAACGTTATTTAATGTGCATAAGTGGAACTTCAACCTTAAATCAGGATTATCCTAATTTGGCTTTGAAAACCAGAGGGTTTCAGTTGATTACACGCCTATAATTCCAACATTCTAGGAGGTTGAGGTAGGAAGATTACAAGATCCAGGCCGGCCTGGAAAATCTGCCAATTTAGTGAAACCATGTCTCAAAGAGGAAAGAAGGTGCACTAGGGATATACCTTAGTGCTAAGGCCCGGGGTTTAATCCTGTGTATATGATAGAAAAAAAAGAGATATTTTCTTTGCTGTTAGAAAACTTGGAGACATTTATTGAAGCAAGTAATTCTAGTATGAATTTTAAAGGGTCAAATATGATATATTGAATAACCTGACCATAGAGTAAGTTGTCTGTCTCCTTCAACCCCTTCCCCAAGTCTGAATTTCCTTGGAACAAATCCCAGGCTCCTTATCTTCCACATTTCTTTCTGCCCATCAGCCCTTCTTACTCGCTTTCTCCCATGCACTCATCAAACCCTATGCTCAGTCTTTCCCCCTGCTGTGACATGGCCATTGTTATCTGCAACTTTACCACCAGCCAGTATTTCCTGTTTGCATCAATCAACTATACTTCTCATACATCAACACATTACTGACTCCTCTATCTACTGCCAGTTTGTTACAGAAAATACAGTCAACTTCTTTCTATCAGGAGTTTGTGAAACCAAAGGAATATACCCGGGAAAAAAAGAAAGCAAGCAAAACCACAACTCGTCTGTTTTTTTTAGTTCCCTTGCTGCAATCCTTTTTTTCTCTCAGTGACAAGATTTAAATAACCTTACCATCAGTGTATTCCAGTTACTGAAAATCTTTATTCCTTCTATAAATATTTGTTTTGTTCTGTAACATCCCATGCTCTCTTCCAAAGGGCACGGTTTAACCGATGAATTAAAAACTTTCAACATTTCATGCTCTCATGATTATCTTTTTGATCTTCACTTAACTTCTGTTGTTTGTACAATCTCAGCAATCTATTGGTGATTTTATATCTTTTGGGGGATAGTAGTCAGCATCTGATTCACACTGGCTTTTCCTAAATTTCTGAGTAATTCTCAAATTGCCTTTTCAATTTTAACCAGGGCTGTTTGGAAATGTTGACAAAAGTTTTGGCATAGGCACAATAGTCATTCAACAACAACTGAAAATTTAACATCTATTTGTTGTCCATTCGGGCAGGCTTAATGGATCTATGCTTGGTGAATGATAAATAACATAGAAGATATCTTTGCAGTGAAGGAGACACAATTGCAAGTTAAAAGCAAGGCAATCTCGGGAGGCACTCCTGAAAATCCTAAACATGTATGTATTTCTATGGTGAGAAGAATTGTTTCTTTTTCTTTTGATGCTGGAGATTGAACTGGAAACCTCTCTCGGGCTAAGCAAGTGCTGCACTGCTGAGTTATGCCCTCAGCCCATAAAAGTAGTACTTCATGATAACCATCAGTTCTTTGATAAAGTAAAATCATACCTAAAGAGAGAGAAAGATAACTGGGTCAAAATATTTTTCTAAAAGGTTGATTTTGCATGGATGAGGTGTTATAAGTACAGGGCATTCCTACATATCAGCCATCAACCGGAACCTCCTTCCTGCTACCAAATTCCAGGGGATCTGAGTGATGAAATATCCATTCTTGATTTGCTAAACTGCAAAATACAGGATTAACTTCAGGGATCCTTAGTTTGACCTGCTGAAAGTGAGGTTGTGAGAAACGAAAGGGTGATTTTGACAAATCTGAGTTTAGAACCTACCAAATATTTTACATTTTTCAGAAAATATCTTCACACACTTTCATCCAAAATGCATGTATTGATTGTCCCACGTTTCCTAATCCCACGTACAAGTCATCTCATTTTGATGCTATTTTAATGAACTCAAATTCATCCTCTCTAAAACTAGGTATGACTGTGCCTGCACTGTAAGCCATTGTGGTTTAAATAGGGCTTTGTAAAGACTTGATTCATGAGCTTCAAGGCATTCAGGGAAAGCTCCTCACTGTACTTGGCTTAAGTTACAACTTTAATATTGTCTTTTTGAGTGTTCTTTTTCGTTTTTTATTCAAAGAAAAAAATGCAAGGAAAATATGTCATTGAGATTGATAGTAATGGCCAGCTGTTATGATCTCAATGGAAGTATTAGAGCCCCTGCCTAAGGTGCATTGAAGAGTGCCAAGCCTCACAGCAACTCAGCTCATCCTAAAAAGCGCCATGGCCTGGAGTGAAAGCTGCAATTTAAAAATCTCCCAGAGACCCATTATTTGCAAATCATTGACACAACAAACTGTAACAACCCTGGTCCTCCTTGTCGATGCATGCTTAGGGAGCTTTTCATCCACAGAACCTTGCATGCTCAATAACTTTTCATACTAAAAATCCTTATGAAATTTCTGAAGAAAATGAACAACTGCGCATGGGCCAGAATCTACTTTAAACATTAAAAAAGAAAATTAAAATTGATTAGACTGATCAATGGTATCATATATGGGAAAGAATCCTCACAAGTCCAAAGTAAGTTTTCCTGTTTCCATACTGTTTAAAATAAAGCCAACTGGTTATTCAATTTTCTAGCAATAAAAAGCATCTGAAACATCTCGGTTGGCACACTGTCCCCTTTCTTCCTGCTAAGATCTTAAAAATAAACTAATGGCTTTCCCTCTAAACTGGAGGAGAGGGAAATACCACTCTGGAGTGTCAACCTTTATGCCAGGTCTAACCACAAAGAAAATTTTCACAGCTGACTTTTAAAACAAAGGATTTATAGTGCAAACACAGAAACACGTTTAGCTGTTAAAAGCCATTGCAAGGATATTATTTCTCCAAGAGGAGCATATTTAGGTTCAAGCCACTAATATTCTAATACATGTTACTGGCTATTTACAGAAAAGTAATCTTGTTGCTTCTTATTTTATTACTAGGGCTGCTATTGAACTTTTTGAGAAATGTGATGTCACGGGTAAGCCTGTCCAAAGTCATGAAAAAAGGAGAAGTGTGCTTTTGGGGATGACAGGAGAGTAAGGTTTCACCTATAGACAATAGCAATGTAGGAGGATAGACAGGAAAATGAGCAGAGTGTTAGACTGCTACAGAATGAGGATGCTGGAAGGAGAAAGTCTAAGACATGGAGTCAAAATGATTGAAGCAAAAGCCAAGCTACAAAGACATGTCCCAGGATATTACAAGAAAGAGATGTTGATCTGGATTCTTCAAATAATTTTTCCTATACCAACCTAAGCCTGCATTCTTATTCACATGTGGCAACCTATGTATTTCTTCCAACAATCCTGATTAGCTCTATTTATTTTATTTTATTTTTTGTATTAAATTATTTTATTGGTACATTGTAGGTATACAACACAATTACATTTCTCATTGGGAATAGTACCTTTATATAATGCATCTTGGTTCTTTTTTTCCCCCCATTCCTAGCCCTCCCTTCACCCCCTCCACCCTTCCCTATT
>NW_004624742.1:14775159-14833280 GCF_000247695.1 Heterocephalus glaber | reverse complement strand
GGGCTGTTAGCGCCTGCATGGATTACCTCCTCTGAGCTGGGTGAGGTGAGCCAGGGGCTGTGAGCAGCGGTAGGGATGGTGACCCAAAAGCCTTTTCCTGTAGGCTGGGAGCAGCGGGAGGGATGGTGGCCAGGAAGCCCCTTCCTCTGGACCAGGAGCAGTGAGATGATGGCTCAGAAGCCCCTTCCTCTGGGCCGAGAGTGGTGGGAGGCATGGTGGCCTGGAAGCCCCTTCCTCTGGGCTAGGAACAGCGGGACTCAGTACCTTGGTCTGGTGGTCTGGTGTCCTCTGCGTCTTTGTAGTGTGGAACCAGGTGGCTGCATGTCTGCAGTGGGGTGATTCAGTGTCTTCTGTGTGACTCAGGACCTTGGTAGGGTGTGCACAGACCTTCCTGTGTGCAGCGGGCTGATTTGGCCTGTTCTGTGTGACTCAAGACCTCGGTAGGGCATGCACAGACCTGCCTGTCTGCAGTGGGCTCTAGCTCTATTTATTATCCTCATTTTGACAATTAAGAAGTAAAACTTTGAAGCTATAAAAGAGATCACCAAGAACACAAGTTATGTTTCCACATCAAGCCTCCTGAGTTTGATTCTTTTTAAAACTAAACTATTTCAATATATACCTAACGTTAATTTATGTTCATACAATAGTTACAGTACCAAATTTTTACTTAATTATTTCTGCTTTTGTTTTATTTTTATCTGGTTAGGACATTTTACTTTTTCAGATATTTTCATAGCTATAGTCATTTTCAGCACCCAAACAAATGCCACAGGACAAGATGGTAATTACTGTTTCCATGTTACAGAAAAACCTATTCATAGGTAAATCATTCACCAAATCCTGTGTATAAAATCAGGTTTCCTATATCTGGGATTTTTTCACTGAAACAAGAAAAGATAAGAATATAGATCACATATCTATAAATATGCATTCCATACACGATGCAATGGTTCTCACTGGAGACCATTTTACCTCCTAGGGAACATTTGGCAATGTCTAGAGAAACTGGTGTTCTTTATCTTTCCAGCGGGGAGGGAGGATGTTAATGTCACTAGGAACAAAGAGACCAGGGAGGATGCTAATGTCACTAGGAACACTAAGCATCCTACAAAGCTTGGTACCACCCCACCTAATAAAGGACTATCTGACCCCAAATTTCAGTAGTATTGAGGTACAGAAATTTTGCTACAATGATACACAGTTAGCATAAACATGAACTAGACATAGAGATAAATGTAGATATGGGTATAGATTCAGAGGACACTGATCTAAATCTATGTTTTTATTTAGTTGTATCTAGATGGTATGGAAGCCACCTTACTCTAAGTTTATCTATTTGTTGCTCTTTTAGAACAACTAGCTTTGTCCTTATTTTTTAATTTCATTAATTCCTACTAGGATCTTGATTATTTTCTTGCTACTTTTTTTTCTGTTACATCCTGTTCTATTGCTCTTTCAACTGAATCCAAGTGTTTTGGTTGATCATTAATAAATGAATTTAATGTTATAAAGTTTCCTCTCATTTAAAAATAACCAACATATTTTGATCTACCGTTCTTTTACTTTTTGTGTCAAATAAATTACAATTTCCGTTTCCCTTTTAAACTGATCAGTTATAGAAGAGTGCATTTTAAAATTTCCAAATGTGTCACTTAAAACAAATTTTGTATTATTGATTTCTGGTTTAATCACCTAATTAATAGAGTATGGTGACTGGATGATAACAATTCTTTTGAAAGTACTGTGTTAGTAGCAATCTGGTAAATTATTTTCCTATAATGTTTTCTACAAAAATGATTCTTGAATGCAAGTTTCTATAGGGATGTATATAGGTCACATATGTTAATTTGTTGTTCAAATTTCTCACATCTTTACACTGTTTCTAATATTGTGTGTTAAGACTGAGGATTTATGAATTCCTCCTTGCAAATCGTGGGTTGTAGAATTTAGATAATGTGAGTAAGATACAATTTATGTATTCCAGAGTGTTTCCCTCAGGTGTTATGCAGTATATCTTTGCTATAGGTTGAACATGAGCTCTCCAAAATTCAAGTATTTCCAATGAGATGATATTAACAGTTAGAACATTTAGGTAGACCACGATAGCTCTTTCTTTGTTAATGAGATTAAGCTCCCTAAAAGACACTTCGTTTAGCTTCATTCAGGTACCTTGCTCTTCAGTTCTTTTGCATATAGCATTCCACTCCCTCTGAGGGATGCAATTTCTCTGGAAAGCAGAAGCTGCTGGCACCTTTATCTTGTATATCCCAGGTTCTGCAAGTGTGGGAAACATTTTTTTAATTTACTAATTACTCAGTCTTAGCTATTTTATCACAACACAAGAAGGAATAACACATACTCTTATTGCTTTAATATGTTGCTTGTCAGGATAAATAATTATTTGCATTGTTAGGACAGCACACTATTCCTTAGCATTTCCAAAGTATTTTTATTTGTTTTTTTCATTTTTATGTTTTTTTGGGTTTTTTTTTTTGGTACTGGGGATCAAACATGGGACCTTGTGCTTGCCAGGCAGGCATGGCTCCACTGAGCTATACCCCTGGCCTATTCCTTTACTTTTGCTGGTTTGTTGTAGTTTTCCTTTGCAAATGATTCAAGTATTAAGCAGGGAAGGGATATTTTTTTAAAATTTTTGAACCAATCTGATAATTTTAAGCTGTTTAAATATATGAGTTTAATTCATAGTTGGATAATTGCATTTTTTAACAATTACTGTTTTATGCTTTCAGTGCTTTGTGTTTTATGCCTTTTTATTTCCTTTTTCCTCATCCTCTTCTTGCCCTTTCCTGCCTTTTGTTAGGGATGATAAAGTTTTCTTCCTTATTTCTTTGGTTTCCTTCTGATTTGGACACTGATCACGGTATTTCTTCTCTTGTGGTATACAACCTGAATTCTAATATGCTAAATATTTCCTACAGAATTTATAATTCCACGTATCACCCATGCAGCCATGATCCGGTAGGAAGCTTGACTCAATTTCTGCTTGTCCTCAAGTTTTAATTTTCCTCCGGCTTCCAAAATTCCCTGGGCTCCTATGCAGTTGCAGTGTGGGGCCCCAATTTACTCCAGAGCTTCAACCACGTGTTCCCATTCAGCCACGGTGCTTGTTTGGTTAATAATATTCAGCACATACCAAATATAGTACTTAGCTCTCCTGTATAATTACAGATTTGAAAAATTATATTTTAACTTTAACCTTCATTTGGGGGCATCATTTACACTGCATTCAAATACCACGAATTACTTACGTCATTTTGCCTAATGTCTCCATCTTTTTTGGGGGGACAGGGAGTATTGGGGATTTAAGTCAGAGTCTTCACACTAAGCTATATCATCAGTCCTTCTTTATTTTGAAACAAGGCCTTTCTAAGTTATTCAGGCTTATCCCACGTTTGTGATCTTCCTGCCTCAGCCTCCAGAGCTACTGGAATTACCAGGATGTGCCACAATGCTAGGCTTTTAAAAAAAAATTTAATATTCCTAAATAAGGTTGGTGCTGGCCTTTTAGCCAAGCTAGTTATATTTCATTTAATATAGGACATAATGTGAGACCACGGTTGAGATTGAGGCAAAACTTTTCAGAAATCATTTGGGGTTTTAATAGCAGCTGAAGAAGGGACAGGGTATTCAAGGAGCTGTTGTATAGTTGTAGATGGATAAGCAATTGCCTCTGGGAATGGGAGAGAAGAGGAAATAATGGGGCATGAAGTAGCTCTCTACTGAGTGGAGATATAAATCAATAGATTATTTAGAACCAAGGAGAAAATGTAGTAGTGGACAGCAACAAATAATTTTCTTCCCTTTTAAAGTAATTTTACATGTCATGGTATTACAATGGTGTATCCACTTTGAGAAAATAACAGGTTTTTTGTACTATTAGGGCCCGTGAATCATTTTGGTATGTTTCATTCTGTTTGTTGTATGCTACCTTTAAATGTATTGTAATCCTTTCTGAAATAAATTGCATGAACTATCTTTGGTGTATCAAGAAAAACTTCACATAAGCAAATACCAAAACCCCAAATTTAAAGGAAAACTATTTTATTTCAAATTTCTGGAAAGAAGTGGGCTGAGGATGGGGAAGGAAGAGGCTTGTGAAAATTTTCCAGATGAAGAGTCTGGATCTTATCAATTTCACAGCTCAGGAAAGTTCTTCACATTTGGGAATTATATTTTATTATTAAGTTGAAAGGAACAGCAAGAAGGTAGATCGCATTACAGAATAGCAGATATTTTAAAACTTTTTCCCATGCTTAAGACCATATTTTCCCCTAAAATTTTAAAATGAATTTTGTGCTCACAAAAGATGGCAAACTGACTGCCCAAGAGAAATCTGCTTTCTATTTGTAGAGCAGGTCTAACATTTCTCTCTACCTCTACTCCTTCACAGAGAAAGATTTTCTAGGGCTGGATTATAGTACAGCCAGAATATATGTTGCTCTCAAACAAAATGTGATTAATGATCAGAAGCTGCTACCCATCCATGGTGAGATGTGTTCAGAATGACAACAGTGTAACTAGTACAGCAATATCATGGAACTTTTTCTTACATAACAGGTAAGTCAATAGTTTGGGATCCGTTGGGCCCATGGTCTCTGTTGTCACTATTCAACTCTACCACTGTACCATGAAAGCAGCCACAGGAAAAAAATATGAACACACAGGCAGGACTGTGTTCCAAAAAACTTGATTTACAAATGAGGTGGCAGGCTGGATTTCTCAAATGGGTTACACTTTGATGACCCTTATCTTCTAACTACTATGGGCCACAAAATTTTGTGCCTTCAGTCAGTATATCAGTGAGCTTTTTTTACGTTAATGACACACCTGAGGCAGCAAATTTCATGAAGAGAAGAGGTTTATGTAGTTCACGGTTTTGGAGATTCAAAGTGCGGGCATCAGCTCAGGTCTTAGCTGCATCCTATCAGGATGGATAGCAATCCTAGCTCATGTGGGAGCAAGCAAATGATTACATTCTGAACTAGAGCAAAGACTTTGCTCTTTTTGCAACAGTCTTCTCTCAAGAACTCAAAGGATTGGGCCGGGGATTTAACTCAAGTGATTCTGCCACCTGCCTTGCAGGTGCAAGGTCTCGAGTTCGATCTCCGGTACCAAAAAGAAAAAAGAACTCAAAGGATCACACAGGAATTGCAAAGGAGTCACACACAAAGAACTTCACACCCCCAATTACGCCAATTACATCCTCCCAACTACTCCATCCCAGAACAGAGCTTTTAATGATGATGAACATGCTGAAGACAGACCCCATCGTAACAATAGCAGGCAGATAAATTTCTCATTACATCATTCTACTGGTAATATACATCCAGCTAGGAAACATTATACAGCTAACAACTGGTAAAATACAGACACTGTATAAGAACCTAGTTTTCCTGACTTCCACAACAAATACCAGCACATATCAAACCATGATTGGTACGAAATTAAGAAAGAACTAGAAATTAATAATTTTTAAATTGCTCATGCTATGTCCCTTGAGTCCTTTAAAATATTATCTTCACTACTTTCTGTTTAAAATTTCCCCTTATCCAGATTTGTAGAGCCTGAAATAATGTGGAAAACTAGAAGTTTTCTGGTGCATTTAACTGAGAAGGAACCAAAACAGATAATTTAGATCCAAAAGAGACTATATTGTCCTTAAATTTCATGATTTCCTTACCTACATATCCCAAATGGACAGAATAACTGCCAACTTCATATGATCCTTACTACATCATGTAATTTATACTCATCAAATTAAAGGAGAGGGCCCATATAATTGTTCAAAGAATTTAAGTTCACCAAATCACAGGAGAGACAGATTAATCTCTGAGAAATAAACATATCACCACATATTATGTGCAAGCATTTGACCTGAGGGAATAGACAAACAGTAAAAATGCCAGTTTAAATACTTGTGCATCAATGTTCCAGCAAAGTTAAATACAGCTAAAAGAATAATGCAGCTTAATACTAGGTGGTTCACCCCATAATATTTGTAGTCCTTTTAAAAGTTCTCTCCAAAGTTCCAAACTCAAAAGAAAATGGCATTTTAAGCATCTGATACATGACAAACTATGACATGATTAAAAATTGTACACACTATATTGTGAACACAATTTTATTTTTTTCAGATATATTCTCTCATGAAATAAAAAGATATCTACAGTCTGACGTTCATATATTATTATGGAAATGGACATGGGGGGTGAAAAATCCTCGTACTGTGCCCACATTTTTCTAAATGGTCCTTCTACAAAACCCTATGCAAACTGTGTGCTTTCAAGGAAAAAGAAATTGACCAGAAGCTGGTGTGTGTGTGTGGGGGGGATGGATTTTCAGAAGTTTTGCTTTAACAGAAAGAGCACTTAAACTTTTTCCCTTTTAATGAGATTTATTGGAAAATATAAATGCTTCCCTGATCTAAAAATTTAATTTGGTTAAGTGACAATTCCAGCCCATGTAATTATTGGGTTTCTACCTACTTTCTATCACATATATTCTTGTTTTATTATAATAATTCTACTTTAAAAAGAAGCAGGGCTGGGGATTTAGCTCAGTGGTTCTGCCGCCTGCCTCGCAAGTGCAAGGACCTGAGTTCAATACCTGGTACTAAAAAAAAAAAACAAGAAGCAGACTGCAATTGTAATTGTTTAGACAATTTAGGATCAACATGTTTTCATTAGTTATACAAGAAAAACCATTTAAAAATTATCTGGGTTCTCTGGGTGATCATTACAATACCTTTGAGAAATGTTACTCCACGCAAACATTTCCACAGATAACCGCAGATATTGTATAAAAGATGTAAGTAATGCATATTCTAGCAAAACACTTTAGGAAATAAGGTGATTTTATGGACAAGCAGTACCCACTCAAACTTTTTCACAGTTATAGGCCATTTTCCAGAAAATTTAGATTGTTACAGCTAGGTAATTATATCTATTCCCCTTCTCAGATAACTGGTAGAGAATGTGACTTCATGTGCTATACACCTTTCGTGAAGCTGATTTTATTGATTCAACAATCAGATCAACAGACAAGATGCAACATGATCATTTATAATAAAGAAATTTCTATAGATTATTGAAAAATCTCCAACTTTAAAGTAATTTTAAGTTTTGTGAATATTTTTAAGCCTTATTTTATAGATACACACAGCAATATGAATATAGTACTATAAATTGTGAGTGGTCTTTTACAAACAGTTATCTCCATTTTGCATATTAACAATTTTTATCAGGACTCATTGCTATGTTGAGTAATGACTTCATTTCTCAGCCTCAAATTACAGCTAGGTATTGCTACCAAAATGAGTTCTAGCTAATTAAAAAGGAGAGTAGTACTATGACCACCTCTTTTTAGAAGAGAATATGCCTTCTTTCTCTTTCTTGATTGTTGCTTCTTTTCTGCCAGCTAGAAGGTAGTTGTGACTTCAGCAGTTGTACCAGCCAGCCATTCTACCACAACTTCATGTGAAGAGACCAGAAAATAGACAACATTGGCTCCTGCAATGTGACAACCATGGCAGCCTCAAAATGAGCAACATGAAAGATAGAAATAAAATTGTGTCCATTTATGTCACAATTTTCAGGCCCTAGTTAGATACATACATATCTTCAAACACACATAATAGAGGGCATACTGTATATGTTTGTAATCACTATAGATTAAATAGCGCTTTCTTGTTCTCTGTATAATGCAATCACCACAAATAAAGTAATTAGTGTTAACAGTCAATGTGTGGTTAGGGTTTGTGAAGATTAGATTAATCTCATTGCCTTTAAGAAGGAAGGTGCTGCCTGACACATTGGATAACATGTTTTCGTTCTCTAGGGGTTCTGTGTCCTCTCTTAATTTGGAGTCCTTGCTAATCCTGCTTTTCCTTGGAGCCAGTCCTCATCCTTGCTATCTTAGTTACTTTTTTATTGTTGGGACAAAATTCCTGACACCCACAAGTTAAAGAAGGAAAAGTTTATTTTAGTGCACAGTTTGAAGAGGTTTCAGTCCACAATTGCATGGGTCCAAGGCAGGGAGCAGGGCAGAGGAGAAACAGTCCATGGCAGGGTAGGCAGGAAAAAAAAACAAACAGTAGCATGGACCCTCCCAAGCCCTCTTTATTCCATTCAGGTTACAAGTTGGTGCCACTCACACCCACAGTGGGTCTTCTGTCTTCAATAAATCCCCTCAGCCACACCCAGAACTATACTAAACCAATCAGTGGACTCATTCAGTGACCACACACCCTTAATGCACTATCACACACCTATGAATGTATGAAGTTTTGGGGCAACATCTAGGTCTAAGCCATAAGACTTGGGAGACCTACTTTTGTTATTTCCCTTCAGGTCTTTCTTTTGTGCTTTTATTTCAGTCCCACCATAAATTCAAATCAGAATTGCTTTCTATGTGGTTCTATTGCTTAAAGTAGCATGTGCTACAATACAGTGGAATTGCCTATTGATAGTGATGAGAGAAAACTTCCTAAAGGCCCTGATAAATAGCAGCCCTTGATAAAAACTGCATAATCAATTAATAGATACCTTACATAAGTCTTATTACTTAAACCTATACTTTCATACCAGAAAATAATTGATTTTTTTCTTACCAATTATTCTGATATTACCTTTTGAACTCTTTTTTTCTTCCGCTTTGGGATATCATGCCAAAGCCATTTTAACTTCTCTCATTTTATTTTACCTGAAGTGCATCTTTTTTCTCACTTGACCAGAAAATGAAGCTTATTTAATATTATTTTTATTAATTTCTGTATTCTTTTCCTAAAAAAAGTAGAGGAAAATTAAAAAATTAATGGGTAAATCTAGATATCCAATTACAGGTCAATGTATTGAATTTGGGGTAAATGAGTGTTTCTTCTGAATTTCACCATCCTGGCATGTCAAGTGATAAATTGTAGCACTGTGGCAAGGGACAGAAGGAAAATAGGACAATTTATGGAGGGCACTGTGAAAAGCAGTTGGCAATATTTTCCAATATGTTATGCAAAAGGAACAGAAATTAAATTGTATAGCCAATTCTTATAGCTACATTTGATATAAGTGAACAGTGTAACAGTGAAGTGAAATTTGGTGAAGGTGACTGGGTGATTGTGTCCAGTTTGATTAAAGGAGGACATTTGATTTTTCAAAGAAGTAAAGAGCTCTCAGGCACCTTGGAGAATGATCCCTTCAGCTTGCCTTTAAGAAACTATTACTAAAAGCAAAATAACAGTTCAAGAGTTTCTTGTAGGAAAAAATACTGAAGTCTTTTTGTTTTTAACAGATTTTAAATATAGATACCTGAGGTTTGAAAAACCATACAATGTCAATGCAATCATCTTAGTTAATAGAACTAAGGATTCCCCAAAATATTCTCAGCAGAACAGAGAAGTCTCCAACTTTCCAAAAATGTGCCTATTGGAGAGACCAACAGAAAACAAGAAAAATTACTTTTGTTTTGTTTCATATCAAGAGCTTTCAGAGCACAGATTTGGAACATATCGTGTATAAAAGCTTTGAATTGCTATATTTCAAATCAGAGAGGCTATGGCTTTAAAAAGTAACCCAACCAGGTAATGCAAGGCTAACACCAAACCAATGGTTAAGACATAATCCTAGGGAACACTTGTAAGACTATAGTTTCACAATAGAAGAGGAAGAATTAATGGGGAAACACACCTCCCCATGAATAGGTACATTATGCAGTTCTATGCCATAGTTGTTGCTGACCACAACACAAATGGAGAATATTTGGCATAAATAACAACCTTTATCTTTCTTTAGTGACTTTTCTAATCAAATGCCAGCCCCTAAACCCAAGTTTTAAGATTACACTCACCTAATTCACAATGAGGAATTGGTGTGGTCAGGACATACAGGACATACAGACACAGTAGTCCTCTTGCTCACTGTAGCCAGTAAGGAATGACTGTCAGCCCTCTTAGTATGAAACATGCTCTGAGGAGAGAGAGCACAGGACGGTCAATCCATTTTCATGAGCAGAAGAGCTTTGGTCATCCTGCATGCACAAGGATAAATGCATCCAAATCCACATGGTACCCATTATGTTCCTAGTGCTCAAATAAAATGATTTGCTCTTTAAAACACACAAAGATTTTCTACCATTTTGTGCCCATAAGCTGCAATGTAGAAATAAATCAACATATTATAGTTTGCAAACTCTGCTTTGGTACTTAATGGATTTTATACATATAGTTAACATTTCAACAATGATAAGGACATAGAGTAAATATTGATCTCCCTAGTGAATTAATCTAAACAGAATTGTGACCCTAATGTAAATGAGTTTTCATATGGCTATTTTGCCCTGTATCAAAAGGGATGGCATAAAAACATTCCGCAATTATGGATTGGGCAATTTGTCAAGCATCTCATATGCAGCACCTTTCTGATCTTTTAATTTTGAAGGCTCCAGATCCAAATTATTTTGTGTTTGGTACAAGTAGAAATAGTAATTTAAGCACAGAAAAACATAAGCAAGTATACAGTATCCTGTACAAATGAAAGTTAATGGATAATATGCCTAAAAATTTCATAATTGTATCTCCTTTATAAAGTTATTTTAGCATACAGTGAGGCTGGAATGCCACCGAGGTTTGTGTCTCTGCCCTATGTGTAGCTGGAAGAAGAAAATTGTGATTACAAATTGAATTAATCTGGGAATAGGAGAAAGAAACAGGCAAAGGTAAGAAGCACTGGGAAGTGTGTGTCAGACCTATGAAATTTAAAAGGAAGGATAAGAGAATTTAGTTATCAATTACTCATGAATTGAACCTGCTGTACTAGATTTTTACTGGTATTGGAACAACTTAACACGTACTGGCTTAAAACAGCACAATTGTATTACGGTTCTAGGGATCAGATGACTAACACTATGTTTGCTTTTCCTAAATAAAATCAAGGTGTGAACAGAATTACATTATTTCTGGAGGTTCAAGAGGAAGATATGTTTCCTTGCCTTTTCTCAGTTTCTAGAAGCCATGCTTTGTGAACATATGACTCTATCTCCAAAGATAACACAACTGTCCAAGTCCTTCCCATGACACCATTTCTATTTCTTTTCTTTTTTTCTTCCTTTTCTACTTCTAAGGACCCTGGTGATTACACTGGGCCAACATGAATAATCCAAGATCATCCCCTCATCTCAAGTTCAACTGATTGTCAACTTTCTTCATTTATAATCTTTATTCCCTTTGCCTAAGCTAATACACTGACAAGATCCAGAAACTAGGTCATGGACATCTTATGGAGGAAAAGAGACCCTTGTGCTGCCTTATTTTGACATCTTACCTTTGCTAAATATATTTTCTCACTAAGTTTCTTTACTCTAACTTTTTATTGACTCCTTCCCTGGGGCAGAATATCATCCCACCTTTTGCATGGCACTTCTGTCCCTACCTATCCTTTTAACCCCACAAGACCCTGATTCTGCCATAACAATCTTTAACTTGTATAACTATTTGCTGCACTTTCATAGCTTTCTTTGTCTTTTGAATCTGAGGCAGATAACCCTCCTCCACCCTCACAGGAAGCCAAGATATTTATTTGTTCTGATCCCATTTTATCTGTTCCATTTTATTTCCAAGAAGATTCATAATATAGTTTACTTACCTAAAGATCATGTGTAGTATTAAGTTTGTGATTATTGGCTTCCATAGATTGGTAGCTTCTCGGAAGACATAGTCTCTACATATCATCTGCACCTCACCAGCACACAGTAAGGATTGCCACTTAAATAATGTACTTAGTAGAAAATTTTACTTTGTGAAAAGTACCTTAATATGTGTTTCTTGTATTTGGACCAGACTCATATTGGAGAATATTATTCATCCCTGGACCATATTTAAATGCATTCTACACATTTTATCATCATAAGGATCAAGCTGCATAATCTGGCATCTCATCCACTCTGTGATTTTTTCTCAGTTGTAGTAGAGACTCAACAGAGTTTGTTGGCAAATACAATGATAAATGAATATGAGTATCATAGGCAACCCAGAGAATGCAAAGGAATAGAAGGACAAGAACTAGTCATGGAGAGGTGTCTTAGTCACTTTCTCATAGCTAAAACACAATATCTATACTCACAATTTAACAGAAGAAGTTTATTTTGGCTCATGTTTTGGTCCATAGTTGGCTAATTTCAAGGCAGGAAGAGCAGAGTTACCCAGAGCATGACAAACAGGAAGTAGAGTGAGAAGAAAGGAGTGGGGAGGGAGACCTCATGATCCTTTCCAGGTCATACACCCACAGTTCTACCTCTTCTGATCAGGTTGGTGGGATTTTGTTGGTTAATCACATGTCCTCAAGCAATATTTTCCTATTGTCCTGTTTTAAAGTACTTGACTTCTTTTTAATGCTAATCTTTCCAGCAACCAAGATTTCCTCTGCTTTAATTTTGCTGGCCCTTCCTTCCTGGGGAAATGGCCTTTATGCTCCTGATTTTCAATATAAATCTGGCTAAAAGCAACAAGCAGTATCCATGCTACAGCCTGAACATTAGACTTCTTGAAACTTTCTCTACCTCCTTAATCTCCATCTCCCACAAAGTCTTAGGACAAGAATGAAATGCAGACAAATTTTTTCTGCTGGAGCACAACACATGTGGCCTGGAGTCCAATTGCCAATGGAGTTCTTATTCTCAACCAAAACCTCCTGAGCCTGGTCTTTTCTGTCTGCCTTTCTATCAGCTTTCTTGTCTTCTGAGCTCCCACCAGACTCTCCTATGGCTTATAGCATTCTAGGGTTGGTTTTCTAGTCAGTATTGCCAAACCTTTCCAAACTCTTCCAGTAAACCAATTCCAAAGGCTTCTGAATCACATGGTCAGGTAGCATCCCACAATACCCCTTCTTTGTACCATAATCTGTCTTAGTTACCTTTTCATCACTGGGAAAAAAATACCTGACACTTGCAACTTAAATGAGGAAAGGTTTATTTTGGCTCACAGTTTATAGTGCATTCAGTCCATAGTTGCTGACTCCAAGACAGGACAACGCAGCAGAGGGGCATGGTAGACTAGAGCTGATCACCTCATGACAAACAGGTCCAGGGAGGGGGATAGACCTTTCTTTTCAGGTCATGCCCTTAACTGGGCTGCCTCCAACCTCCTAACATCACATTTACCTATAAATACCACCATAATGTGTTCACTTTTCAAAAATCCCACATTTGAGCTCATGAGGGTTTGGAAGAACACTCAGATAAAAATCTTAACAGAAGACAGAATAATTTATAAAGAGAAAGAAAAGAAATCATGAATAAAAAGCTACTCCAGAAAATTCAAAGCAAAACTTAGAAGGGAATATACTTTTTCATAATCTTGGTTCACGAGGAACAAGGGGCAAGTCTTAACCAAATCAGGATGAGAAAAGTGAGATAAATATTTCATCTGTTTCCCAGATGGACATGTTAATATTAGCATCTTATTCAGGAAATTCTATTGCTTTCTTGTAAAATAGATCTTTAGCTATTTTAAAATCTTGATTTTATGCCATTTTGAGGTTTGTGTGAAGGAAAACAAAATGGGGGCATGAAAGATAAGACTTTAATGTCTACCTTAATGCACTGAGAAAATATTTATATTTTCCCAAAAACATTAAATCAGGACCAGCTGCATAATATAAAATGAAAATTGAAAATCTAGAGCCCAGTGCAAAATTATTACAAGTTTTATGTACAGCAAACCAATCATAAAGGCCTTCTAAGAATAAGGACTAAATGAGTGTACAAGTTACATGTTTGGGAAGTTTGGTTTGAGGTTTTTAGTTTTTAAGCAGAACTATCCAAATAATGAAAGATTCTAGTAAAATTAAGAATGTTGCCTTGGATCATTCATTGCACTACTTGGCTAGATAGAATACCCACATACTTTGGGTGCTCAAAGGAGTGCATTCCGATTCTACCTCTTGTCATCTAATAACTTTGTCTCCATGGGAAACTAAACCAGCCTCTATTTAGAGAAAAGGTACTAATAATGATATCTGCCTTGTAGAATTTGCAGAATATTAAATAAAGATAAATACAGTATTGATAGAATTTCTAGTCCATAGTCAGGACTATTTGAACAATTAGCTATTACTTTTATTTATTAACTATGAAGAGAATATTCCAAACTTTTGTGATGTTCCTGTCATTTCACAACTAAAAAGTAAGTCAACGGGTGTCTCACTGACTATAATTTTTTCCATAATACTGTCCTAAAGAGGCTCACTTAATAAAATTCATTTTTTAAGCAGAAAACTTACCAAAAGGAAGCCTTCAGTAGAAGTCCAGAATTTAAACTGCAACTTCCAGTCATGAAAGTTAACTCTATTTCTTCCTTCTGCCTATACATTTATGAATGTCTGCTTTGTGCAAGGTACTAGAAGTTCTTCAAGACTAAAACCTAAAAAGCTTATGTGTAATTAGTACATAATATGGCAAAACAACTCATAGCTATCCATAATACCAGCCTATGTGAGCCATGCTATGAGAGGTCTACATAGTTCAAGGAGAGAAGGGAGTAAAAGAGTCTAACTGGATTGATTAGGAAATTAATCATGGAAGAAATGACATATGGATTGGGTCTCTCTGAAGCAATGTGTATAATTTCAATAGGGAATATCAGGAGAGAATATTCCAGAGTGAACAGCATGAACAAAAACAGAGCTGGGAAATATGATATTTCACAATTAGGGTATTTTTACTGTTCTAGGCAAGACTTAAAGTATCCCGCAAGGATACATAAATTACAATATGGCAATATGTTTAACAATTTTATTAAAGAACCACTTGAGATATTTCTTGGTTGATTTCAGGCTGCTATTAGTAGGAAGTAAATTTGGAAAAGTGAATTAGGGTCAGAATTTAGTGGTTTTGCAATGATGAAACAAGAAGTTTTGTTTTATTCGTGGGATATCAGAAAGCATAGGAACTGTATAAGAGTTGAGAGGATATTAGGGAAGTACTTGAAAAAACAGCCAAGAAGCAAGCTTGAAGATGAATTAAATATGGAAGGGAAAGAATGAGGTTAAGTAAGGAAATGGAGTTAAAAAATGAGGGATGGGCTCATTGGAGGAAAGAAGTCTAGACAATTAATAAAAATACTTTGTGATAAGATTTTGGCAATAAGAGTAGAGAGGTAGGGAAATATGTGAAAGAATTAAAGCATTCAGAAAAAATGTTTTTCAATTAAAGTAGTATGAAAAACTAATACTACACAGAGTAAATAGGCTTACTTCAATTTTGTTTGTTTTCCTTTAAAATTCATGCAAATTCTCAGTTAGTGTTTCTAGCTGTAACCTCATCATTACCAGTGCAACTGCCTCTGGCCATGGGTGTAGGAGATAAGGGAAGGTAGACAGGCAATCAGACTCTCTCTTCATTTAGACAGGAATGAGAGACTTTGGGGGAAATACAGATGTGTGCATGTAATAAATCTCGGCAGAGCTGTCCCGGAGAGATTCACAGCCCAGGATTTGGACTAGAGAAATGAAAATAATTCAGTTTGGCACTTTGTAGCTATAAAGAACCTTTCAACTGAGAATGTCTGAATATTTTCAACTTTCAAATAGCTATGCTAATCAACTATCCACATTGTATAAAGAACAAATAGCACAGAATAGCAGGAAAATCTCCCAACTTTAGTATGTGATTTTGAAAGGTTTGTGATTATCATCATATACATATAAAGATAAGGCAAACTAAATGGACATTCTTCATTTTTCCAACTGAACAATTTGAGGGGCATCAGAGGGTAAATATATATATATATATATTTTGAATATAAATAAATTTTGAGGCATTTTGATTGGTCAAGTGGCTAGTTATAATATTGGTTAATAATTCAATTATACACGTTTAAGTTCAAATATTGTATAAAATGATAAGAATTTATAAAATGGCCACATATTTGAATTTATGAAATAATTTTATGCAACTTTTCAAATATGTGCAGTATCAGTGATCTCTTATCATTTTGAACCCATATACTATGCTGTCAATAGATATTTTTTCTCATATACCATTCTGATATTTTGTTCAGTATCTTGAAGGTAAATGTTTATTGTCACTAAGAGGTAAAAATTTACTACTCACTTTTAAAAATGATCTATAGATGACTGTTTCTTTTACAGTGAGATCCAGCACTTAACTGTCAGATAATCTGTCCAAAAATAACTAAATGCATCACCCCTTTCTAATGGATTCTATGATTGCTAAATTTCCCAAATTAGCGCCGATCAAGGTTATTCTAAGCTAATGTTTAAAATAAAATAATTGAGAAACCTTACATTATGACAGTCTTTGGAAGATTTCAAATATATGACAATTCCTCCTTTTTAGGGTATGAATTGTTCAGTGGAGAAAATGACTTATATTTGAAGATTTGTAATAATTATAAATACATAAAAGTTTTGAAAATTCACTTTTCAATCAAACTAAGAGGTAAGAATTGTTTACATTCCCTAGCCCCTTTTTCCTTGGTTCTTTGTTAGCTGTCTTTCTGGTGTGGAACAAAGAAAGAAATCATTCTATTTATTATAATGGAGATAACCAACTGGATCAGTTAACTAATTTACAGAGTCCAGTGGCACGTGAAAATGTGGCGGCTTATGTTAAAATATTAGTAAGGAATTCTAAATAATGACAACAGAGCATTAAATAATATGCAGGGCCCTTCTAGACCAAGATCCATTCAATGGTACAAGTTGTGTTGCTTCATGATACCAATCCTGATAACTAATTTGACTTCTCCTAATTCTTTTGAGATGGTTGTGGGGATTAAAGCAAGGACTTTTCAAATGCTTTGTCAATCTTTAAAATTGCATATGTATAGAGAAGCTTTATATTCATAAAGGACTCAACACACCCACTTGAAATATCCAGTAAAATTTTGTTCTAGTTTCAGTTGGCCTGACAAGCTGCATTTGGTGTGTGTGTGGGAGAGAGAGAGAGAGAGAGAGAGAGAAATGTAAATTAGAAAATTAAGAATAAAAGGCGTGTCACCATATACTTCAAATTTATGAAGAAATGAGAATTTCTACTGAGACATTTCTTTTTTGTTTTTTGTTTTGTTTTGTTTTGTTTTTGGTACCAGGGATCAAACTCAGGACCTTGTGCTTGCGAGACAGGTGGCGGAATCACTGAGCTAAATCCCTGGCCCTCTACTGAGACATTTCTGAAAACAAAAATAAAGTATAAACCAGAAATGTGATCCTCCTCCCTGTATGCTAAATATTCATTCCTCCTAGAAAAATGGTTACATACTAGTCCAGTGTTTATTCCCACAAAATCAAATATATTTTTTCAAAAGAAACTTTTAATTTGCTATGAAAAGAATTCCCATTAGAAAAATCTAACCTTGCAAAATAAAAATATTTTCACAAACAGAACCAAAGTTGTTGTGAGCTCAGAAATAAGTCCTGTCCAGTTAAAGAAGAACCAGATGAATATTTCCTGTTACAGGTAAAAGTAACAATGAGGCTTGAATTCAAAGGGGAAAGATTAAAATTAGAATTCTGAGTATGTTGTGAATTTAATTCCTCTTTTGTCTTTGGGGATTGTCTTTGTGGAGCTATAAATTTACACTGCTTTAAATTTTTTTTAAAAAAAAGGTATTGGATTGTGTAAAGCTATTCATTTTATACAATTATTTGACTAAATATTTATGCTAAAATCTTAACAACACTACTCTCTGAAAATAAAATATATTGAGGGGAAATTTTTTTCAAAATACAATGTAGTTCTTCCTTTATTGTCACCATGGGTTAGGAGTTAGTTCATTGTGAAAGAAAGATAAGTTAGTCTTCTTTTCATCACGTTAACCAAATATTTGAGAAAGTCAACTTATAGAGGGAAAGATTTATTTTGGCTCACAGATTCCAGAGGTTTCAGTCCATGGCCAGCTGGCTCCATTGCTTTACACCTTTGGCAAGGCAGAAATATCATGGTAGACAGGTATGAGTGAGGAAAGCTGATCACCTCCTGAGAGCCAGAAAGAAGAAGAGGACTTCTAGACAGAGAGGAAGGACCTGAGAGGCAGATGTATTCCTGAAAGTCAGGGGAGGAACTGTTCCTGTCAACTGCTCCTTACCTCGTCTCTGTCACCTACCAACAATGCCATCAAATTATTAAGTTAGAGTCTACATGACCCAGTGACTCAAAAGCCTACTAGCAATAAACACACCAGTGGATAAATCCATTGATGAGGTTAGTGCTCTCAACACAAAAGGCTCTGGGGACACTCCATATTCAAACATAACAACAGAGTCATTTCCTGAAAAAAGAATTGGATTTAACCATTTCTAACTAAAGAAAAGGTGTCTAGGCTAACCTCAGAGTGGATAATATGAGACTCAGCACAACTATAAACAAATCAATTATATGTTGCGTGTATAATATTCATTTAAAAATAGTTGAAAAGTGTGATAGCTCAATTATCCAGTAATTTGTATTAGCAATGTGATACACTTCCCTTAGAATGAATGCGTTCTGAAAAGCTTCTTTTTCAGATGCTGTGCCCAGACAGGAAAAATCACCTAACAGTGCAGAAAACACTGATAGATGAGACGGGTCTCACGGAGCGACTAGCTCCAGAGCCACCCAATCCAGATTTGGGGTTCATGGGTTTGTTGCTTTTTCTCTTTAAGCTCTGATTTCCGCATCTACAAAACCAAACTGATAAGTACAGAGTCATTATCAGAGTTAGAGATAACAATGTAATTCAATGTTTTCAAATCATGAATTGATTTCCCATTTTAATGAGTCAGGATCTATGTTACAACTGATGTTGATTTAGCTGCAATAAAATGCAGTATATAAAATTCTAAGCACATGAAAGTACCCACTACCTGTACCTGACTTTGGTTAGTTTTACATTATTTCTTTCTATCCCCCATTTTAGTAATCATAGGCACTTCAATATGTCGTGACACAATGAAGATTTTCAAATTTATCAACATCAGACTCGATTCTTAAGCTGAGTTTGAATAAGCATAAAGAATGTGTCCCCAGCTACAGTACCATGGGGAATACCTCATGTCCTTTCCTAACAGTTATCTAACAGCTAAAGTGGTAAGAATATAGGGCTGATATAAGAGTTACATGTGGAAAGTCCTGTGGTAAATGTACCTAGCAGAGGGTTGAAAATGAGTGGAAAAACAAAGTGAAAAATGTGTGCTCTTTGAAAACCATGCAACCCATTCACTGGGTTTGTAAATTTCTTTTTTTTTTTTTTTTTGTAATCTTCTGAGTTTTATTTTCTTATTTGTAGAATGTGAATTCTAATAAAATCCACATAAACTTATTTCTTAAATATATATACGCTTTTTACATTTAAAATATGCATATTACACACTAATGTCATATAGTGTGTTGGTATATGGGAAGATTAATATGGACCTTAATATGCACAAGAGGCTCTCTTGTAGGTTTTTGGATATTCAGACCTAATTTATTTTAAGTTATGGGCTATTACCATCTGTACCTTACTCTGCCTCCATTTCCTTGTCTTTGAGGCCAGCACAAAAATATTGCCTTCATCAAAATTTTAAGTGCTTGAAAGGGCAAACAGAGAATAAGGCCTAGCTGTTATTATCTATTGTCATGAAGCATTAGTTGGTTAAGGTACAGACTGGAGAGATATTAATGGACCAGAATTTTAGGTCTACCACTTATCATCTGTGTGACTATAGCCTATTTATTTAACTATTCTGGGCTTCCGTTTTACTCTGTAAGATGGGAATAAGAATGCCCATCTTGTGGTGGCTGTGAGCCTATAAGCAGTTGCCAAGTCAAACTAATAAATAAAATTGTCCTTTCATTTATATGAAGTCCTAGACGAGGCAGAAGTTATCTTTAATGATAGGCATCAGATCAGTGATTTCCTGAGGTCAGTGGGGAGGGAAGACGTAGAGCAAAGGGGAGGAAGGGAAGTTTTGCAGTGAGAGCAACGTTGTGTGTCTTTATTGAATTGTGTCACATAGTGTTTGGCAGCACACACCCAGCTGCAGGTTTAGAAGTGGGTGGATTTTGCAGGTAAAACATACCTTTACAAGGATGAAGCGCAGTTACTCATGAAAACTGCTGGCCCCAGCAGCATTTAGGTTACAACTAAAATGATGAGGATAGACATGGGCAGTTTCCAGAGATCTATCAGATGGCCTTACTTTAGATGAAGTTATGCAGTGTGTATGGTTAGGGGCAACAAATTTGAAATCTGTTGGAAGAGAGTATATACTAGGAAACTTATTAGGTATGTGATAAAACAATAAGCACTGCTCCTATATAATAGATGGCATAAATGAGGAATGTGTCCTTGGGCTTATCACATTACTCTTTCGAGCATTAGTTTCCTCCTTGGTGAGTTATGAGAACTGGGTCATTCTTGTGGTCTCACTTCCAAAATACTTTGGATCTATGATTTAGAAATACAACGATAATTAGTCTGAGATAGAACAAGAAGCATTTTCTTTCCTTATCTTTCATTCCTTTCCTTTTGTAAACTTTTAATTTTTAGAATCAGTACCAATTAGGGACAGTTTAAAGGAAGACAAAAATCAGTCATTTTTCTTTGAATCATCCCTTTAAAAACCCATGGCATTAAAAGCTTTATTTGTCAATTATTATTTTTAAGGTCTTTCTTATAACTACTATTGTCTGTGAATATGATGTCTGATTCACTGAGGTTTAATTTGCTTTGGGGGTTTTAAAAAAATAAACTGCACAGCAGTGCCATTAGATTCCTCAAATTCCATTTGATGTAGTACCCATTATCAAAAGGTTAATGCCAGAAACAAAGCTAGCCTCATGTGCTATTGCTACATGTTTGAGTGACGGGAGGTGAGCTAGTCCTTGTATTGAAGACAACTTATTTCTGCTTGAAAAATGTCAGGAGAAGCACATTGCTCAAGTTCTGAGAGGCTATTTGTTAATAGCTTTTTGGCTCCCACACATGTATAAATACTTAATTTGTATTTACACATGCAAGAAACACTAAGATTTTCAAAAATCTACATACGTATATACAATGAAATTAGGCTTTTAAAATACCTATAATGGCTTTCCTCTACTTTTGTCCAAAAGCTTTTGTTCATCCTTGTTTGCAGACAAGCTTTTATTAGAATTATGTAGCATAAGTGTTTGCACAAATATTTGAGACAATTATGAAAAATATGTCCCTTGGTGTATCATTATAACCATATCTTACTATGGTGTATTATAAATGAGAAATTTTGAAAGGGTACAGTCCCATATATGAGACAATAAATACATACTGAGCAGTCCTTTTTTCTTAATAGTTCAAATTATTACTTCATTAATATTTGTTTAGATGCAGCAAGCAGAGAATATAACTTTCTAACATCTGTTTATTGAACAAGGTTTTCACTGAATCACAATTGGCCGCTAATAGCTGCAACAAAGAAAATTATGAGAAGATTGTTTCTAAAGGACAAATGCTTTTTTTTTTTTTTTTTGCTGTTGTTTTCCAACAGACTATGTTTCAGGGGGAAAAAGGAGGAGGTATAAACATTAAAGCGAATAGCACTATAGTCTCCCAACTGTGTATGTCACATATTCTGTGAATGGGAGCATCTTTTTGTCACTGGATAGCTAAACAATTGCTTACGTGATCGATAAAGAACATTATCTTAAATCATAGCATGAATTCCCAATATCATACATAAAATCAATAAAACACACAAAGAACAGGACTGAAATTTTCCACTAAAACATTGCCTGCTGCTTTGGAAAATAATATTTAGTAGGCTGGATTTTTTGTGTGTTGTTTTACTAATTATGAGCTCAGTGGCAGTTTATTCTGCAGTAAATCTGCTGGTGTGAGATTAAACCTGTTATTGAACAGAGTTTTGAATCTACTGCAAGGCACTCATCACTGCTGGAGAGTGAACATTGCTGTTATCTCATTTAAAAGTTGGCCAGCAAAGCAGCCCATTTGTTTAAAATGCAATTAAGCTGGTGTCTTGAAGAGAAATTAGCAAGGAGTACTTCATTTTGAAGGCATAAGAGGTCTGTTCGTAGACACATTAATCCTGCGATTTGGGATGTCGTTGCAATTTGGGATTCTGTTCTGAAAGGCTGTTTGGAGCACATAAGCACAAAGGGGGAAAGCTGGGTGAGGAGAAGGGTCAGCTCTGTTCTCCATCAAAAGGAATCGTGTACACATCCTCACACCCTAAACCTTCAGCGCAGTCTTGCATTTTGCGTGCACCACTGGAAGAAATTAAAAAGCAAGTTTAATGAATGCTGCTGCTAAACTGAATAAAAAAGGTCAGCCATTTTTCACATCAAAGTACAAATGATACAACCTGCTTTTAGAAGAAAATATACCGTAATTTCACTGCTGGGTAATTGTTTTAAAAATGCTTAGGACTGAGTCTGTTTTAATTTCACGATGCAATGATTACTGCAAAAACAATGGGTGAATATTTGTTATGAAATTTCCCAGAGCATCAGTTACATGAAGCAGAAAACTTTTTTCAGCCAATATACATTCCAATTTCTTTTATGAATGCTGCTCCTAATTCCAGAAGAAAAGTAATGTTTTTGGAGATATTTCCAAATATAGTATTTTTCAAAAACAAAGATTTTATTTCTCAAAAAGTAAAGGAGCTTCACAATTACTATTTCTTCAGGTAAAAACAATGATAAACTATGGTGAGAAATTTTTTTTAAAATGAAGCAGAGCTGGGAGATAATTATGTCAATGATTCAAGCAAGAAACAATCTAAATTATGGTAACTGTTCACAGAAACAACAGATATTTAGATCTCTTCAATATCAGGTATGTATTCTCACTTCTGCTTCATGTTTCGTAAAGTGACTGCCATTTAGGTCATTTAGATGCTATAAAATTAAACAGGCGCTGTTTCTCCCAGTACCATTCTTAGTTTTTTGGTCTATACCCCCAAAGGGAACAGAATAAGCAGCTCATGTTCCAATAAACCCTATATGCTGAAGAATCACGCACAGTAAAATTTCAGCTTTGCAGGGCTCTCTTTCTTGGATAGACATTACTGCAGATTAACTCTGTGAGAGCCAGAATTCTTTTAAAAATCAGTATTGATACAAATCTCTCTCAGATATATCCTTTACTTCTCTGTCATCTTTATCAGAATGCACTGATTTAATTTCACTGTTGCTAATGAATCGGGATGATCACCGCAAGCATAGGTTAGGAACTGAAATACGGAGCAGGGAGAGAGAGCAGGAAACAGCTTGGTTTCTCACGGGGGTAGGTAGAAGTGCCTCAGGTGAATTTAGTAAAATCCTACTCAAGATGCAGACATTATAACCACTTCAACAATATTTTATTCAAATTATCAGCTAACCCGTCTAAGCTCCTTGAAGGCAGGGATATACTGCATTCATTTTTGTCAGCCTAACCCTAACCATGGTTCCTGGGTCGTTTTTGAATATAGTAAATGATTTTTTCACTGTATGGGCCCTTTCTATTCTCCATTTCTAATTCCATTTCCAGCTGATCTGCTTTTCTATTTCCCCTCTCATTGCTATTACTCATTCTTGCTCTTTTTCACCTCCTGAAAAGTCATCCACTGGGCCTGTCACTAGGATCCCAAATCCCCTTCCTTTTGCATTGCTTGCTACCATGTGATAGTATCCAGGAACTTAATCCTCTGCTTTCCTTGGTTTATGCCTTACTGCAACAGAAACTGGAAGTTTGCCTTTCCATGAGTTCTTTTCTCAATTCAAACTATCATTGACTCCACATCTAAAGTAGACCATCCACAATCTTGCAAATGCAATTTTTAAAAGGGCTGAAAATAATTTCTTTGATTATATATGCATTTGAACTTTTCCTTATTCATTTTTATTTTTTAAACAGCTATTAATATAAAAGTCAAGCGAACTGCATTATAAATATACTTCTTATACTTTTATATATTCTGTACATTTTAAAAGTTGTTCATGACCTTTATATGTGCAAATATGAACTCCGAGTTATATTTCTTGACATTATTTTTTCAGCTTGATTTTGAAAGTTTAATTCGGTTTGCTTTTGGAAAGTGAAAATTTTCGAGTTGTGATATAGTTATAGGGACACATTTCTCCCTGGCTTTCACACAAGAAAATCAAAAATTTATTCACAGACATTACCTGTTATTTCTTCTTGGCCAGCATTTTATATTTAATTATGCCTCCCCCGTGAACTTATTTTCATAAATGGTTTGCATTCATAATTTGAATGGAACTTTATCTAAAATAACCAATTATTCCTGCTCTATTTATTGAATAAACTCTCCCACTACCCATAGATTTTTGTATGCTTTCCCTGTTATCCATATTGTTAATGGGCTACTTGATAGTCCCCTACAAACTAACTGCATGTAGAAGGAAATGACATAGCGACTTTGAGATGCACAAAAACGAGGGCACACATGCCTAAGCACTGGAAAATTTGAAGTTCACAGTAAGATACTGGCCTGTCCCAAATATTGCACATAGCGTTCTGTGTGTGTGTGTGTGTGTGTGTGTGTGTGTGTTTTAATTCACATCATCTCAAATGTATAAATAATCCAATAAAACTCTGCCACCCCACTTAATAATGTCACATTAAGAAAGAAGTTGGTGGGAGGGGATTTATCTCACTGGTTCTGCCGCCTGCCTCACAAGCACAAGGTCCCGAGTTCGATCCCTGGTTCCAAAAATAAAAAAAGGAAGAAGTTGGTGGATAATCAAGAAATGGGAATTATGTTGAAAAAAATATCAGTTACAAAATAAGTTTTTAGTCCACACACGTTGGGAAAGTGTGTTATCAAAACTATAATTGTCTTGCATCCCACAAAGTCAGGAAAGATATTTGTGATACATTTACTTGACAAGGACTTGTATGTAAAAATCAATGACCTAAGAGTAGATCACTTAATAGAAAAATGAGGAAAGATTCGAATGTACATTTCAACAAAGATGTATAAATGGCAAATGAGGATATAACTAGGTGCTCAATCTCACTGGTCATTAGAAAAATGCATATTTAAACATCAGCAAGGTACTGCTACCCCTTATCAGAATGGCTAAAAAATAAGTTGACTAGCAAGTATATATTTTGGTGAGGATACTAAGAAACTGCAAATCTCACACCTTCCAGGAAGTATAAATTAGTGTAAACCCTTGGAAGCTTGTGGAAAAATCTACTGTATTACTGTCATGGGTTATTTCTAGGTGTCCCTCAAAGCCTTAGGAGCTCATAGGGGAGGATTTGAAAGGTGATTGGATTATGATGGAATAATAGCTGACCTGCTGTTAGGAGTGAGGCCTGGTCAGAAGAGGTGAATCGGTGGGGGACAAGACCCAGACGAATATTTCACCCTTCTCAGCTCCTCCCCACTTCACTGTTCACCATGCTGTTCAACAGCTCTCCTCTGCCTGCCCCTCTGCCATGCCACTGGCCAGAGAGCCAGCTAAATATGGATTGCAATGTGAGCCAACATAAGCACCTCCTCCTTGAAGTTGTGGGTGTCATGTATTGTATCCCAGCAAGGAGAAGGTTACTAAGTCAATGTTAAAAGTTAAGACTCTTAGGTAAACACTCATAAAAAATGCATTTTCATGACCAACAAAAGATATGTACTAGAATATTCATAGCTCTTCATCCTGGCCTTGGAGTAAAAACAGTGCAAATATCAGCAGTAGAATGATAAATATACCACAAAATATTCAGAGAACATGGTACTTGATAGAAGAGTTTCTAAAAATCAGCATTAGAATCATCTGGATGGGAGGAAGGTGCAATCCCTTTTGTCCCCATCAAAAGTCATGAATGATACTGCCACAAGATAGCTGAAAAGCATATTTATTTAATCGTAGTTTTACATAATATGAGAACCTTCAGGAATAAAGTTCCAAAGACTGAGAAAAAACTCTACTTTTATGCTTAGATTCAAAGACACATAAGCAGCAGGTAGAAATATGAATGGAACCAAGGTATGATGTAATGAGAATGGATCACAAAGGGGATCCCCTGGCACTACATGCCCAGGTTCTTCTTGGTCTCTGTCACACTCCTTCCTTTCAGGTGTGGGCAGGAACCCTCTGGAAGGAAGGTCTTATGATGTAATATAGGCAAGAAATATCAGAAAATTTCTTGTTTTTGTTTTTGTGGGGTTTTTTGGTACCGGGGATTGAACTCAGGTCCCTCCACTTATGAGGTAGGCGGCTGAACTACTGAGCTAAATCCCTGGCCCAGAAAACTTCTTCATGGAAAGCTCTTACACAGAAAGGCAGAGAAATTTACAGTTAATCCTTCTAGTTTCCCATGATCTGCCTTGAGGAAGAGACTTCTTAGGCGTCTCTTAGGAGAAAGTAAGAAGAGGAATAGGAGGTCAGAGACCTGCTGAGGCCCTGCTGATGATCTTTGGTTTAAAGCACTCTGGATGCCAAAGGACCATACTTTTGAGGTACTGCTTTCTGAGCCCCAACATGTTCAAACACAGATTGCTATGCCTCATGCTCTGAGATTCCAGTACCTCATGTCAAGATAGGGTGCTCAAGAATTTGCGCAGAAATTTGTGGTTCTAACAAGTTCCTATGATGCTGATAAATGACAGTCGGTGACTATATTGAGACATATTAGACATAGTCATTAAAGCAGCCAATCTATAGCTGCTATGAAATCATGTAAGATTCCTACAAAGTTGATGTTGAACAGAGCCAGACATTGATGTAAATGTAAAAAAAAAAGCCCCACGTGATGTTGCAGTCACAGCAATGATTGTACATGTGAAAGACTAGTCATGATAGGAGGCCAAAGGAGTCCTTCAACAGTGCTGGATCTGGTACTTTTTGTAACCTAACTTCATTTTATACACACACAATTAATATTTCTAACTTATATTTATATATGCACTGCATAAATGTAGACAGGTTAATAAAAAAATTAAAGGTGAAATATAAGAATTCCAAATGCTATACACAAATCTCCCAGATTAAATCAAAAGACAGTGATATTGATGGATTATGGTTCAAAATGTATTTTCAGGTAATGAAAGGTCAGATTTTAAACTTCAACCAAGGATTTCCAACTATTAATGAGAACGTAGTAAGAGCCGCAGTGGCAGCTGCCTGTCTCAGTGCCAGGTGACAGGGGACCTACAGGGACCGGGGATACAATGCTGATTGTGGCCTGCGGTCCTCAGTGTACATCCACCAGCTTACCAAGCTGCTGCACTGTGAGGACGAGCCAGGTGGCAGCCTCCTACAGCAGGTTCACTTGAAGGAAAGCAAGAAGGAAGCAAGAAAATTATTCCAAGAACGAAGAACAACAAAAATGCCTTGCAGCTGAGGAAGGATGACAGAAAGGCCTTTCCCAGGGAGTAAGCAAACTCAAGGCTCTGCTTGATCTTAAAGAGAGGAGTGAGGGGACCCTGATGCCTTTTCCTTAGTGAGTAAGCCTTAGCATTGCTCCAAACCAGACTCTGAAGATGGTAAAAAGGCACACAGGACTTTATTGCCCTTCATACTGGCTGCTGCTATTGTTTTTCTCCCAGGGTCATTCCTCTTCAAAGCCAAGTTAACAAGACAAAAGTAGATCTTTTACAAGGTTAATGCTGCTTTCAGGAGAGGAAACAGAAAGCCTCCTGACTCCTCCAGTTCCCTCCAGCCCTTTCCCTTGGTGCTCAGTATTTTTCACTGGCCTGAAGGTGAAGCCGCCACCTCCTGAGCAGCAGCATGTTTTTCCCTCCTCTGCTGTCTCCTCTGGGTGCCTTTCATTTATTTCTTCAAAGATGGCCTTGTATCAGACCTCGGAGTTAAAATGGGTTTAACCTCTGAAAGGAAAGCTCGCCTAGATGTTTCAAATTTGAAAAATCACTGAGAGTCTTTAAATAAGCAGAAAATAGTCAGGGAAACCCCTCCAATACAGATGGTACTCTTTGCTCCTTTTTCCTCCTATTTATGTGTCAGGTGATGCTCATCAGTATTTTATGTAGGAACGTTAGCACTTTTTAATTACTAAAATAAAGGGGAAGTAGAGGGAAAGCACAAAAGAAATAATAATTTTAAATAATTATAATTATCAGTTTCATATGCTGATGCTTGGAAAGCCAAAGACCAGACCTGCTGACAACAGATTAAATTCAGAGAAAGAACTAGAGTTATGCAAAACTATAAATTGTTTAACAATAATCTTATTAGCATACTAATAATATGACCTTAGTTTTATACTGGATCCTATGAAGGGAGACAAGCTAAAGAAAAACAAATAAGTAAAAGACAAGCACTTTCTTAATGATTTTAACTGCCTAACAGCAAGCAATATAGTTGATAAAAGAACAAGAGGCCAAAGATTAAGAGAAACCAAAGAGAAAAATTGAGAGATGATCCATCTACATTGAAAAAGGCACACAGCTGAATTTTCTAGAAGTGACAATGCTCTGGACTATTTCAATTTTATTCTTTAAAGATGGAATTTTCTTAATTGTGAATTAATCTGTGAAGATTTACTTTTTTCTGCATTTCCAAGACATTTCTTGTCTACCTTTTCTTTACAAATATATTGTAAAACTTTTTGGAAGTAGGCTGTATTTTCTTTCATTTATTTATGATTGATGCTTTACCTCATGCCCCACCCCAAATTTTATGACTACAAAGATATGTGCAAAAAGCAAAAATGCTGACTAAGGAAAATGAATGAACAGGAAATTAAGAGAAAGATTGATTATATAGAATCAGGGATAATTTATCAACTGAAATCAATGACAACAAATGTTACAGATCTGGAGAAATTCGGTCTGTGCTTCCCAGGAACTTATTCAAAAAGGGAAATATGATGTGCCCTTCACATCCTATCTCTTTGTTCTTTTCAGAAATGGGATCTACCTACATTATTCTTTCTCAGCCTGCTTAAATTCTTCAATGACATCCCACCTTTACTTTCACTGTTTCTTCTCCAATCTCACAAATTCTTCAGATATCTTGTTATAAGACCCAAGGATACAACTGAACTCTTTTTGACAGCACATATTAAAGCTCCAATTTAACATTTTTACAAGATATGTACTGCATGTTTCTTGCCTATTAAAGTCTAAACTGTAACGAACTTAGAGACAGTATTTATTATTGTATGCACAGTACCTGCCATGAGTAACACATAGTAAAAACTTAGCCAAAGTTTATTAAAAGAATGAGAAAGGAAGAGGTAAAAAAAACCTGATGAAAATTCCCCTCACAAAAAAAGAGTGCGTGATATGGGAAACACTGCTTTTATCAACCTCATTACAACTAAATGCAGGATGAGATATTTACCCATTCTCACTGCCAAAATACCAAGCTACTAAGCCATAGGTTTTAATAGAAGTTTGATAGAAATACAAAATGATCCGAGGAAGAATTAGACCAAAAATTCAAATTTTCAACTAATCCATCGCACATATTTAATAAAACCAATTATCAAATAGAAGAAAGACTTGGAGTATAATTTTGTTAATCAAGGTACAGAAGAGCTATAACAAGCAGTCAAACAGGTAAGGTTGACATTTGCTTATGAAGTCCAAGGAACCCAATGAATTCATAAGCCCGATAAGAGTTGTGTTACGGGGTGGGTATGTGGATATGATTATAGTATATTATGTGCATGTATGAAAATGTCATAAGGAAGCCAATTATTTAGTAAAACTAATATGCTCTAAATAAAAAAAATCCCCCAAGAGCCACGTATTAAAAGCGTGGTCACCAGCCTGTGGTGCTAATGGGAGATAGTGAAACCTTGAAGACCTAGGGCCTAGTGGAAGGAAGTCAGTTCATAAGGTAGGGGTGTGCCTTTGAGGAGAGTACTGGGACACTGGCCTCTTCTTTTCTCCTCTACTTGCTTTCTGGCCATCATGAGGAGAACAAATCTGCACCTTTTCCTGTTGCTTCCTGCCACAACATTCTGCCTCACCATAGACCCAAAGGCAACAAGGCCAAAAGACCATGGACTGAATCCTCCAAAACTGTGAGCCAAAGCAAACCTTTCCTCCTTTAGGTTGCTTATCTCAGATATTTGGCCATAGCAATGGGAAGCTCACTAACACAAGTTAGAACTGCTGCTACAGTCACTGTTAGTGGTAGATAACTGAAACACATTCTTTGCATGACTGAAACTCTTCTCCCTTTCTCTCAATGCCTTCTTTTTTATCAGTTTTTACTTGGGGTAGCCTACAGATCTTCTTCCTGAGTGGATTTAAAATACTTCTTTGGCTGAGAAACGGGCCTTTCACATGTCTTTCTAAAAATATGTCAATTGAGATGCTTAAAAATTTATCTTCTGAAAATTAAAAGGCATGAACTTTCAGAAGTCTTTTAATAATGACCCAGATCTAAAATTGTTGGCAAGCAACAAAACTATGTAAAAAATAAATAGATGGGATAAGGCATTTATCTTAAGAGTTGATGTTGCAATGAAGATCAATAGTTGCCAAGGAAAACTTTCTTTCTACTGAAATGAGAATTCAGAGGGCATTTCACAAACCTTGGGTGTCAAGTAACCTAAAATCTTCAGGAATGCATTGGAAGAAAAACATTCTGGATTCTTTCAGCTTAGCTGTAAAGAAAGAAGGAAGAGAAGACATGTCACAGAATAAGGATCATTTTACTCATGCTAATGTAGCATGGTGTATTATTGAGGTATGTTATTGAGGTATATTTTTGTGCATAAGTCCTTTTCTGAATAAGAATATTCCTTTTTCCTGGATATTGGCAGATAGAGGAAGAAGTGTTATTGCTATATGGGGTGGAAAGTAAAATGAGTGATAGACACCACTGTCTTATGAGCTTAATTCTTCAGCAAGAAAGAGAACATGGAAGTATATATGCAACAAGAATGTCCTGAAAATAGCAGTGTGTTGACATTCAGATCCTCATATGACTTCTCTGCCAGGGGAGCAGTGAGAATATCAGTGAGCTTCCATCCTGAGTCCTCAAATCTGGCTGAATCCTCATCTACCATAGGTTACAATCATTACCAGATTTCAAGGAAAACACTCTAAACAAGTAATTTAGATGTCCACAGAGGGGATGGGCATGTCCAAATCTTTTGTGCAGCACACTACATGGTTTAGTAGAAGGGTGAAATGAAAAGGATTTTGCACAAATCCAGAGTTTGAAATCACACTGGAGTGTGCTCTGGCTAGTTCAGAGGCATCTAAACCCAGAAGTACTAATATGACTTTGTAGATTTATAACATCACCTGGGAGATTGTTAGTTCTCTAAACATGAAAACTGCAGTTTGCCAGTTTTGAAGTTGTCTAAGATCAGAATTTCTCTTGAAAACAGCACCAGTGAAAAGGCAAGGTCACAGATGAGTGAGCAGCTTCCTGGTCCACCTTGGCCTAAGCTTGGGTTGCTGAGCTGAAAGGTCACCATGGCTGAGTTAACAATGAGCAAGTGGGTGCCACTCAGGATGTCTTCCATGCAAACTGTCCGTGCAAGCTCCACCAGAGTGGCCAGGATGCAATGGAAATGTCTCCATTCTCCAGCAACATCGACATTCTTGGAATTTTAGACAATCCTGTGGAGGGAGCAGGAAATCCTAAAATAAATGATGCTTCTCCTTCTTCCCAGTACTGATGAGTAGGTGCTCAGAGCCAGATATTTTGAGGGCTCCAGGGCTACAGATACAAGGTGCACAAGAAGCCTCAGGGATTCGACCATCCTGGAAAAAGATAGTATGAATGTTTACTTAGTAGAGTAATTAGAACTAAAATTAGTCCAGTCCTTCCAACATCAGGAGTCAGAAGATGTATGGTGGCCAAATGGCTCCAAGTTATAGGAAACAAAGAAGAAATAAAGAAATCAAAGTGAAGTTTATCAGTAATTAATTAATGTACTAGTGTAAGATAGGAAAATACTTACTTTTGCTACAGTGTTTGTATTTTTAATTAATTGCTAAACTGAAGCTCCTAATTAGAATATATATTGATATTATGTTACTTTAATAAAGTATTATTCCTTGACTTGAAACTCTTAAATTATTTTGTTATTTTTTGAGAATAAATAGCCTCCCAAGTAGTCTCCTTGCTATAATTCTCTCCCCTGTCCTGTCCCCTCCCCTCACCCCATGTTGCTCAATTAAAAGTTAGAATGAGCTATGCAAATGGGAATTACAGCATAGTTCTCCTCTACCTACTAAAATCTTAATTTGCTCAAAATAAGAGTCTTGCTGTGGCCTAGAAAGTTCCACATGCTGAACCCTGCATATAGACCTGCTCTGATTTCATCTCTCATTAGTCTTTTCTTTGCTATTTAAGCCACACTGGCCAACTTGTTGTCTTTAAGCACTTCAATATCCTCTCACCCCAAGGCCTTTGCACTTGCTTACTTTTCTCTCTCGCTCTTCCCGTAGATATTTGCTTGGCTTGTACTCTCCATCTTACTTTGTTTTTGCTTAAATACCACATGAGTAAAGGCATCACTTTGCACCCTATGTAAACAGAAATCAAATTCCAACCCTCGTACTTCCATGTTTCTTTTATCTCTTTTACTGTTCTCCACAATTCTTACTCATAATTAACATGCTTAAAATGTGCCATATTTTTTTCTCACTCTCAAACTGACTGTTTCCTCCCACTGAGCCAGTACCCTAAATAGCTCCTTGTTCAGAGTGGGCCCATGTCTTTGCCCTCATGATACAGAGCACTGGAAACTAAGTGATTTATTAAAGAACAATATAGCTTGGAGGCTGAGAAAAGCCAAGATCATAGTGCCTGCAGGTAGGACCCAGCCTCTGTTTCCAAGATGGCACTTCCCTGTCGCATCTTCCAGAGAGGAGGAAAGTTGTGTCCTTTCATGGTAGAAGGTAAAGGGGATGGACAAGAGAGAGGGAGCTGTCACCCTTTTATAATGGCAACAATCACACCCATGAGGGTACAGCCTCCATGAGCCAATCATATCTGAATGATATGACACCTTAATCCTGTCAAAAAACTCTGAAATTTCAAATTTAGGTTTGGAAATTAGAGGCATTATAGCACCCTTTAATGGATATTTGCTAAAAACAGACATAAAATCCGTAATGGGATGTTAGGTATGCACACGTTGCTATCTAAAGCTCCTTTCTTACTTCACAGTTCTCATTTTCAGTTTTTTTCTGTATTCTTTTGAGTTACCTGGAACTTACTATGCCCCTTTTGACCTCAAGCTTTCTATCCATTCTTTTCTCTATGCTTGAATGCTTCCTCAGTTTCTTCTATCTTTTAGAGCTAAATCTGTATGCTAACCTGTCAGACATTCCTTTTCTGACCAGTTCCTTGTTTGTGTTCTACACAGAACTTAACCTGCTTGCTATACCCATTAGTGGAGTATCTCTGAACTTCTTCTTTAAATGCTTGCCTTTTGTAATAAACCCCGAATTCTGTGAGATTTTTGCCTTATTTGCCAATGTATGTCCAAAAAGGAGCAAGGGATTAACACATCATGACATGGACATGAAAAATAGTATTGAAATATAAATGAAGAAAATGTATTTTTAAAGAAAATAATGTATACTTAATAAGTGACAGTTGTATGTCTTCATATACTCTTGGTTAAAGTGGAGTTGGTTGTTCCTCTGTAACTGTGGCAATGCCCAGGTATCATCATTTCTGGCATTGCTGGAAACCAGATGCTCAAAAGAAAGTACATGCCTCCCACAAGATAAGACTAACTTTCTCAACAACAAATATTAGCTTCATATATTAAGGAATCATAAGAATTTTTTCAATTTGTATAGATTCTTCATCATACCTACAGAAACTAGGAATTACTGAAGTTAAAATGGAACAGAATATTGGTGTGGGCCTAATATCTAGGAACAATCCCCGGATGCTGGTGGCTAACTTTCAAGATTCCTCTTTGGGTGACATTACCTTGAATTTTTCTTTGTTCTTGGTCTTAAAGTATGAAAACAGGATTTGATGAGTAAATACAGCAAAAAAATCTTGTAAGAACTAAATTCACTTTAAACTTGTAGATGGACTAGAAAGAACAATTTTTAGTTTATAAATGGGGATTATTAGTTCTCGAGGCTAAAGTCCTTATATCCCTTGTTGAAGGCCACAATTCATCTGGTATGTATCTGGCAAGAGGAATTAAATCAGAGGACTGTTCTGTAACTCTAGGATCATAGCAGAGAGTGGCTAATGTCTTGAGGAAGGTTCATCAGACCTTAGGAGGCCTAGTGACTGGGACGTTCCTTACCTCTTCGCCTCTCCCTGTCTGCTGGATTGTGTAGGCAGTTGGATCCTATAAAGCTACCTTCCTACATGGCTGCTCCCTTTGCATGATTTATGTTGATTGTCGCTGTGTCAGTGTCACTAATTAAGTGACATTCTGGTACGTTCCTGTGGAACTAGAAAACATTTTGCTAAGTGTTCTTTTCAAGTCATTTAATCCTCACAGGGCAACCTTATTTCCCTTTTCTCTAAGCACTTAGGGAGTCCTCATGGCTCAATCCTAAGGGCTTGGGACTGTGTGGAAATAAATTATGCTTACCCCCTCCTAGGGTAATGGAAATGTATATAACTCACTAGATACCACAGGGATATTTCTAAAAGTTACTGTTCTATATTAACATTTTCTTACTCTAATGGGAAAAACTTCTCAGAAACCTCCCTATTCATTCTAAATAATATCTGGCAGAGAAGCTAGGTTATGGCCAGGAGGGCAGAGGTAGGGATGTGAGCCAAGAGCAAATGTAGAACCTCTGGACACATACAGTTTTTTTCCACAGAAAGGGGACTTTTCTCATTGTTCCCTTGACATGGGAAATGATGAGACTGTGAAGCATGAGGACATGTTTATGTGTGTGAGTGTGTGTGTGTGATCCCTTCTCTGCTGACACTAGAGTCACAGTACCACTGCCTTTTGACATTGTCAGACTGCCCATCTGGATGAAAATAACCCCTGACCCAAAATTATATTCCGTTGTAACTGACCTTCCTAATAGTAAATACTAAGACTCTTCCTGTCAGCAGAGAAGAGGGACTAGCTGCCCTGAGAGTAGATTTGGCCAAGAAAATAGCCTTCCTATGCCTCCCATAGTACCTCTAGGCTCTTTCTCTTCCACATAAATACTGTTATAAATGGGCTAAGCAACACCACACCATGCCTCTGTCTCTACCCTTGCACAGGGACTGTGGCAGACCAGGGCATTTTAAAGCCTTTGTGTGGAGCCTCCTGAGTCCTACTGAATAGCTCTCTGCTGAAGTTGCCAATGGATAAAAGCTCTCTTTAGAAACGGCCCTTCCATGAAAAGTTTTGGAATTCTTAGGATGATAACCCTTCAGCCAAATCCCATTATGTTCCATTTCTCCCTTTGAACTACAGGGAACTACAAAGATAAAGCTTTTCTCGAGAGAAGTGGGGGTGGATTTACTTTGGAGGGAAGGGGAATGACTTGCTATTCTATCTTTGCACAGTTAAAAAAAGAAGTCTAGTTTTTTGTGTTTTTTTTTTCCCAGAGGTTTCCATGAAATGAAAATAACTTCTGAGGGGAAAGTTCAGATATTGCTGTGATTGGGAACTTGGCTATGACAGCAGCCTCTCCATGATGCAGGTGTGAAAGGCCATGCTGTCATGCACCATAAAAACTTAGGCCACGCTCTGAGGGATAAGATCAGGCATTCGGCAATTAGAAGATGTTAGGTGCTGTCTCGCTGTGCCTCTCAAAGTAACCTTTAATAATTCTTCCCTTTGAGGCTATAGGCCTTTTACTTCCATTTTCTCCCTATTTACCATTTTATTCAATATTTCCTAGCATTCAGTCTTTAGAGATTTTAATGTCATTAACTGGGTAATTGTCACATTACTGCAAGGAAACTCACTACTGGTGTCATCAGTTGGCAGAAGGAGGGGACGGGGTCACAGAGAGGTTAAGTGAGGTGCCCGAATTCACTTAAGCCAGTAACTGGAGCAGGAGAAACATTCTTGTCATAGGATTCCTCATCTGTGGTGAACCCAAGGAATAGATGGCCCCCTTAACTTGGATTTTTACTTTGAGTGCTATTTTGTTGTTGTTGCTCACATTTGTTGTCCAGTTTTCCCTCTGTTTCCCAAGTAAGGAGGGATTTTACAGAGTCTTGTAGAATGACTCCGGAATCAAGCCTTTCCACATTCAGGGCAAATCACCTTTTACAAATTACTACTGAAGGTACAAGTGTAGCAGAAAAATAAAGGGCAAAGACATCTCATCAGTAGGAATCCTTTATACCAATTTTCATTGCCAAATAAACATGTTTACCCCAAACCACCATTACAAAGAAAGTGTGCAGAGAACTTGCATACACATACAAACATATACACACACATGTGTGTACACATGCCCACACAAACACACACACACATGCATGCATGTTTTGTTCATCCCAGGTCACTGCTGACTTGCTTCTAGTTATAATGACTTAATAGGATACCAGAGGCATTCTGAAATTAAGTTGAAAAAAAACTAAAGGTTTTTGTCCCCAACTCCAGTGATTTGTATTGTTTTCAATAAACATATGGACAAGAAAAAATACATCTTCCACATTACTTTTTTTCCTAGACACTTTTTCTTCCATTAGGAAAAATGACATTTGAATTCATAGGGATAGAAGTGGCTTGGCTAACAGGCTAAAGTTCCATAAGAAGAATAAATATTACTAGCCAAAGCAATCCTTTAAAGGAATAGGAGGTTAAGCTTCCCTGTGATACATTTATTTTCTGCACTTAAAACTATTTTAATTCATACATAAAAGATAGAAAAAGATTTTCAATAGTTTGAAGATAAAGAACTTCAGCAAATCAAAGAAGGTACCATCCTAAGAACCTGTTAACTTTCTAACTCTCCTGCTTTACTGGTTCTCAAAATAGCTCCTGTAAAGGTTTAAATAAAACAGATCAAAAATAAAATTTGGAATTCTACTTAAGTAGGATAAAAATATAAAATTGTTTCCATGAAAATAAGTTCATCTTTTATCCAAAACTAAATGACCAAAGCATGTGAACCTGGAAGACGAAGATAGATGAGATCTAAATTAACCCAAGCTTAAGTCTGAAAACTAAGGATAGCTAACAAGGAGGTGGAAGAGAAGGTAGGGAAATAGGGAGGGCACGTGCTTCAAAAGGAGGAAAGAGCATGTCTGAAGATCAAAAAAGAGAGGAAGAATTACACGGAGGATGGAAGACATTCATTGTAGCTGGAACACTGAGTGTAAACAGAAGGGGGGGACAGAGAAATATGAAGCAAGTTAGAAAAGGGATTCTGAGCCTTGACTCAGATGGTACTAACAACCGTGTCTTTGAGACACAGCTCTCTTGGGTAAAAAAGAGAGAGTGATAGTGATTCTCTTTGCAGGAATTTGTGAAACTATATAGGAAATCCAAAATAATCTACAATCCATTCTTCATTTAATATTTAAACAATCTGAGCCACCATTTGCAGATATGAAATAATAGTGATTCCGAAAGCATCTTTCTCAGTCTTTTCAAAATGGGACACAACTTACCTTGAGATGTGTCAATGCATCGATATGTCAGAAGCCACTTTCACAAACACACATAGCTGACTTCTTAGACTGTCACTATTGTTTGGCTTTCTCCTACACAAATGTGGTTTTAGAATTATATTATGCCCACCCCCTGTCAAAGCTTTAATTCCAAAAGTATTAAGTCTCCAATATGAGTTATTCCTCAGTCTCTGCTTAGTGTTGGCTTTGTAGGCATTTGCTCACATAGGTTCAGCCTCCCCTTCTGCGTAGTGTTTTTGGACTGAAAACTAGCTTAAGTGTCACAATTGGGTAAGGATTATCACTTCTCCATCACAGTAGTTCTCATTAGTCTTCTCACCTATTCCCATATTTTTGTTATATAGTTATATTTTGATACACAGCAATGTATCTGTTGATTATTTGCTTGGAAACACCATGGCCTATGATCATTGCCAGTCTATACTGGAGTGGGTGTCATGGATGTGCACCCTGTGCATCAGAACAGGGCTCTGTCACCCTTCTCCGCTGCTGGTGGGAGTGTAGACTGGTGCAACCACTGTGGAAATCAGTATGGAGATACCTCAAAGAACTAGGACTGGAAGTCCCATTTGACCCAGCTCTTGCCCTGCAGGGTATCTTCCCCAAAGAATTAAAAGAATCATACCACAGTGATATATGTGCACTCATGTTCATAGCAGCACAGTTTGTGATAGCTAAAACTTGGAAACAGCCCAAATGCCCACCAGCTGGAGACTGGATAAAGAAAATGTGGTTGTTTTTATAAAATGGAGTACTACTCAGCCATAAAAAATGAGAAATTAGAGACATTTATAGCTAAGTGGATGCACATTGAGGCAATACTCTTAAGTGAAATAAATAGGACACACATGTATAAATACCAAATAATCTCTCTGGTGTGAGAAACTGAAAGTGTAAATAAGGACTAAAATGTATAATAGGTAATGTGAAATAGGAAGAAAAGGGTCAAAGGGGAAGGAAGTGGGAGGGCTAGGGGAAAGGAAAGAAGGGAATGGGATTAATATGAGAAAATGGAAAAATAGGAACAAAATTTTTGTATATAGGGAGGAATGGAGGGGTTGAGGGGAGGGCTGGGCAAGGGTGAAAAATAAGAACCAAGAGAGATTATGTAAAGGTGCAAATTTCCAGTGATGAATGTCATTATATTGTATACCTAAAATGTACCAATGATTAGAATGAATAATCGATAATGCAAAATAGGAAGAAAAGGTCCAAAGGGGTAGGGGTAGTGGGAGGGGCAGGGGAAAGGAAAGAAAGGAAAGGAAAAATGATGAGAAATAGAAAAAATGGAAATAAAGTCTTTGTAAGTAGGGAAGGGTGGAGGGGCTGAAGGGAGGGCTAGGAATGGGGAAAAAATAAGAACCAAGATGAATGATGTAAAGGTACAATTCCCAATGAGAAATGTAATTGTGTTGTATACCTACAATGTACCAATAAAAGAATTTAACAACAACAACAAAAGAACAGGGCTCTGTCCACAGGAGGGTGCTGTTTGGTGTATCTTTCTGCTGATGACATCTTAATGTTTTAATATTTTCAAACAAATTTCCTGCATTTTCATTTCCCACTGGGCCCTGCAAATTATGTAGCCTGTCCTAGCTCCTGTTTGTGTTTGTAGGCTGAGATTATAATCAGCCCTTTGTCTTATACCCATTATGCACTGATGGTTAAGTGCTGTTACCTAGTCTCTGCCTTTCCAGAATCCTATTATCTCAATCATCTTTATGGAGCCAACAGCAGCATCTCGGAGAGTCACATTCATGACATAAGAGCCACCATAAGAGGGCCATGTGGATGCCCCTTCCCTGGAGTATTTTGTACTACTTTACTGAAAGGAGTGTACTTTAGACTTCCCGGAGATGCTATTACCTGGTGGGTTCTCAGGTCTGACATTTAAAATCCATCCTTGCATGTTGCAGTACTCAGAACCTTCTAATTCCATCCACAATACTCCGCCAAGGAAACCCAGGCAAGTCTACTTTTGATTGTAGGCCATCACTTTTATCCAAACTTCAAGGAGCTGTCCAAGCAGCATATTAGGACTGGCTCCAAGTGTCCTTGCCAAGATATTAAATCCTGAGCCAGAGAAGACTGTCCCCATATCAATAAATCTCCCTCATATAATTCTCTTCCAGCTCAAGTCAAGAGCCTTCAAGACCCACTGTCAGGCATATTATTCCAGTTCCACTGCAGAATGATAGCCAGATTCTTTTGCTCTTTTATTGGTAAGCTCTTCCTTCCCATAACACAGACAGCCTGTCTCCAGTGGGCTATGTGCTGAGCCTTGTCTTTAGTTACTGCTCTAAAGACCATCAGGGCAGTGGGGAGCAGGTCTTACAGGAATTAAGCATCATCTTGTAAAATAACCACCTCAAGTGTGCTTGAAAGCATGGCCTCAAGGTGAAGGGACACTGCTCTCCTGTACCAAGGTGGGTACGTTAACCCAGTTGAAGCATTCCTGAAATTCTGGGGGCTGAATATTTTCAGGTATATTGACCTAGATATACCATGTGAGGTTTCACGGAACTTGCTGGGACAGTGAGTTCATTGTTTTTGTTTGTATTTTACTTCCATAATGAAATGGTGGTCATAATTTTCAAAATATGTGTCCCCACAAACTATACAAATGTGGGTCTCATAAAAGGACCCATACATTTTTGGCTTCTGTACCATGCCATAGGCTGTTACTAGCTAACCTAAATTTGGTGTTATCTTCCTTCAGAGCTTCGATGTCAGTTAACAAGCACCAATCACTCCTCAGCTTTGGTGATGATTATTTTTACTATAATTCTAAAATGCATAAGACAAAGCATTCCCTTCTATCTGTATCTCATCTCACCACAAATCAGACTTAATAATTCTTTTTTTCCATTAAGTTTATTGGTACAGTTTAGGTATACAATACAGTTACATTCATCATTGGGATCTTGTCAGGCTTAATAATTCTTCATAAGCACAAGTCAGGCATTACCACCAACCTACTAATCAAGGTAAGATTCCAGAATCACATTCCAAGGGTCTGCTTCTAGGATTACTTTTACTATCAGTTGTCTTCATTATTTTTTTTTCCTTCAGAAACAGATTCAGAGACTATGAGTCAAGTTCAAGTAATTTATTTGTGAACATGAAACCAAGAAATAGTCTAAGGGGTGGGCAAGTGTCTACAGAGAAGGGAAAGAAAGCCATTTTAGGTCTGTTTCAAGGTCTGTCTCATTAGGCAATGCTGGAGACAGTGTGGGACGTGGGACTCACAGTTTCCCATCTGAAGTGTTAGCAAGCAGGAATATTCACGCACTTCTTCAAGGCCCATTAGTCATTGGTTGAGTGATGAACCTGAGGTGGTGCATTTATTCCCTGGCACATCTGTCTTGTTCCCGACTCACTGATCCCTATACACACACAGACAAAGGAGGTAAAATGAGCTAAGATACTTTCAAAGAGTGGCAGGATCTCACAGCTGAAAATGGAGCCTAATAAAGACAAAAATAGTCAGTTCCAAGGATATATGGCATGGCACTGAGATGATCTATTTGAATTTTCTTTTCACTTCTAAAAGCTCAAGATTTATTAATTCAGCATTTCAAAGCTGATGTCTCTATTGCGCTTAATTACTTATCCAGAAGTCTGGCCACACAGTGTTTTCTTTTTCTCCAGTGCTTCTCCCCTTTTGATCCTTTATCTGTACTGTTTCTGCTACCGATGATAAACCACAGTTGCCCTCTTGACAAATGTCTAAGTCAACTCTATTAGTTAGATATAGAAAATATCCCTAAATCACCACTTTCCAAATTTAGAACTCAGTTCAGGAAGTAATTATAGAAGCTTCCAATGTGATTAGTATAGGTATAACTTTGGAACCACTAGTAAGGATAGGAGAACCTATGTATGAAAAATGGTTAAAGCAATCACATTTAACATGAATGTTAAGAGCTAGGAAGGTATTTACAAGACAGAAAAAAAGTGAGAAATAGTAATGTCAGTGAGGTGAAACAGACTAACAATTTGGTGGCCTCTTGAATGAGGCTGGAGATGGAAATATTCCTAGGAGTTTAGATCACAGAAAAAGATGGTGAGAATGGTGGAAAGCTCAGCTAGACTGGTTGGCAAGAACTAGATTTTGCAGGATCTTGAGTTTATAAAATAGAATCTTGACTTTATCATATAGGAACAAAGAAACATTTAGATGAATGACTTTTCTTTCTGTAAGATTAGAAATTATTAGGAGTGAATCAGAAGAGTTGAGGTAGTATTGAAATAGTTCTTGAAAGAATACTGGGATACCTACAGGAAAAAAGCAGGACACTGGTGTTAGAGATGACTTAGAAAGACTACTTTTTAGAAGGACTGTGTAAATGCCATATGGGTACGTATCTATCTAATTTTTAACATTATCATATCTTTGAGACCTGCAACATTTGGAGGTATATAATTAAATGAATGAAAGAAGAAATGAATGAATTATGAGTCTCTTCTCCAAAATTTCACAGTAGACTATGCCATCTAATGATACAGACTTTATAAAAATTTTCCTTAAATTTTATGTCCCCTACTGCAGAATTTGCCAACACAGTGGCACACAGAAAAAAGAAAAATATCATATTTATAAAATACATTGAGTAAACTAGAAAATGGAATTGTGAAGTTAGGGGAAAAACCATTGCTCATTTTTCTTTATATGATGCAATTATAACACAAAGTAGATATTAAATTTGTATAAAATTTTAAGATCAGGAAAATTATCAGTGTATACCTCTCATTCCTCAAAGTATAGATGAGGAGCTCTGTCTCATTGAAAGCAAAATCAGGAATAGACCATCTTTGGTCACCCCAAGTCTCCCCCAAAAACTGTAACAATGGAGAAAACGGATGAGGAAGACATATAGAAGTAATAAACTTTCTTGTTCAAATTATTAATTCTGACTAACGATAGTGGTACCTTGGTTCAAAAACTTAATTTGTTTTACAATTTGGGGGAAGATGCTTGCACTGTATGGCGAAAGTGGCCATGGTTGTGTTTGTCACTCAATGAGTTTGTGAATGGAAGCAAAATTCTGTTGAATGCTTTTGGTTGAAAACTGAATTCTTTACTAAACAAGCAGATAAAGGAGGCTTGAGGGATCATCTACTGAATGTGAGAAAGAAATTGAGGGTTGAAGGAACTGCTACCTGAAATCAGAGAAGATAGAAGATGCAAAGGAGTCCCAGCGTAGTGGAAATGTAGCGAATTGGCGCTGAAAGCTACTCTGGTGGAGAGTTCTGCTTCAGGTTTCACTCCTACTAGGGGAGGCTCTTCAGTCTCCATGATTGCCAGTAGAAGAACAGATGGTGCATCCTCATCAAATTGTGTGACTGATATTTCTCACCTTGTCAGAAAGAAGAGAAAACCAGAGGAAGATTGTCCCCAGAAGGATGTTGCAAAGAAATCCAAACAAAAGCTGGAAGTCAATGGAGGCAGCGGGGATGCAGTCCCCAGTGGAAATGAAGTTTCGGAAAACATGGAGGAGGAGGGTGAGAAACAGGCTGACAGCTGGGCCACGGTGGAGGGGGCAGTGGAGGCTGGAGCTGCAGTTGAAACCACTGCATGTTAAGAAAGGGAGCAGAACCTTCCTCCCAGGGGAAAGTGTTTTTGTATATAATGCATTTTTTCACTTTTGGGGATCCTTTTTGTATAACTTCAGTAAAGATGGTAAGCAAAAAAGAAAAAAGAAAAAAGAAAGAAAACTGAATTCTTTGCTAACAGAGGTGTTTGTGAACTGAGGTATTATTGTGCTGGATTTTAATTTGAATACTTATTTTGAGCTTAGGATTTCTCCTCTAAAAAGTGAGAGACCATTTTTTATAGGATTAATACAAAATCATGTAGATAAATGTGTGTGCATTATAATATTTTATATCAGGATACTCTTGACACTTATTTGTGAAATGAATGTATGCATGATATTTTCTAGTTGAAGAAAATTTACCTTTAACTATTTTAAATTTTGAAATTGCATGAACTTTAGGGCACAAAATTTTGCTAAGAGATAGTTAACTGAGATTTTATATTTTAGTACCTACATAGAAATATACAGGAAAAGATAAACTGTAATTTCATTTATTCAACAAGTGATTCTTGCTGGTGTACTATGTGGTTGCCCTTGATCTAGGCCCATGATGCAAAGCAGTGAGTAAAGCAGAAAAGGTCTTTTTCTTATGGAGTGTCTGTGTGCCTGTGAGTGTGTGCACATTTGTGTGATGTTTTCCCAGACTATGGAGCTCTAAGTGCTACACTGGTCTGTTTATTTATATTTATTTAGTAGCTACGTTAGTCACCAAGAGAAAATACCCAAAACACTCAAAGTTAAAAGGGGAAAGGTTTATTTAGCTCACAGTTCATAGAGGTTTCAGTCCATAATCTGCTCCAAGGCAGAGTGACACATGGCACAGGGGCATCGCAGAGGAGAAACAATTCATGGCACCCACATGGTAGCAAAAGCAACAAGGGAGCCTTAACAGTGTTTTCCTGCCCCTTTTATCTTATCTAGACCACTGGGATTAGTGCAGTGACAAACTACTCAGTGTGCTGGTTTAGTAATCACACACCTTTCATCCTAGGGCATACAATCTAGATTCAGCCACCTCTGAAAAAGCACCACCTATGACTGTGTGAGGCTTGGGGAAGGGGGAGAATCTAGACCCAAACCATATTAGTAGCAAATATTCAAATGGAATGACAAAGATTTACTCATCTTGATTGTACTATTTTCCAAATAAAAATATAAAAATCAGAGACAAGCAAACACCATAATTATAATTATGTTCTATCAGTAAGTGATTTGGGGTAAAAATGAACAAAAGAGACTGAGCAAGCTGAGTGATGAATGAGATCATATTACAATTTCTGGCAGAGAACATAGGTCACACTAAACATAGAAAGAGAAGATTCATTGAAGTACATAAAAGATGGCATCTCCATTCAGAGGAACCACTTCTTGCATTTGTTCTATTACAAAGCTATTAACTTCTTGAAAATAAAAATTAAATTCTCCAGCTGGAAGAAGCTGATGGAATTAATTATGATCGTATGTGAAGAGAAAAGCGGAGGTGTTTCCATAGGCCTGCAAGGTCAGTAAAGGAAATGAATGCAAGGAATATCTTCAATTATGGTTTGTAAAAGCGTTTCAGCAGGAAATAAACTCAGACATTTTAGGGAAGGTTGGTATTTACACAAAGAAGGCAGTTTCTCAGGTAATTTCACATAAATTATAAACGTTTTATTTTCTAAACCTGCCTATTTCTCTGTATATTTCGAGTAGGATGGCCTCCTTATGGGGACTTGTGGGTGGGGTGTGGAAATTGTTTTGATAGAAGGCCACAGGATCATGCTTCATGATGAAATGAAAATGAACTCTCTAAGTGGCTTTCAATCAAACAAGAAAAAAATGAAGCAAAAACATGAGACACAAAGTGTTATAGATAGCTCTTGGTGATTTCCACAGTATACTCTAAATTCATTTTATCAAGGGGCAACATCTAAATGCCAATTATGAGATTTTGTCTTCTGTATCCACCTCCACACACTCACCACCTGCCCTTTCAATATTCTCCTTGTTTACTTGTTTGCCAGAAAGACAACTTAACTAATCATAAACAATGGGGGAAGTAAAGTAGCAGTTAAAAGCAACAGCATTAAAAAATATATAAAAAGAGGAATTGAAATCCAAAGATGAATGTCTATAATATAGTGCAGGGCAGGGGGTAATCAAGGCAGGTTCCATCAGACCCGGGCAATGAGAGTGAATATATTAACGTCCTCAAACAGTCTTTGGGGCCTTGGACACAAAGAAGCCACCAGAGGCCTAAATGTGTTGCATGTTGTGACTATAAAATTGAGTATCACACCAGTAGTCTGTGGCTTATTAAAAACACAGACACTAGCCCAATTTCCTTGCTATGTTGCTGAGAGGTGCATAAAACTCTCCTGGAACACACGGAAAATAAACATGGGACTACAGCGTTGTTCAAATCACACCACATACATTATAATCACTAGTTCCAGACAATGTTAATTCTGCAAGTACTTCATAAAGGTGAATTTAATTTCCATAATTTAATAAGGCACACAAAAACTTCATAATATATAAGAATGTTCAAGCATCCCATAGCGCAGACTTCAAGTACAAGCAAAAATTACTCAAGTCTTGAGGATAGTCTCCAAACCTTAGAACAAACACCCCATGATATCTTTAATGTCATTACAAAGCAAAGAAGTCTAAGTTTATAAGTCCTCATCTGAAACACCCTACCACAGTGAAGTCCATGCTGGTTGATTTATCCCTTCTAGAAGAATGAAAGGTTGCATTGGGCCTGGTGAGATTTTAACCTGTGATCCTAGAGAATCTTCCAGAGCTTCAAACCTCAAGTTTGATGTATAACCTACTGGTTTAAAAGGACCTACATATTAGTACTGGAGAGTTTCACATAGTGAGTGGGTACATCAGACATCAGAAAGAGAAATTTAGTCAGCAAGATACCTATATTCCCTGTTTTAATCATAAAAAAGATAATCTTTCCAAGAACTACCACAAGGAGAATTTTGATAGGTACTGAGTAAAAGCAAGTAACATTGCTGAGATTTTTCTTTACAGAGATTCAGCCTCAGTTTAGGATACAGACTCAATTGTTTCTAAGGTTTCACTGTCTTATTTTACCAGTTAAATAGGTATGTGTATGGTACAGGCTTGAATTTGAAAAACTATTGAATACACATGATCCTTGAGTTTGAAGGACAATGGTCTTATTTATCTTGATTTAATTCATATACCTCAGTATCAGAGTTTACTATTACACGGACTCTTGAAGACAAATTACATTCCCTGAAACACATCTCTTCATACTAATGACCTGCTGCAGCACTGTTCTTAGTCAGCAGAGCTTTTTTTAGAAATGCCATTCTCACCCCCACCACTCCTTACTACCTGCCCCATGAAGAGGCCAAATTCCCAGCCTTTAGATTTACTTCTTTTCCCACCTGTTATTTTTCAGCCAAGCCTTTCTTATCATCAGATTTTCTCCACTTTATGCTTGTGTATTATTTTCATTTGAAGAAAAGGAGAAGAGAGAATGACTGAAGAGAGATGAATAGAAATGTTTAGAGGATAAAAGACAGGACCAATCTCTTTCACCTGTAATAAAAATCTCAATTCCATGATTTTTTGTTTTTTTTTTTAATCAGAAACAATATCAATGTTTGTGAATACTGACTGGATGCATGAAATTTTTCTCAAGCCTTATTACCATTTCTGATCAAATTACTGCATTTGCTTTGTAGTAAATGCAATTTGATTTTTAAAATCATCAAAGCAAGCAGCTATTAAAAGATTATATTTTTAAAAATTGTTTTATCTTGGTTTTTTTTTTAATTCTCCGTCTTTTTTATCTTCTCTCCTTTTTTTAAAATTGTGCACCCTGTTCTCAAGCAAATGAGTCTGTTTAAAACAAAGGCCTTTGTATTGCTATTAATATCAGAAATATTTTTTAAAAATTACTAAAACATAATATGTGTAATGCCCTCTCATGTAACCTCTCTATAAAAAAGAGTTAAAGATGAGCATCCAAAGAAAAACATCTATATCTACATTGAGCACATTTCTGCAGTTTGTCTCAGAGACTACTCTGGTAGAAAGGGCTATTTTGCATCTTGCCTGATTGAGGTGCCTAGTGAGGCTGTTTAAGCTTTGTGTTTGTTTGAAGTAGGGTCTTGCTATGCAGTCCAGGCTGGACTCCAACTTGCCATCTTCCTAACTCAGCCTCCCAAGTGCTGGGATTATCCCCAAACCTGGCTACTGTCTACATTTGAAATCTTAACATTCAAAGTATGCATTAAGGAAACAATTCTCCTCCAATGCTTATGATTTTATAGTATTTATGGTGCTTAAGATTGTTCTGTTAAATACAGCATGCTCAGTTAGGTTTTAATTCCAGAAAAGCAATTAATTTTTAGTTTAAGAATGCCTCAAATATTGAAAGGGTCATACGCTAAAACTTAGCATTTGTCACCTGTAATTCAAATTTAAGTAGGTGACCTGCACTTTTATTTTTTAAATTAGTCTCTTTAACTGTGCTCAGAGATGAAATAAAAGGGCTTGGATGGCCTGAAATGTGAACAGTGCTTTTGATGGTGCAAGGTTTTAATGGTTTCCATTTGTTATTTGAATAAACTCTTTTTTGAGACTGAAATTCTGATTAAACAAATTGTCTTTTAGCTGGTGATACTTACCTTGACAACTTCCTACCTATGGGGGTCTCTTCTGTAAATCTTAAAATACTTTGAATTAAGCATTGCTGTGGTGAGTCTGTATCCGGGTCTACTGCCCCTTGTGGTGAAACTCAAATTTGCATCTTCATAATACCAGACTAGACATGACTACAGTCAGAGCAAAATATTTTAAAATTATAGAGTCATCCTTTCTCAAAGTGTCTCCTGAGTCTCTGTTATTAGCAAAAGCGAAAGGATCAAGGTATGTCCTGGGTCCTACTGCAGGGATAGATGTGAATCTCAGAAAAGGGCTGCAACTGGCAGTGAAAAGCCTATTTATTAATTTTTTTGTATTTATTTATTTTTTGGTACCAGGGATCAAACTCAGGACCTTGTGCCTGCCAGGCAGGCGCTGTGCTGCTAAGCTACATCCCTGGCCCAAAACCCTATTCTTGTCCTCTGCAACTGCTGTCTTTACTTTTTGGCTTGCTGGTTTCTGTCTTTTCCTTACAGACTCTTGTTGGTTCTTCATTCCACAGAGGAAACAGTGTCACTGCACAGTTCTGACTGTAAATATATAGATGTAGCCACATCAGAACCTTCTGTTTAGCTCCAATTTCTTAGGAATAAAAGTTATCATTGGCCCAACCTGGAGCAGATAAATACCTTTATGCCAGGAAGTTGTAGCCCAAAGGTAGTGCGGCCTTGTAAATACTGTGGCTGGTAGGGGCTTATTCTTAGGTCAGGAGTAGCATCTATAGGGAAGATGGAAAGATGCCTCCCCATACAAGCGTTACAAACATTAAGCAGAGGGAGTTGCAAGATGAATTCAAAGTCAAAGAATGAGGTCAGGTTTAGGTAGATTGATGGAGTTTATTGAAAACCCAGGGATGGGGGTACAGCAAGTACTGAGAAAGACAAAAACAAGAAAACTTGGCCTCAAGCCAAGTTAGACTGACTGTTTCAATGACTGACAATCACAATATTTTAAACAACTACCCCCCTCCATGTTCCTCGTGTTTCATTTTAATGCCAAACTGAAATCTCAATTTAAAGGACTTGCCTTATGATTTTAAATGAAAACAAGCAAGCAAGCAAACAAACAAACATGGTGAGTAATTACTATGGGAAAGACACTATGTTAAATGTTCTAATGCATGTTTGCAAAAATGTATTTGAGAATGGGAGGAGGTATGCATAGATTCTGTGTTTTTAACTCATGTACTTATTCATGGAAATAGTGGTGAAACTTGTTGAATATACCACTGCTCTAATGATAGTTTCCTTTAATAATTTTAAAAGAAAAATTAGCCATGACCTCTTTAATTTCTTTAGAAGTAAAACACAGCACTTTTATTTCATTAAACTTTCGTGGAGATTTTGGGTACTTTTAAATCCAGCACTCATGCGAAATTACAATTTAAAATCTTAAGAGTCTGCCATCTCCAGTATCTTACTAATTCTTATAGAAGCTTTTAGTAATGATAGCCAAAGGCAATCACAGCATTTACAGGAAGGCGATCGAATTGAAATTTTTAAGGTGATACGAGACTGCACTTGAAATACATTTTTAAGTTTATGGAGGCAAAGCAAATGTTACTGAATAATAACCATGTGCCGGCCATTATTCTAGGCACTTCCTGATCACTAACTTATTTTGTCTTCAAAACAAAGTTTTCAGGTAATTGGTATCATTTTGACTTTTCAGATGAGGAAACTAAGGCACAGACAATTTTGAAACTTTTTCCAAGGCAGAGTCTGAAGTGGAGAGAGGATTTAATTCCATGCGCTCTAGCTCTTTTGTCTGCCCCCTCATCACTAATAAATCTGACATTCTGGTCCTAGCCCCTTACCACTACTGTATCTAGGTCTTTGGTCCTGGCCTCTCATCGGTCTTGCATACCACTCTTAATTTTAACCAAGTTATTAGAACATTGATTAATTCACAAGCACAGTATTTTACAAAACACGTGCGAAATATTAATATGGTGGTTCATGGTTCAAAATAAGCCTTAGGCTTACTTATTTTAAATGTATGAAGGATCCATGTTTATGACACTTTTCACTTCCATGTTCCATTACCTTTAGATACTCAATAAATAAATAAATTAAAACAAAGTATAGCACAAAAATTGGTAAGCCTAGAATAATTCTCAATGAACATATTCAAAATTCATTCTTAAGAAATTTTGTAAGAAAAAAGCATAAATAATTGTTAGTGTTTAATAATTTACTTAAAATAAAAATTAGGAGTACTTTATTCTAGCAAATTAATAATGCTCTTGTACAAGCTTTGATCTCAATTTGATTTCTCCTTAATTAAGGACTGGTGATATTTATTTATTTATATTTATTCTAATAAACATACCTGGTATATGACTGGGAGATTCTTTTAACATGAAAAATGATACTGCCTGACACTACTCCAAGAAATAATCATTTATATAATGATAGGAAAAATTTGGTTATTAAAAATAGCATACAATAAAAGTGTTCTTTATTTTGACAAGACTTCAAAATCATCAATATTTCAAATTCACTCTAGTTGTAAAACTATCTTGGAAAATGTTTATTTGTATTATTACATAATTTCTATAAATGGAAAACCACCTTTGTCCCTCTCCTAAGCTTTAATAAAACAAGCAAATATACATCTCAATGGCAGATTAAGGGTTTTTTGTAGCTAAGCCTAATTAAAATGGCAACATTCCAATGGTTTCTTTACCAGAGAGCAAGGACATCTGTAAGGGATAAAAATATACTAAGCATTTTGATGCATTTGTTTCCAGTGTTTGAAGGTGGCAACAGAAAACAGGGATTGATACTGGCTAAGCTGCAAGCAACATATGAGTTAGAAGTTTTTTAAAAAGATGGGGGGAAATCAAAGCGGTTGAATGCATTTTGAGTTTCCGTTGTTTTGCCTGCTGCTTCTGCATTTTCAGTACCATACACTTCCTCAGATTGTGTCCTGACATACCGTAGTCCTCTCTTGGATTTTTTTTTTTTTTAACATAAGAGAAATTCTGCAAGAAAGAAGACAGTAGGGCCGGGGATTTAGCTCAGTGGTGCCACCGCCCGCCTCGCAAGCACAAGGTCCCAAGTTTGATCCCTAGTACCAAAAAAAAAAAAAAAGAAGAAGACAGTTCCATTTTAATTAACCCAGCATGTCCCTAACTTACTGGCTTTGGAAATCCCTCTTCCCACTTCTTGCTCAGCATCAACTACATTAATCTTTGAGTACCATTTGGGAAGAGTTGCAGTGGCAGATGATTCCTTGATACTTTAGAATATTTTTAATCCATTTGTGCTGCAATAATACTAAAAATTAGGTAACTTATAAATAACAGAAATTTATTCTTACAGTTCTGGAGCCTGGGAGGTCCAAGATCAAGGTGACAGCAGGTTTGGTGTTTGCTGAGGACAAGTGTCCACTTCCAATGGCACTTTTGCCACATTTTCCAGATGGGATCAACAAAGTGTTTTCACAGATCATAGGAGCATCAGAGCAAGGAAGGGAATGTTTCTGTGCAGTCTCCTATAAAGGCATAGATTCATTCATGCAGGCTGCCCTCCTGGACTTAATAACTCTTCACAAACCTCATCTCTTGATACCTCCACAATGGGAATTAAGTTTCAACACATGAATTTTTGGGAATATTCAGACCATAGCAAATATCATCACTAAATCATAAATGTTTTAGGTCCTTTTTTGTTTTCTGAAATCTTTTTACCATGACATATATATTCTATGAATTATGCTGTCAATCCAAGTTCCAAGGCACGGATTCAATAAGAGAGGAGATATAACTTTCTCTACCCTGAGAACAAACTGCTAGCTTGCATTGTACTGATTTGTGTAAATTTCATGCTGCAGCATCTCCAAAAATATTTTGTGGCTACAAGCCATTCTACATTCAAATTCATTTCATAACCATCTAAATACCTGGAATAGAGGAATCTGCCAATGAATATTGACTGAATCAAATTATTGAGGTTTCCTAACCTTATTTATTTTCATTCTACACTTAAACTCTTAGAATTATACCAGCTGAAAATTGACCCTTTTTTCTTTTAATTATATTTTGTGTTCGTGGTGGAATTTAACAATAGGTGAACTGTGAATTATTCCAAGTATACAAAAGACAGAGGCAGTACACATAACTCAAGCATTTTTAAATTCTAAATTTGATTCATACACACACTATGATTGAGATGTGTTTTTCTGATGCTTTTATTCATTTCTATATTTTACCCTACAAAGAATATGACACCATTTTTTCCAAATAACTGTATCAGCTCAGCACATAGATTTTTTTCTAATTTCATCAGTTTAAATTCCCAAAGATTTTAAAACCATGAGAGGATGATATAGATATAGCCAGGGGCCTGTTTCTTGAGAGCAAGTATTTCAGGTGAACAAAATTCACTAAGCAGAAATATTTCAAAGCAGAAGTTTGTTTTTCTCAGGTTACATTTTTTACCTGTCAGGTGGCACATGGTGCACAGACAGAAGGTTATAAGTGCAGGATTAGGAAAAGGGTTTTATTCACACATGACTGTAGCTTATGCCCCAAGTGAGTTAAATTCTGTTCTGACATGCAAATAAGGAATATCTACTTTAATGTAGTCATTTTCCTTTTCTTACAGAAACTTCTATTCTAGACACAGTTCTCTGAAAATACAAAACTACACATTCTTACAAAAAAAGTTATTCACTGAGATGATAATCTGAAATCTGCTGCCTAATATTAACTAGCACTTGTTATTTTGATATAAATTGAAGTGTTAAAATAGTCTGACAGTTCTTATATAACTATGTCCTTCAATCAGTTTAGTAGGACAAAATTCTAGGCTTCATTTCACTACCATAAATGAAAAACACATGTTCATAAATCATTACCGTCTTTTCAGGATCTTTTAAGTTAGCAATAGCAATTCTTATAATCAAAGTTATTAAAATATTATAAGTTTAAAATTTCAAAAATTTTCAACTTTCAGATTTAAAATTTAGTCCTTATTTTTCCTTTTACATATTTTCTTTATCTTGACTTTCATGTAGTTTTATCTATTTTACATATATAATTATAATAAATTAGAATTTTTTGCATTGACATTTAAATACCAAAGTATATAAAAAGTATATTGCTTTTTGTTGAAAAAGCAAAAACTGCTCTAGGTATGTTAAGCATAAAAGGACTTAATGTAGGGAATTAGGGCTATACCCATGTAGTAGAACTTATGTGCCTTCTTTCTTCCTATAGATGCTGTTACTGAAGACAGTGATGGTTACATGGTGGGTGGTTTTATGAGTCAGGATGGTCTGGTAGTGGCCTGAAAAGACACTTGCTGCAAGGATTACATAAGGACAATGTGTTGGGACAGCAGGACAGGGTTGTTCCAGGAGCCATCAATAATGGCAGGTTATGAGAATTCATGTGTTAGAGTACAGCAGCAAAAGCAGGCCTGGTGATCAGCTGTATTAATGAAATTGGACTAATCAGCAAATATGGTGAAAATAATGTGTACAGATTTCTCATTGAAGAAGGAATGTACATATGACAAAATAGAAAAACAGCTAGAATAAACCCTTTGATGGTAGACTGAAATTGGAGCTATTGGGGTGAACTCATACTTGTTTAGATAGATGATAGATAGATGACAGACAGATAAAACATACCTATAAACATGAGCACATATGTTTAATTATGTATTCGGGGGTTATGTACATATATTCAAACATATTTTTCCTAGCTCTATCAATATGCATTTTTGGACGTAGCACTGAACTTGGCCGACACCCAGATCATGACTTCTAAATACTTCACTGCAATGAACTAGATCTCTTGGAAAAAAGAGACAGATTTCATGGTTGGGTTTGAAAAAGTACAATATGTGGCTATGTCAGTAAATAGTGCTATACTCAAAGAATGAAAAGGTTTTGGTGGCAAATCAAAGGGACAAGAGAAATGTGCTTGAAAGGATCCCCACTGGTCAAATTGAAGAAGTCCAAGCACTAAAATACATATTGATATCCATTAAGTGGATATTACTCCATTTAATGAAATAGAATATCTGCATCCATGTGGACAGTAGGGAGGAGAAAGAGCTGCCTTTCCAGTAATATTGACCAGTAAATATAGAAAGAATGATTGATTAAGGAGGAAAGATTGCCACTTTGCAGTCATCATAGTATTATTTCAGGCAATGAAAATCAATAAATACTAAAACTGATAGGTAGAAGGAAAATGAAAAAAATGAATATTAATGGAACCTCAAATTTTTCTATTGAACGTTTATTATTTACAAAGATTTAAAAATGAAATATAATAGTGGATAACACCGAATTTTGCAACCTTAACTAGAGATCAACATTTAAATGATCCGTAATGAGTCAGATTAGCAGTGTGTGTTACATTTGAATGTAATGAGAATAACTTCTGTGTTATTCCTGCCCAGCATGTGTAAGTTAGGTCTAATCCTGATGAGTCGTCATACAAATTTAACTGGGGGAGATTCTACAAAATTGTTCCCTATGATATTCCTAAACATCAACATGGGAGAAAAAAGATAGAGGTCCCCCTCTAAATCAAAAGAGGCTGGGCAAAACTATCGGATACAATGTCTTCTGCCATTAAGGAAATTATTGAGGATACAGGTGAAAAATCAATGTGATCCTTAGACTAAGAGTATGGGGGGATTTACTTTATTATGTTGTAACTTTCCTGAAGTTTGAAATTATTTCAAAATAAAAAGAGTGGCAATGACTAAAGAGTCTCAATTTATAACTGACAATTCAGAGTTGGAAAGCTGTAGAAGCTTCGTGACATTGCCAATGATAAAGTCAAAATGAGGCTTATGATTCAAAACTAGACACAGGGAGGCTATTGGAAAATTCCACCTGTTAAAGATTGACACATCTGTCAACTGCTGCCAAAGAAGCAATAATGTGGCTTTTTATTCTGTTTTTCCCTCCAAAGCTCAAGAGCTTTTGGGAAATGTAGTTCTCAGATCTCCAGCCTCTGTTGGTATTGGAAGCAAGTGTTACTGACAGACAATTTTGAATGCAAAGCCTGACAGCTCAGTTTAGTTAACAGAAAGGTTTTTTATTAGTAAATAACTTTGCAGTTAAAAAACAGGCTTTTTTCACTATTTAATTAAATTTATATATTCATTTATGGTTCAGTATTTATATTGCTCACCTAGTAAATGGCAGGCACAATTCTTGGTGCTCAGGATTTAACGGCAAACATGCCAGAGAAGAGATTGACCCTTTTCCAGCTTGCAATTGTTATGAGAAATTGGAAGACAGTAAGCAAGTTAGTAAAAAAGAAAGCATTAAATTCAGACAGGTACAGTGGATGAACTAGATAGGGTCATGCTGCAGATCTCACCTGGGACTGGGGAGTACTTTATACAGAAGTGTGAGAATGAGCTGTTACTCAAAGAAGCGTAGAAGGAATAGCATTCTGGACATATGGAATTGCAAAGACTCCAGGAGGCCAGAAAGGAGAAGAGTACACATGGAGATGAAAAGAAATGTGTGGGGCTCTGAGGCTTGGGTATATTCCTAAGAGCAGTGGTAACATAATTAAGCAGAGAAGTGTTATGACAAGATCAAGCTTTTAAAAGAGTAATTCTAATAATATTATAAATAAAAGACCCTTGGTGTTGGGGCAAAAGTGCAAGAAGGAAAGAAAAACTAAGGCTTATTTTATGAGACCAAATGGAAAATGATGGTGGACTCCAGAGACATAGGAAGTGGAAAGAAATGGGAGGTGTGCTTTGGTGGTAGAAGTGGGAAGACGCTCTTTTCTACCCCACATTAAGTTGACAATGTTTGGTTGTTACGTACTTTATCAGCTCAGATTTTCTGTGTCCTCTGCCATGGACAAAGTCCCTGAACATAACAATTAAATTTTAAGGTTAATGTAATGAAAAACAAGTGCTTTGGGCTGCACAAAATCCATTTCCCATCTTTTAGTGAAAGAACCAAATTTTACTTTATGGTGGGTTTTTTCCCCCATTATTTCACCTTCCCTTCCCCATAACACAGGCTCACTGCAACCACCAGTGAAATTATTCTGCCTTGATCCCATCCTACTTTCACCAATGGGTTAGCCCAGTCTAGTCTATTCAGTTTCCCTCCAAGAACTGTGAATCAAAACTGAAATGATAAAAAATGGTGAAGAGGTAAAGCTAAGTTTTCTTACTAGCACTGTTCAGATAGACCATCAGGGAGCTCCTCCTCTGAGCTTTGATAACTTCTGAACTTTCTTAGGCCAGATACATTTTATTTTCTTTGAATTATGTGTTTTTCAGTGCAGTGTCTTTCCAGTAAGTTCCATGCTATCTTTACTCCTCCAGACTCAATTTCTGTTGCTTATAACCAGAGTCCTAAGTGACAACGGTGATTTTTTTAAATGCTTGACTAGTTTAATTCATAATGTAACAAAATGTTCAAAGTAGTTGCCAATTTAAAATAACCCAGAAAAATAGGGGTGAACTTAACCATAATCTCCTATTACTGAAATCTATGCAAACCCCCCCCCCAGAAGCGTCATTTAACTTTTATGGTTTTAAAGACTGTTTTCTATATAATTCACACATCAGCAAATGCTCTCTCTCTCTCTCTCTCTCTCTCTCTCTCTCTCTCTCACACACACACACACACACACATACACACACACAGCCTACAGTAAATGTTACGAGTAGAACTTATTTTTGTGTTTTCTCTCCACGCCAGTTCCCATCCCTAAAGGTAAATTCTAATTATTTTGCTTTTTAGATCTTCTAGTTGTTTTGTTATTTTTACAAAACTTTCAAATTCTATTGTTCTTGGATTTTTAATTTTAAATATCTATTACACTCCTCTTGTCATACAAGCATTTATTTACACCAGCATTTTTAGTATTCATTCTTTTGAAACTACATACTTACATCTCATTTTGACTTATTTCATTAAATAGAAAGAATATTGGATCTCCAATAATTTAAAATGAGGATTATATTGTCCCTAAACTTTCTTTAAATTTTATCTACTGCTTATGTTATATTATATATTTACATGTTAAATTTATCAGGTCAGTGAATTTTACATTTAATTTAGTTTAGTAAGTTCACTGTTCTAGAATTTTACTTAAATTTAAAAGTCAAACCTCAATGTGAAACACTTTCATTATTATGATTCTTTCTTTTCCTTATTTCCTTTCTTCCTTCTTCATGCTCTTGAGCAGCATTTTGTCTTTGTGTTCAACACTGTTCTGGATTGTTTGTTTTGTTTTTTTGTTACCGGGGATTGAACTCCAGACCTTGCACTTGCAAGGCAGGCGGTGGAACCACTGAGCTAAATCCCCGGCCCTAACACTGTTCTGGATAGAACACAAAGCCTACTCCAATTTGCTTATTTCCTGAAGTGGCCAACTCTTTTACCTACCTACACCTGTGCATGCATATTTTGTTTTCTTTGTTAATTCTCTGCTTATCATGTCTGCAGTGGTTTGCGGGGGGACTATTCTCTGGATGTTAAAGGACTGGGAGGTGCTGTGCAGCTTATAGGTCATTGGTTCCTTGGAAACACATGGTCTTGAAGGCGATTGTGGACTTTGCTTCCCTCTCCCTCTTCCACTTTGCTTCCTGGCTCCTGAAATCAATGGTTTACTCCATTATATGTTGACTCCCAATGCACTCCCTCATTAGAGGCCTAATGGAGGCCTAATGTTCTTGCCCTGAGACTTTCAAAATTGTGATTCAAAATAAAACATTTTCCTTATAAACTAATTGACTCGGGTGCTTTGTTGTAGGGGCAGAAAGCTGGCTAATACAATGTCCTTAATTGTACATACCATCAGTTTACTAACCCTCCTCTGCTCAGCCACAAGTTCTTTCTCCAAGGGGACCTTCTTCTCAAGTTTCCTTCTTCCTTTCCGAATTTAGCACTGTTAGGGGTCTGTTATTCTGGGACTATCCTTCATAAATATGCTGACTTTGATCTGCCTCTTGTAGATCTTTTGCCTTCATTCTTTATGTAACTCCTTGGCATGCTAGAGCACATCCTTAATTAAATTTCTAAGAAAATATTCAGGGACAAAACTATGCCTAAAATGTCTTTCTTTTGTCTTTATGTGTGATGTGATTATTTTGTTATAGTATTTTAGGCCTAAAATTATTTTTCTTCAGTGTTAAAAGCATTTATCCATTACTTTTTAGGATCTGAAATTGTTTTTTAGGATCTGATGTCAGGTGTCAGTGTGATTTTGTCTTCTTTTTAGAATAAAAAAGGGCCGAGGATTTAGCTCTGTGGTTTCGCCACTTGCTACTCAAGCACAAGGACCCGAGTTCAATCCCCGATACCAAAAAAAAAAAAAAA
>NW_004624742.1:14759319-14775059 GCF_000247695.1 Heterocephalus glaber | reverse complement strand
AAATAAAAATTCAAAAAATCTTTCTTCTCTTTCTGGAAATTGTTGAAGTTCCTTGTTCACTTTTAGTGTTCTGAATTTTAAAACGACATATTTTTTAAATTGTTTATTAGTTTATTCATTATTATAAGGTTTTTATTGTGAGACAGTTAAATAGGATGTTTTCATGGTAAATGAATTCCTTGTATTTATTTTTAATTTTCAAATTTTAGTACTCCTAAGTCTTGGATATGGAAGCTATTGAATATACTATTTATCTCTAGAATTCCCCCACTTTCTTGACTTTTTAAATTGAAAGTAATCTATTTTCTTAAAAGTAATTTAATTAAAAGTAATCTGTAACCTGTTTTCTTGACTATATTTTAATAGTTTTATTGACTTATTTTTCTAACTAAGTCACAATATTAATTTCTAAAAATTCTTTTTTATCCTGAACATGCTTTTTCATGGTATATTTTTTTCTGGATGTAGTATCTTGACTTTCTCAGAGTTTACTAGAAATTTATATTTTACCTTTCCTTTCTGAAAAATTTTCAAAGAAAATCCTATTTCCTTTGGTGTGATCCTTGAGCTATGTACGGAACAGGGAAAGGGGACCTTACTAGAACCTCTGCAGTGAGTCCTAGTCTCCTGTGAGCCACGGCAGCACAAGGCGAATTAACTTATTATACAGGAAAGGTAGGAAAAATGAGACTGAGAAGACGCTGAGCTTTGGGCCTGATCAGTGCTGCTCTGGGCGGCAAAGACGGAAAGCCCCCAGCTTACCGCACCTTTTATTCAGTACATCAGGAGAAACAGATGTAACAAATGACTTGCAAAGAGTTCAGTACTTCACATTGGGATAAACAAGGCCTAACAAAAGACTAGGGGGCATAGGAAATCCAAGAAAAATGAGGAACTATGCAGATGAAGATTTGGTTCCTCCCAGGATGTCTTCAGCTGGTGTAATTCTGTCCTGGAGCATCACAGCATCAAGGGATCATTAAGGTCTCAGTTGTGACCAGAGGCCAAAATGGAATTATGTCTTGAAATGCCACAGCTGGCCTATAGACAGGAGAACTAGGCCTAATCGAACGGTTTTCCCCTAAAATTATGTAGCATTGCTCCTGACAGAGCTAAACTGTCAACTTGATTGGCTCAGGAGCCACCTATTGGGTTAGTAAAGTACACTTGTGGTTGTGCCTGGGTGGGTCATGGAGACCTGACCTAGGATACAATAACTGGTCCCTGGTTCCTTGCTCTCTGGCATTGTTCTGCTCTACTTTTTAGCCATCAAACATATTTGCTCCATACCATCCCCTTCCACTATTATGTACTGCATTAAACAGCCAACCATGGACTGAATCCCATGAAACTGTGAGCAAATTAAACCTTTTTTAAACTATGGGTGTTGAATACTGTGTTCCAGTGAGCAGAAATCAAATGCAATTGAGGTACATTTTTATTTGGATTTTTATAAATCTGCTTCAAATAACTGGTTGTTGGTTAAATAAGTATATATTTAAGAATGATACAGCTATGAGACTGAGTTGATATGCTGTGCATCTTGGTGGGGACATATCTGCAAGTGCGATGCATTGTAAGGATGGAGATCACAGTCTCGCCATGAGAATGCTGGGCTTAAATGTTTTACTTTTTGGCTGACTAGCTGGGACACACAAACCACAGGTAATGAGCCAAGGATTTATTTGCTCCTGAACTCTCATTGCAGCCCAAACGTCCACTCCTATTGTCTCTCCTTCATAGCAGCCATCTCTGCGTGTGAAAGCTCACCGGGGATCTGGGTTCTGCAGGGCAGCAGGTGTGCAACCCACTGCTGCTGTGCTCAGCTACACCAGGTTTCCTCTGCTGTTTACTTGGTCAGCCATTAGCTAGGTTGAAAATTCATAGCAGTTGCTGGATATCTTCATTTTATACTTGTCATGGTGGGGTAGTATCCCTTTTAACCATCCTTACTAGCACTATAACAGAAACATGGGTAAATGGCAACGAACTAAACCCAAGCTGTATTCAATTCACCTTCTTGAATTTTAAGTCCACTGCTAATACTTTTTAATTATGCTGAAGGCACACAACTTTGTTCTGTTCCTTCTGTGCAAGAATATTTATTATCCTTAATTATAGTTGATAGTTTGGTATCTTCCAGTCTTTCTATATATACTTTTTAAAATATATTTTTACTTGACACATAGTAATTATACATCTGAAGCAATGTGTGAGATAAATCTATCTATATATATCTATATATCACGTTTAATGATCAGGTCAAAGTAACTGGCCCATCGAACACCTCAGGCATTTATCATTTCTTTGAGTTATTAACATTCTGCATATAATTTTGAAAATTCATATGTGACTTTATATTCAAAATCATATGAAATGGATTATTTTAAAGCATGGTTTTAAATACCAAAAATAATGTTTAGTATTCTTCATTATAGAATGTCCCACTCTAGCTGACTTGAACAATTTTTCCAATAAAGACAATGATCAGAATTAGGGATAATAAGAAAACCAGTGAATTGGTTACTCTTTGAGATGTATGAAAACCCCTCCAAATTTCTCTCCTCTACTTTCACTATCCCAGCAAACGTTTCACATGTCATAGGCCCACTCCTGAATTAAGAGGGACGGGGCACTGTGCTCTGTTTGCCATAGCCAATCAGAAAGTCAGGGCAGGGTACAGCTACTGCTTCACCACGAGAGTGACTTGGGGAGAAAGGAGAAAGTCTACAGGGAAGGACAGATGGAAGCATGAATGCTGGAAAGAAGACAAAACTGTACATTTTTCTTGTGATTTATTTACACCAGCCAACTAATGAATGACTATTCAACTTACTGTACCACAGAAGGCACCTGGTAAATACCAGTGAATATACCATGACACTGCCAATGTTTTTGTTGAGATAATGACCCCAAAGAGAGAGATAGGGAAAAGATAAAAGAAGAGCCTTACAGGGCCGGGAATTTAGCTCAGTGGTGCCACTGCCTGCCTCGCAAGTTCTAGGTCCTGAGTTCGATCACCATTACCAAAAAAAAAAGAGCCTTACAAGCAATCATGAAGAATTTGGACATTGCTTTAAACTCATAAAAAGTCATTTAAACATCGCATGACTTTTTCTGATTTGAGAAACCCCAAATATAAATAAAGAGTAAAATAGAGGAGAGATGGAAGGAGGGAAGGAGGTAGACTTTTTGGAGATGGAGATTAGGAGTCAAGATACCTAAAGTATGTATGCCCCAATTCTCCAAAACAAATGAATGTATTATATATTATATATAACTTATTGATAAAAACACTAAAAATGAAATTATACATATGTCATCATAAAGTTGTTAAAGGCTTGTTGCAATGAAAAGTGACAGCATGTTTTACCACCTTAGAATATCACTGCAAGAAAGCTGTCTGGAGAATAGGGCTAGGGTCTGAGAAGTCATAATGGATGCTCTTTGTGTGGCTTGCCTGCAGAGTGTGGCCTTATTAATCCCTCTGCATCCATCATCTTCATTGTTTTTTAATGTTAACTGCCAAAACAATAACCCTTGATATGTGAAGTATACAACATCCGCTGTTAAAAAGGGCGCTCATACCTTTTATAACTTGCGTTCTCATCACATTGAACTTTCCTCCATGTGTATTGGCTGCTACTGAACTTACTTTAAAGATGTTACAGTAACTATATCCCCTTTCCCTTGCTTCTATTTCACAGCAGATAGCCTGCCATATGATCTATGTTTAGAGCTATATTTTGATTAATTCATATATGGTATGTGATACATAATATTCTACTTTCTATACAATTTTTGTTAAGATTATTCACAAATTGATTTGCCCTTCTAAATGTGGCCATTTTGCTGATTTTTGCAAAGTGTAACATCTTTAAATGTAATTCTGAAATGACAACAAAGTAAAAAACAAATATAAACTGACGTAAGTATGCCTGCCTAAAATTTTTTTTTTTTTAAATTTCCACTGTGAACTTTACCCCATTTTACCCAATCCTAATTAATTTTTAAGGGACATCTGCTTAGACTTCTGTGGTATTGCAACAGCCTGTCATTTTGATTTGGGAAAGGTTTGTTTGAAATTTAAATCTGGCATCCGTAAAAAAAAAAACAACAAAAAAACCAAAATAGCAAAACAAAATACAAAATTGTCATGCTACTGGATATTATAATATAACTGTAATGATTGCTGAAATTTAACCAGTCACATAGAATGACGGGGAAAAACACTGAGACAAGAGCTTCATGTCAAAACTATGGAGGAAAACAGCAAAAGTGCTGCAAATTAATGGCTTCTTCCTATAGTACATCCTTTCTGATTAGCCCATGCAAAATTTATAGAACTAGCTAATCTGCAAACAGAAACACTCTAATATTTTTTGTAAAGCACTGTCAGAAACTTTTACACTGGTCCCAGTAATATAATTCTCAGTTCCAGGGCCTGTCTGACAATCTAGGACATAGAGACCTGTCAACCGAGAGCCGGCCCATGATGATTGTTAAGGGGATTTGGTACTTCTTCTATTTGCCTAATAGGGAGCCTTGTGCTCAGCATTTCCTGCAGCAAAAGAAGACAGATGAAATCTCTGGGCACTTCATTGCTGCTGCTTCTCAAAGATTTCCTGTCAAAATGGGCCTATAAGGGGAGAAAGGTTTTCAATAACATTTTTTTTTTTTTACCTGGCAGGATTTCCAGCCTTGCTATGAAAAGAGTTTGAAGGCTCTGTCTTTGTTAAGGGGGAGAAGAGAGAGAAAAAAACAGAAAAAAAAATGCTGCCAAACTGCAAGATTGACTTGTGTTTAAAAATAAAAAAGTAATAGAACAATATGGATCATATTAACATAGCATATACAGGAAAACCAGTTTTGATTGACACATTATCCACATTTTATATAAATTGTTGTATTTTCTTCCTTCAAGGGGAGAAAGTGACCTTGGTGTTCTTACCTTTCCAACTGACATACCGAAAGCATGTTAGTTGCAAACCATTTTCAGGACTTTAGTAGTTTATGTAAGGAATGAAGAACTGAAGTCTTCATACCAAAGCCAAGTGTGTCAGTCTGCCTTTCTCCTTATCAGTCCTTTACTCCCTTACCTCTGCTATCTGTTAGCCTCCCAGTGAGGCCGCAAATATCTAATAATTGGTACAAAAAATAGAGCTTTGACTTAAAGCTTCTTAGAGTCTGCCAAAAAAACCTAGTATAATGAGGGTAGTTTTGTAAATTTCCAGAAAAATACATTCAAACTCACATTGTACCAACTGGTGCCAAACTCTTGTGTCACTGCCTATCTCAGTGACCCATCCCCTAGCCCCCCAAGCTGTTCTCACTGGTTGTTGAGTATGAATCAGAGGGAATCACAGCTTTCTCTGTTCTTTCCCTAGTAGCCTGTCCTCCTAATTTGGAACAGACGCCTCAGAGCCTGAACAAAATTTTTAAAAGTTGATGAACGAAGTATAATAAGTAGTGTCCTTAGTTTACTCAGCCTGATTCACTGCATGGCCTTTGTGCTAATTTGTCCAGGACTTCTTTGGGGTTTTTATAACTGTCATGATGTTAGCAAAGTGAAAACTGATAATTGACATAGAAGAACAGCATTGGTAATATTTTAAAAGGAGAATAAAACTTCAATTGTCTGGGCCAGGAATTTAGCTCAGTGGTGCAACCATCTGCCTCGCAAGCGCAAGGTCCCGAGTTCGATCCCTGTTACCAAAAAAAAAAAACTTCAGTTGTCTGTGGGCATTTAGTACAAGGGCACACAGGTCAGAAGCCCTAAGGGTAATATAGACAAAAATGATTGATTTTTTACAATGAAGACACTCAAGTCATTAAGAAAATGTTAAATCATGTCTTTGCCCATCTTTTGTTATGCTATGAAAACATATCTTCAAGAGCAATTAATCACAATGTTCATACTAAACTTGGCAATATGAGTAGAGCATTTGTTATCTGGGAAGTTGACTACTGGGAGACACTTCATTTCACCAAACACAATGAGCAAGTGAGGTGTTGTTATATGTTGAAAGGTGCTACAGTCCACGCTACAGTCCATATTAAATTTTTCTGCAGTTTAGTTTTAGCAGTTTATGGGTCAAATTCTTATAATGTGAACACAAAAGTTAACACAATAGAGAGCAACAAAAAAAAAGTTTCTCTAAAAAAGCAGCTACAGTTATGCAGAAGACTAATTGGCAGCCTGTAGGCAATGTAAGGGTTTTAATGGGGAATTCTGGGGTGGAAGGAGCTAGCTTTTAGAACAGCAGGAGCTTTCAACAAAGCATTTTTTTTTTTCCTGAGAAGGAGGTGAAGCAAGGAAGGTCACAAAGTACATGGTCATGAGTTAATGAAAAAAGAATATCATGGAATCTTTTAGGCAGTGGAGGTGTATGAGTAAAAATATAGGGTGATTTAACTGTGTAAAGATACATGAATAAACATGTACATTTTATTGTTTCAAGACTAGGGTTACAGTGATGGCAGAAATTCAGCATAACTTCTTTTATAACAAATTACTACTGGAAGGTCTATGTATATATAGCAAAATATCAATTATTACTATTGTTGATTGAAATGAAATAGCACTGAAAACCATCCAAGATAAGACTGGACATTCTGTAGATACTGTAATAGAATTAGAGACCTGAGCAAGAGAACCATGAAAGAAAACAACAGTAAGACTGAGTCAGCTGAGTGTCCAGATAACTGCAGACTCAGACACTGCTGTAAGGACTGGCACTAAGTTCTCTACAAAGGTGAGATATGTGAGGAAATGCCAAGCAAACTCAGAAGTTCGTGTGAGCACTAGAAATTGTGAGACATAAAGGCACTGAGGATAATCAGAGGGAGCTATCTAGAAAGAATTGGAAACATGATAAACCTCTGTTTTGGTTGTTGATTATGTTTTTGTAGGAAACTAGTTTAATGGATACCATTCTCTTCAATTCTGATTACTATTTGAACTGTCTTTGACATTCTTTTTTTTTTTTTTTTTGTGGTACAGTAGATCAAACTCAGGACCTTGCACTTTCAAGGCAGGAGGTGGAACCACTGAGCTAAATCCTCAGCCCATGTCTTTGCCATTCTTAATGAAACATTATCAAATGAAGATTGAAGAGGCTAACATGCCTATATGACACGACACAAAAGCTAGTGTGGTATCCATGTGAAGTTAAAAGGTCAGAAAGGTAGAGTATCAATTCTTTGATACATTTAGATCCCTTAATTCTACATAGAAAAATAATTGTTGGAGAATTTGTAAAATGTGTGTGTGCATAATGTAAACCCATTTTTCTGTTGAAACTAAAAGCACCAGATCAAAACCTGTGACAGTGGGACTGGGGATTTAGCTCAGTGGTTCTGATGCCTGCCTTGAAAGCGCAAGGTTCCAAGTTTGATCCCTGGTACCAAAACAAAACAAAAAACCTGTGATAGTGAACCAAAAAGACTTCATAAAAAGAATTGAATAAATAAAGAGCTGAAAGTCTCCAGATTCAATTCAATGGAGATTTTTCCCTTCCATGACTAAGGGTGAAAATGTTAAAAATCAAAGCAGGAGACAGGAATGGCTTTGCCCTGTATTTTGGTCCCCCATCTTTCTACTCATTGTTGTTCCCAGAATTAATGAAATAGCAAAAACTAGGCTAATGGAAGTGCTGTTAATTTGGCATGTAATGAAACAAAAGAATCTGACATGCATATGTTTCTACTTTTATATGAAGAGAAGAAAAAAACCCCAAAAAACCAAAAGAACAAATTACACTTTGTGCCATGGGATATGAAACAATTACAGGAAGAGGTAGGTGGAGGTTGTAAGACTCAATGGACCCTTTAATGAATAGTGGCAAAATATCCACCCAAACTAATGACAGTTTTCATACCTTATGGATAGAAAATAGCTTGCTTCTGCTCAAACTTTTGTAAAAGGATCGTTATAGGTTTCCCCCCACTGACTTAATGTCAACATTTAGAATTAATCGTCTTTCATCAGGGGAAAAGTACATGCATCACAATAGCTTTTATATATTTCCAATCACCTCACCTGGGATTGAGCTCATTCTATGGAGTTTCCACATTCGACATCAATTATCCCAGCTCCTGCTGATATCCCATTCATGTCATAATAATTAACTCATATCTATTACAACCACGTTTCATAATTAACATTTTATTTGTCAAATTTTTTCTCATATACATATTTAAGATACAGCTATCTCAATATCTTTCAAAAAAACTATTGTTTATAACTAAGAGAAAGATTTAATCCCAGTTTAAAACTTAAATAGGCATGAACTGGGCTCTTTGTCCAAATTATTTAGTATTAATGATGAGGAAAATAATAGGGGCAAATACATGTCTTCAAGTAGCATAAGTTACCTTAAATTTAAAGAATCAAAGAATTCTTGAAACATCCCATTACTATCTCATATTTTCTCATGGAAAATTGTAAATCTTACATCAGACTTCTTATCATCTTTGATTTTGAAGAATTTCACAATAGATATTTGATCGATGTGTAACTTGTAACAAGGTCATGGAAACTAGAAATAGAGCTTTGTAGGGTTTTCAAAATATATACTTACACAATAATGGCATGGAAAGAAATGGTTCGATACAAAATTTGAGAAATTCAGAATCACACACAGGTTAACGCAAGGCTAACGTCAGATAATTCTTTCATCAATCTCAATACACATGAAATCTTAAGTAAGATATTGAAAGGGATAGGGATCCTTCTTGGAATTGGGTAAATGATTGGCAGTAAATTGGATAATTACCTATAAGCTGACAACTTGAAAGATTTTTCTGTTACCTATGATAACCTGATATACAGATAACCGAAATGCAATTTCACCATTTTTAACAGAAGCTATAATCTGAGAGAAGACTGTCCTCTGGATCCTAAACATATTTTTAAAACATCTACTGGGGGCACAGAGAAGCTAAAATAGTTATTCTCTGTGAAAGCTCAAGTTGGTTTATTCACTTACCTGTTTTACAATATATGCTAATATAGTTCCATTAGGCAAAGAATTTATTAAGTCTCAATTTGTTTTACATATTCCAGGAAGTTTCTTGATCAAAAATTAGCCTTATTTTTATAATTAAACTTTTGTTTTATATATAGATAGATAGATAGTTGGCTCAGGTGTAGCTCAGTGATAAAGCACTTGGCTAGGATGTGCTAGGTTGTGGGTTCAATCCCTACCCCACAAAAAGAAAGAAGAGGGGGCCGGGGATGTAAGTTTGTGAAACTGAGCCTGCCTCGCAAGCGCAAGGTTCTGAGTTCAATCCCCGGTACTGGGATGAAAAAAAAAAAAGAACAAAGAAAGAGAATTCAATAATTTAGAAGCAATTAAATGTATTAGGGGCAAAATACCCCCAAAAAATACTCAGAAAAAGGACAATTTCGTGTTAACTCTGATTATTTGATTTTTATACTCTTTACCTGGATGTATAATCAGATAGAAGGCTTTTAAGTAAGGAAGATTACTTAGGTAAGCTTTCCAGTCCACAAAATAGTAAGCCAGGTTCTTTGCAAAGGATAACATGTACAACACAATGTCCGATAACATGGTATACACACAAAATCTTGGACAGGGTCAGGAGTGGTTCTCATGGTTCTGTCATTGGGAAAAGTTCTTTCTGATCAGTCCCTTGAATATCTGATTAAAAACTTAGAATCTACTTGCTTCTTCTCTTCTCAGTTCTCCATCTGCACTGTTGTCCTGATCCTTTATCCTTTTTACAACAGATTCTCAGAAGACAAGTCCAAGGGGGAAACCCCCTACTAAACCTTTAGTGTCATCCTGGTCTTCAAGTTGATGAGCATACTGGGGATGCTCCCAAAGTAAACACAGTCATTTGGACATCATTAAACTAGGAAACCTACAGTGAAGATCTGACACGGGTATGTGTCAATCTGCTCCAGCTGAAATCACGCCTCAGAAACACAACCTGAGACTCCAGGCACCCAGACACCAACTGATATTCCCCCGGAAGTACAGGCTTTACAAAGGGTCTGCAAATTTTGCTTCAGGGATAATGGAGGCCCGTGCTAGTAACTCCTCCTGTGCACTGAACTTTCAACTTATGAAAATGTCATGCTAATCTTAAGGAAACTCTCTGCAAGCTCACTCAAGTGGTCCCACATTATTAAATATCTACTTCATCAAACCTGGCAACCAGAAGGTGGTTGATTTTGTACTCTGCTCACCTTGACACCCTAATTCATTATACAGTATGCTATTTTGGAATGTCTTCATTCCATCATATATGTGTGAAATTTTTCTTCTTCTTAAATAATAAAATACACTATTTGGAGGCATATATTTAATTTGTCATAAATAGAAGAATTTTGGCTTCACAAATCACCTTTTAAAAATACGTTGATCATCATACTTAAATTTATGTAATATAGTAAATATATTCCTGATCATTTGATATTATATAACTTTACCTCCATTAAGCATTCTAAGGTGGAACCCAGTCTCAGTGAGAAATGGAGAAGCAGTTAAAAGACAGCCTCTTCCACTGTAAATGATCCACCACAACTATTACATAAAAGATAGAATCAGTGGTGTTCATGGAGACTTGAAAACAGAACAAAGGAAAAAAACAAACATGAAATTTAATACTGTTTTGCTAGCATATTTGTAAAATCTAGCTTCAAAATATACTTTTACAAATGTAATTTAGGTTTTGGAAACTTTACTTATTTTTTTCTCTAATCCTTCAAAATGAATGGAAAAACAAAAATAGAAAGAATGCATCTGCCAGGTGGGTTTTCCAAGTCCTGATTATTAAACAGTAATTTTCATCAGATTTTAAATGTTCCCATTAATAGCAAGATTGTAGAAGGATGATACAGCTAAATCACTGCTGATAGACAATTAGTTGAGTCTGCTGTCTCAAGCCAAGATTGGCAGACTCTGCTGCTCTCATAATCAAATTCCTTAGCATTCAATATAGCAGGCCTGAGATTCCTGGTTAATGTTATAAAGCAACACTGAATAAATACAAATGGCTTAATCTTCTTTTGCAGTCATATTCTCACACACTGGTCTGTGTAATTAGGAAAATACTATATCTCATGTCCTGAATAGTGAATACAGTAGATTGTTAATCATTATATTTACATGGTTTATATAAAAGTATTTAAATTCATGAGTACTTTGATTTCTTTTGAAGAATATTAATACAAGGACAATACCTGAATGTTTATTATTTTGTCTGTAGCTTATTGATATGTTACAGTGTTTCCTTAGAAAATTGTTGCATAACAAAAATCCAAGTGCAGTAAATGTTGAAGAAAAAAATGTACATATTTTTTGTTTATAACCATATCTGTATCTATACAGATATATGTACACAAGAAAGCAAATTTGATGAAGTTTGTAAATACCAAGGAAAACACACATTCACATACACATGAAAATATAGTCCCAAATTCAATTACAAATGTGACATAGTAACACGTGTCATACAAGTACTTCTAGTAAAGCCAATATTATAAAATGTATTGTGCCCTATATTTTATCTGTATTTTACTCCAACATGGTATTGATTTCCCACAAAAACGTATTAAATGAAAGATTTATGAGGATTGTAGCAAATCTCATTTGGCCAACAAACTGTAACTCTTTTGTGTCTGCTTCATGAACAGGAGCAAAAAGTGGTAATGCCAGACATATTTCAATAATTTATCAAAATTTGCAAATATTCACCATCTAAAAATTAAGCAAATAAGAATAATAGCAAGTGATTAATAAAATAAGGATTTGTTTTACTCCCTAACAAAGAAAGCCTTACAAAGGAAAAATACACATACACGTGTGTGTGTAGTGTATGTACATATATACATATATTAGTATCTGTGTATATCAGTGCACATATATGCGGGACTTGAATGCACTTTCAAAAATAAGTTTACAAATAATGAAGGAAGAAATTAGTAGACAAAGACTATGGCTTTTGAAATAAAATAGGTTTTTGAGACATATTAAGCAACAGAGATTACTTTAAAAAAATACAAAACAGAGCAGCTTGAATCTGATTGAAGTGGCTGCACACTGTGACAGCAAAGGAAGCAAGATCCCGAAGAAGTCTAGGCAGAGTACAGGGAAAACAAGACCGGGACCCACAGAGGAGCTGTCTCCTTTTATCTCCATAACCTCCACCCTCCCTTTTACCTTCCAAAGTTGTAACCCTGAACTTCGGACAACAATCAGGAGACTTCCGCTGAAGCTGTCCTTCCTTCCCCTGATCTAGTCTTTCACATAATTAACTGCCTGACTTATTTGTCCTCTGATTTTATCTGAGGACCTGGCAAATTTCACTAATTCCTGCAGTTAACCACATATCAATGTTAAAGAAGAATTTCATTCCCAAGATGAAAAGCAAACATTCGGAGTATGCATAAGAAAGGCTGAAATGCTGGGAGTTAATAACAATTGCCATTCTTGCAGCATCTTTCAGCCCTTGATTTCAAAGCCCTTAAAAAGCAAAGGCTTATCACTCTCATTTTGCTGGAACTGAGATGCAGAAAGGTTAAGTGATTTGTTTATTTATTTATTTGTGATTTATTTATTCTGTCCCAGCAAGTCAGTAATGGAGCTGTGAATAGGAGACAGATTTTCTGATTCCTTCTTCTCATTCAGACCACTCACCTTGCTTAAATGCTCACAGTGGAAGCTGGTGACATTTACTTTTATAAGTCAGGCATCATCATTATTGAACTGACATGCCTACCGTATGCTTAGAAATAACGAGAAAAATCAAAGGCCATCGCTTTGGAGCTCAGGGTTCAGAGCAAAGTTACTTTGAACAATTATAACTTCAAGAATTATGGAGTTAAGGGAGACATTTATTCAGAGTCCCCAGTGTGATGTCACAAAATCCTGCTAACATTTATTGTACACTGTGTGACAGACACCACACTAAGTCCATTGGGTTCATTAAATCAATTAAGACATAAAACAGCCTTCCATAGGTATGACTTTCATTCAAATTTTCAGAAAAGAACAGTGAGGAATAGAAAAGTAATTTGGTCAAATCACAAGTTAAGTAAGTGATGGGCCCACAGTATTAGGAGGCATGGATCCGAGCCTACAATCTTTTCTCCTAAACAATACTGGTCTCTTTTGTATTCCTGTGCCACATCAAGAAATTAACAGCAGAAAACACATTTAGCATGAATGAACAAAATAAACTGCTAACCTCAATTTGGGCCTGCACATGAAGCCGCTTAACAGCATTCTTTACTTCCAAATGTGAGCATATACTGCAACATAACATCACACTAATACTAATTTTTTAAAGCAAGCACAATCCAGAGTTTATGATGCTAACTGAGAAAGAAAGAAAAGAGGAATTTTTAAGTCTTCTCACTTATTACAGCATGGCTCTATCTAAGGGAGTATTGACTTTGAGGGAGTATTGACCTAATATTAACTTAATATTGATGTAACCAGTCCAGACCTGGTTTGAAACCTGTCCTAACCATAAACTTGTATGATCCTGGATAAGTTATTCAATCTTTCTGACATCACACTTTCTCATTTTTCTAAGGGTGATATGCAGGTATGTTGTGAAGATTATACAGACCATCCGCTATGTGGCACAAGACTTGTGGTTTGTTCATTCATTGCTTCCTGGTGTCCAGCTGAACACCATCCTTCATATCTTACAGACACTAAATAAATATTTCTTGAAGACATAAGAATACTTAGCATTCCAACATCGTATCAGCATATAGACTGCTCAATATACTTTATATTTTTAAACTTCATTATTAATGTTATTAGTGTCAAAGATGGACATGTACAAAATGAGAATGGTGTGCGATTATTGGAAGTTGATAATCTAGTCTGCCACAATTTAAGTTGAAGACATCAAACAAAGTACAGTGTATTAAAGCTACAGAAGATGACTATTTACTTAGAAGATGACTATTTATTTATTTGTTTTTTATTTCACTGGAGATTGAACACAAGTCCTTCATACTAAGCTACATCCCAGCCCTTTGGGGGTTTATTTTGAGATAAGGTCTTGCTAATTCACAAGGTACCCAGGCTAGGCTCAAACTTAGAATCCTTTTTTTAAAACTGGGTCCCTGAACCTTAATTTCTCAAGGTAGCCTGGCAAGGGCAGAAGGACACCTGCATAGCCAGCAGGCAATATTCCAGGCAAATGGTCAACACACATGCTTGCCCTCCACTCCAGGGAGGAATTGTGACTAACATCCTAGGCTCACAGCAAACCTATCCTACTTTGGAGAACTTACACCCAACAGGTACAGGTATACAATATATTTACTTGTGGTCAAAATCAGACTCCAATTCTAAAACAGCCATCTGGGAAAAAAAAGTTTATCTTTGTTCACCTTTTAATGGAAGATTTAATTCATCAGAAGCCTTGGCATCTAAATTATTTTATCATTTTGTGAGAACAAAAAAATTGGCTACAGAGAAGTGTGAGAAATGTGGATTCTTTAAACATTATTCTAGCTTGAACAAGGACACCAGAGAGTTCATGACAGAGCTTTTATCTATCAAAAACAGAAATCATAAACTTGAGGTGATTATTGCAGGATTCTATGCAGGCAGAGCCTGAAGCCGTATGTTTCTGTATTGGAAATAGATATATCGTCGTGGAACATCTCAGGCAGCAACTCTCCCAGTGATAAACTCTCAGTATCCTCTGCCGACAGCTTTCTCAATTATTTTCCTATTTTTCTACACTTGTGAGTACAAACCCTTGAAAGGAGTGGTTTACAATTATTGCATTTACTTCTTCAAACACTCGTTTTTTTCATTCCTTAATTTCTTACTGTCAGTCTTCAGTATTAAAGACTTAAATGAAACCCTTAAATATCAACAGTAAACTTTAAATAATCAAATTCAATGACTTTTCCTAAGTCTCCATCTCCTTGTATTTCTGGTATTGGGCCTGTTCGTTTTTCAATCTTCTGCCTTTTGAATTCTATGACTTGTTCTTTTTTCCTTCTCTCTGAAAAATAGCACTTCATATTTCTCTTACTTCGTTCTGTTTCTCATCTCATCTTTTAAATGTCTGTCTCTTTGGGGTCTTTTATCACTTTCTCTTTCTCCATGTTCTTTGCCTAAATGGCCTCATGATTTTCAAGCCCTAGCTCCATGGTGAAAGGACTGAATGAAGTGTTTAGCTCTATTTACAAATTTTCTCTTTATTTAGTCTCTTATTTTCAGATATGTGCCCGACTGCTACCTAAATCCCCCAAAGATACAGGACAAACTCAACCTGTCCATCACTTAATTTCTCCACATATCCCACCAATCGGTTTCTGTCCATGGCTACCCAGGTTCTTCTAAGCGTTCCAATGTCAGGAAGCACAGTACCGTGTCTTCCTTGGCATCGTGTCTGAACAATTCCTCTTTCCAACATTAAAACCCATCCTTGGACAATATCACAGCATCCTGACCAGTTTTTTTGCTTTTAGGCTACACTTCCTGCATTCTATTTCTGCTTTTTACTCTCTCTTTTTTTTTTTTGGTACCAGGGATCGAACTCGTGACCTTGCACTTACGAGGTAGGCGCCGGAACCACTGAGCTAAATCCTTGGTCCCTCTGCTGTTTAATCTTGGAAGGAGGGTTTGTTAATAACTCCTTGTTCACCACTAGACAAATTTCATGCCACTTAATTGGGTATCAAGTCCTTCCCAATTTGCACTGCAAGCCATCATTTGCTTTTGTTCAATATA
>NW_004624742.1:14744055-14759219 GCF_000247695.1 Heterocephalus glaber | reverse complement strand
TTTTTGAGACAGGGTCTCGCTATGTAGTTCAGGCTGGCCTTGAACTCACTATGTAGCTTAGAGTGGCCTCCAATTCACAGCAATCCTTCTGCCTCAACCTGCCAAGTTCTGGGATTGCAGGCATGTGCCACCAAGCCCGAGTTGTTCGACAGCTATTTAATGAACCAAAAATAATGTGGTATGACTAGGTATGGTGACCACATGAAGTAGACACACAAGGAGGATAAAAACACTGGCATTATTCTATTAATAAATTAATGTATTATTGTAAATCAATAGAAGTGATACTACTGAAAATTATGTTTCTAACTTTATCAGCTATTGTCCTCCATATACTTGTTCTTACCAATTTGGGTTGCTTGAGATCCATCAAACTTTTGTTCCTGCCTCCCTCTCAAAATACAGCAGTGATGTGTTCTGTCTTACATGATTTTCCTCTTCCCCCCTCATTATCTTTTGAAACTGTCCCTATTCCAGGAAGCCAAACTCAAATGCCATTGTTCCTGAAGTCCACCTTTGATTACAGTTACGGTTTTCATCTAGATGTCCTCCAAAAGTCTCATGCACTCATAGGCAGGGTTCTGGGAAAGTGATTGGATGATGGCTCTTATAGCTGACTTGCTGTTAGAAGGTAGGAGTCTGGTAGGGATTATCTCCCACCCAGGATCCTCCCTTCATTCTCTCTGCTTCCCGTCTGCCATGTCTGTGATTGGCTCTCCTCTAGCATACCCCTCTGCTAATCTGTCCTGCCTTTGAGCAAGATGACTATTCAAGGACTGAAACTTCTAAAACATGAGTCAAAATAAACCTCTCTTCCTTTAAGTTGAGTGTGTCCAGTATTGTGTCTCAGAGAGGATGAATGTAACTAAGATAATTACCTAAGCCAATCTTGGGCCAATCAGAGCTCCCTGTGCAATATTTCTGAGCTGTGCACTTAAAGACATCATTCTGCAGAGTGTGTACATGGTGACTTACCTGTTGTAGTGGGAAACACCTGAAGGACAAGCACCTTGTTTAATTTTGCTTTCTAATTCCTACATGCTAAAATTTATAGTAGTTGTTCTATATTAATAGAATGAGTGAGTGGATTAATAAAATACCCCTAATAGGCAGGGTGCTTCCTTTGGCAAGTTGCTATTCCATAGAAAAGCAATCCCTGGCTGGTCAAAGGAGAGACTGACCTTCAGCTGGCAGATAAGTTAACAAGGTATTATGGGAAGCAGTAGTTCCATCTGGAATATCTCTACCTGGAACCTAAATCTCGAACACAGCAGTTAGGAAGGAGCTTGATTTCCCAGTAGATTTGGGGAAAAAAAACCTACAAAGTTCAGCAGTACAGAGTTGCCCTAAGCATACATTACCCACTCTTTGAGAACACAGTGTTTCTAGGAAAGATATTACCAAAAATCAATCCCTCAACATTTCTGCACTTGCCATATCATTCTAGGAAATGCTGTTTGCAGAAACAGTAAAAGAGACTTTTGCTAAGTCTCCAGACACTCCTCTCCTAAAACAGAGGGCTCCAATTTTCTAAGCTCATTAAACCACTCTCTAATTTTATGCCCTTAACGTGCTGCTATATATGTGGTTTAAAACAATCATAAGATTTAGCATATTATACCTTCAAAGCTCTTTGCACATATCAAGTAATTAACCACATAATACCCTTGTGATGCAGGTGTTATTATTCCCATTTTATAGATAAGGATATTGAGACACTAGAGACCTAATAATTTGCCCGAGATAGTGTAGTAGACCAGCTGCAGAAACTAAAATTGAAATAGCATTTTCTCTTTGTCCTGACTTCAAACTGCAAAATTGTATCAGGTATCAGGATTTTTTTTATATACATACATGATCATAGCTATGTGGATAGCACTGAATTCTGTATGAATCTTAAAGAATAAAGCATAACTATTATGTAACAGCAATGTAGACACGTTTCCATATTGTGCTACTTTTAGCAAGGGAGATAAAATAAACATTTTCCCTGTATATTGAGGAATTATATATCAGCTATATAATTCCATTTAATAATCTGTTCCTCTTGAAGATAGAACATTCCACACTGTTTCAATTTTACTATTTTCATATGAGATGATTAGAAACAAAATGGCTGGTTTGAAAATAATTTCCGACCACGTTCACTTCAGCTGTAATACCTCAGGAAAATGGGGAGGACATGATAATCCTGTACCTCATGCAAAATCAATTACGTTTTATTTCAAGATTCTCAGTGGCTGAAAAGGATATTATTTTATATCCTGAACAATATGTTCTTCCAGTTACTAAGGAAACCAGTAGCAAAAACTAAGTTTACCATAATGTAGTCTCAGGAAACTGACTACAGTGTCAGTCACTGAGGTATCATTACAAAGTACTATTTGTATTTAAATTTCTTATAACCCTTAAGCAACTGATTTGTTTGTTTATAAGCATGAGTATGCGACTTTTTTCTTTTTTTTTGCTCTGGAAAAGAATTTTAAGCATCTGACCAATACATCAATAGTTAACCATTTAAAAGAGCTACTCTGTAAGCACAGGGTTTCTCTTGTTGAATTATTCTGTGTAGATTGCCTTTCCGTGGGTTTCCAACAAGACATCTATTAAAGCCAGCCTCAGCTCATAATGTGCTCCTCACTAATGAAAGCTGCACATTCTGTTTCACACATGGTAACAAATAGGTGAAGTCATGTTGACTTACACTGTTGCATGTCACAAATAACAAGATTCTACAGGAATCAATACATCTGTTTTGCACACAAGGCTTCTGGAGTCTACAGCTATTCAAGGCAGTCTCCAAGTACCTCAGGGAAGGCAAGAAAAAGCCCAGATTTTTCTTGACAGACACTTGCCTCTTTTGTCAAGAAGAAATAACAAATATTCTGATGAGTTACTGATGCTTTTGTAGTTGAAAACTCTCCTGACAAACTACTCCACTGACCGGAGATGACAAGGCCTTGACATGCTCCCTCTGCCTTCAGAAAATACAGAACTCTAGTGAAACCTGAGCACTCAATGCAGCCAGAGGCAGAGGGACGGAGACAGAGCAGTGTAAAAGGCACTGTTGTAGTGAAATCAACATCCATCCATTCATTCTCTTGCCAGAATCCTTTCTCCAGCGATATCATTTGTCTTCCGGTTTTGCACTTTGAACTTTGTAATTATTTTTTATATAAAAAGCTTTTCTTGGGCTTCAATTTTATTCTATATTTGGTGAAATAAAACCACACTAATGTTATAAAATGAAACTCTGCAAAACAAATCACTTTTATGAGTAAGCAATTGCATCCACGCACCCCAAGGAACACAAAAACTAAATAGAAGAGGCAAGATTTCTATTGGAAATTGCAGACAAGCAATTGCAAATACAGCCCTCCACCAATAAAACAAACTTAATTAAGTAATATTCTAACTTTGGAAAGTATGCCCATGGATGTTAATCAGAATTTTCCCTTTTCTGGCAGAAAATTATTTTAGCAAAGTAACTGTGAGCCAGTGTTTTGAGTTGCTCATTTTTTCCTTCCTATCTATTCGACTCAGCATTAGCATCCATGGTAAATAGATTGCTCCTAAATTGTAAGAAATGATGAAAGGAAGGAACAGAGATCAAGTATTCCTGGGTATCTGGGAAATCGGTGGAGGCTAATTTTGTGTAAGGTTTCTTTTACTACCCATCAATATGCCAAAGCCTGACCCGGAGGATCCCCAGCAATTGATGCAAAAAAGTAATTAAGTCTCCAGGCTCATCCCAACCTGTGCAATCTCATGTGTCAAGACTGTGCTTTGAGTCAAACAGCTTTGAGTTTTATGACAAAGACGTCTGTAATGTAGGGTTAACAGTGAAAGCCGAGCAGTATGATTGTATGGTTCTCTTATGGGACTGGCCCTTCACTCAGGTGCTAAGATCACCAATCACATTGAAAGTAGTTGAGTTTAAATTCAGGTTTTTCTTTTATTTCCTTTTCTCCCCCCCCCCCCCGCCGCGCCATCAGCCTTTCTTGGCTTTACCTGCTTACTCAACCAGCTCTCCTTGTGTTTTCTTTCGTGTTATACCTAGTCCCTCCCCTTAAGAAACATTAGCTACATTTTTTTCTTTGGCATGACTTGCATCAGAAAAATCAAATGTTCAGACAGTATGTGGGCTGTTTACTGCCCAAAATGCAAAATCTTGGGAACAAAATGTATTATTGGCAGATATAAAGAAATCCCTCTGAGAATCTATAAGGTATCAGTTCTGCTGAGTTCCAGGGCGCAGTGAGTGTCACACACACCTTCTGCATATCTCATAATCCCTGGGTCTCTCTAGTGAATTTTCTCACTAGCTGTCCTCCTGGCTAAATCATGTGAAAGACGCATCCACCTCCTTACGTTCTGAACAGAACAAAAGACTTACCTTGCTTTCTCCCTTCTAATATTTGTTGCCTTTTTATTTACTTATTTATTTTTTGTTTTGTTTTGTTTTTGTTGCCTTTTTAAATCTTTGTGTTAAATGTCTGCTTTGCTTTTTATCTGTGACAGACCCGGATAATAATAGTCCATCTTTCTATCATCTTCTTTCTTCCTGTCTAGTTTCCCTCCTTCCTTCCTCCCTCTCCTCTCACTCCCACCTTTCTTTCCTTTCTTCTTTTCTTCCTTCCTCTCTCTCTCTCTCTCTCTCTCTCTCGTGCTGGAGATTGAAACGAAGGCCACTTGCATGCTAAGCACACACTACCACTGAGCTATACCTCACAAGCAAGCCCAACATTTCTTTCTAAAATTAGATTTTAAAATATACTATGTTGGTTTTGAGATGAATATATTGCTAATATAAAGAGTGATTTATTTAATCAGCTCACAGAATGTGTAAAATATTTCTTCCCTTTGAAAGAAGTATAACAAGCAGGCAGAATTCTTGCATCCTTGGAACATGCATCAGTGGTCCTCTGGGAAGTTCAAGTCCCTGTGAGGGACTGAAGACCACAGCCCAGTTCACATAGGCAATGCAGTATGTTTTATAAGCAGAAGCTGAAAACAGTTCTTTTCTTTTTCTTCAGGGAAATACTTAGAATCTGAAAGAATATATGAATCTTCTTGAAAATTTGGGGCATTACAGCTTCTTGCTAGTAAACTTAAAAAAAAATACATTGTGGGCCGAGGATTTAGCTCAGTGGTTCCGGGGGCCCCGGTACCAAAAAAAAAGAAAGAAAAAATACATTGTTATCTTTTTACAGTTTCAGAGGAACAGAACTGTGATACCTAAGAAGGAAAAACAAGTGACAAATACAGTTCAGAATACAAGGAAAAATGTCAGTCTGTTAGCAGTGGAGCGTGGAACACAGAGTCCTGAGTGAGATGTGAAGTGTCCACGTGTGCGGTACCTGGGACACAAACAGCCTAAAAGGAGACTCCCTGAAAATTCTATAAACTCCATCGGAATTACGCAGCAGTATTTTCTGTTCTGCACAAATCATTGCCACTTTTTTTTTTTTTTACTGGCTCTTATTATGGACATGAACAGAAGATAGGATCACTTTAAAGAGAAGTCGTTCGCTGAACAGGCCGACCTCCACGTGCAGCCTGCTCTAGCTTTTTACCCTCTGCATCACAGTCAGAATTCACCAATTTGCATACATGATTGCACAATTCCAAGGTACAAGTGTAACAATCTTCACACATACTCAAGACGCAGAAGGAAGAACACGGGGGGGGGGGGGAGACATAGTTGGCTTCCTTACCTGCCTTGGTCCCTTGAGTAACGGAAAGGGTCTCGGCTTCTCATCTGTTTTTATCAAATTCTTTCACTTTAACTCTGTTTCAAGTCATAAAAAATTCTTCTGTTTTAACCTTGGCATGAGGTCAGGAGTAAAGACTTTGAGGGTACATTTATAGGCTTTTGCCTGCGGTCTCAGGGGACAGTACATGCTCCAGCCAGCTGTACCTTTTGAAGTTTCACAGAGGTTCTATACTCTTTGGAGTTACAATTTCCTTTTTTTTAAGAATCCAAGATGATTAGTTAGCAACTGTGTTTTCTTTATTTTTTAACTATTTCATCAGATCCAAGTGGCTTAAGCTCTTGAGAAGATTAACTTTCCTGCAAATTTACCTCTGGTAGCCTCAATGTTGATGTATTTGCATTTCTGATAAAGTGTAAAATACTACTAGGAAGCCAGAAATGATTTACATAGGCAAATCAATTCATTCTTATTTAACATAAATATGTCAGTGAGGAGATAAGGTGTTTTCATTTTTATAGGTAAAGGAGTTACTGTATATTCAGATAATTCTGTATTTGAAGCAATGTATTATTTGAGGCAATAAATATATTATTACCATAAAAGGGATTTTGCTACATTTCACATATAATTTGCATGAGCCCTGATATTTGTATCACACATTTGTATTTGAACATTTTTTTAAATCGTGCTTGAAGTGTGAGGGAAAAAAAGCGACACTACCCACACAATAATGCTAAGTTCCATTCACAGGACAATATTACCGGGGGTTTCATAGCTTAGGCTTCATACAAATGTCGGGTGAAACACTGAAGTGTTTCTTGTCTCTCTCAGGGCAATCCCAGGCCCTGTCAGAATCACACCCAATCCCTTTCTGATGCAATCCAACATGAAAACTACGGTGATATGACTAGGCACTAAGACTTTATATGATTTGTTAAGTAACTAAGCAAGAGAAAACAACTGAAAATTAACTCACAGTGGCTAAGGAGAGGAAATATGAGTAGACTAGAAATTCATTTATATATAGAACTAAAATGAGGATAAAACCGAATGAAAATGTGTACAATTCCATATTTTCTTTGCTTTATTTCCATATAATGCAGCAAAAGTAGAAGAATTATGAGTCCTCAAAAATAATAGAAAAATTTCCATAAGCAAATTCAGATTTTATTTTAAGCAATTGTCCAAAAAGTTCAAGGAAATTCAGTAAGAAATATGCCAACTAGAAAAATCAAAACAAAACGAAACACAGAAAACATGGTTTAAGCTGACCTTTTGGTTTGTGAAACAAAACAGTGTGGTCCTCCAACAGATGCAAGAAAGCACAATGGGGAGGAGGATAAGGATAAAGGTTTTAATATTTTCATTTTACTTCAGGGTGGGACATCATCAGATTATCCTTTTGACATAAATTCTGAGCATCCTACTCAGAAACTAGTAAATGCTGCCAAGTCCTAAGAGCAACAACCAGAATTGCTGTTGCTGGCATAAGTGAGCACTGGGCAAGTTCCATAGAGCTCATCCATACTGCCCACTTCTGTCTGCACACTCTGAAATGGAGCAAGCTGTACTGTGACAATGTGTTTCAACAAGCAATGGGATTTTCTCAGGGACACAAGTGTTTCTTCTGAGTTTTAGAAAAAAATACCTTCTACTCTGACTGCTACAATACATTCACAAACGCATGAATGCACGCACACACATGAACACATGCACAGACAAACAGCCATTCTTGCCTCTAACTTCCTGAAATGCACTCAGTCTTTTGTTGAAGAACCTTACTCATTTTATTCCAGATACTTGGAAATGTGTTTCTCTGCTTAGTAAATGCAGCTGGACCTGTATAAACTACATGAGGCCGGGAAAGAGACAAGTGACTCAGAGCACAGGCTTGGAAGCTTGGAATCCCACTTACTAGTTGTGTAAACTTGGATAGGTAAATTAAACATTTTTGCATTTTAGTTAGTTCATCTGCATAATGGAATGGAGTATCTCTTAGGAGGTTGCTTGGTGAATTAAATAAAGTAGTGAAAATATAAAATCTAAGATACAGTAGATGATAAATATGAACTATTTTTATTAGTAGTATCTAACATAGAACCTAACAATAATTTTGCCATAATACTATGGAAATAGTATTCCATAATAAACAAATACTATTTTTCACACAGAGAGCCCACTGATGCTGAAAATACTCCTATAAAGTGTCATTCAAACAAGGGCAAATTTTTTTAGTCTATGGTTTTAATTAGATATTTTATTTTTTTAAATGTTCTAACAATAACATATAAATAAAATCTAAAATGCACAATATATGCCTAAATAACAAATAGTATTTAAAATATACAAAAAAAGATAATTATTGGGAACACTTAAGAGTCTTAAATGAAGATTTAACATAACCTACAATTAGAACATTCAAATTAAATGTCATAAAAATTTACTTTGTTAATGGTTTGGCATATTGTGAAATAGACACCATGATTATTGCTGTCTTAAAATATAAAAAAGATACAATTCTTATTTTTGTGTGACAGTGAATATGATAGGTATGGAACTTTATTTACATTTTGGGTTAATTTCAGATGACCTGGTAACAAAATAAGTTATTGGTTTAATAAATAAGAGGCTAAAATTACTCCGAAAATATTGCAGAATCTCTTATACTAGCACTTAGGGTGCCGACTCATTTTACAAGGGTTTACCTGGAGCTGAAGTAGAAAATTAGAGACTATAGTTACAGAATATAAGAATTGGAAAAGGTCTTAGAATTTCTAATTTTAGTCTTTTAATGTTGAAGGTGCAGAAGCTTAAGTGTACAGAAGTTAGAGGTTTGCCCTAGTACTCAGCAAATTAGAAATTAAACTAAAATTAGACTCTACATCTTCTCTGACACATAGTAATATTTAGGTATAGCTTGATTATGTGCATTATTGAAAAATAAACAATTTCAGTATGTAAGTTTATGATCTCAAATAAATTTTCACTTGTACATGTCAGTTTCTCATTTAACTTTTTATATAAAATCATATTTGTACATTTTCAGAAGAGTAGTTGCTCCAAGTAGAGCCTGAACCTTTCTTCTATAAAATAAAGCAGCAAATAAAAACTGTCAGATCCACAGTATTTATTAATAATGGCACTAGAATTAAAAGAATCTTGAAATCACAATAAACAGAACTCAAGCCATGTGTAAGAAGAAAAACAAAGTAATTCACAGATAGAGAAGGAGTAATAAAACCCTAACTTTCTAAAACGTGTATGGAAGGTAAATTACTGTGCCCATTTTCTTTCTAAAATCCCCTAAAATATTCTAGTAGCTAAAATAGATAGTAAACACTTCTCTCTTTCTCAGGTAGAGATGTTGAATGCTTTTTTATAGTTTGTTTTGTGTTGTTATTTTTTAGTATTTTACACATTCTTGCACTGCAACTGAACGTATTTCATATGTAATTCAGAAAATTTAAACCTAAGGCTTAAAGACATAGACATCTTTTTTGAATTAAATGAAAACATTGTCTCTGGCAGAGAGAAACAAAAAACCAGATCAGATACTTATTAAGATACAAATATCATCTCCATTCTTTCCATAATGTCCCATTCATGCTGATGGGTATTTACCTTAGAGAATGGAATCGTGTAATTATTAAAATAATAGAGAGAAACTAGCTTTCATTTGAATCCTCTGCCTACCTTTTAAACTAACATCCATCTTCTCGATCACATCAAAATCAAAGCAGACAATGGTAATTTATACACTTTAGGGCTGGATACTGTATTAATAATTAGCATATGTACCTGTGACACTATCATAGTTTGCACTCTGCTAAACATGGGAGATAGATTCACTTTAATGCACAATAATGAGCTAGAGAGAACCCTACTTCCTATGTTTTGAGCATTTGCTCAAACTTAAGAAAACAGCACCCCAGAAACCTTGTCATTTCAATTTTTCACACTTTGGTCTGTATGTGTTTTATGTCTCCACAAAGACTTATCTCCCCAACCCAATGCCACCGGATAATTCTCTGTAACAAAGCTGAGTCTCAGTCCCCAACCAAATGAAAAAAGGGCAAATCCCCAAAGAGAAAAGTAACAGTCACAGCCATTTCTATGGGTCCCAGTCTCACAGGGCAAGGAGGGGCCCAAGACAGTTCACTGTGACCATAAATTGCCAGAAGAGGCCCCAAAGGGATCGGAGGTTCTGTAAGGGGATTTTGCACAAAGAATATCTTTCCGAGCCCTCCAACAGAGAGAAGCATTTTTAACAAGTAAGGAAGCTGTGTTGGCACAACAGACAACATTTTCAAGCTGGGCAGAGATGCAAATAGCCACCAGCCTGAGGATGCTGGTGTCTGTCACCCACAGGGCATCCTGGCCATTCTTTTCCCTCTGCTGTTCATTTAATAGTGTTTAGGAGAAAGAGGAGAACATTGTGGAAACACTTTTGCTATAAACCACACCATTCCAAGCATCAAAGGTCCTCAAAAATATCCCACCTGTTTTCCTTTCCAGGTAAGGGTTAGAATGCAATTAAACAGCCAAGAGAGCAGAACAAGGGAGAAGGAAAGCAGTGGTTGGCTAAAATCTGGAATGTGCTTAAAACTGCACCTGGAACATCATGGCCCCCTCCTCCCATATGATCCTCTTAATAGGATAAAGCTTTGTTTTATGTGATGTGTCTGCACTCAGATGCATCCCCAAATACTTTACACATTTAAATAATGCATTTAAAACAACCATTGTGTAATAAGATGGTGTCCCAGATCACTAGGAGTCCTGAATTAATACTCTATAATGATCTGCCCCCAGAGGGGCCTCTGAAGAGCCTTGTTGCTGGGCAGATTATGGTAAGGGCCTTGGGGCTGCATAATTAAGGGAGGAGGTGCTTAATAGCTGGCATTCCTCAGAAATTCTAATTTTCTTTTCATTTCTTTTTTGTTGTTACTCTGCTGGATTTTTTTTTAATATTTTATTTTTATTGGTACATGTTTGCAGTGCATAATTATTACATTCCTCTTTTTCTATTTGAAAAATCCAGAGGGACTATTCTGTGGGCAAAGCACAAACCAGAGAAATTTTTCCAATCTGAACAAACATCTGGACATTTTCCTTTAAGAGGTGGAGAGAGATTGGATGATGATAATGGCATGAATGAGAAAGGTGAACCTCTTACAACACGTTTCAATAAAAAGATAAAGGCTGAGCTCTTACCGAAACATCTTCGCGTATATGAATACAACTCCAAAGCCCAGGTGAAATTGCTTCTGGCAGTCTCTATTACTGCCTAGTCCTCAAGTCCCTTGTGTACGGCACACCCCAACTAATATAGGGGCCTTCCCCTCTTTCCCTATGCTGCACTATCTGTCTAACACAATAGCCAACATTTGCAGTGCAAAATAAATGTGTTAAAGGGTGTTAAACTAAACTCACAATGATATAATCATTTAAAGGAGTTGATGTAATCATTACAAGTAATTTGTCCTTGCCCAAGACTGAAAAATGAGTCCTAAAAGGGGAGAGCTCCCTGGAGCTTGGAGCTTGTTTCACATAGAAAGACAGAAAATGGTTCTTACATATTTTTGCATAAGTTGTTCCACTGCCTTAATTGGGCATGGGAGCAGGACAGAATTTATGGCTCAGAGTTCTCCTCAGCCACAGGTGTACAGCAAGATTGAGATAGCTAGCAAGCTAATATTGGTCTGGAACCCAGCATAAGCATCTCCTTTCTAGCGGTTGGACAGATGTCACACACTGCCAGGCAGCAGAATGTGCTCTTCCCCTTGCCAGAGATTTGCTACAGCCTGTGACGCTAGTATTTTGCTGGAAGGAGCAGGACAGGAGCTGACTGCTGTGTTATTATCTGGGCTCTATTATGTTTTTACATTTTTCAAAAATCTTTAAGCTAGATCTTTGACATTCAACTGCCTATAAAGACATGTGCCACCCGATGAGAAGCTTTGATGTGCATTTTGAGGATTAAATAATCTAGATAGAAGGCAATGTGTTTCCAGCCAAGAAGAAAACTATGGAGAAAATTTTACCTCCTGCAGCTAAACTCTGTTGGCAGTCAATACCTTTTAGCTTACCCTCTATATTTGATTTCATACATATTTACAGACTGTTTTTCCTCTTAGTGCTAATTCTTTTGAGACCAAATTAAGAACAAAGATAGCAGGCACAGGCTTCATCAAATAAAAATGTAAATATACTGCATCTCATTTGTGCTTGAAGAAACTTTATTTAAATATTTTTTGTGAAGTGGAATAGTCTGGCTGTATCATTATTATCAGCGACTGAGAAAGTAATAACCTAACGAGTTAGTGTAAACCATGCAGAGGAAAAGTAAGCTTATTCATTCTGGTAATGTGACCTACTTTGGAATGAGATTTTTCTATAACTTCTAGAATGAAAGTGATAGTGGTGCTGATGTACATGTTAATGACAATGGTCATAACTGTTTTTATTTTACTAGGAATTATTAATTTTGCTTCTATTTTACAAAGTAAGGATGATATATTTTTAAGTGAATTAAATGAAGGACAATTTCTTGATTTTTTGCCTATGTTTGCTGTACTGTGGTTTGGGGGAATTGTACAGGAAAGATCTATATAGTCACAAGCTAAATAGACTCTGCTGAATTTTAGGTTTTTTCTAACTCTGTCTAAAACATATTGCACTGCATTATCAGCAGTAGCCAGAAAGTGAATCAGAGAATCATTGTAGCTACATAAAATATGCTATTCATTAAATACTACAGTAAGAAAGAAATATTTTTAAAGGGCTTTGAAAGGAAAGAACTCCAAACCTCAGTCCGAAATTAGATTGCATTTCCTCAGGTGTCAAAAAAACATCACTTTCACATCTCAAAATTGTTCTAATCTGCCTTTCTTTTAAAAAGAAACATTTAATTATTTCCAAAGTGGGAAACGATTTTTCTCCTTATAGACTGAAATTTCAAATTTAAACTAAATGGATCCTTTAGAATACCATTTTGCATGGATTAGTGTGATATGTCAACTGCCAATGTTTTAAACATCTTAGCTCTAGTTCTCTTTGGGAGCTTCCACTTCTGTCTCACCCACCCCACACATACGAACCCTGTATATGTTTATTTTGTGCTGTGCTGGTTATTCTTAATAAAGAGGTGAGGCGGAAAAGCACACGTTCTCCTATATGCTGATTGTTTACACTCTTTTATTTCATACTTGTGCCCCAGATTCTGCTTGACTCACTTAAATAGGGTATATCCTTAATGACTGCATTAAGGAAAGAGCTAGTTAACCTTTAAGAATGACAGCAACAAAAAAAGCATAATTGTACACAATTGAACACTGTCAAAAAAATTCAGCAGTTCTATATAGCAAGCATTGGAAAGGCATAGGGTTCAAAGCAATGAACTCCCGCCATAAAGCAGGAAAGACTGACTGTGTTATTAAAATGCCAAGAGATGGGAATTAAGATTATACTCTGAGAGAAAATGTTTCTTACTAAACACTGTGTGTGTGCTTGAATGATTGTCCTCTGTAGCTCTACAGATGCAATGTGTTTGTACTAATGAAAGGGAAAGCTTTAAACATCTCAAGATAAGAATAATGAAGACTACCCCTTCTCCTCTACAACATCATAATCAAAAGAGTTTGAAAAATACTTTCCAAAGTGATTTACACAAAAGAAGTTTCCAAATCTCAAAGGTTCCATCACAGTAATTAAAGGTGTGACTTTTGCATTTATTTTGCAATTTGTGTCTCTGGAGGCTAATTTAGGGTACTTTTCCACAACAAGATTAATTTATTTCTTCGTGCTACATCTTACATGATTTAAAGTTAACAATGTCCTTGCTTTCAAATGTAGATTTTGCCTTTCTAAATCTTGCTCGGTAGTAGAGCTGCTTCTGAAGTGCCTTCACAGTTCCATACACACTATTTTCACACACCCACATTCATATTCACATGCTTAAAATCACAATGCACACAGAAATATAGACACCCTTTATTCAATGTAATATTGACATCATTTCTAGGTTTTCAGGGTGGCCCTTAAGTTTGGAAATGAATGTCTCACTCAGAAACCTGAATCAAGAGACCATCATCTTGAATTCAAGTAAATTCAACATTATTTACCTGTTTCTAATCAGTCAATAGGATCATTCGCATACCTTGCTTTTTTGAATATCTAAATAAATCACATTTCTTCTATAAGAGGTGGATACAAATTCAATATTAAGAGATTACCAAAAGGAAAAAAGGACCAAATTTAACACCAGCCACTTCGGTGTGCCAGATAATGCATTTCAGCCAACTGTCTTACCGATTGCTTCCTGGAGGGTTGCTGAGAAGAGCTGGGATCTCCCTGGACTTTTGTTGTTTTCTGGAAGCCTCCCTCTTGGCCCCCGATTCTAAGTAACCTAGTTAGCATATCCCCTTTGCATGTAAAAAGGGATGTACACTGTAACCTGAGGCCAGGCCCACCTTAATTAACATTTCAAATCAGAGACTCTAAGCATATATTTTGCAGAGGTACAAAAAGGCAAAGAAACTGGCAGGGTGGGATAAAGCCAAGCCTATGGAGGCCTAATTTACTGAACATTATTAAACAAAGATTTCCTAAAGTGATGGCAAAGAGAGAAATGGATTTCTACATAGAGTAAGGAGCATTAAGATACTAAGCTCATGTCTTTTAAAATGGGAACAGTTGTGTTTGATTTTATTCTTCTGAAGACTTTAGACTACAATAAGAAATTGAACAACTTAATGGGGGCTACTTCTGCTTTCTTAGATACATACCTGTCTCTGTTAACACCCTCTCCCCAGTAAAAGAGCCCTATATTAGCCATTTGAATTCCAAAAATGTTCTAAAAATGCTTTTTTAGATGAGAAAATAAAATAATTGAATTACTGAGTGGAACAAATCAGTATAGAACTGTTAATTGGCCAATCAGATCCCAAAGTGTTTTGTTGTTTTTGTTTTAAGGATTCTATTTTACTGTTTTATTAATTTGAAGACTTTAGGATCCAGGAAATTTTCAGTCTTTAGGTGACCATAGCCAAACTAAATGGGTCAAAATACTGATCCAATTAATTAACAATAGCTTCTGTTCCTGTGCCTCCAGAGCCAATCAGATATACACTATCACTATTTTTTAACCCAACAAATGTTTTGGAGACAATTGGGGTATAAATTATACTTAAATAAGTAAAACAAAACATCTGTTTCTGTGGACCTACAGCTCAATCAAGATATTCTCTCCCAGTATGACGTGGCTACGTCCATCTGTGGGACCAGAATGACTCCATTTTGGAGCAGTCTCCTTGGTTCTCTCAAATTTGTGCTTGAACTGGGACAAAGGACATAATCCACAACTCAGGATTCCTAAATTTATTACTCAGCCATCTGTTTGCCCTAGAAACAAGTGTCCCGGGCCCACTATCTATAGGACAATCTGTT
>NW_004624742.1:14695660-14734678 GCF_000247695.1 Heterocephalus glaber | reverse complement strand
ATATGTTGTATTGTCATTGTCATTTAATTGAAGGAACTGTCTGATTTCTTCTTTAATTTCCTCTGTGACCAATTGGTTATTCAAAAGTGTGTTGTTCAATTTCCATGTGTTTATGTAATTTTTGGGGTTTCTTTTGCAATTGATTTCCAATTTCATTGCACTATGGTCTTCTCATATGCAGGGGATAACTTCAGTTCCTTTGTACTTACTTAAACATGTTCTATGAATGAGTATGTGGTCTATATGACCCATGCACAGCTGAGAAGAATGTGTATTCTGATTTTGTGGGGTGGAAGACTCTGTAAACATCGGTTAAGTTCATTTGTTCAAGAGTTTGATTGAGTTCTAGTATTTCATTTCTTATTTTTTATCTAGTTGATCTATCTATTTGTGACAGTGGGTTATTGAGGTCCCCCACTATGACTGTATTAGTGCATATATGGCTTTTCATGTCCATTAGTATTTGTTTTATATAGTTGAGCACACTAGTGTTTGGTGCATATTTATGGTTGTCATCTCTTCCTCTTGGATTGTTCCCTTCACAAGTATGTAGTGGCCTTTTTTGTCTCTCTTAATCAGTGTGGGTTTGACATCCACTTGGTCTGCAAAAATGTTAGCTACTCCTGCTTTTTTTGGGGTTCCTGTTGCATGGAGTATTGTTTTCCACCCTTTATCTTTCAGTCTATGAGTTTCTTGTTGAATTAAGTGTGTTGCTTGTATAGAGCATATTGTTGGATCTTGCTTCTTGACCCATTTTGCCAGTCTATTTCATTTGATTGGTGAGTTGAGACCATTAACATTGATGGTTATAACTGATACGTATTGAGTTATCATTGTCATCACTTTTCCTTTTTGTTGGATTCTCCCCCTTAGCTTTTCATTTCTTGTCATGCCTGGTGGATTCATTCTGCTGGGCTTCCTGTGGTTGTGATCCTCATTGTCTTCCTAGAATTGTGTCTAAAATTTTTTGGAGTGCTGGTTTGGTATTCATGAAGTTCCTAAGGTGTTCTTTGTCATGAAAGTATCTTATTTCACCATCAATTTTGAAATATAGTTTTCCAGGGTACATCAGTCTGGGTTGGAGGTTGTTTTCATTTAGGGCTGAAATACATCACTCCAAGCTCTTCTTGCCTTGAGGGTTTGCATTGAGAAGTCTTCTGTGATTCTGATGGGCTTTCCTTTGTATGTGATTTGTTTCTTTTCTCTAACTGCTTGTAGAATTTTGTTCTTCTGTTGAGTTTCTGGAATCTTAACAATTGTATGCCTTTGTGTAGATTTTTTTTTTTTTTTGATCAAAGCTAGTTGGAGTCCTATGTGCCTCACTTACCTGTAGTCAAGTTCTTTTTCCCTGCTTGGGAAGTTTTCTGCCATCACTTCTGTGAACAGTTTTTTTTTTTTATGTCATCTGCACTCTCTCCTGTTTCCTCATTGATTCCAATCAGTCTTATGTTATTCTTCTTTGCATTGTCTAGGAGCTGGGTTGATTTCTCGTGGTCCCTTACAATTTTAAATAAATTTTTCTTTTCCTGGTTACTAATTGCAATCTTATCTTCTATATCTGAAATTTTGTCTTCACATTGGCTCATTCTGCTACATAGACATTCATTGGAGTTTTTAATCTCCTGGAAATCTGTTTGCATCTGTTTTATGGATTACATTTGTTTCCTATGTTGGGATTCCATCATGTTCCTCAGCTCCTCTATTTTTTTATGTGTGTCCTCTCTAGATTTATTAATCATGTCTTGCACTATGGGTGCAATCTCTGCTGTTATGTGAGAAATTATTTTTTATTTCATTTTTTTCATTTCCTCTTTCATTGCTAGTTCAGGGAATCCAGGTGGTTGAGTGTCAGAGTGTTCCATCTCATTTCCCTTTGGGGTTGCTGTAGGTGATCTGAAAGTCTGGTTCTGAGGCTTGTTTATATGTCCTCTCTTTTCGATTGGGGGGGGGATTGTTCTGGTAGCACCCGCATGACTCACCTCCTCTGCACTGGTAGCTGTGGCACACCTACCAGAGAGCCTTCTCTGTTCTGGGAGTTGTGGCACATTGACCTGGAAGCCTCCTCTGTGCTGGGAGCTGTGGCACACCTACCTGGAAGCCTCCTCTGTGCTGGGAGCTGTGGAGAGCTGTAGCTCTTGTGGAGGGATTCAATGAAACCAAGATGAATGGGCAGGGGAATCCAGCCCATACCTTCTTCTCTCTGATCTCATGCCAGGCCTTTCCTTTAGCAGTAGCCAATAGAAAGTGATGAAAGATATAATGATGACACTGATCCAATCTATCTGCATCCATCCCCTAGACACAGAGCAAGAATTTAAGGATGTCAAGGGTATCTGGAGGGCAGAGAGTAGACATGTGGACTGCTGAGCATTATTCTAAGGATTGAGAGATATAATGAGGAATATGACATGGAGTTCATAGTTTTCTGAGTAGATAAAGAAATAAGCATGCTTTATAGAATGAGTATGTATATAATACTTAAAAATAGACAACTAACAAGCCCAGAAAGCTCATGAAAATCTTCCTATAGGAAGTAAAATCTAGGAGAATCATCCTTCACTTGTAGATTGTACATACCCAAAGTGAGAGATAGCCATGAGATAGTTTCTGGAGCAATGGAAAGCTCATTACAACAAAGGAACTGGGTAGTATTTAGTGTCACTGGACAGGGTATAGATTATGAATGAAAGGACATAAGTAGAGTTTAGAAAGGATGTAAAGAAACTCAGGACATATAAGAATATTAGATATCTTACTAAGGCCTATATAATTCTGAGGATAATAAAAATTATATTTATCTTGTAAAAAATTACCCTGTCTGGAGAGAGGTGTGATCAATTAAGAGCCTATTCTTTAAATAAAATAAGAAACAGTAGTATGCAGCAGTGATATGATTCTGATGAGATGGATTGTACACATTATAATGGTTGATTGTCAACTTGATTGGCTTGAGAGATGCCTAGGAGATTAGAAAACAGGCTTCTGAGTATATCTGAATGAGTCATGGAGATGTGACCTTGGGAACTATATCTATTCCTTGGCCTCTTCCTCTCTCCCTCTTCTCCTATGCTCTGCTCCCTGGCTGCCCAGAGGTTAGATGCTTTCCTCCACTATGCCTTTCTGCCATGATTTTTCTCCCTCTGAGCCAGCCTAGCATGAACTGAAACCTCTGCAAATGTGAGCCAAAATAAACTCTGCCTCCTTTGTGTTATGTATATTAAGTTGTCCCTGCAACAAAAAGCTAATTAATGCAAAGGTGTTTAAGATATATATATTTTTTTGGTACCAGGGATTGAACTCAGGACCTTACACTTGCAAGTCAGGTGCACTATCACTGAGCTAAATCCCCAGCCCCTAAGATATATTATCAACAGGTGCTTGACCATTCCTCTCTATTCACCCGAACCTGGTAAATGCCCCAGGGCCTATCCCCTCACCTTACTACATTGAGGCAGAAATACGAAGAGCAAAGACCCCAAGATTACCCTGGAATACTTCAGAATTCCAAACCAGACAATCTTCCAGCATGACCCACAGTAACCTTTCTTCACCTGGAGCTCACTCAAGATTCATGCATATGGACTGCATCTCATACATCCAATTATAACAGAGTGAATTATGGGAAAGTCCATGTGCAACTGACACAGCTGACATGACTCAGCACCCTGTCAATCATGTTGCCAATCATGCTCTGGAAGGCCACAGTGGGAGGCATTCCAAAACTGGAACATTTTAAAACCCTACAACTTATGCCCCCAGCACTCCTGCAATTTTCATTTTTCAGACGCAAGCTGGCTCACTCTGGGTGTACTATTGCTTTAGTCAACTTTGCTGCTTTTTACTTAGCATCACATATCACATCCAACACTTTGTTCATCATGCACAAAAGCCTAGGAACCTGTCCTGGATCCCAGCACTCATGGTAACAAGGTTGCCAGTGTCGTTGTCCTCTTCTGAGGACCCTATTCCAGGTTGCCGAGAGCTAATTTCTTTCTGTATACTCACACAATAAAGAGGCTAAGGATCTGTCTTTGGCCTAGTTCTATTCTGAAGGTGCCTCCCTATAACCTTATCACTTCTCAAAAGTCTCCACTTCCTAATGCCATCACCTCAGGGATTAAGATTTCAATATATGCATCTGGGGCCTGGGGGACACAAATGCTCAGACTGTGTCCTTTTGCACCTGGCTCCCAAAACTCATGTTCTCCTCATATGAAAAATATATTTATGTTATGCTCAAAGACATGACAGCCTGGCCACCACCACCTCGTCCCCAGATTGTCCAGGTGGGGAACTTTGCCACTAGTGGGAAGAGTCATTGCAAACTTGGCGTGAGAGGGAAGAGGCCTTCACATCCTAGGCGTGGACTCCAAGAAACAACTGCACAGCCTCCCGTCAGAGGAGCGCAGACCGCCCTATCTTTGCCCCCAAACTTCTCCAGGCCACAAATCCTCTGACCAATGCCTGTCCAAGACCTAGCAACCACTTCTCTATGTAAGTCCATGCTCTGCCCCCATTCTACTCTGTTTCTGTTCAGGGTCAGTCCGCCTGTTTGGGCTCCATAAAGCAGCTTCCTTTGTTCACCCAAGATAGCTTGGGTGGTCTCTCTACTCTTCACCTTCATTAGAATTTATTTCACCATCAACCCCCAAAGTTTTACTGTGTTTCAGCATAAACTCAGAATTCTGAAACCCAGAGTCTCATTGAAATGTCATCTAAATCACATATGGGTGAGACTCAAAGTGTTATTCATTCTGAGGCAAACTGTTCTCTAGCTGTGAACCTATGAAATCAAATATGCTATGTGTGACAGTTAATTGTGATATGTCAACTTGAATGGAGTAAGAAGTGCCTAGAGGATTAGTGAAGCACACTTCTGGGAGTGTCTATGGATGATGCACATGTAGATCACAAATTAAGGAAGGAAGACCCATCGCAGGTATGGGTGGCACCAACCAATAGGCTTGTAGCCTGGATGGAATAAAAAGGGAAAGAAGAAGGAAATCCCTCCTCTGTTTCTTTAGAGGAGCTCCAGTTTCCATCATTGTCTTTGGACATTCATTTCCAGTTCCTTCAGGCTTCCAGCCCAGACTCTTCAGCCTTCCAATACAGGCTTTCTGACAAAGACTTGCACCGGTCTCTACAGTGAGCTCCAGGTCTTTGACTTTCAAATATATCTTGTAGCTCTCCAGCAATTAGATGGCCACTTTGCAATCTTTCATCCCTTCATCCCTGATTCTGTGGGCAGCCATTATAACCCTACTTAATAAATCTTTAATGCATATATACATATATATATACACACACATGTGTTTTTTTTCCTTTAATTCTTTTATTGATACATTTTAGGTATACAATACATTTACATTTATCATTGGGTACTTGTACCTGTACATGATGTATCTTGGTTCTTATTTTTCCCCCATTCCCTGTCCTCCCTTTACCCCCTCCACCCTTCCCTATTTACAAAGACTTTGTTTCCATTTTTTCCTTCTCTTGTAATTTTTCCTTTCCATTCTTTCCCTTCCCTTTCCCCTCCCATTTCCCCTACCCCTTTGGACCTTTTCTTCCTATTTCAAATGATCAATTATTCATTTTAATCATTTTAATCCTTATTTACACTTTCAGTTATATGTGTATTTTTAATCTTCTCTTCTAGTGAGCCCTAACTGATACACTATGTTCTTCCAAAATACACTGATGGGACAGGCATAAAATAAACATTCCCATTTAAAAGAGATACATAGCAATGAAAGAAGAGGTAACAGGACCCAACACCTTAAGGATGACTCAAGCCTTGTTTTGCGGACCCACTGGTGCAGGAGTCCTAACTTCTAGACGGATTAGGGTGGTGGGCCAGCTCCCATGGCCTTAGACTGCTCTGCACCATGGCAGTTCTCATAGTGATCCCTCTGCAGCAGCTTTGTTCCTCAGTCGTGTGTCTGTGGTACTCTTGGGCTGGAATTTCACACTTGGGGATCTATTAGTCTGAATTCTAAGGGGCGATCCAAGGCATTTGTTTAACTGAACACCATGATCCTGTGGGGATATTTTCCAATCTAGAAGAGGTAGCCCCACCTCTACAGCTTTATGGGGAGTAGCTCACAGGATTCCAAGGTCCATGGAGGTACAGCTTAGGTAGCAACTGGGCTTTATGAAGGAGTGCACTGAACAGAGCTTGGAAGGGTACAGTGTAACAAATGTCCTCAGCCTCTCCTTTGAAATAATTCTGTCTCCTAGGCCCTGACCCTTTTGGTCTACGATGCAAGTGTCAATGCTGAGAATCTCTGAAAAAAAAATCTTTGGTTTTTCTTCCACTATCTGCATGAATATCAGCTGACTCATCTGCATTAACCTCCTTGTCAAATGGTTGATTGACTGTACCTTTGGTGTTCTCTCTCTGATGTGGTTTCTCATTTTTAGGAGTATTGACGGAATAAAAAATTTTCCTAATTTTCTAGTTGTGCTTGTATTTTGATTTAAAATTATGATTTTAAATTATTATTTTCTTCTTGCATGTTATTATGTGTTCAAAAGAAGACTAGCCATGTCTTTTACACTTTCTTAGAAACTTCTTCAGCACAATATACTATTTCATCACTTGCAAAGTTTACCTTTCACAAAACTCTAGGACAAAAATCTCTAACACCTCATAGCAAAAGTTGTCTTTCCTCCAGTTTCCACTCATATGTTCCTCATCAGAACAGCTTTTACTGCTTCTATCCACTTTCTGTTCACAGTTATTTAGATATTCTCTAAAAAGATCAAAGCTTTCTCTATAGCTCTTCTCCTACTTTGAGTCCTCACTAGAATCTTCCTCTGTGACCTGACTATGAAAAAATGGGCTTTTTCTAGCGTACACAAAAAATCTACTCCTTATCCACTTTCAAAATTGCTTCCATATTTGTTTAGTATTTGTTAAGGCAACACCTTCACCACTTGATACTGTTTTTCATCTTAATCTATTTGAATGGCTCTAACAAAATGGTATAAACTGGGTGCCTTGTATTTAATATGTATTTATTTTTTCAAAGTTATGGAGGCTGAGAGATCCAAGGGCAAGGTGCCAGCAGATTTGCTATGTGGTGAGCATCTACTTATTCACTGATGATGGTAACTTCTTGGTATGTCTTCACATTGTGGGAGGAGTCAATGAGCTCACACAGAACTACTTTATGAGAGCACTAATATCATTCATGAGGTCTCAAATCATCTCCGCTTCTTAATATCATTATACCACCATTTTGGGGATGAGGATCACCACTTATGAATTGGGGATGGGGGGTTATACAAACATCAGACCACAACAATAGATTGAAATGATCCTTGGAGAATGAGAAATGAGAGAGCAAGAATGATTCTTCACTCTTTTTAGCCCAAAATTATGAAATCAATTAGGAACAGTTATCCATGGAATAAACAAATATTTCTCTTAAAAGTTAATTGCATATGGCTTCTGCACATGGAATTCCTTTTCCAGTTTACCTTTATTAAAAAAAAACAAACCCTGAGAGAGAAGTTTTTTTGAGATATAATTAAAAAGAAATCTTTTTAAAACATCTAAAAATCTAAAATATCTAAAAATCATTTAGATTGAAGATACATTTGCCAAAATTAATATATTTGAAACATTACCTCAAGTATGTATCAATCAGTTGGGTTATACAAGGGATACAATCATAATGAATATTTTCTTATAGCTCTTATAATACATTCTAAAACAAGGATAACCATAGAGCTTTCCAAGTTCACAGTATAATGATACTCAAAATAAATCATCAAAAAACAAATCAAGTTTCAGGACTGCTTTCATATATATTATTAAAAGTAATGTTAGGAAGAAACATAAGTTGCACCTTCCCACAATTCTCTATGTGTGTTTTCTGCAACTACCACAGAACACTTGAGACTGGGTATTTGTAAAAAGCAAATTTATTTAGCCCATAATTCTAGAGGCTGGGAATTCCAAAGCATCCTGTGAAAGCCTTCATCCTCTGTCATCTCATGGTAGAAGGCAAATGGGCAAGAGAGATCAAGTCAAGAGCAAGGACTGAGGAGAAGACTGACCTTGCTTTTATGACAAATCCACTCTCACTATTATGAACCCACTCCTGCAATAACATTAATACAATCATGAGGGCAGAGCCCTTATGACCTAATCAGCTCTTATTTGGGCCCACTTCTTAACATTGTTGCTATGGGAATTAAGTTTGCAACACTTGAACTTGGGAGAAAACATTCATCAACTCTTCTTTATTCCCTTCTGGCAAGTAAGAATATCTTCTTAAGAGTGTGATTCTATCACTTCAAGGAAGCTGCTACCTTTTACAAGCACAGTCACTCTATGTAGAAGAGAGGATAAGACATAGAAACAGAATAGGAGTTGATTAAAAATATAACAGCAAGTAAATAACTTAACATTGCATCCACAGTAAGATGTGTATTAGTGTATCACATTCAGGCAAATGTCATCCTCTTCGTATTGCAAATGAGGAAGCTGAGAGCCTGACAAATTAAACGACTTGCTCAAGATAAGGTGGTTATTTAATTAGTAGAATGGAAACTTAAATCCAGAGAATGAGGACATTGTTAGGGCTCATTGAGCAATCTTGCATTGCCTTTCATAGTCTAGTATATCTGAAAATGTCACCAAATTTATTTATTAACATATTATTTATTAAATTGATAGGTAATCCTTATTAGCTGAGGTATTTTTAAATTAGTCTTCAGAATTTCTAAATGTCCAGATTTCTAGTGTTCCTGAATTGTTTGAAGTGATGATCAAAGTGATCTTTATTATTAATCTAAAGATGTGACATGTGAAAAATTTTGAGGTGGTGCCTATAGCCTTGCGTTTCAGAGCTAATGTTTCATATAGCATAAAGATAACAATCATAGGGAGGGCATTGAGGAAATCAGCATATCAACAGATATGATTGCAAAAGTCACATAGCTATAGCTATAGCATATTTCATTTCTTTAACTGTTAAAATGTTTATTTCTTCCTTAGTCATCATAGAAAAGGGCAATAAAAATTGGCTAGATTTCCTCTTTCATCTGCAGAGTACAGAAATTTTGATTTCTTATCTAAATTTTAATCATGATGCAACAATGTATCTCTTTGATTCTTCATCTCATCTGTAAGATGGCATTCTCTTCAGGTTTGTGGCAAGAACTAAATCCAACATTTTATTTAAAATACCTAGGGCCAGGGATTTAGCTCAGTGGTTCCGCCTGCCTAGCAAGCGCAAGGTCCCAAGTTTGTTCCCCCGTACCAAAAAAAAAAAAAAACAACAGAAAAATTCTCCAAGTACTGTACCTGGGGGTCAAAAGAGCAGTTTCTATATAAGAAAGGAAACCAGGCATACTTCCATATTGATGCAACCATAAAAGACAGAAGATTTAGGTGTGAAGGGCGCACAGGTAATGGGGAAAAAGTAAGAACCAAGATACATCATGTACAGGTACAAGCACCCAAAGATAAATGTAAATGTGTTGTATACCTAAAATGTACCAATAAAAGAATTTAAGAAAAAAAAAGACGGAAGAAAATAGAGCAACAACTGCAGAATTAAAATTTTTTACCTAAGTCTTATGATCAATTGTCATTCATTATGAAAACCAGAGAAAGTAATTCAGTGTTGTGCCATGGTTAAAACCATTCCACCCAGTTTGTGTTTTTTTTCAAGAAAAACTACCCGAATGTGAGATCTTTTCCAAAATGATTTAATAGGAACCAAATTATAATGACAACATTGTGACTGAAAGATAACGTGATAAGCTAAAATATTTTAACTGCTTTAAGATAAATTTTAATAACAGTTTGAGTGTGATTAATTTTTGGTAACAATTTTCCTTCCATTTTGGGAAAACAGCTGAATTCACAGAGTTCATAATTTGTCTCAAAAACTAATTCTGACCAGGTAAATATGGAAATGGCAGTATTAAGAATGTCTCAAAAATTTTTACATTTGAAAAAAATGTGTACTACAATTGTTTGATCCCAAGGATCAATGTATGTTTTTTCTAAAATTTTAATATAAACTTTAAAGTAAAAGTTACTACAGAAAAAAATACAAATGATTCAGTAAAGATTATGATCCAAATATACTGCCTAAAGTTACTGCCTCCCCAACATTGATTCTAATTTATCTGTCTTTCTTAGAATCCATGAAAATCTCAAAACATAGGACTTAAATAAGGTTTTGCTCTTTTTGGATTGGTAATCATCTGCATCCCTATATCAGATAGCTTCAAGGTGAAAGTTGTAAAGCACTGTATGTTTGAAATAATTTTACCTTCAAGGGTAAATAATTATACTTTCAAGGGTATAGCTTTCTCAGGGTAAGTTCAAAATTTGTCTCACATCTGTATTTGGTGCCTCCGTTCAAGACAGTGAGAACAACTGAACAGAATGGGTAGACTGTATCACCTTGTATGTTAGGAAAATCTTACTCTCTATAGTTGACACACCTAGGATTTCTTCTCTATCTTCACTTTGGAAATGCCATCAATTAAGATCCTAGGACATTCAGATCAATCATCAATGTGTTTAGGAAGAAAAATAAGCATTTATCTTTAGGCTCAGCAACTAAGATAACTATTGTTAGAACTGATAAACCACAGAACCCTTGATCCACAACTGTTGGGGAAATACATATGGACTAGCAAACACAAAAATGAAAGCTCCTTTAAGATACAAATGTATTATTCAGATACACACGTGTACACAACCACATGATTACATAGGCTTGCTAGACTTAAAACTATGAGTATTTATCTGAATAATTTGTCCAAAAAAATATATGGGTATGGCTGAGACATGAATTAGTAACTTAGAAAAGCAAATAGACTAAGGTTTAATTTTAAGACTCAGAGAAGAAAAATAATATACAAAAAGGGATAGAGTGGAATGAAATACAAGATATACAGGGTAGATCTAAGAAAAGTAGCAGGGGATTAGTCAATGTTTCAAGAAGATAAAAGGGAAAAATTTAATGATGGACAACAATTATACAAATCAATGAAGTTCACAGGGCTGGAGAAGGAACTGAGCCTTCAGATGGAAAGAACTCACTGTGTTCAATGGTATCTCATCCACAGCCCACCTGTGTGAGAGCAGCAAGTACCCTGACAAGGGAACCAAGAAGATATCTAGAGACAGCTTGGGAGAGATTGTTTTTTAAAGCATCAATGGGGAAAGAAAGGCTGAATTGAGACTTATTAGCAGAAAAGAAGGGTCTAGTGGCTGTGGCCTGAACAAAAATTTCACCAGAACCTGCTCAGAATGTCCAGTGCAGAGGACTAGACTAATCAGTCGTCAGAAAGTCCAGGGCCAGTGGGTCAGATAGGAAATTGTCAGAAGGCCCAGGGACATGCTTGGACAGGGAAACTGCAGAGAAAACTCGAGGGTCTGTTGACAACGGGCTGAACCACAGCACTCCACAGTACCCTGTTTCAAACTTAGTTATTGCAAGAAGGGTGTGGTGTGATGTTATAGAGTAAACCACAGAGCCGTGACATTGTTAGCTTGCTTTGTTTCATTGTTTGATCAGCATTCTGAGGAAAGGCTGACTTTGGGCATAGGCAGGAAAGCAGTTCCTACAGATAACACTGGTTTACTCAGTCCCCAGTGTCTCTCAAATAATTCTTATCCTAATATTCCTGTTCCTGTTTACTACCAGTGTCCTCTTGGCTTGGCAAGAGTCTTGGGAAAACAAAAGGGAATTTGGGGATAAGATACCAAATGCTCTAGTTTTTTGCTGGGTAGGAACACGAGTAATGAAAGATACATGCATGGAAATACAGGGGTAGTATTTTTTGAATTGTAAAAGTAATGAAAACATGTTACATACTTCAGGAGGGAAAAGGTGAGTTTCTAAAAAAAGCAAAAGAATCAGACTGGCATCAGATTTCTCATCTCCAATGTGGCATGTTAGAAGAGAGAACATATCTACAGACTATTGAGAGCCAGGTACATAACCCAATTGTCCTATAAAGAGACAAATTATTATTTAACTCTTCACTTGTTAGGATAAAAATAGTACTGCGCATGTGTAATAATGTACCTCATAAAATTAAATTACAGCTACGGCAAACATTTTAAAAATATAAAACAAATAATAAATATTCTGCACAATCATTTAAAAGACTTCATATAAATTCCCAAGATGATAGATAACTGTCTCCTAAATCTGGTAATGGAGAGGCTATCCAGAAAACAGGGACATATTTGATTATGTAAAACATTTTATAGTCTTTTAAATGGGAAATGACACCAAAAATAATGTCAATTGACAAAAGAATTGATTTAAAATTTTATAGTGCAGAAAAAGGAAGAATAGTACTTATAATGCAAAAAGTTCTCTTAAAAATTTTCTAGACAGGTATAAAAATTTATTTAAAAATTAAGGTGAAGAGATAAAGAGGTAATTCATGAATGAGTGATAGCAAAATGGGTGAAAGACAAAAAAAACCCAATAACATCAGTAATCCTAAAAATGCAAAAATTACATTAAATTTATCACAGATGAAAATATTAAAATGATTAGGAGTTCTATTAATTGTGGGTATGGAAGAAAAATCTCTCACAAACACTAGTAATGTTCAGATAAATGGTATTTAAAATTATCAAGTGAACTATTAAAATAAAAGTACACATATTCTTTGGCACATACATCTAACTTTGTAGGGGCCTTTTCAAATGATGGAAAATAAAAATTAGGCAATGGTTTATATACTTAAATATTGTTAGGTGAATTGTGTGGTATGAAAAAAATACACAATTTTTCAAAATAAAAATTAAAAATGACTAAAAAGCATCAAACCACAGAACTAAAAGTAATACCTTATCCTTTATTGGATCCTGAATGTCTAACAAAGTTAAATGGAATCTAAGTGGATAATTGAGGACATTTATGTAAGAATTATTTTGGATAATAGCATTAATGTTAAATTTCCTGAGGACAATTATTATTGTGAGGGTATGTATGAGACTATCTTTATCCCATGAAATACTAATTTAAATATTTAGGCCTGACGATTAATAATTGTTTAAGGCAATTGTCAATTTGTTTAGTTAACTGTTAAGACTTGGCTAATGTAGGAGAAAAGTGAAGGTTTGCTCTACTATTCTTTCAACTTTTCTGGGAGTTTAAAATTCTTCAAAATAGTATGTTAGGAAAAAAATGAAGAGATTAGAAAATTGATTAAGAAATTATCTTACACACATAAAAAGCCAAACTTTGACTATGATGTTTCCCAGTTCTAAAATAGTGGTGAGAGTGTAGAATTAATTTTTAGCCCTTGGGAAATGTGTGATCTCACTGAGCCATAGAAAATGTGATCCCAATAGGCACTGGAAGAGAAGCAAGAAGGAGAGGGTGGATTCTGATCTTAGCCCCTACCTTTTGCATTGCCTCCAACTCCTGTGCTGCACAACCAACTAGATTTCTTTTTTCTGCCCTGTGTGCTGATAAAAGATATGAATTTCAGATACACAGAGAGTCCTCCTTTTACTGCCTCTATTTAGGTGAGTTAAAAACTAATTTTGAGTCAGGCAAGTGTCTCATAGAAATTTTTTAGATAGATCAGTGTGACCATGCCAACCAGTGAGGAAAAAGGAAAGGAAGCAAGAGCAAAGAGTAGATCTTATAAGTGCTTAGTTGTGCTGTATAAGCATCTTCTAAAAATAATCAAGTTCACACTAAATGTAATGAATTTGTACCCTATGAGAAATGAGATAATTCATTTGGAAATTCACCAGGTTTTCTTTGAGAAAATGGATACTATATATGTATATATTCACTGACACCTGGCACATCTGAGATCATGTATGCCAAATTTTAGCCTGGAGGTAATTTTCACCAAGAAGTTATAAACCTCTGAAAATAGAGGTTAATAGGAAAAGCTGAAACATCCTTAATGACAAGGTTGCTACGGCAACAATATAAGCTTACCACCAGCATCAAATATCTGCTGCATTTAGGGCTCCTGTCTCCTTTGATAAGCTTTCCCTGAGTGAAATTAAAGCATCAGTTGACTAGCTCGGGAAGACTTTTCTTTCTATGTCATAGATTCAGTGACTTACCATGTAATTAGGTGAGCTAGTCAGATGAGAAGAAGGTAGAAAGAGAAAGTATTTGAATATGCCTCAGCCAGTGTTAAGTAGAAGGTAGCTATAATCTTTTCATTGTGACTTAACAATTTCAAGAGGGAAAGTCAAGGCAGGAGATAAAGAAATAAAAATCAAACAGCTGAATTACTATGCAAAAATAAACATGAACAGTCATTTATATCAGAAAGGGTTCAAATAATAGGCCAGACATATTTTTAAAAGATTTTTGAAAACCCATCTTCAGTAACTGTGGATCAGTGGGTCACAGAGTGTGGTCCACACGGCTCCTCCACCTGGTCACTGCCCAGTCCATAGTGGGATTGGTGTTTCTCACGCAAATATGGGCTCTTTCTGGTTTTGCCAGCTATAAATAATGCACTTGTTTTATGTAATCAAAACCAGCCATCATTTTACTGGCAACTCATCCAAAACCTCATCTTTCTTGTTAATTCCACAAAAGGGTTCTGGGCACTGCAAGGAGAAGGGGGATCACTGAAGCGGTATTTATTTCTATACCATTGGAACTGATCATTTCAGAGGACTATTAAGACATCACTGTGGGTTTTTAACCCTTTATCAGCATTAAATAATCACAAGTGGCATTGGGAATAGTGAAGTGATTCTAATTTTGTAAAGGACTGAAACAGCACAACACAAGTTGCTCCCTCAGGCAGAAAGCAATAGGGAAGAGGCTTTCTCTTCAAAGGCAGATACAACGCATGAGGTCCATTTCTGGGGTCTCATTCACCTACAAAGATTTCAATACTTCTGGAAGTTGAATAGTTTTCAGCAGGAGTAAGTTTGTGTTTAAAACCTGAATGGAAAGAGAAAAAGCATAATCCACTGGAAACTTCCATCATCTATAAATGGAGTACTAATTTGTTGGTCAATTTTACCTCATAAATATGCACTGACTGGAGAATTCTGTCCTCAGTAAATTATGCTCTGACTCAGAGGAAAATACAATCAAAACAGTTACAGGCTCAAATGTAAACCTAGGAAAGGAAATACTGTGCAGTGAAAAGATCATAAGCTTTGGGTTTGATGGTTATATCACTAGGCAAGCTACTTTTATTTGAACTGTGGTTTGTCATTGGTAGTGTGGATTAACTGATAATTAACTCTGAGTTCCTTTGAGAATTAATACAAAAATATTAAGACTTCAACATAGTTCTCATATTCACATAGTAGAATTCTATTAATATGTTTAATGAAGTTATTATTAGTTATTTCTGCATGTTTCCATTCATATGGACACATGTTGTCTTCTTCCAGAAAATCATGACAGAAGTTACTTCATCATAAGTAGAACATCATTTACGATTATTCAGAACTGCTCCAAAATTACTATTTACATAAAATCTTCCTTATGATACAGTAGGATCCCAAGTGCTCAGACCTGGGAAATGGACAGGGTTCCATTCAAACATATGGATCTCACAGTATGATTTTTGTGGCCCCACTCCAATATTTGCATATAAGTGAAGTCATGTTAAGTGAACATCAAAAATCAGGCTTCCAAGGAATTGCGAGTTACACATAATGAGCTTAGAAGGAAAGTGCTGGGTAGTTCTACCTATAAGAGCAGATAATATGTGGAGATGAGATGATTCCCCTTTTTGTCTAGGAGAGCGGTCTTTAAATTAAGGTCATGATGAAGAGAGAAGGCATATTTTTCAATACAACTAGCAGGACCACACTGGGTATGTTAGACTATGCCATTTAAGTTAGTAGCCTTTCCAGCCTTCCACACAGGTAACTAGGTTCCTGCAGATGGAATTTGAGTGGAAGTGACACATGCTATTTCTTAACCATGGGCTTTAAAATACAGGATAAGCATATTTTCATGTTCATTTCCTCTTTTGACAAGCTGCACATAATGTGGGTTGACCCATTCGGGTGAGAACAACATCCTAGGGGATGCTAGAGTAATAACACAGAAATAAACCTGGGACCTTAATGAACATGTAGTCCAGACTCTGACCTCTGAGCTGGCTGTGCACCTGAGGTTTATTGTGAGAGAAAACATAAATTTCTGATTTCTAGAGGCAACTGTATTTTCTTACATCACAGATTAGTCTTGCCTTAACACTCCTTCGAGTTGTAAGATTTCTAATACATAAAAAAGCCTTGAGATTCACTCATTTCTATTTTTGGTGGCCCACAGGTACCTCTATACTTTCTGAATAGTGAAAAAGTAGGAAGGTGGTTTCTGTGGCAGGCCTATTTTAGCTATTCCACCCTCTCTTCTATAGCTAGAAAATAGTATGCCCCAAATCAAGCAGTATTTTTAAATACATGTCTGAAATGATGGAATTGGAAGCATGTGTGAATGACATTAAGTGGTTGATATTGCTTACATCTTGGGAACCAGGAATAGTTCAGTGTGAGCTTGATAAGTTAGGGAAATTGACAGGAAAAAACTCTGGGGGAGTAGATAGTACAAGGGCAAGATGTGACAGTCAGAAGCCAGAAACAAAATGCAAAGATCAAAGACAGGGGACTGCCTAAGTACAATCACAACATAAAGTCTGGAGCGATTGCAGACCTAAGACCAAGTATGAGTCTGCAAAACGGGCATGTTGTTTAAGAACCTAAATGGTAATATATTAAAAGGAAGATGATTTCCGAGATCCACCAAGTCATAGTTTTTCCCCTATTGCCACTACTGAAGACCTTATTAAAGAATCGTGTCTAGTTTTATTCTCAACACTTTCAGAGCAATGTGGCAAAACTGGAGAGAGTCCAACACAGAGCAACAAAAAAGATGATAAAAGAGTGGGACAATAAAGGCTGAGAGGAAAAGTTAATAACTAGTATTGTTTAGCCTGAAGGAGCAATAAGGCTGAAGGGTGACTTATAATCTGTTTAAATACATGCCTGGCTATTATAATGAGCATGCTGACTAGCTGTTTCACATGGATTTAATAAGGGCCTAAAAAGGAAAATTTATACTGCAGCCTTAGATTTCTGTTTGATACACAGAAACATGTTGGGAGAGAAAAACATTGACCTACACAGAAAAAACGTGATGAAAAGAATTGGTGTAGTTATTTTTCTTCAAGGTCTCTAACACTTGAACACAATGGACATTTACTTGACCTTATAGACAAGGAACTAGTAAGACTGATGCTATCATGGCGTTTAGTTTGGCCTTTTTAGTTACCAGAGGGAAGGGATGAAAAAAATGCTTTAAGGACATATTTTATAAGGTCTCTACATTGCGGGGGGTGGGTATTTATATTTGTAAAATTCATTCTCCTTGTATTTCTGCGTCCAATTCATTTTGTTCTTGTGGTTTAGGAGGAAAAATAAACAGAGGGGTGTAAAGGGGTTTGAATCTCTATGTTCCCATTTGCTCTGCAGAGACATAAAATTCTAACTGTGCCCAGTGACCCTGAAATACTAGCTTTTGCTCTTGGACCAGTCTAGATTTATGGTCTAGAGCTACAGATCTCAAAACATGGTTCAGATATCCTTGTATGTAGCTGAGACATTTTCAGGAGTCTACAAGGTCAAAACTGTGCTTAAATATTTGTTATTTCCACTGTGATAATTTTTGGATCGATAGGGATGAAAGGACCAGTGTCCTGGCAGGAGTTAAGGCCATGGTACTATAATGGCAGAATTATCATCCACAGTGTGGCAGCTCTTAGTGGTATAGCAAGATCAGGCCAAGCAGAATCAAGGACACACCTGGAGGTTAGAGGCAAGTTTATTTTGACAGTGGACTGATCTGGGATTTCTCCACAAAGCGATCAGCCCAGAGCTGGCAGTGACCAGGGTTTATATGGGTTAAGGGAAGAGGGGTGAGGATACAGAAGCAAAGCATTAATCACCAGTTCATTGGTTGAGGAAGTTACATTTAGTTTACATGGTTTGATAGAAAAGTACACTGGATACAGACACTTCCTGAGAACAAAGGACAATGGAGGAGGACATGTGTTAGGCATGGGAAGAGGTATGAGCTGAGAGTAGCTCTTTATCAGTTAGGTTAGCTAGCTTCAGGAAAAACCTTTTTTGCTCAGAAATCATTTTCCAGCTCATTCTCTCCTCTTTTTGTTTATACTTGATTCTTTATTCAATTGAATCTAAATCATGGCATGTATAAGTATGGGGAGGTGAGGTTACTATGAGCTGATAAGATTCTTGGACTTGTATAAAATTGAGGCATTGAGAGATGAAGCACATAAACCAATTTAGGATGCAAGCTCCAATTGTTAAGAGCAGAAGAAGTGTAAACAGAGGACAACTATTATGAAGGAGTTTATCTGGTCCTGGAGTATATCTAGAGCTACTTGTGTGGTATTGAATTTATCTTGAATTTGGAAACCCAAGTCTGAAAATTGCTGTTGACCCAGTCCTAAGGAAGTGGCACTGAGTGTTAAGCTCCCTATTATGGCTATTTTCGCCAATATAGGTAGCATAACAGGGTCTCTTTTTTCCAGTTTGGTGACCAAGTGGGAGACCCTGTTGTCCTGAGTATGCATAAAAATCAGGAAAAAGGTAAGCAAAGGCTCAGAGGCTCATTTCTGAGCTCAAGAAAATCTGGTGGTTCAGAAAGGATAAGAAAAGTTTCAGGAGATGTGATTAATGAATCTAAGGAGATATCATTGACTTATATATAGACTCCAGAGACATTTGGGTTGGAGGTGGTGCTTAGGAGGCATGAGGCATTACCCCACATGGTTGTTGGGTGGAACTGAAGCCACCCTGGAGTGGAAGTGGAGTTGAGTTTACTCTTTCCTAGAGTTAAAATGAGGGCATGGTAGGAAAACACAGAGAGTGGGATACAGAACCAACAGTCATTTCCCAATTGAGGATTTACAGTTTGAAGGATACGGTATGTATAATTAACCAATCATAGCAGGACAGGAGTTAATGGACCAGTAATGTTCTTCTTCTGCTTAGGGGCTAATGCAGCAGGGATCAATGGAAGTAGGTGAGATTTAGGTGTAGCTATTTTGTTATGGGGCAGAGGGATCCAGACTTTTTGGATTTTTATGATTACCCTCAGGTCTTTCCTCCTACCATCTACCTGATGCCTATTTTTCCATGCTTGGTTGGTGAGGTCCTGGATAGTGTATCTTACTGAGTTGTAAGCCCCTTGTTGGCAATTAGTTTGATGGGAGCTGGGTTAAGGGGGTAATTTGGGTATCCCCCATAGTCCATGGGGCAGTCCCAGTAGAGGCAGAACCAAATTAGAATGGCATTACAGTGACCTAGATGCATTTGGCCTCTAAGTGGTTGGTGCCATTCGGGATAGACATATTTGTTATTGGTTTGATATTCTTTCCCAGTCTAAGCCTCTGCATCCTGTGAACTAGGAATCTCAGCTTGGGTTGTTGATTTGAATGGGGCATGCATCAAAATACAAATACAAGGTAGACAGGGAGCCATCCCATCTGGTCTGATTGAGGATTACTATGGGTTTGGTGTCATAAATTTGGGCTTGCTACTTGCAGTATCCTGAGTTTGCTTGGCAACTGTGGAGGCCAAGCGGATGAAGTAGGAACAGATGCAGATCAGCAATAGGGAACATTTTTGTACAGTTGTATATGTAGGGGATATGGCATACCAGCAACCAACTAATACCAACAAAGAAGCTAGGGTGACTAGTGACTAGTCAACACTCCATAAAACAACGGTCCACAGTTCATTCCAAAGCTGAAGCTACAGCTGTGCATAGACCTGTTAGCTTCCCAAGTGGCAGGAACAGGGCTTTGAGTACATAGTCTTTTCAGGACGATTTTCAAAGAAGTCGTCTTGTCCAGGTAGGTCTTTCAGCAATTTCCCGGGTGTGCTTTCTTGACTTGGGAATGATGGATAAAAAGCTGGATTTCTGAAATTTTAATACCTGTGGGAGTTGTTAGTGAGATCATATAGGGCCCTTTCCAAGTTGGCTGTAAGGGTTCCTTTTTTCCAACCTTTCACCCATACCTATCCCAAAGATTGTGTGTGTGTGTGCAGGTGTATCTATGAGTATGGTAGGTCTCTCAGCTATATTTTTGTGTAGCTGGGAGAATATCTTTCCTAACTGTATGAATTTTTCCTGTAAGGATAGGTCACCCAATTGATTCAGGTCTCCTTGGAGACCTCTTAATATGGGTGGTGGTTTCCCATATAAAGCCTCAAAAGGTGTATATCCAGTGGACCCTGGTAAGCTCCAGACCTTGAGGAGAGCCATAGGGAGTAAATCTACCCATGGCATCCAAGTTTCTTAATGATTCTTGGTCAAAATTGACTTCAGGGTTCTATGCTGGTTCCATTTAATTATCTGGTTCCATTTGATATTTAATGTCTCTGCCAATTTCTGAGTTATTTCTGCCACAAATGCAGGACCATTGTCACTGCCCATGGACAGGGGTAGTCCATACCTGGGGATGATTTCTTTTATCAAGGCCCTACAGACATCAATTGCCTTTTCTGTTCCAGTGGGAAACATTTCTGGCCACCCTGAGTATGTGCAGACAAGCACCATGAGTTATTTTTAGCCCCTACAGGGCTTTATTTCAGTGAAATCTATTTGTATGTCTTCGAAAGGGAAGAATCTACTGTGTTGGATGCCTGGTGGGGGTCAGGCCCTTGGGTTGGTTCAACTTCGGCACAAGTCTGGCCTTGCCGGCTGACTGATACACAAATTGAGGATAGCTTGTGTATATAATAATATCGACTTAAAAGTTGATTCATGGCAGTTTTTCCTCCATGGGAGATGTCATGATGCCATTTTACCCACAAGTGGGCAAGTTTTCCTGGGATGATGATTCAATTGTCTGGCAGGATCCATGAGCCCCCTGGCCCTAGGTGGACCTCTTCCTGATCTGCCCATTTGTTTTCTTCCTTGGTGTAATGGAGGGACCTACCCTGAAGGATGAGGACTGTGTTAGAGGGAATCTCACATAAAGCTTCTAGGTTGCCTTTTAAATCATTGATTGTACCATTGGTTTTCCAGGAGGAACTTTCAGCAGGTAGCTTTGCAGCTTTATCTGCTGTGTGGTTTCCAAGGGTGATATTGTTTTTTATTTTTTTATGTACCTTACAGTGGATGATAGCAACCTTTTTAGGTTTCCAAATTGCAGTCAAGAGATGAGAGATCTCATCATTGTTTTGAATTTGTTTTCCTTCCACTGTGGCCTGGCTAGGAGCACCTCTTCCATGGTAACAACAGCATATCTAGCCTGTTTCCCATCTTTGAGCTACTTGAACAGGGTATACTCAGCATCAGTCAAGGGTTTCATCTGTAGGTCTGGTTGACTGGAAAAATGTTCATCGGTCAGGGGTAGGCAGTTGTGGTCTGGAGGGCCAAGCTCAGTGGGCAAAAAAGGTTGGGTTCAGTGGTTTGATCAACTGGAAAATGAGTCGGGGGTTTTCACAAAGCAGTCTTTGATATTGTGTGACACAGCTGTTCGAGATCCAACAGTGTCCTCAACTGTTGGGTAGTTCTAGAACAGCGTGAACTGTCAGGTTCTTTCCTAGGGTTAATTTGTCTTCCTCCTTGATCAGGAGGATTGTTGCAGACAGTGCTCTCAGGCAGGGAGGGCAGCCCTTAATTATAGGGTCTAACTTCTTAGACAAATATGCCATAGGCCTCTCACAAGGGCTGATCTTTTGGGTCAAGACCTCTGATGCTACAGGTCTTCATTCAACCACCAACAGGTTAAAGGGTCTGGTTACATCATGAAAGTCATTATCAACAGCCTTAGCCCTGGGCTTTTCAGCCTGTCTTTTTTTTCTCTGTATCTCCTGCTAGCATGTCATATAAAGGCTTGGCCTTTTAGCAAATCCTGGTATCTATATCTGGCAGAACCCTGCAGCTCCCAGGAACTCTCTTAATTGTCTCTTATTATCTGGTCTGGGGATAGAACATATCACTTCTTTTCTTTATGGCCCTAGGCATCTTAGTCCTTTCTCTAGGTTGAAACCTAAATAGCGTACTTTGGATTTACATATTTGGACCTTTTTTGAAGAGACCTTATAGCCAATGACCAATAGGTGGTTGAAGAGAGCCTGTGTCCCTTTCCAGCAGTCTCATTTTTTTGAGCTACAAATTAGCAGGTAATCTACATACTGTAGTAAGGTGCAATTAAAATCAGCATGTGGAAATTTGGCTAGATCAGCAGCTAATGCTTCTCCAAAGAGCATGGGGAGTTCTTGAAACCTTGTGGAAGGCAGGTCCAGATAAGTTGGCCTTTTCATCCAGTCTCTGGTGCTTCCCATTTGAAGGCAAAAATCATATGGCTGACAGGTGTGACTTGAAGACAGAAGAAGGCATCTTTTAGGTCCAGACAGGTAAACCAGGCAACATCAGGGGGAAGCAAACCTAGGAGGATCTTGATTGGAGTGGAAGACAGACAAAGAATGGGTGCCTATCCCCTGAGGGAGGGACCAAGCAAGCCTTAGTCTGGCTGTGGGCCTCTCAACCACTTTAAGGACAGTCCAGGCTTGAGGGAGTATTTATCTCATTACAAGAACCCCCACTGGGCCTTTCTTAGACACAACCATGAAACTGCAGAACAAACTCAGTCAGACTTCTTAGGTCTGAGAGGGATCACCCCTCTGCTTCCTGCGGAGCCATATGGACCAGGTACTGAGGACAATGCGGGATTGGATTCATTCCCACTCACACTGTCCAGGCATACAGAGGTTGAACATTCCAACCCCCTTCCCAGGGATTCTCTCTTCTCAGGTTAGCAGGCAGGAACTGAAACTAAACCAAAACAAGCAAGAAACCATTTCTTCTTGTAGAGAGGTGGCCAAACCCTCCTTCTGCAGGATTAAACAAATTAACTAGGGTGCCCCAGGGGGTCTTACCTTATCTGATGACTAGATTGCACTAAACCAGACAAGCCTCCTCAGTCCTTCTGGGTCTGGAAAACCACAGGGGGTGAGTGCCCTCCCTTTGAGGGGAGGAGAGGAGGCTGCCCCTCTTTTGGAAAGGGCTTCAATTGGTGATTTTAATCAATCAGCGGGGTCGATGTTTCCTGACCAACACACCAAATGTAACAGCAGACTTACAGTCTGCGGTGTAGCAACTCTTAGTGGTATAGCAAGATCAGGCCAAGAAGAATCAAGAATGCACCTGAAGGTTGGAGGCAAATTTATTAAGCTGACAGACTGATAGAAGATTTCTCCACAAAGCGATCAGCCCAGAGCTGGCAGTGACCAGGGTTTATATGGGTTAAGGGAAGGGGGATGGGGATACAGAAGCAAGGCATTTATCATCAGTTCATTGGTTGAGGAAGTTACATTTAGTTTACACGATTTGATAGAAAAGTACACTGGATACAGACACTTCCTGACATGTGTTAGGTGTGGGAAGGTGTATGAGCTGGGAGTGCTCTTGTCAGTACCAGGCCATAGCAATAGTCATTGTATTTTTCAGGAATAGCTATTATTGATATAAAAATAGTCTTGATTTCATTCAAAAATGTTGTTGATGCAGCTGCAAGAATTATTAATTTAATTAAATCTTTATTTTACCTTTTTAATATTTAGTGTAGCAAAATATGAAGCCTGTAAAATAAAATTGTACCTTACATTGAGGCATGTAGGTTATTTCAGGGAAAAGCACTTCTATGATTGAGTTGTGAGTTGAACTGGCTGCATTTTCTATGGAAGATCATTGTCACTTAAAAGAATGATTGGCAGAACAACTTGGCTATTTACTTGGCTATTTGGCAGATGGTCTATCAAAAATGAACTAGGTAAACTTGTCACTCCAAGGAAGTAAAGCAATATTTGTTGGCAATGAAAAACAATCTGATATTCAAGGGAAAAGTCAAAAGTAAAATCTGTGAAAATTAAGAATTTAAACTGCTTCCTAATACTTTTCTGTTGAGATGGGTGGAGGCATTTACAAAGTTTTTTTTTTTAAATAATTTTTTTCGCAATATAAGGAAATGTGTCAACATGTGGAAAATTAATATTACTCTATGAATCAATATTTTACCAATCATCAATGTATAACAAAAACATGAGTTCACAATATGATTTCAGATTCCATATTGCAAATAACCTTAAGCAACTAACATATGTTAAGTTGTGATGTAACACCAAAGAAGAATATTGACCATTTATCTTAAAAGGCTATTAAAATATCCCTTTATTCCAAGTACGTATTTGCATGAGGCAAGATATTCTTTATGTTCTGTAGTATAACATATTGTAAAAGATTAAATTGGAAAAGTAGATATTCCATTCTTCTCAAAGATATTTTTTAGAATATATTCTCAATAAAAATGTTATTTATGTTATCATGTTACGGCTTTGTTATACAATTTTATATGAATTCATAAATAGTTTTCAAAACTTCCAATTTTTATCTCTAATGTAGTAAATATTCATAGCATAACTCCCATAACACAAGCTACTTGGATTCCTTAATAATTTTTTAGTATAATGGTCACTTGTGATCGAAAAAATTTAAGAACCATTTATTTTAGCCAAACATGATAACTCCCACCTTTAATCCCTACCTAGTAAAAGGCAGAAGCAGGAAGTCTGGTAGTTCAAGGACAGATTAGGCAACTTAGTAAGACTCTGTCTCAAAATTAAAAGAATAAAAATTAAAAGGTCTAAGGATGTAGCTCAGTGGAAGAGCACTGGCCTAGCATGCATGTGGTCCTGAATTCATCCCTAGAATTGAAAGAAAAAAAAAAAACAAGAAAAAAGTATTAGCAGAAACATTTACTTTTTATTTTCTGCTTCTGGACTATTATTGTCAAGTCGTTTTTGCTGAGCTGGGTTCTCTCTTGTGGAGCCTATGCTTTGGTAAGAGGAGATGTGTTAACTAGTTGGGTAATTTTTTTTTTTTTTTTTTGGTTCCCGGAATCGAACTTAGGACCTTGTGCTCGTGAGGCAGGCATCAGCATCACTGACCTAAATCCCCAGCCCTGGCTGGATCATTTTTTAATTGACACCTTACTTTTATGGTGTTGATACAACTGTCTGTACCTTGGCCCCAACATGAGCAGGTACTTGACAAAAAGCAAGATGGTTATCTATCCAAGTATAGCTAGATATAGACTGGCCAGAAGGAACAGTAAATTCTACCTTGTTTACTAAGTATTGTCTGTTTATTGTGCTTATCCATGATATCCAACTGACTGTAGCTATTTTGCTTTGGACTTTGTGAGATTCCAAAGCATTTCACATTCTGTGAGCATATCACCACATTGTGGAGTGTGAGGTTACATAGTGCTGTGGTTTGGAAATGGATTGAATGTGTCCTGTAAGCATTCTTGTGTTGGAAGCTTGGTCCTCAGTGCGATGATGCTGAGAGGTAGGGGGATCCTTTAAATGGTGGGGTCCATTGGGAGACCCTTAGGTTAATAAGGGGGTAACCTTGGAACGGATTAAGGTAGCTGTCATGAACACCTGAGCTTCCTCATGAGAGAATGGTTATATAAAGATCAAGCCATAGGGCCGGGGATTTAGCTCAGTGGGTCCACCTCCTGCCTCAAAAAGCACAAGGTCTCAAGTTCAATCCCCGGTACCAAAAAAAAAAGATCAAGCCTGACTTCTGCTTAGCCTCTTTGACTTCCTCTCTGGCAATGTGATCTCCTACTGGATGCACCATGACTGTGCAAACTGCCATGAAATCTTCATCAGAGCAGAGTGCCAGCCATTACTGTGCCCCTGCACCTCCAGTATTGTGAGCTGAGTAAACATTTTTTCTTTGTAGGTAGCCAGCCTCATGTATTTCATTTTGGTCACTGAAAATCCATCAGTGCAGAATATCGCTACTACGGAATGGGGTCATTGCTATAACTGTCCCTGAAAGTGTGAAAGCAGCTTTGGACCTGTGCTACAGGCAGAAGTTAGAAGAGTTTAAAAGAGTAGACTAGAGCAGGACTACATTGTTGACAATGGAGAGCTACAGGAGATTCAGATGAAGTCTCAGAAGGTGAGGAAACTAGGGAATTGGCCTCGAATGTAAATAAGGATCTCATTGGAAATAAGAGAAAAGGCTATTTTTGGTACACTATAACATCCTTGCAAAGAATCTGTCAATGCTGTCAGTGGCCTAAGATAGCAGAGAAGGCCAACTTAGAAGTGTTGAACTAGTTTTACTGGTTTTTAAACCAAATAAGAAATGCCTGGGTGGGTGCTTTTGGCTGCTTTCAGTGACAATTCCAGAGGAAAAGAAAATCGAAAAATTTGGGAAATTGACAGCCTGGTAAAAAATGTTTGAGAAAGAATTGTTTCTGCAGAGAAATACTTTTAGTGATTGAATGTTAATTTTCAGAATTGAAAAAAACTGTTCAAGTAAATCTTCCAGAATGCTCCTCCCATTACAGTTCCAGAGAACTTCCAGGGCAGAATTGTTTTAGGTGTGAAGCCTGGGTGCATTGCCATGCACCCCCAGGCTGCTTTGGGGTATGTCTATTTCTCTGCTGTCCTCTGATGCTGGCTCCATGGCTCCAGCCACAGGAGTGGGTCCAGGCACTGCTTGTGCTAGCAGCAGTCCTTGGTAGCATCCCTATGGTATCGGTCTGCAGATGTCCAGAATGTAAGAGCATGGCCTAATGATGACTTCAGTAGAAAGCCTTGGAGACTGTGCAGAGGTCTGCCTGAGGGTCAGGGTTTCTGGAGCGAGCCTCAGCAAAGTCATGGCCATGGAGCTGTGGGAGCTGAACTGCAACAGAGATCTCAGGAAGGTGGAACAATCAGCAATGCACAATGGCTGTGGGAAGATGTACGCAGCATGCATACCCCATCCAAGGGATGAACCATGTGGCTTATGATCAACAAACTCCCAGGGCCTTGAGGGCTTTCAGGACTTACCCTCCACAGAGGTGTGCAGACGATGCTAGACATGGGGCTTTAAGAGATGATATTTTATCTACAGGGTTTGCCACTTGGTTTGGACCCGTTACTGCTGTATATTTTCCTCTTTGTCCCTTTTTGGAAGGAAATGTTAACTCTCTACCTGCCCTACTATGTTATATTGGAAGTAAATATATATTTGATTTTACAGGTTCACAGCTAGGAGTCTGTCTTGAGGATCAGATACAACCTCAGACTTTGAATTGTAAATGAACAAGGGCATGATTTAAGACATTGAGTCTGTTTGGAAGGAATAGTTGTATGTGAAAAGATGATAAGATTCGCATGGCCAAGGGTGGAATGCTATGGTTTGAACATGTTTTGTCCTCTCTAAAACTCCCATGAGATTATCCTCACTTGCGAGGTATTAAGGAGGTAAAAATTTAATCTGTCTGTGATATTTAAGGTGAGGCTCCTGGGTAGTGATTATAAGAGGTCATGACAATGGTGGCCCCATAATTGAACACTGGTGGCTTTATAAGGAGAGAGAGGGTAAAAAGCTTGGGGGAGAGAGAGAGAGAGGAGACCAGAGGCACCAGAGGATAAACATAAGAGAGCTTCTTGCCTCCTTATACCACCTCAAGAGTATCAATATGAAGACCATTATTGCATCATCAGATGTAGCCTCTTGACTTTGGAACAAAACTATGAGTGAAAATAAATTTCTTTTCTTTAAAATTTAAGCAGTCTATGCTATTGTGCCATTAGCAATAGGAGCTGGACTAATACATATAACATTCTCAATATGACCTACACTACATCTAACACAATCAAACAACTGCAAATGGGGAAGGTCGGGTTCATGAATTATTCACAGGCCTTCTAGGTTATATTATATGATATATAAAAATCAGGTAAGATCCTTGTTCCCTAGCTGTCCAGTATTCTATTCTTTCTCCACTTGTTCCTATAGAAATTGACTGAGGTGATGTCAGCCTGCTCGTCTGGAGGAGAAGGACTTCAAAACATCTGAGAGATTGATTTTGGACTTTGAACTAAGCAAAGGGTTTCTGATTTTAAACCTATTTGATGAAAGCGTCTTCCCAATTTTTCCAATATTTTATAATAGCGAATGTGGCAGGACAGGTTTCCCGGGAAACAGACTCTGAGGTTGAGAATTGCATGCAGATGCTTTATTTATAGGAAACAGTACATATTAAGGAGCAGAGGAAAGGATTAGGAAGAAGGAAATCTACAAGAGAGGCCTGAGCCAATTCCATAATAATCTATCCAACTGGGATGGCCTTTTACAATTCCCTTGAATTACAGATAGAGGGTCAGGCCACAGAGTCCTGAACTTACCAGTGACTGAATAAAGGATGCTTTTGGAAACTTCTATGAGATCACAGAAGAGCCCAGAAATTAAAGCTCAGTAGCTGACATTCCCAGCATCCGGAGGCTCGGTTGTGAAGAATGAGACATACACATGAGTTTCTCCAATGATCATTGTGTTCTCTTTCATTTTGTATTTCCTTACAAATAAATTAAATAGATTAACACTGACAACCAACCCTGTATTCCTTTGCATGTTTTCCATTTAATGCATATCAATTGTTGTGTGATTTATTAACAAGAAGGAGGGTTAACATTATAAAATACAGTGAAGACAGGAGATTTAAAGATGACTGAATAGAGACCCTCACCAAAAAGAAGAACCAAAGTAATAGATGTATAGCTTCATTTTGAAGTGAGTGACCATGGGAGAAAACTGAAAATTAGCAAGAAAGAGACTAAAACCTCGATAGATTCAGAGACTAGGGACAAAGGCACAGTAAGAGAAACAAAATACTCCAGCATTTGCTACCTGGGTTTTTCCAGTTGGAGAAAGAACAGTTTTGGTTTTTTGCAGGGATAAAGGTAAAAGATAGAGTTCCAGCATAGGCTGTCAGTGTAGGTGTTGGCAAACCTATCTATTGGAAAGTTTTACAATCCTCACAGTCTTGGCACCCACTGAGATACAGAACTTGAAATCTGGATAGTAGTCTTGATTTGGAAAAACATTTCACATCATCTTCCAGGGTTCAGTAGCCAGGAGCCAACTTTGCCCAGCTCCAGCCAGGTACTCCTCCTCCTGGCTTCTGTGGGGCAATTAAGCTGAAAGAATCAGGAGGAAAGAGGCCTGGCCATCATCCCATACCCAGGTCCATGAGACTTGGGGTAGGTTTTGGCAGACACTCCCATGGTAGCAACAGAAAGGAACACAACAGGTTTTACAGCCTCCACACCTATATGGCTCCCACTTTTAGCCACCTGCAGCTTGTTTGACCCCACACTGATGTCAAGAACGCAGGTTATGGTTCCTGCCATTGCCTCTTCCTGTGAAGCACCTGGGCCTGCACCTCTGCCTGGATGGATAACAAAAGCTTCTAGCACCAGTGACAGAGAGCATTACAAGTAACAGAGGCAAGATCAATAGGAATGAGGAATGAGGAAACTTCTATCACCCACTAGGTTCCTCACTCCCATTCTAGGTGCACCCCACAAACTCTGCTGCACATGCCACACCTACCCAAACTGCTAAAGTACTCCCCTTTGTACACAGCCTATGGAGACAATAGGTCTCTCTGACTCTGACACCACATGCCTTGTGCCCAAACTCACTAATCACAGTCAGGGAAGCTACAGGAAGATCGTATTACAATGACCAGTTGAAACTAAATTTAACACTGTGTAACAAACTGACACTGAAGACACATCCTCAGGAAAAAGCCTGCTACTAAGAAGACTACCCCATAACACTGGTAAAAAAGCTACATACATGCCTATAATCCCAACCCTCTGGAAGACTGAGGAAGGAGATTTGAAAGTTTGAGGCCAGCCTTAGTGCAACTTAGTGATTTAGCAAGACCTTGTTTCAAAATTAAAAAAAAAAAATTGCAGGTGGGAAATGAAGACATAGCTCAGTGTAAAGGTCTTGGGTTCAATTCTCACTACAGAAAAGAAGTGCTAGAGATATCCAATCTGCTAAATGTGCAAATCTTGGCATAAAAAAACAAAAAAAATATGAAAAAAACAGGTAAGGGACACCACCAAAAGATCATAACTCTCTATCAATATATTCCAAATAAAAAAACAGATGTTTTGATAAAGAATTTAGCAGAATAATTACAAAATACCTGTGAGATATGAGGAAATACAGATACAATTAAATAAAATTAGGAGCACAACACAAGATATGTCTGAGAAATTTAGCAAGTTAGAGATTCTGAAAATGAATAAAGCAAAAGTTTTGGAAATGAAGAGCTTAATGAGTCAAATAAAAATTTCAATTGAAAGCCTCACCAACTGACTACATCAAGCAGAAAGAAGAATATCTGAGCTTACAGACAGGTCTTTATAAATAATCTATTTAGATAAAAAATAAGAAGTACGAAATAATAAAGAACATTCATAATCTGTAGGATATCATTAAGTGAACAAATACTCACATCACCTAATGGTGAGGAAATAAAGATTTATGGGCATAGAAAACCTATCCAATGAAATAACACATAGGAGAAAAATTCCCTAATTTTGAGAAAGACACATATATTTATGTACAGGACATTTAAGGAATCCAAAATAGAGATGGCAAAAAAGATCTTCACCATGATATATTATATGCAAATTGTCAAAATTTTAAGACAAAGAAACAATTTAAAATGTACAAGAGAAAAGCTCCAAATCACATGTAGGGGCCATCCTATTAGACTAACGGTGGATTCCTTAGCAGAATTCCTATATCTAGTAGTGGAAGAAAGATAACCACCATCATGAAAGCATGTAAAAGGATAAATAGCACCGGAAGAGCAAAAATACAAAAGAGAAAGAGAAAATAATAAAGCATTATCAGCACACTAAACTCCCAAACTACAAAGATAAACAAGACAGGAGGAAATGAACAAAGAATATGTTCTTTGAAAATAACTAAAATGACAGGCATTAGCTTTTACTTTTCAAAAATAACTATCTTAGTTACTTTCTCATGGCTGGGATAAAACATCTACACCCACAACTTATAAAAGGAAAAATTTATTCTGGCTCATAGTTTCAGTCCATGGTCAGCAGGCTCCAAGGCAGACATGGCATGATGGAAGGTCATAGTGGAGGAAAAGGTATGTACTCATATCATGATAGACAGCAAGCACAGGGTGGAAGCAAGGACAAGAATAAAGCCTTCCAGGTCAAGACCCCAGTGTCTTATATACGGCTAGGCCCCACTTTTTAACAAGACATTCATCAACTGTACTCATCAGTGGACCAATTTCCTGTTGAGTAAGTATCTCATGATCCAGTCACCCTCCACACACATGAGAATGGTGGGTGACATTTCAGTAGCCTCGAATTTAAATAGAGGAAATTCTCTGATTAAAACATACATACAGCCTGAATGAATAAAGAAACAAGACCCTGCAATATATTCCCTACAAGAATTCCTCAAGTAAAGACACAAAGATTGAAAGTGAAAGGATGGAAAATGACATTCTAAGTAAATGGAAATTTACATGAGCAGGAAGAGCTGTACTTATACCTGACAAAATAGACTTTAAGAGGCAAAGTCACTATATAATGATCAAAGGATCAATTGATCAAAATGTTGTAATAGTTGTAAGTCTATGTGCACATTATCACGGAGCACTCAATTTTACAAAACAAACACTATTAGTCCTAAAGGGAGAGATGGGTTTGAATACAATATAAATGAGGAATTTTAATACCCCACTTTTATTCACAGAATGATTATTCAGATTAAAAAACAATAAACTTCAGAGTTAAACTATACTATAGATAAAATGTATATGAAATATTCCATGCAGCAGGTGTGAAATACACATTCTTTTCATCAGTGCTTTGAAATTTCCCTCTAGTAGAACATATGTTAGGCTACAAACCATATCTTAAGTACAACAACATTGAAAATATGTTCTACATATTTTCTTATCACAATGGAATGAAATTATAATTCAACAAGAGAAAGTTTAGAAATTATACAAATACATAGAGATCAAACAATACAAATTTGAATGAGCAGTAAGTCATTCAGGAATTCAAAAGAAAATTAAAAAAAAAGTCTTGAAACAGGGCTGGGAATTTAGCTCAGTGGTGCCACCACCTGCCTCACAAGCGCGAGGTCCAGAGTTCGATCCCTGGTACCAAAAAAAAAAAAAAAAAAATCTTGAAAGAAATGTAAATAGAAACATAAAATTTAAAAATCTGTGGGCAGCAGTAAATACAAAATTAAGAAGGACATTTACAATGAGTGGCTATCAATGTCTATATCCAAAACTTAGGTTTAAAATGAACAACCCAATGGTACATATGAAACTTATAAAACATTAGTAGAAAGAAATAAGAAAGATAAGACTAGAAATAAATGACATAAAGACAAAAGGTTAATGAAATGAAGTTGATTCTTTGAAATAAAAAATTAACAGCTTTAGCTAGACTAAGTAATTAAAAAGAGAAGACTCAAAGAAATAAAATTAGAGATGAAAAAGGAGACATTACAATGGATACCACAGAAATACAAAGAATTATGAGAAATTATATTGAAAATCTGTATGTTAACAAGTTGGAAAATATAGATGGGATGGATAAATTTCACGAAATACGTGGTCTATCCACCAAAAGGAAAAAAAAAAAAAAAAAAGCCTGAAGAGACCAAAAGTAATGAAGTTGAATAAGAAATGAGAGGTCTCTTAATAAAGAAAATCCCAAGACTAAATGGTATCAATGCTGAATTTTATCAAACCTTTGAACAAGAGCTAACAGCAATTCCTCTCAAGATGATATACAGAATTTAAAGGGAAGGAATACATTCAAACTCATTCTAGGAGGCTGGCATTATCTTATTATCAAAACCTGCAAAGCACAATAAAAAAGAAAACTATAGGTCAATATCCCTGATAAACATAGATATAAAAATCCTCAAAAATACTAACAAATTGAATGTAACACATCAAAATGATTGTATGTCATGATCAAGCTGATTTCATTCCAGGGATGCAAGGATGGTTCAACATATGCAGGTAAAAATCTCCGAATATATCACATCCAAAATGAAAGAAAAAAATCATAAGACCATCTCAATAGATGCAGAAAAAGCATTTCGTGAAATGGAACAAAACATTATGATAAACTGTCTGAACAGTTTCAATATAGAAGGATCATACATAAACATAAGACTATATATGACAAACCCACAGCCAACATCAGAGTGAATGAGACAAACTGAAAACATTTCTTCTAAGATTAAAAAGAAGACAAAAGTGTGCATGGTCATTACTCTTACTGAACACAGAACTAGAAGTTTTAGCCAGGGGAATTTGTCTAGAGGGAAAAATAAAAGGGATACACGTAGGAAGGGAGGAAGCCAAATCTTCCTTCTGTGCAATGATTGTATACCTCTAAAAACCTAAAGACTCTATCAAAAGACTATTAGAATTGATAAAAGAATTCAGTAAAGTAAGATACAAAATCAACATACAAAAATCAATAGCTTTCCTATACACCAAAATTAAATACACTGAGAAAGAAATTATTAAAACAATCCCATTGCAAATAGACACACACACCACACATACAATGTTTGAAATAAATGTAGGAAGTTAAGAACCTTTGCAATGAAAATTACAAAACGTTGATGAAAGAGACTGAAGAAGACATTAGGATTTGGAAAGAATATTAGAATATGTGAAGTAATGCAGATAAAATGCCCAAGTTACTCAAACTAATGGATAGATTTTAAAAAATCCTCATCAAAACACCAGTTATAGTTTTCAAAGATCTAGAAAAAGCCTAAAATTTCATGTGGAAGCCCAAAAGACCCTAAATAGCCAAAGCAATCTTGAAAAAAATATGCTGGAGGCATCAAAATACTTAATTTCAAGGCATAGTACCGAGTCATAGTAACCAAGACAGCATGGTTTGGGCATAAATACAGACACATAGACAAATGGAACAGAAGCCAGAAATAAACCCAGGCATTTACAGCCAACTGATTCTTAACAAAGATGCCAAAAACATACATTTGAGGAGAGTCTCTTTAACAAAGGATGCTGGAAAAATTGTGTATCTGCATGCAGAAGATTAAAATTTGACCCTTATCTCTCATGCTGCATAAAAATCAACTCAAAAATGGCTCTGAAATTCTAAAAGTAGAAGAAAATACCAGGTAAATAGTTCAAGACTGCACTAGAGGCAATGATTTTCTGACTAGGACCCCAAAAGTACAGGAAACAAAGGTAAAAAATGGCCAATGAGATTACATCAAATTTAAAAGGCCTCTATACAGCAAAGGAAACAACCAACAGAGAATTACAGGAAAACTTACAAAAAAGGGAGTTTTTGAGTTGCTACTCAACTGATAGAGGATTAATAGACAGAACATTCAAACTATTAAAAAAATTAAAAGCCTTCCATTAAAAAAACTTCTTAAATGATTGAATAGTCATTTCTCAGAAGATGAAATAAAAAATGACCAATAAATATATGAAAAAATGCTTGGTATCCTTAACCATCAGAGAAATGCACAAGAAGACTATAATATGGGCAGGGATTTAGCTCAGTGGCACCGTGCCTCCTTGCAAGCACAAGGTCCTAAGTTTGATGCCTGGTACCAAAAAAAACTAACAAACTGTAATAGCATAGCATCTCACCCCAGTTAGAACAGCTATTGTCAAAACATAAAATTAATAAATATTGGTGATGATGTGGAGAAAAGAACTCATATTATGTATGGAAATGTATAGTAACATGTACGTTCATTATGGGCAACTGTATAGAGGTTCTTCAAAAAGCCAAAAATAGAACTATCTTATGATGTCATTTTTCCACTCCTCCATATATACCCCAAAGAATTAAAGTTAGCATACTATGGAGATACATGCACATCCATGTTTATTGCGATATAATTCACAATATCCAAGTAATGGAATCAGTCTAGGTAACTGCCAACCAATGAATGGATGAATAAGATATGAAACACAATCAAGTATTATTCAGCCATAAAAAGCAACGAAATTCTGTTATTTGCAGTAAAATGGATGAAACTAGAGAATATTATGCTAAGTGAAATAAGCAAGACACAGAAAGACAGTAATGCACATTCTCTTTCATATATAGAAACCAAAAAAGGATGACCTGAAGGTAAAACAGTGATGACGAGAGACTGAGAAGGCTTTGACAGAGGATGGGGATGGGAGGGGTGGTGATGGAATGGGGATTGGACATGATCAATGGACACTGCAGACATGCCTGGAAATTTCATATTGAATCCCATTAACATGTACAATTATATTTGTTTTAAGAATTTAGAAATTCAGTAAAGAAAAACAAATTAGAAAAGACCCTCCCCTCAAATTCTGAAATTAAAGCAAAGGCCAAATATATCTACTGATTTGAAGGCACTAAAATAGGGAACAGTTTATTTTTTATGATAAGCTAATGTCCACATTTTAGTTCCCAAACTATCTTTTTGACAGCAGGACATCAAACATAGTTAAAATTGAGTAAGTCAGTGTTTGCCTCTCTCACCTTTTAAAATTTCTTTAGTACTTGTAAGTAAAAGCCAATGTTATGGAAAAAGAGACCTTGGTAATGGTAACAGAAAGTGTGTAAGTTTTAAACTGAAAGACACTTTAAAGTTTACATAGTTAAGCTTTCTTATTTTGTTTCTTATTTTTCTTATTTCTTATTTAATAACAGGTATTTATTGATTGTTTGTATTCTAATGTGTTATTCAAAGGGTATACCCTTTCCCTTCCTCATCGCATTTCTGCAAGGTGTTGTTATGTTCATTTTATAAATGAGGAAATTGAAACTCAAAGTTCTGGATACATTCCCAGGTCACAGCGCTAGTAAATAGCTAAGCTGGAATCAATACCTAGGTCTGTTTGATTTGACCCTAGAACCTGCGTGTAAAAACTGAAGTACACTGCTTAGACAGACAACTCTGAAGTCAGTCTCTCACCCACTCCCCCTATTTCTTGTCTTCCTTTTGTCTTTCCTTTCTTCCTTCTTTTACTCAGGAAGGGCATTTTTTAAAAATTATTCTTAAGTTCTTTTATTCGTACATTTAAGGCATACAATGCATTTACATTTATCATTGGGTGCTTGTACCTGTACATGAAGTATGTTGGTTCTTATTTTATTCCCCATTACCTGTGCGCCCTTCACCCTCTCCACCCTTTCCTATTTACATAGGCATCATTTCCATTTTTTCCTTTTCTCATAATTTTTCCTTTCCCTTCTTTCCTTTTCCCTTTGCCTCCCTTCACCCTAACCTCTTTGGATCTTTTTTCCTATTTCAAATTATCAATTATTCATTTTAATCATTTTAACCCTTATTTATACTTTCAGTTTCTCACACTAGAGAAACCATTCAGTATTTACACATGTGCATCCTATTCATTTCACTTAAGAGTATGACCTTGATATGCATCCATTTAGCTATAAATAACTCTAGTTTCTCGTTCTTTATGGCTGAGTAGCACTCCATTTTATAAAAAAACAAAACAAAACACATCTTCTTTATCCAGTTTCCAGTTGATGGGCACTTGGGCTGCTTCCAAGCTTTAGTTATTAATAACTGTGCTGCTATAAACATGGGTGGACATATATTGTTGTAGTATGATTCTTTTAATTCTTTTTTTTTTTCTTTTTTGGTACAGGGGATCGAACTCGGGTCCTTGCACTTGCAAGGCAGGCTGTGGAACCACTGAGCTAAATCCCTGGCCTGATGCTTTTAATTCTTTTGGGAAGATACCCAGCAGGGGAATAGCTGGGTCAAATGGGATCTCTAGTCCTAGTTCTGTGAGGTATCTCCATACTGATTTCCAGAGTGGTTGCACTCCCACCAGCAATGGAGAAAGGTTCTTTTCTCCCCACACCCCCTCCAGCATTTGTTATTGGTTGACTTCTTGATAGCAGCCATCCCTTCTTGGGTGAAGTGGATTCTCAGTGTTATTTTCACCTGCATCTCTTGAATGACAAATGATGTTGAACATTTTTTCATATATTTATTTGCTGCTTTTCCTTCTTTGTCTGAGAAATGTCTGTTCATTTCAGATGCCCATTTTTGAATGGGGTCTTTGAATTTGGGGGGTCTGATTTTTTTCAGTTCTTTATATATTCTACATAGCAGTCCTTTGTCTGAGGTAAAGCTGCTAAAATTTTTTTCCCACATTGTAGGTTGCTTGTTAGCTCTGTTGGTGGTTTCTTTTGCAGTACAGAAGCTTTTTAATAAGATGAGATCCCGGTTGTTGATATTTTGTGTTAGTTCCCATGCTACTGAGGTTTTGTTCATAAAGTCTTTTCCTATGCCAATGTCATCAAGAGTTCTACCTAACTCATCTTCCAGCAAGTTTAGCATTTCTGTTTTAATATTTAGATCTTTAATCCATTTCTATCTTAGTTTAGTGCATGGTGATAGGTATGGATCTAGTTTTAATCTTTGGCAGGTTGAAATCCAGTTTTTCCAACACCATTTATTAAATAGGTTATCTTTCCTCCATTGATGGTGGTTGGCTCCTTTGTCAAAGATGAGGTGGCTGAGTATGTCTGGAGTTGCTTCTGCATCTTCTAATCTATTCCACTGATCCTCAGGTCTGTTCTTTTGCCAGTACCATGTTGTTTTTATCACAGTAGCTTTGTAGTATAGTTTCACGTTGGGGATTGTGATACCCCCTGCCATGTCTCTGTTGCTTGGAATTGCTTTTGCTATTCTAGGTCTCTTCTGGTTCCAAATGAATTTTTGGATTGTTTTCTCTATTTCTGTGAAGTTTATTATTGGATTTTCAACCTGCATTGCATTGAATCTATATAGTAGTTTTGGAAATATGGCCATTTTCACTATATTGGTTCTTCCTACGCAGGAGCAAGGGATGTCTTTCCATTTTCTTGTATCCTCTTCAGTCTCTTTTTTCAGAGTGCTGTAGTTTTCAATATAGAGGACTTTTGACTCTTTTGTTAGATTGATTCCTAGATATTTCACTTTTTTTGGATGCTATTGTAATTCCTCTCTCAGTGAATCTGCTATTTGTGTACAAGAAGGCTATTGTTTTTTGAGTGTTGACCTTGTATCCAGCTACTCTATTAAATCTATCAATTTAGTCTAGAAGTCTTTTGATGGAGTTTTTTGGGTCTTCTATGTAAAGTATCATATCATCAGCAAATAATGACAGTTTCACTTCTTCCTTTTCTATCTTTATTCTCTTTCTTTCTTTCTGTTTTCTAATTGCTGTGGCTAATGTTTCCAGAACTATATTGAACAAGAGTGGTGATAGTGGGGATCCTTTTCTTCTTCCTGATTATAGTGTGAAAGTTTTCAGTTTTTGACCATTTAGTATGATGTTGGCTGTTGGTTTTTCATAGATAGCCTTAATCAGGTTAAGATAAAGACCTTCTATGCCAGTTTTCCATGGGTTTTTTTTATCATGAATGGGTGTTGGATTTTGTTGAATGCCTTTTCTGCATCTATTGAGATGATCATGTGGTTTTTGTCCTTGACTCTGTTAATATAGTGTATTACATTTATTGATTTACGGATGTTGAACCATCCTTGCATCTCTGGCATAAATCTGACTGGGTCAGGGTGTATGATCTTCTTGATGACCCTCTGTATTCTGTTGGCCAGTATCTTGCTGAGGATTTTTGCATTTATGTTCATTAGGGAGATTGACCTGTAATTCTCTTTTGGGGTTGGGTCTTTCCCTGGTTTTGGAATCAGAGTAACACTTGCTTCCAGGAATGAATTTGGAAGCCTTGCTTCCCTTTCAATTTCCTTAATGAGTTTAAAGAGTAATGGTGATAGCTCTTCTTTAAATGTCTTGTAGAATTCAGCAGTGAAGCCATGAGGGCCTGGGCTTTTCTCCGTTGGTAAATTTGTTATTACATTTTAAATTTCACTCATTGTTATTAGGGTGTTTAGAATTTCTATATATTCTTCATTTAACTTTGGCAATTCATATGTATCTAGGAATCTGGTCATTTCTTCTGTGTTTTCCATTTTATTAGAGTACAGGTTCTCGAAGTAGGTATTGATGATCCTCTGGATTTCTGTTAGATCTGTTGTGACTTCACCTTTTTCATTCTTA
>NW_004624742.1:14676506-14694940 GCF_000247695.1 Heterocephalus glaber | reverse complement strand
CTACAATTGTGTTAGTGCTTATTTGGTTTTTCATGTCCATTAATATTTGTTTTGTATAGTTGGGGGCATTTGTATTTGGTGCATATATACTTATGATTGTCATCTCTTCCTCTTTGATTGTTCAGGAAGGGTATGATTATCCCATCTCTAAATGAAGAGCTTGACTAGATCAGTAACTTGATTTTCATCATGTGTTGGGAAGTTTTCTTGTATCCTTTAAAGATATTTGGAAACTTAGCAGTTTATATATTCTTATAATTGCACGTAGGTCTCCAAATTGTCTTATGATTGATGATTAAAGTGCAGTTGGAAGTCATGATCCAGTATACATGTTTCTCTAAAATATGATGTCCTGGAGATTCTAACATCCTTTTGGACCCTACAAATTTTGGGAGGAATTTTGCTCTGGGGGAAAGAGCATTAAAAGGATAAATTGGTAAATGCTGACAAAAATTTCCTTAGTTATAATTTTAAATTTGTTCTTCCCATCTGAATATATGCTTCCATCTTTTTCTATTTTATGCTCTTTCAAATATGTAGTTCTTGCTGTTTTTAAATTCTTATTGAAATATTTTGCATATTATAAAGTATATTATGCATAGAGTTGATATGATTGTATAATATACATACAGACAAGGGAGTATATTATACAAATAGAGCAGGACATATAACATACATGTACAAGTCTGATGGTTTTTCACAATCTGAAGACATTTGTGCATCCTATACAGTGTACTCCTTTAAATCACGTCATATGTATCAGCAGTATTTGGTTTGGAGGAAGAAAATCTACTTAATATAATTTGTTCTAGCTCCCTTCTCTATTATCACTTCTGAGTAGAGGTAAGTGGCTGATAATTCAGGTTTTATAAAGAGAAGAGCAAGGAGTTCCTTCTAAAATGGTAAAGATAAGAATAGCTCAGAATAAAGAGCAAGTTAGGACAGATTGAAGGACTTGAAAAATCCCTGAATGGAAATACACTGTATGGGAATACACTTAAAAGAGAAGAGGTTAGGAGCAAATCAATCTGTCTCTGTGATATTGGAAAAAATAATTTGGGATAGACTATAAATGTCAGTGATATTACAGAAATGAAAGCACTAGGCCTTGCCAATGACTCTTATTGAGGACAAAAAGGGAGTGAGGAGGCAAGCACTGCTCTGGATGTTGAATCTTGGGTATCTGAAAGGTGTGGGTACCACTGAAATGACATGTCGGTTGGAAGGAAGAAGGTAGTTCTGCAAAGAAGCATAGTATGTGGGGGTGGTTAGGACATTGTGTTGTCAATAATATCAATTCTTTTACAAAGAGTGAAAGACAAAGGACTGAAAAACCATCCTTGGATTTACTTCTGGGAATAGAAAGTGATTCATAAGGAAGCGGTAGTTGGTAATGAAGTGGAAATAGTTAAGTACGAATAATGCTTTCCTTTCAAGAAATTTTACAGAAAAAAAGAAGAAGAAGAAAAAAAAGAATGAAACAAAAGGACACAACCAGGGAGTCCCTGAATAATACTAGTTATGGGGATGCATAGACAAATTTGCATGATAAACTCTTAGTGAAGGAGGGAAGACATTGACTAAGGACACAAAAGAAAGGCTTAGCGAGGCTGAGCTAACACTTTCCCATGGGATCAGCAGGAGAAGTTGAGCTTTTTGTCAGAAACAGAAAGAGAAGAAATGAAGCTTTCCTCTAGACTTTCTTTAGCATTGGGAACACATATCACATCAGCAGTTGGGAGTGCATAACTGAGGTTGGAGGGAAATCTTAGGACTGACACTATAGAGAATAGGAAAGGCTGTAAATCATTGATGAGAACAAGCCCTGTCAAGCAGCAACAAGGGCTCAACTGACTATAGTTAGTTCATAACTGTGGTGGAACCAGCCAACCTGGCTCTGTGACTTTCTTCAGCAATTTTTGGCAGCCTGGGACTAGGAGTGGAGAAGGCAGATGATGGTATTTACCCGATCTAGGGGATTAGAATGGCAGCTCTGGGGCAAGAGAGTCTGAAAATCTAATAAAATGATTGACCCTAGTGTCAAGGCTGGTTAGGCAAGCAAATGAAACCAGAAGAGGGACTGATGAACTGAGACAATAGTGAGCTATCAAGGGATGAGGAGAGGAGGGGTAATAATGAGACTGAGAAACAGATTTCATTAGAAGTGAAGAGATGAGACGTCTAATGATAGGAGTTTGGGCTCAGAGTCTACTGTAGCTTGTATTCAAATTGTATTAGAAGAGAATAGGGACAAGAATGGTACTACAAGGGTCTGAAAATTTTTGACAGGGTTGAATTTAACCAAAGTTTGATGTTGTTTGTTTTAAAGTCAGCTTTATATGAGCCTTTGAAAATATGCTCACAAGAGCTGTATGTCTGATAAGTCTAACAATTATTGTCTGAAATAGTCCTATAGATTTGAACACAAATTGTATACATAATGAGTCCACTAGTAAGTAAGAACTCCCTTAATCCCTGCAAGAAACCATCATCACTTCCCTTCTACAGATGTTGAAGATGTCAGTCAGAACAGTTTATTATTTTACCTAAGATCACAAAGAGAGAAAATAGCAGAAGAGGAACCCCTGGGCAAGCCACCTGAGCCAAGGCCAGGCTTCCTTCGAAATTGTTGCCCTAGGTCAAAGTCAGAGTCTTGTAATGTGCCATTGGTTTATTCTGCTTCAGTAGTTTTTTTAATACTTGGGACCTGTGGGCATGTGCTAATTTACCCAGCTGGATTATTCCCAGTTCAAAAATGAATACATACATTTCATTATACTCTCAAAATTTTGTAAATACAACTGTCAATTTGTACTTGATAAGCAAAGACAACATCAATTTCTAGCGTGATTGTTCTAGATAAGATAAGCTTTATCTTAACAATGACTTCAAAGAATAGAAGATAACAATTAAAAGAAAGTATTTGTGTATGATGTCTTAACTGACATTTAGTACAAATACTATAGACAATAATTTTTTTCTCATTTCAGGGCAGGGGTAAGAATGCTTGGCATGAAGCAAGTCTGCATGTCTTCACCTGTCAAGTGGTAGGGGACTATAGAAGGGGTGAGAATTCTGACACCTACTGTGCAGAGATACAAGCTCTCTTTTAGTCATTGGCTTGGGCTACCTCTGCCCACTAAAGGAAGGGTCTAGTTGGAGGTAGTCTTGGGGATCATACACTGATGATGAGATGTATATTGTCTTTGACTTTTGAGGTTCAGTTCTTGAGTGTTTAAGACCTTATCCAGTCACTTTTTTTAGGGAGGACTGCATTTACTATACTAACCTATCATTAACTGTAATGCTGGGGAAAGTTGTCCAAGACAGGGAGGCATGGCAGAGGAGAAATAGTTCATGGCAGGTAGAAGGAAGCAAGGCACCAAGCAGCAAAGTAGCAAAGCAAAAAGTGATTAGCAGCAAGTGACAAGCAAACACAACAGTCTTCTTTCTGTTCCTTATATTCTGTCCAGGCTACCCGCCCTTAGGGTATGAACTAAGGGCTATGAATTAAAACCTCTACAAACTGAGTTACAACAAACCTTTCCCCCCTTTAACTTTGGATATTGAGTATTTTGTCTCAGCAAAGAGAAAAAGTAATTAAGATATCCATCCCATAAAGCTAGTAGCACTCACACCCAGGGTGGGCCTTCCCGTTATCCACTCTCAGAACTACACCAAACCAATTAGTAGACTAATTTAGGGATCATATGCCCTTGATCCCAGCATCACACACTCTAGATCCAGCTGCTTCTGAAAATGCCCACCTATGACTGCATGATGCTTTAGGGGGACATCTAGACACAAGCCATAACACCTGGTAACTGAAATATTAACATTAAGTTTCTTTCAGCTCCTCTTATACATTGCCTTAGCTAAAATTTCATTCTATTAGCTAGATCATAAAAATTTTTCTTTGTTGAACTTTTAAACATTTTTTGGTATTATGCTTTAGATCTAAAATGGCTCCCAAAGCCTTGAGTGTTTGGAAGATTAGATAATGGAGGAGCCATAGCTGGTTTGCTGTTAGGAGGTGGGGCTTGGTAGGAAGAGGTGGGTCACTGGGGGCTTGACCTGCAAGGTATGTGTCTTTTCTCTGCTCTTCCCTTCCCCTCTCTGCTTCCTGACTGCCATGATGTGAGCAGCTTTTCTCCTCTGAAGCCCTTCTACCCTGTCATTTCTGCCTTGGACCTGTAGACCATGGACTGAACATGAGCCAAAATAAAGATCTCCTATTAATTTGTGAGTGTTGGGTATTTTGTCCTAGAAACAAAAAGTGACTAAGACATTTGCTTTTTATTGTGTGTATCAATAGAGAAGATCAAAACCAACCCAAATAAATGTTAATTAGACACACAGAGGGACACCTTCAAGTTCTTGGTTTTATATTCTCACTCTTGGCCTTTTTCACTATTTAGACCATTCATTATAGTATTACTAGATGTCCTAGAAACACTAACATGAATAAGCCGTACTTGAAACCCAGAAGAAACATGAAAATACAAGACAAATATTATTGTGATGCATGAGATAGAGAACAGTCAATTTGTGAAGAGTGGTAGATATGTAGCCAGCCACGATAGGATAGTAACTAATCAGATATGACTTGACAATGGATTTTATGGAAAACTGAGTATTCATCAGCAATTTGGAGACCTTTACATACTTAAAGACAACTTGTTATCATTTATTCATACTCAAAATGATGTTTATTTGTAAGTGAAATTTCATTTTCTTTCCTTGAATATTTTTTTTACATCCCATTGAGCTCTCTGTTGCCTGGGTGACAAAATCTGGTGCAGTCAAATTAACCTCACTGATTTAGAATAAGTAAAATGTACATCCAACTTAATTGGGAATTAGTGTTACTTCTCCGGGCCTCTCTTACTGATAGAGTATTGGGCTTGTTAATTTTTGCTCTTCCAACATAAAATCTCAATGATCATTCATTCCAAGTGTTCTTACTCACTGATGTGACAATGTGAATGAATTATTTCTTAGGAGTCAGGGTGCAGGGGTATTAGATATTAGCAGTTTGACCATTTGGGGACCTATCTGGATAAATAAAAGAAGTAATTTAAGTTCATACACTAATATCATAATGGTCCTTGAAGCTCTTAAATGTATGTTTCATAATTTCTGTGTTCATTTGGCTCATCTGTAAATTTGAGGTCTTGTGCTAGATTACCTCCAACTTTGTTTCAGTTCTAAAAACACTATTGGTCTAGAAATTAACTATTTTTAAAAAGCTGATTACAACCCCACTCAATTTTAGAGTTTGGCTTTTTTTCTTCCTTGAAACAGAAAATTATATGAGTTAAGATTTAGTTTTTTTGCAACATGATAATTTCACTCAACCATCAAATTATCTCACATTATTTAATCATGGTATCACGGATACCAAACAACTGAATCTTTCATGCCACTTTTCTTTTGGATATTTTGAAAATCTATAATTAGTTTTAGAACCAAGTAAAATACAAAAAACTAGAAGAAAAAATGTAAAGTTAGGGAAGATATAAGGCACATTATGGTAGGATTTCCAGAAAGTCCCATTTTATTTTAAAGAAAACAATTTTGAAATACACATTTGAAAAAATCAACTGTAGCAGGGTGGTACGTTTATATCATATTAATAACCAAATGTATTTATGTACAGGTAACCTCAGTATTAGTTTAGATGTTTATTTGCTTAATAACATACAGAAGGTCAGAGAGCATCTGACATTGTGTTTTCTTTCTTTTTTTCTGTCTCCCTGAATTACAGATTTTTTTAAAAATTAATTTTATTGGTACATTTTAGTTATGCTACATAATGACATTCATCATTGGAAATTTGTACCTTTAGATAATCTAACTTGGTTGTTATATTTTCCCCGTTCCCCTGCTCTCCCTTCAAATCCTCCACACTTCCCTATTTACAAAGACTTTGTTTCCATTTTTTCCTTTTCTCACATTAATTCCATCCCCTTCTTTTCTTTGCCCAATATCTCCCACTTCGCCTTCCCCTTTGGACCTTTCCTTCCTATTTCACAATATCTACTATGCCTTTTGATCCTTATTTACACTTTCAGTTTCTCACACCAGAGAAACTATTCAGTATCTACATGTATGTCCTATTTATTTCACTTAAGAGTGAAATAATGTGCATCCTCACATGTGCATCCATTTAGCTAAAAAAGTCTCTAATTTCTCATTCTTTATGGCTGAGTAGTACTCCAATTTATTACAAAACCATATTTTCTTTATCCAGTCTCCAGTTGATGGGCAATTAGGCTGTTTCCAAGTTTTAGCTATTACAACTGCACTACTATGAACATGGGTGCACATATATTGCAGTGGTTGGATTCTTTTAATTCTTTGGGGAAGATATTCAGTAGGGGAATAGTGGAACAAATGGGACTTCTAATCCTACTTCATTGAGGTATCTCCATACTGATTTCCATAGTGGTTGTACCAGTCTACACTCCCACCAACAGTGGAGCAGGGCTTCTCTTTCCTCACATCCCCATCAGCATTTGTTGTTAGTTGATTTCATAGCAGCCATTCTTTCTGGGGTGAGGTGGAATCTCAGCATTGTTTTCATTTGCATCTCTGGAATGACCAGAGACGTTGAACGTTTTTTCATATGTTTATTTGCTATTTCTACTTCTTTGTCTGAGAAATGTCTGCTCACATCAGATGTCCATTTTTGGATTGGGTCTTTAAATTTGGGAGGTCTGATTTTTAAAGTTCTTTATAGATTCTAGACAGTAGACCTTTGTCAGAGGAACTGCAGGTAAAAATGTTTTCCCACATTTTGGGTTGTCTCCTCACACTGTTGGTGGTTTCTCTTGCTGGAGCAGAAGCTTTTTAATAAGAAGAGATCCCACTTGTTGATACTTTGTGCTCGTTCACGTGCAAGTGAGTCTTGTTCATGAAATCTTTTCCTATCCCAATGTCTTTAAGAGTTCTGACTAACCTCTCTTGCAGATAGTTTAGTGTTTCTCTTTTAATATTTCAATCTTTAGTCCATTTTGATTTTAGTTCAGTGCGTGGTGAGAGATATAGTTCTAGTTTTAATCTTTGGCAAGTTGAAACCCAATTTTTCCAGCACCATTTCTTAAAGAGGCCATCTTTCCTCCAATGAGGGTGGTTGACTCCTTTGTTGAAGATGAGGTGGCTGAGTATGTCTGCTGTTGTTTCTGCATCTTCTAATCTGATCCACTGGTCCTCTGGTCTGTTTCTTTGCCGGTACCAATTTTTTTTTTTTGGTACTGGGAATCGAACTCAGGATCTTGAGCTTGTGAGGCCGGTGCAGTACCACTGAGCCAAAACCCCATCCCACCATGCTATTTTTATCACAGTAGCTTTGTAGTATAGTTTCAAGTTGGAGGTTGTGATACTCCCTGACATGTCTCCGTTGCCTAGAGTTGCTTTTGCTATTCTAGGTCTCTTCTTCTTCCAAATGAATGTTTGAATTGTTTTCTCAAAGTCTGTCAAATATACTGTTGGAATTTCAATTGAGATTGCATTGAATATATAGAGCACTTTTGAAAGTATGGCCATTTTCACTATATTGTTTCTTTCTAGCCAAGTGCAAGGGAGGTCTTTCCATTTTCTGATATCCACTTCAATCTCTTCTTTTTAGAGTGCTATAGTTTTCAGAGTAGAAGTCTTTGATTTCTTTTTTAGTGTGATTCCTAGGTATTTCAGGGGTTTTTTAATGCTATCGTGAAAAGAGTTGTTTCTTCAGTTTCTCTTTCAATGAATCTGTTCTTCATGTACAAGAAAGCTATTGATTTTTGTGTGTTGACCTTGTATCCAGCTACTACTGAATTTGTTATTAAGTCTAGAAGACTTTTGGTGGAGTTCTTGGGGTCTTCTATATAGAGTATCATGTTGTCTGTGAATAATGACAATTTAACTTTTTCGTTTCCTGTCTTTATTCTTTTTATTTCTTTCTCTTGTCTAATTGCTGTGGCTAAAGTTTCCAAATCTATATTGAACAGGAGTAGTGATAGTGGACATCCTTGTCTTGTTCCTGATTTTAGTGTTAAGGATTTCAGTTTTGACCATTTTGCATGATATTGGCTGTTGGTTTTTCATAGATGAGTTTTGTCAGGTTAAGATAGAAACCATCTATTTCAATTTTCTGTAGGCTTTTTATCATAAATGTATGCTGGATTTTGTTGAGCACTTTTTCTTCATCTATTGAGATGGTCATATGTTTTTTGTGACTCTATTAATATAGTGTATTACATTTATTGATTTGCATATGTTGAACCATCCCTGCATCCCTTAGATGAATCCCACTTGCTTAGGGTGTATGCTCTTCTTGATGATCTTTTGCATTCTGTTTGCCAGTATCTTATTGAGGATCTTGGCATCTATATTCATTAGTGAGATTGGCCTATAGTTCTCTTTTTCAGTTAGGTCTTTCTCTGCTTTGGGGATCAAGGTGATCCTTTCTTCCAGGAATGAATTTGGGAGTATTGCTTCCCTTTCAATTTCATTGAAGAGTTTGAACAGTAGTGGCAGTAGTTCCTCTCTAAATGTCTTGTGGAATTCAGCAGTGCAGACATCAGGACCCGGGCTTTTCTTTGTTGGTAAGTTTTTAATTACGTTTTCAATTTTGTTGATTGATATTGGGTTGTTTAGAATTTTTAGGTCTTCTTCATTGAACTTTTGTAATTCATATTTATGTAGGAATCTGTCCATTTCTTCTGTGTTTTCCATCTTCTTGGCATATAGGGTCTCGAAGTAGGTATTGATGATCCTCTGGATTTCTGCTGGGTCTGTTGTAATTTCATCCTTTTCATTTCTAATTACACAGATTTAGGTCTTTTCTTTCCTTTTTGTGATAAGGTTGGCTAAGGATTTGTCAATTTTGTTTATTCTTTTGAAGAACCAACTCTTTGCTTCATTGATTTTTTGTATCATTCTCTTAGTCTCCGTTGCATTGATTTCTTCTTTGATCTTTTTAATTTTCTCCTGTGCATGAGCTTGGGTTTGTCCTGCTATTCTTTTTCTAGAAGCTTGAGGTTCAGCTTCAGGTTGCTTAATTGAGCTTGCTCTGTTTTCCTAATGTGAGTATTTACTGCCATGAATTTCCCTCATAAGACTGCCTTCATTTTGTCCCATAGATTCATATATGTGGCATTGTTATTGTCATTTGATTGAAGAAAATGTCTGATTTCTTCCTTAATTCCCTCTGTGACCCATTGGTTATTCAGAAGTGTTATGTTCAATTTCCATGTGTTTATGAAGTTCTTGTGCTTTCTATTGCTATTGATCTCCAATTTCATTTTACTATGGTCTGGCAATATTCAGGGGATAACTTCAATTCCTTTCCACTTACTTAAACATGTTCTATGAGTGAGAACGTGGTCCATTTTGGAGAACAACTCGTGTGTAGCTGAAAAGAATGTGTATTATGATTTTGTGGGGTGGAACATTCTGTAAACATCTATTAAGTCCATTTGTTAAAGAGTTTGAGTTCTAGTATTTCATTGTTTATTTTTTGTGTAGTTGGTCTATCCATTTGTGAGAGTGGGGTATTGAAGTCCCCCACTACTAATGTGTTAATGCTTATTTGCTTTTTCATGTCCATTAGTATTTGTTTTATATAGTTGGGTGCACTAGAATTTGGTGCATATAGATTTAGGATTGTTATCCCTTCCTCTTGGATTGTTCCCTTTACAAGGATGTAGTGGCCTTCTTTGTCTATCTTAATTAGTGTTGGTTTGAAATCCATTTGATCTGCAGAGCAGATAGCTTCTCCTACTTTTTTTCAGGTTCCTGTCGCATGGAGTATTGTTTTCTACCCTTTAACTTTCAGTCTATGAATTTCTTTTTGAATTAAGTGTGTTTCTTGTATACAGCGTATTGTTGGATCTTGTTTCTTGACCCATTCTGCCAGACTATTTCTTTTGACTGGTAAGTTGAGACCATTCATATTGATGGCTTTAACTGATACGTATTGACTTATTCTTGTCATGACTTTTTCTTTTTGTTGGATTCTCCCCCTTTGCATTTAATTTCTTGTCAACCCTGATGGATTCATTCTGCTGGGCTTCCTGGGGTTGTGATTCTCATTGTCATATCCTAAGATATTTTAAAAAAAATTTTGGAGTGCTGGTTCAGTATTTATGAAGTTCCTAAGGTGCTCTTGTCATGAAAGTACCTTATTTCTTCATCAATTTTGAAAGATCGTTTTGCAGGATTCATCAATCTGGGTTGGAGTCTGTTTTCATGTAGGGCTTGAAATACATCACTTCAAGCTCTTCTTGCCTTGAGGGTCTGCATTGAGAAGTCTGCTGTGATTCTGATGGGCTTTCCTTTGTATGTGATTTGTTTCTTTTCTCTAACTGCTTGTAGAATTTTTTTCTTCTGTTGGGTTTCTGTCAATCTTACCTATGATATGCCTAAGTGTAGATTTTTTTTTTTTTGATCACTGATAGTGGGAGTCCTATATGCCTCACTTATTGTATGTCAAGTTCTTTTTTTCCTACTTGTGAAGTTTTCTGCCATTACTTCTGTGAACAGTTTTTTATGTCATCTGCACTCTCTCCTGTTTCTTCATTGACTCTGATCAGTCTTCTGTTATTCTTCTTTGCAGTGTCTCGCAGCTGCTGAATTGATTTCACATGGTCCCTTACTATTTCTAAGAAATTTTTCTTTTCTTTGTCACTAATTGCAATGCTATTCTTCTACATCTGAAATTCTGTCCTGACATTGGCTCATTCAGCTGTGTACACTTTCAGTGGAGTTCTTAATCTCCTGGACATCTGTTTGCATCTGTTTTATGGATTGCCTTTGTTTCATGGTTTGCCTTTGTTTCCTATGTTGGGATTCCATCACGTTCCTCTGCTCCTCTATTTTTATAACTGTGTCTGCTCTAGATTTATTAATCATGTCTTGTACTATGGGCACAATCTCTGTTGTTATCTGAGAAATTATTTCTGATTTCATTTTTTCCAGATCCTCTTTCATTGACAGTTCAGGGAGTCCAAGTTGTTGGGTATTAGATTGTTCCATCTTGTTGCCCTTTTGAGTTGCCTTAGATGATCCGGAAGTCTGGTTCTGAGATTTGTTTATGTATCTTCTCATTTCAACAGATGCAGTGTGCTGTGCCTTTGTTGAGGCAACTTTTTCCTTACCAATGGTCTTAAATTTTCAGCAAGCCACTGGAGAGACCTTTTCTATGCTGCTCACCACTGCACCAATTCCAGGGTTCAGAATGGTGGCCTTTGGATCTCTCTTTTCTCAGCAGGGCTCTGGCTGGGACCTGTGCACACTTGGGATGTTATATGTATGTGCCTCTGGCTGTGACCTGTCCCCCTGCCTAGCTGTTGTCTGGGAGGCCTTTGGCTGGGGCCTGTGCACTCAGTTGCTGGTGTCTGAGTGGGGTTCTGGCTGGGGTCCACACATACTTACCAATGGTATCTGGGTATGTCTCTGGCTGTTGCTTACATACCTGTGTAGCTCTTCTCAAGGTGTGCCTTTGGCTGGGGCCTTTGGGCCCAAGCTCCTGGGGTCTGGCCAGGGCCCTGGGTGGGACCTGTGTACACCAGTGCAGCTCTGGTGTTTGTGGGCTTGTCCTGTGTTTTCTTTCTTTGGCGTTGTGGTAAGAGACTTGTCTTTCAAAAGATAGTTTTAATAGTGACAACACTTAAACTTTCTATGATAATATCCTGAAAAAATTGACTAGTAACAGAAAAGGATCATTTTCTAAGAATTTCTGGGAAGTGCTGTGCTAATTTAGCATTTCATTTAACAGCATAGTGATAAAATGAACTTGATGTTACACACCACATTGAAAAAAGATGAAATTAATATAATTATTTAAATTAGCATACAGCATCTAAGTGAACATTATTGATCATTTAAGGTGTTTATTAATTTTTAAATACTGCAATTAGCCAAAATAAGAGCTTTAAAACTGAATTTGAAAGGATTCTGTATTACTGATTAGTTTATACTAATATGTTTAATTTTGTAATTAGATGTTTTTAAATGCATATCTTTTGATATAAAATTTTCTGTCCCTTTTAGTGTGTGAAGACTTTGAGTTCTAATACTCAAATAATAACTAAGGATTTCAGAGGCTAATGTATTATATTACAATTACAGTTTCAATTTTATTTTCCTATACTATAAAGTAGGTGAGTATATATGTAATTTTTCTGATAAATTTATGTAAACTCTTTATGTATATATATATCCCAGATATTTATTTGTATGCAGTACTGTGTATATGTATATGTTATAATATATACATGCACATATATACACACCGTAAATTTTAATTTTTAGATTTAATTTCATGCATTTTAAAACTAACAAAATATTTCAGAAGGCATGAGATAGTTTTATTATAAAATAATTTTTCTTTATAAGTAAAATGTTATTAATATATTAGAACATGGTAGAGATACACATACATGTTATAAATGTCTGACTCAAGAATAAGTCCAGAATTGCATAATACTTACTCATAACAAAACTTCAAAAATGTCAATTTTCTGATTTCTTCATTTTAAGGTGGTTGCTGTCTCCATCTGAATGACATTTCAACATGCTTCATCGCAAGTGAAAATATAAACTAGTGAGTACCATGGTTCCATTAGTTCTAATTTAGCAATCATGATGTTGCTCCTGCTAGCAGAAACTTCAAATGGTCAAGTCATTAATTTTGTCCTTTTAATTTATTAAAATGAAATGCTTCAAATAGACCTCAAATAAGAATGTGCTCTCAGGTTCATGTTCAGCATTTTATGAAGTATAATATACTATACAAAAGACAGTAAATGACTTTTACTTACCAATATTTCACTTCAGTATGATTGCTAATCACTGTAAGCATTTACTACTACTTTGCCATGCAGTGGTAGATGTGTATCTATGTAAGATAGAAAAAGTTTAAAATATCAGAAAATTTTCTGCAAATTTGACTTATCTCAATTTCCCATTCTTTTGTATTCAATTTGTGGTGCCTGATTTTTTTGTGTGAAATGATTTTCAAGTTTTTAAATGAAAGCAATTAAGAAACAAAATATTTATACTCTCTTAACTTGTATTTCCTGTAAGGCTAGATACAATACAGAGCTAAGTCACTGGTCTGAAAGAGCTCCCACAAATCTATAATAAAATAATTAAATTAGTGACTGTATTTAGATCAGAGACCCTTCGTTGCCAGCTCCTAAGAACTCGGGGAATTCAGAACCACAGAAGGATCATTTGGACTCCATTTGGCAGAGACGTCAGAAATTTGCTGGTCTTGGGAACATCCTTTTCCAATAACATTTATAGCTCTAGATGGAAGCAAAAAGCACCATATGTTAAGAGTTTCCTGCAAAGCTTCCTGGTAAGAGAGGAAATAAATTCAACTTGTCACATCTGCTCTTGGGCCAGTCAAGGAGGATTTTATCACAGCCTTAAGTGGTTTACAAAACTGTTCTGTTATCTACTGAAGGGGCTTTACATTTCAGGTTTTTTCATACTGGTGTTCATAATCTAAATCATTACACTATTTTTCTTCTTTGGACTTTAACAGCATGAATCATCATTTGCTTCTAAGCAAGGAGAATTATTCAAAGCAATTCAGCTAAGAATCACATCCGCATAGCACACAGTCTCCATAGCCCTCCATGGCTTAACTGCTAGAATCCCTGCAGGTGTCAGTTCTACCTCAGCTTCCACCCATGGGTCCTTACATTTTGCATAATTTAAGAATAGAACTGCATTTAATCAGGTTAAATTGGTTATCCACCATTCCAAAAATTCTCGATTGGCTTAAACCATAGCAAAGACCCATAGGGTCAGAAGAGATTTTTCTGCCAGAGGTACAGGTAATCACAGGCAAGGTGTTAAAACTTGTGGTGTGAGCCACAAGTTTTCCCCAAAAGTGATCCATCTTTTTACTCTAGTGACTAAAAAAAAGCTATAATTACTATGGGTATTCAGTTTTCTATCATAAGCAGAATCCTTTATATTTTGCAGGTCTTCTGGTGATATAGTACTACACACAAGTATTACCTTTTCCTGACTAAGAACAAGTTAAATTGATAGCAGTTTTCGCGAACTGTAAACTAAGTTCTTAATTAGCCAACTTGCAATTTTACATTTATGTCTTTTTACAGGGGGATAATCACAGTTGTTAATACACTTCCTATCATTTAAGAAGTTAAAATGCTTTAATCTATTCTGTAAACCATAGTATGGTATAGATAATAAAATTTCAGAGTGTCATACAATGAAATTTTCAGCATTTATATCTATGTATACATATCATTCCAATGGGTGAATTATAAAAACATACACAAAAGTAAATGAGAGTGAAGAAAAATAACAGAATAATAAGAGAAAAAAATAACATACCTTCTCTATACATCTATCAAAGTAAGCTTTGCAGTATGCTCTGAGTTTCCTAGTAACCAAAATAAATAATTAAATGATTCATATTTTTCTAGAGGAGAAGAAATTGTTAGAAAGATTTTACCAACACTGAGATGAAGAAGTTTCTCATATGAATTTTCCTAGAGTGTTGAAAGATTAAGTCAACTCCATCTTAATACTATCCTCACCCTTCTTCCCTGAAAACATGAAGACATTGCCATATTTCTGTGAGCTGTTTCCTGAACTGTCATTTAACACCAATTGTAAATTTAAAAGAAAAATTAATTTAATAAAAATTAGTTTACTAGTATTACTGCATTGTACAATTCTGGGAGCACTGTTCATATTGGTAGTTGTGAAATAGGAAGCAAAAGCAATAATTGTTAATATTAGAGAAGTACTGGTTTCATAATTGTGGCAATGACCAATAACAAAATCTATGATAGATACTCTTCCACAAGGGCCATGGAATTTTTGGCTATCAGTCACTGACCCAAATATTTACTGTAAAGGAGATGCAATGACATTAGTAATCATGTCTGTATGGTTGAGTCCTTGTATCTATTTTCTCCTTCATTATTAGCATTAGAATCTACAGACTATACTTCCAGTCTTCTTTTGTAGCTAGATCTGGGTTTTCTGATAAATAAGATGGGAGCACAAGTGAGACATGTAACTTCTTACTTATATTTTTCTATGTGTTGCACGAACTCTTTCCATTTCTTCCTGCTGGATGAAAAATGGAGATTCCTGGAGCAATACTGGAAACCACATGTTGTAGATAGAAAAATTATCCCACCAACTGGGTATTACCCACCTCAAGACTTAGGTGAGGAAGAAATAAAACTCTATTTTATTTAATATTTTGACTTTTGTGTATTTTAAAGCAGTAAACATTTAATCTAACATCAATGAAACCTTCCTCTGTGTTTACAGTCTCATCCATTTGAAGTAGACAATTGAAAAGAAGAAAAACTGCTCTGTCATGAGATATTTCATAAAATGTAATAGAAGTAGAAAAGTTTGCATTGTAAATAAGACTGATTGTGGTTCACTGGCAAGTTCAAGTTCAAAGAGGCAATAGTTTGCAATAATTTCCAGTTGTTTCAGGATGTATGGGTGTGTTACATTTTGCTCAAGTAGTCCATTATGTGGACAAGTGGTCCATTATGTATGACTATATCTGAATATGAGCAGAGTACTTGGCTGTTGAGGTTTAGATATATATTTACATCTTCTGCCCCTGCACCCTTTTTTAGCCTCAAAACTGACAATTACATATGTTCCTTTCAACACCGCATCAAACCAACCACCTGGATACTAAAAACAGCAGGCATTACAAAATGGCAAGAAATGTTGAAATATGTGTATAACGTTATCAGGTTCAGGGAGACAATAGCTAACATTTCTTTGCTTATATATGTGTGCTGATATATGTACTACTTTCCAGACACTGCTTTGTTTTGTGTGTTAGTGCATTTCATCCTCCTAAGAACTCTGTGAGTAGGTGATTCTACCATTTCTATCTATACATGTGAAAACTTAAGTATAAAGAGAATAAAAAACCATCAAAGCACAAATAGCTCTTAAGTAGCAGTATGGGATCCAAAATTCAGAGATTTCAGTCCCAGAGCACCTATTCTTAACCATTGCATTGACATATGGTCTTACGAGCAGCCAGTCTAAGACTGACATGACACTGACTTGGGAGCAGAGAGAGGTGCTTGGAAATAAAAGAGCTTTAAATTGGCAGAGTCCATATTCTTCTGCTGTCTCTCTGCCCTTGTTTTTGAGATATTGGGCTCACATCACATTCTTTGTACCAGATCCCTGCCTGCCTGTGGCCTTGTCCTGCCGCACCTCCCCTTATGATATAAAAGACACCTGGAGCGATTGCCTGAGTGACGGTTGGAATGGAAAGATTTTGTTATTTTCCCCCTAATTTTCAAAGCTGAGCTAAACGGTAACAATGTTTTAAACTATATGACCTTTCATGTAGTAGCATCAGAAGTAGAAGGGTGATATGTTGGTTGCCTGCATTTATGTTTTTTCTTTGAGCTATTTAGGCTGCTGACTGATTAAGAAATGGTATGTTCACTCAGGAAACATACTCAAAATAATCAAACATCTTCAGGCCTGAGTATGTTAAAAAGTGGTTGAAGATCACACCCATTCTACTAGACTAAAAAGAAATCAGTTCAGGCCTATCACTAAATAACAATTTTGGAAATCTTATTTCAGAAATAATCATACCTTGAAAATAAGTAAGTGATTCAAGTCACAGGACTATCATCCTCCACATGTTTAATTCCTTTCTCCCCTGTGTTGTGATAGTGCAAGTGGAAAGAGGCACGTCAAATGCCACTGTAAAGAGTATCATTATCACAAAATTCTATTTAATGAGAGATGGGAAAAAAATCATAATCAGAGGCAGGATTTCAAAACTCATGACTTAATGACAATAAAGATTGGAGAAATTTTTAAAAACACTGTGGTGAATTGATTTTAATTTAACAGCTACCAAATCCTCCTAAGGCTACAGGAATCTACCATGCTGAATAAAATGGGGGTACAAAAATAATTTAGACTTGGTTGCGACTTCTACTGGTGACATGCACCTCACCATTATGGGAGCTATGACCTGATGAATGTCTTAAACTTTATTTTATTTGATCTTGTTATTATTGAATTATTATGTAATTATCACAACAGCTTTGCATACAATCAAACCTGAAGTGCCTGAGTTCAGGAGATTTGTTCAACTACACGGGTAGAAAGTTGTAGAATGAACATCCAAAGTCCAAACACATTGGTGCCTGTGATAACATAGTATGGAACTTCAGATATAGAGCAAGTTACCTAAGTGTGTTATTTCCCTTTTCACCTAAGAGTGAGATAAGAGCAGAGATCTACAACACTTAGGTCTTTTACCTCTGTTCATACTAGCTGTGAATAAGGTGCTGACCAGATGACCAAGGGCCCTGAACTTGCAGTAAATAAACAGAGTCCTGTTATGCTTTTTGCCTTCATAGTCCACCTATGAAGCTTTCTATTAGGCACTTAGATATCAAGGTTCAAGAAGCAAGGATGCCACTTGACTCAGGAGGACTATGTTCAAGAATCATCTGTTTATTTACTGTATTGTGTCCATTTTTACCCACAAGATTTGCATTTTAAGGTAATTTACCTTTTCATTAACTTTTAAAGAATTATTGTATAGAATATTTTAAATTTGTGTCGATATTTATTTTTCTAAGATTGCTTGGTTTAAACCCCACCTCTGCCATTTCCCAGCCAAGTAATCTTGGGAAAACACTCCCCATACAATCACATCCCTTCACTTGTCTCAGTTTCTTCTTCAGTTAAATGAGTACAATTGTCCTATCTCTCATTCAGATGTAAAGTTTATAGGATAAAATAAATGCAAGTCTTAGAATACAGAAAATGTTAAACACATTCTATTATTTCTAATTTTTGAAATTCTTATTTTTAAGTATACTTTTCATCAGAGACAGATTAAAATGAATGTTAAAGTGCTTATACACACATATTAATTTGCTTACATGTTTAAAGAAAAAAGATAATGTCTTGATGATTTGGGTTTTCTGGTACTTTATTTCTAATATGGACTGTGAATGGGGATACATTCCCTTCTGCCCTCCACTTGCTTCGGAAGTTCCCAGTGCCTTCAAGTAGGGAGTGTTTCCCTGATCAAGTGGGATGCATCCCAGGGGTGCAGGGATGGTTCAATATATGCAAATCAATCAATGTAATACACTATGTCAATAGAGCCAAGTACAAAAACCATATGATTATCTCCATAGACACAGAAAAAGCATTTGACAAAATCCAACATGCATTTATGATAAAAACCCTACAAAAAATTGGAATAGACGGTCTCTACCTCAAACTGATAAAAGCCTTCTATGAAAAACCAACAGCCAATATCATACGAATTGGTCAAAAGCTGAAATCCTTCACACTGAAATCAGGAACAAGACAAGGATGTCCACTATCGCGACTCTTGTTCAATATAGTTTTGGAAACATTAGCCA
>NW_004624742.1:14630053-14674371 GCF_000247695.1 Heterocephalus glaber | reverse complement strand
GAAGAGAGGGCTAGGAATGGGGAAAAAATAAGAACCAAGATGCACCATGTAAAGGTACAATTCCCAATGAGAAATGTAATTGTGTTGTATACCTAAAATGTGCCAATAACTGAATTTAAAAAAAAGAAGGGGGTGTTCATCAAGTTTATTCAGAATACAACATCCTAAGAGTGAATGACTTACTTTATTGTATTTATTCTTCACAAAAGAAAGCTTCTGCTTGATTAGTTTGCTGCCATCCAGTAGTGAGCAGAGGATTCAGCAATGATGTTTTAATGATAGTTGTTCAGCATATATGCAAATGATTGCTTTGATTCCTATGGCAGCCCTTTGCCCGATCAGATATTTCCAAGCCAGAAAAACACATTAATCACAAGGGCCGCTCCCCCTATAGATACATTTGAATATATATGCAACAGATTTTAAATTTACACATTTTTAAAGCACATATGCACACACACACACACACACACACACACGGGCATCTTCTTCATAAAGAAGTTGTGCAAATGACAGGATTTTTGAGATTTGTAGTTATTTAAGAAGAAAGCCATGGAAGATGGGTCACATTTCAGCAGGTGGTTATGGGATTGGAGACAATCAGACATGTCCTTAGGACACACACACAGCCAACCTAAAACATCCAAATATATCTCCAAGTGAATTTTATCTTTTATGTTTCATGTTAAAAAAATAAAAAATAAAAATAACAAACAAACAAAAAACCCATTTGATTTTTTTTTTTGTTTTAGAAAAAACTATTTCTAACAGGTGATATAAAGGTAATTTCTAAAGGTCACTATATTATTTAGTAATACTATTGATGAATGGCTTGAAAAATATTAATATAGCTTCTTTGGATTTATACTTATGCAAACAGATTAATGTATTTACTGGGACAAGTTGTTCTGATAAAAAAAAATCAAAAATCTGTACTGCCTCAAATGCAGAATCATTTTGGTGATCACCTCCACCAGGCAACCATTGGACTCTTGGCCAGGCTTCCTGGGAGTTTTTTGCCTTTGGGAAATTTGTGGGCAGGGGGTGAGAGAGTGCCCTGGAGTGGCCAGCAGCCTGCAGAAACATTTTCAAAAGCACTCAGTAGTCCCTAATGGTCTGAAAGCAAATGGATATTTCTCTACAGCTATGAAAGAAACATTTCAATTTGGATGTGTTTGCTTGTGAAACAAATGTTTACAACAGAAACCTCCATTTGGGTTTCTAGAACGTAGTCAAACAAAGTATGTATTTCCTGAAGAATCAAGGACAGCTTCTTATTGTAAGTACTGCTTCTTTGGGGACAAACTATATTGTAAGGATAATGTGCTGGATAACAAAAAGGAAACAGAGCTGCGAGAATTTAAGTTAACAGGCAGTATGTGAAACACTTACCAGCCCTGGGCAAGTGGCTTTCTCTGGAAGTACCGTATGTATTAGTTAATAAAAATACAGCTGCAATAACAGAGGAACCTAGGAGAGCATGACTTAAACAAAGGCGTGCTCATCCTTGCACCAGTTTGGGTGTAAGTGGGTCAGCCCATGTTGTCAGGCATGGGGCTCCCTGGAGCATTCACTTCAACATCCACAGTATTTGGCCTCCAAAGTGTGGTTTATGATGATTTCTTTGGCTATAGACATCATATCTGCCTTCAAGCCAATGGAAAAGGAAGAAGAATTAAGAGAAAGCTTCTTTCTAAAGCAGTAGTTTTCAGCTTTATCCTCCTCCAAAGAAATTTTTGTTTGCCATGACTTGGGGGAAGAGGGTTACAGCACCATTCACACTTAGAAGACAGAGGCCAAGGATGATGGTAAACATCCTATCATGACCAGAATAGTCCCCAAGGGAAGAATTGTCTGCCTTAACATGTCAGTATTGCTGAACTGGAGAAATGTTATACTAAAGTGAAAGCTTCCTATTGGTATGGATTTGGGTATAGAAGTTGGCAAAGACTATTCCCACTATCCTCGGCCTGGGTTCCCAGTGATCCGCCTGTCATAAATGAGCATTATCTCTGGCAGAGCTGTCTCTGGTCCCCCTCTTCTTGTGTATTAATAGAATTTTATCTAAGGCCAATTTAAAGTTTTCCAGGCTGTCTCCCATTTGTGACAATAAAAATGTCTCCAAAACTTGCCAACTATACCTTGAAAAGGTTCCAATAAGAAACATTTCATAGGTGAATATCCCAGGCAAATCAACCAAAACTTTGAAACCTCAGTTGCCTCAATGATAAAAAAAAGAATAATGTTTTACTCAATATTATTTTGGGAGGCAGAATTCTGAGATGTTCCTCAAATTCTGCCTCCTGGCACACACAGATATCTTCTCCCAGTTATTCAATCAAATATTGATATTTGTAGTGTTTTAAGGAAACTTTGTAAATGTATTTAATATCCCAGGTCAGTTGCATAAGAAAAACAAATGACGCTCCATGGACCTCCTAGTCTGGTCACATGAGCTTGTAAGAGGGATGCGCTCTTCCTATAAAGAGAAATACAATGGAAGGATGTTTTCCTAATGTTGGCTCTAAAGATGAAAGGGACCACAGGTCGAGGAGGGCAGGCGGACTCAGTAGTCCCAGAGTGACAGCCATCAGGGAAATGGAGACCTGGGCCTGCAACAGCAATCACATGAGCTGAAAAGTGGATCCTGAGCTTTACATGTGAATACAGCCCATTTGACACCTTTATTTCAATCTTGTAAAACTCTAAGCAGAGAATGTTGCCACTGCAGGCATGTGCTGCTGACCTACAGAGCTGTGGGTGTTATTTTAAGGTGCTAAGTTAGTTGTGATTTATTACACAGCAGTATAAAACTAATAAAGTTATTATGACTAGTGGTTGTGAAATGTCATTATGTTCCTCAAAATTATGTAGGCATTTTAGGAGAATTATTTTCCTTTTTAAGTAATCATTGAACATTAGGCATTATTTCCTCCATTTTATGGGTACAGTAACTGAGGTCTCTAGAAATTATATAATTTGCTAAATATTCCATTGTCATAAGTTAAATTGGAATTTGAACTCTGACTACTATATCCTTCCTTCATTCTGTATTTTTATTGTAAAATATTAGAAATAAATAAGACAACATAATTTTATTCATTTTTCTGCATGAACACTGTAACTAAATTATGGGCTAGTGAGTTATTTGAGAGACAGTAGACACATAAACATCAAAAACTGGGGCTAGATATTTGACATCCTGCCTGCCTTGCAAGGGCAAGGTCCTAAGTTCAATCCCCGGTACCCAAAAGCAAAACAAAAGAAAAAAACTGAGCAAATGCACACATATTGAGGTGTAGTTCTGGATTTCATAATAGGGGCTAATCCAAAGCAAGTGTTACTTTCCTGCCCAATGACAATTCTCCTTACTTCACACATGCTTGATATCCTTTCCTTTGTTGTTGCAGCTACTGGGGGAAGTGTTTTGAAATCCAACTTTTCCTGTTTTTGTTTATCAAAGAATATTTCAGAAGAGATTTATAGGCTTACTAAATGGCAAGGAAACCAATGAGAGAAAACACCTAAGTATTTATCCAAAGTTAAAACAATTTTAATAATTGCCATTTTTTGGAAGATTTATGATGAGCTTGGAACTCTGTTATATGCAGGGCATTGGGAACCCTCATAGAACCCTACAATGTAAGCATTGTTATTATCCCAATTTTACAGATGAGAATATTGTCAGAATTCATTTAGTATCTTGCATAGGAAAACTTGCAAGTAGGTTGCCCAGACAAAATTGAATCTGTTAAACTTGTATTTTAACCCCCCTGCCTGTCCCCGGTATACAACGTTCTTAATCATGGATTCTCTCAAGGATTCTTCAGATCAGTCCTTGGAATGAACGAGCTGTCTCAGAGTAGAGTCTGAAACCTCAAAACTTCATCCCTGTGAGGGAGTCTGTTTTTAGGTATCATCTACATACTAGTTATCCTTCTATGTATGAATTCAGTTCCCCTGTGTATGAATTTAGCTATCTAACAGGGTTTATTGGCAGTGCTTCTTCTGATCCAGCCTATGCCATGAGGGAGCTTTATGGCTGGTAGGAATCTGATGGTGATGACTTTTGTTGCTTTACCCATGTTCTTTCATCCAAATCCTTAAAAGCAGAAGCACTTCAACACAGCTGGTGAGGATTAAGGTATATTGTAAGGCAGAAGGCTGAAAACAAATTTCTCCATGCCATATGTAATGGCTACGCAGCTGCAGTGCCCACACACATCTGGAGAACTGCTGTGAAATAAGAACCTAACATTTGGCAAAGGTAGCAGATGGCCTTGTTATCAAATGTGAATAGAAGTGGAGTCATGCTTCTGGAGAATGGCAAGTTTAAGTCTAGGAAAATGACAGCTAAAATGACAATAATGTACACTGAAAAGAAGGAGAGCACCTGGGAAAGGCAACATATTATGCAATCTGAAAGGGTATAGGGAACATGTGAGGTAACAGGATGAAATGTTTTGAAAATCTTAAAGAGAAATAGGTTTTAAAAAGTCTCAGTTGTCACAGTAATTAGAAACTCAGAATTGTGCTTAGTTAAATCTGGTTAATTTGCTAGACTTGGCAGTAGAACTGGTGTTAAAGGTCACCACAGTCAACATTTGGCGTGATGTGTCCTGGGGACACTTCATCATTACTAATTGAATAAATGACATTAATAGAAGAGATGGACAGGTCTGTCTTCAGCTCGTTTTATGGATTCATGCTGCTTTCACCAGACTCGGCCAACTTCAGCTTTTCTTCATTTGAACAACAACAACAAAAAAAATGATGTTCAAAGCAGCTTTAAGAAGAACTGGGTCAACGAGACCCTGCAAACAGATATGGATGTCTTTTCTTCAAGCATGTCTACCTTCTGATTAATTCTCTTCCATGCTTCAAAACAGAGTATCATAAAGCCTTGGATTCCACAAGGAATTTCCACAAACGACTGACGCTAAGATCTGCTCCTATAGAAGAGGCAAATTTCAGATCTGGAAAAGAAAGGCTATTACATGGCAGAATGAATGTGAACTGGAATCAGAGGGACCGAACTACAGTATGAAGCTTGTTTTAGCTCTAAGTCATTGGCATAGAGCTCTCTCAGTCTGGGTCTTGGAGCTCATTTTAGCCTTAACGTAGGAAGCTCATAGACACATTTTTTTTTTTTTTTTCAGGTTGAGCTGACAGTGAGGAAGCAAGATGCTCTAGTTGGAGCAAAACCAGACAACCTGCCCTTTCTGCTAATTGGATTTGGGGATCTGTGTTGAGGTAGCCTGAGTTGCAAGTTTATTCACCTCAGCTCAGATGCCAAATCTATTGGCCTAGAAGTGCATAGAACCTAATAAAATAAATTAGCAAAATGGCTATGTTGTGGGCATTTTCAAAATGTATATTTTGTGGTTGCTCTCAGTTGGGGACTCTTTTATTTTTCAATGATCAATTAAATTTGTCTAGCTACATGAATTGTTCTAATTATGGAGTTTTCCCAGAATTAAATACTGTAAGTTAAATCAACTAACATTTAGCAAACGGGAGCTATTTCTTCTGCTTCTTTCCCTAAGAGCTCTCCATAGAATTAACAGTTAGGTGCTAATTGCAGATGATTAAGTGCTCACCAGTCTTGGAGTTCTTTCTTTAATATTAATGAGATGGATTAGCATGGAACATGTCTTCTATTAATATTATAAATGGAAGTCTGCATGGATCACTGAGTGCTGTTTTGTATTATAAGAAGCACTTAGTTTAAAGGAATAAAAAAATACACTGTAAAATGTATCTTCCTTTCAATCCAGAAGTAAAATTACTGGGGAAGATGTTTAAATATCATTAATTTAGAGTCAACACGCAGCATTTTAGCAACTGTACACTAGCAAACTTTCATAGAAAACTTCTTTTATCAGTCTCTGAGAGAAGACACAGTACAATAAACCGGAGTAGAACTTAAATTATTCCAAAAGTACACACAAAAACACCAATCCATACTACTAAAAGAAATTTCTTGGCAACTAGCACTACTTTCAGACACCTGGATTCTCTTCCAAGACTACTACTTGCTGATTTTAAAAATGCTAATTAATTTCTTTTGGGTGTTTGAAAACAGCCAACTGCCTGCTTTTTCCTATTTTTGAAGAATAGTTATAATTACAATCACTTCTTCCCGCTTGTTTTTCCCAAAAAGATGCTATGAAAAAGTAAAGCTTATATTTCATACCATTGCAGGTTTAGAATCTACCACAATGGGCTAGGTCAAGAAAATCTGTAAGTTGTAAGTAGGACATCATTCTATTCATTCTATAAGACTTATTCTTCAAAAGTATTGTTCATTTTGATAAGTGTTATTTGTGTAGCCCAGACTATACCACACAAGACACTGAATGCAAAACAATTATTTTAACTCATGATACATTACCATTTAACTTTTTTAGTTGCAAATATTTTCAAATGAAGGACAAAAACTTAAATATTCAGACCAAACAAATGCCTGTTGTTTTTTTTTTATTAAATTCTTTTATTGGTACATTTTAGGTACACAACACAATTACATTTCTCATTGGGAATTGTACCTTTACATAATGAATCTTGGTTCTTATTTTTTCCCCATTCCTAGCCCTCCCTTCACCCCCTCCACTCTTCCCTATTTACAAAGACTTTATTTCCTTTTTTTCCATTTCTCATCATTTTTCCTTTCCCTTCTTTCCTTTCCCCTGCCCCTCCCACTACCCCTACCCCTTTGGACCTTTTCTTCCTATGTTGCATTATCGATTATTCATTCTAATAATTGGTATATTTTAGGTATACAATATAATGACATTCATCATTGGAAATTTGCACCTTTACATAATCTCTCTTGGTTCTTATTTTTCCCCCTTGCCCAGCCCTCCCTTCAACCCCTCCATTCCTCCCTATTTACAAAGATTTTCTTTCTATTTTTTCATTTTCTCATATTAATACCATTCCTTTCTATCCTTTCCCCTAGCCGTTTCCCTTCCTTCCCCTTTGCCCCTTTTCTTCCTATTTCACATTACCTATTATACATTTCACTGGAGGAAAGATAGTCTCTTTGATAAATGGTGCTGGAAAAATTGGGCTTCAACTTCCCAAAGATTAAAATTAGAACTGTATCTCTCACCATGCACTGAACTAAAATCAAAATGGATTAAAGATCTAAATATTAAAATAGAAACTCTGAACCAGTTGGAACAGAGGTTAGGTAGAACTCTTGAAGACATCGGTGTAGGAAAAGATTTTATGAAAAAGCCTCAGTTGCCCATGAACTAGCACAAACAATCAACAAGTGGGATCTCTTCTTATTTAAAGGCTTCTGCACAGCAAGAGAAACCACCAGCAGTGTGAAGACACAACCCACAATGTGGGAGAAAATCTTCACCTGCTGCTCTTCAGACAAAGGTCTACTATCTCGAATCTATAAAGAACTTAAAAAGATCAGACTTCCCAAATTTAAAGACCCAATCCAAAAATGAGCATCTGAAATGAATAGACATTTCTCAGACAAAGAAGTAGAAATAGCAAATAAATACATGAAAAAATGTTCAACATCCCTGGTCATTCGAGAGATGGAAATGAAAACAATGCTGAGATTCCACCTCACTCCAGATAGAATGGCTGCTATCAAGAAATCAGCCAATAACAAAAGCTGGCAGGGCCATGGGGAAAGAGGAACCCTGCTCCACTGCTGGTGGGAGTGTAGACTGGTGCAACCACTGTGGAAATCATTATGGAGGTACCTCAAAGAACTAGGACTGGAAGTCCCATTTGACCCTGCTATTCCCCTTCTGGGTATCTTCCCCAAAGAATTAAAAGAGTCATACCACAGTGATATATGTGCGCCCATGTTCATAGCAGTACAGTTTGTGATAGCTAAAACTTGGAAACAGCCCAAATGCCCATCACCTGGAGACTGGATAAAGAAAATGTGGTTTTTTTATAAAATGGAGTACTACTCAGCCATAAAAAAAGAGACATTAGAGACATTTATAGTTAAGTGGATGCACATTGAGGCAATACTCTTAAGTGAAATAAATAGGACACACATGTATAAATATGGAATAGTTTCTCCGGTGTGAGAAACTGAAAGTGTAAACAAAGCCTGTCTTAATGTAGCATGTACCATAGTTTCATTAAAGATTTAATCCTCTGAATTAAATGTACAGTTGTGTATTTACTCTTTGAAGTAAATCTATATACTTACTATATATTTATTACTTGCTCTAGATAAACAAGTTTACAACCAAAGGATAACGAGTTGTGAACACTTCCCCATTCACAATACTAGAGCTGGTTCTCGGGTTTTAGAGTACATATGTTAAAAATGGTAATAAGTAATATAATTTCTATGATCATGGACAAAAATGAAAGATGTAGCTAAAATCTTCCATTCATCCTTGCATATGTTTCATTTAATCCAGACTAGGAATAATGTGTTGGTCAATTATATTTCCATATTAATATATGTGGGTGACAGTATGATGTTTATAGTAGCTTCAACCTAAACTCTTTATCATCTTCTCCCCTTGCAGGTCAGCAGGACCATTGAATGTGATCACACACCACTTCCACGGTCAGGTTATTTACCACTTTATTTTGAGTACACCAAGAAGAAAATCAACAAATGACTTAACTCAGGTGAACTCCCAGGCAAAGTGTCAGAGAGATTCTCTCTTGCTGGCCTGGAAGGAAGTAAATGGCTTTGTTGTAAGCAGAGGTGGTAATGTGCTGCAAACCTGAGGGCAGTCTGGGAACTGAGCGTGGTCCCATGCAGGCACTGTGAAGGAACGGGGCCCCAATCATGCAACTACCACTACCATCAGTAAAATCTCGCCAACAACCTATGACTTTGGGAGAGAAACTCAAACTTCAGATGAGATCACAGCTTAGCTCATACACTGAGTTGGATCTGTGAGGCCCTAAGGGGACCTTGCTAACCGCACCTGAATTTCTGACCCACTGAAACTATAAAATAATAAACTCATGCTATTTTAAGCCATTAATATTTATAGTAATTTGTTAACAGCAATAGAAAACTAACACCAAAAATAGTTTGGTTGTATCCATGCAGAATATATTTAACTGATCATAGACACTCTTCTCATTTAACAAAATCTGGTTGCAAACTTATAATGGCCCACAAAACATAATACCATTCATGTCAAATGAAAAAAAACTTATGTAGCTCCAAGTAATATTGCTAATTACAAATGAAAACAGTGTTTCATAATTTTGCTTCCTTCTGTTGTTCGGGTAAGATGCTGTTATTGGCAGTGACACCACTCATTTCTGGATGACTTTGCAAGAAATTGGCTAGAAGTGTCTCACAATTGTTTTTCCCACTCACAGATTTCTGACTCACAAGGGATGCTCGAAGTCCTTTTCCCAGATTGTAAAAACTGTGCATTGCTCCATATACCAATGTGAAAATTTTGGATTAATTGTTTTCTATGGGATCTGAGGCTCTTCTGACAATAGTTATTCTGACCCAAAACCTTTGGAAAAGAATCATAATCAATTGTGGCAGTATTTGTGTTACTCCTCAAACTCGCCTGTCAGGCCATGAGTGTCAACAGCAGACAGCATGGAATGTGCTTCAGACAATGATGCTGGACATCAGTAATTTTGCTCTCTGCTCCTGTTTTACAAGTGTCGGATTGGCAAGACACTGAGTCATATTCATACCTGGTTCTTCTTTTCTAGACTACGTCATTATCCTGCAGAAAAAAGAGATTCAGCTCTTTCTGTACAAGAAACAGCCCCTACTCTTATCTCCGTAGTAAACCTCCTTAATATCATTTCAGAGAATACCCATGAGACTTTAATTTTGTGGCTACAGCCTAGTCACAATGCCAAGCAGCATTAAGTCATTAGTGAATCTGGCTGTTACTTTGTATATTGAGAAGGCAAACAATAATCTTGGCAAGAAGTTCTTTAACACTATAAATGTTTATCATATACTTAATTACTATTTCTATAGGCATTGATTTTTAAGCAGCATGAAGAATTTTAATATGGCTAACTGACACATTCAATACAGTTACAATCACTTCTTTCAGCTCATCTTCCTTATTTTAAGCCTATATAAACATATATTTTCCCCCATCAGTCTAAATTTGAAAGATTAAAATGGTATATCATATTCTGTGTTGTTCTTGAAAATTTTCTGGAATAAAAAACCCAAGTTTGATGATCAGATCCAACTCTTCTTGACAGTTAGAACTTTAAAAACTCCAGTAGTCCTACAATTTTAGAAAAGAGAACAATTAAAAGAATATTTGCAAAATATTGATGATTGATGATCTTATATAATTGTTGAGCATGAAATAAAATAATGAAAGTTTTGCTTGCCAGTTCCAGGCTTTTTGACTCATTATTTTTCACCCAATGCTTTGTATCAGAGGCAAATGCAAATTCCATGCTTCCTTGGTTTCTAACTTCTGCATCATTTCAGTCACAGGAAGTAGTTTTAGATAATTCTATGACTTGGGTTAAGAAAAGGCCTGGTTCATTTTCTGTCTTTCTCTCTTCTTTAGATACCATGTCTGGATGTGGCTCCTCCATGGTCAGAACTTATATCAATCAGCTGTTTCCTTCACATTCCCATGTCTCACAGAACAGTCTTTACTGGATTTAAATTCTTGCCAGGTAGTCCCTACTCTGTGCTCTTTTTCCCTTGTACCTCCTACCCATCTTTTGTTCATATTTCAGTTGCTTCTCCATCTCTTATGTTTTCTCAGTTCTCCCAATCAATTCCCAATTCACTATATTAAAGCCCTTCATTGTGGAACCCCTTCATTGTCAAAGTTTCTATTTTTTGGTTGACCAAAAAAGAGATGGGAAAGTATTGTACTGGTTATAAGTATACTCTAAAGTGGAAAACATGAAAATTATTGTATTTTGATGTTTAAATCATATATATATATATATATATTTTTTTTTTTTTTCGTACCGGGGATCGAACTTGGGTCCTTGGGCTTGTAAATCTTATATTTTAAACTTGATATGTTCATTAATTATACATTTTGACATGCTTCTGTTACTACCCTGTGGACATGAATACTCAGGAATCATAGAACATCTATATAGAGAGAATTAAGGTAATGCTTTGCATATTATATATATATTTTATATATTTCTATTAATAGAATAGATTTAAAATATTTTGGAATGTATTCAGATGTCTTAATTCAAATTTATTTTATTGTAGTGCAGTGCAAATTTCCTTTTAGCTGCCTTGTTTAGTTCATTTCCTATCTGAGTTTTTAAAAGAACTGAATCTGTCTTCAGTGAAATACCAACAGAAGGAAACAAGAATGCATTGGAAAGAAATACTGAAATGATTTATTTTTCCCATTCACAAACTTATGACAAAGTTTGATGTCTTATATATTTAGCTGCTACTATGTATTTACCTAGTAAACTGGAGACTTCAGAAGTTCGATAGATGCTTGTCATAGTTGTGAATATTAACATGTTTATTTTGATTGAATGATGAAATGTGAATTTTGTGTTGGAAATTAAGACTTACTTGGATGATTGGTTTGAAAACAAATACCATACCCTCCACAATTCATGCCAATAAATCATTGGATATTTTCCAAAAAATGAATGAAATAAATTATCAGCTCCATACTTTTGACAAAATCATATTTAAAACATTTGGTGACACAAAGCATTTTTAAATTTTGTACATCAGATCAGACAAGCTAGCTCCAAGTGGAAGAGGAACAGGTTTAATGAAAAGTATTTGTTAAGTGTTAGTAAACCTTTTTCTGAAAAACAGCAAAAATAAAATCTTCTAATGACTGAACAACAAGCATTTATTGAATTATACATTCCATTCAACAGAGTCTAAGAAAGACCTTAGTGAGATGTCAGAGGATTGATTGTTAAAAATAACAAAAGACTACAATGTCAGTTTGGACATGTTATCTTATAAAATGTTCAAAGAATTGAGTGTTGGTACCATGACAAAAATCCTTCTAGTCATATGTATTTGTTTATATGGAAAATTTTTCTCAGTACATACATTTAATTTAATTTTGAGACAAAGTCTCCATTAGTTGCCTGAGGTGAGTGAACTTGGAATTTTCCTGCTTCAGTCTTTCAGGGTGCCTAGATTTCAGAGGTGATCCACTGAGCCCTTCAACAGCATATACATTTTTTTAAACAAACAAGAAATAGGAATAAGATTAATAATGATTCCACTATTATTTTACCAGTGAGTTGTATTCTTTTATGATAATGTGTACTAATTGAAAAGGATAATCATACTCATGTCCTTTAAAAATTATTTCTAATAGTTTGCTTTTGATATTCAATAAGTATCAAAATATTGTATGATCTATTGAGTAGTATTCCTGTCAGAGACAAAAGAAATATAATAGAAAACTTCAGTTTATATTTTTGTGACAATGGAGACAAACATAGACTATATTAAGGTGCTACTTTCTGTGGTAATCAAAATGGAAATAGAAATGGAAGAAATGGAAAACATAATACAGAATTTCTGAATCAGAGGAAAGCTTGTTTGTGTGACTTTTAAAATAGATTTGTTTAATATTAGATTGCCATGATATTTAGATTTTTTGAATATTTTCTACAAAATGATCCAGCTGCTTCATTTAAGGAATGCTAATTCTTACAATATACCAGAAATTTTATTCTATGTAACCAGTTAAACTTGATGAAAGGTCTTTCAGCCAATATTTAAGTAAAAAAATTAAAAACCTACCCATACTATGCTTTCGCTTCTCTGAAGGGTGATTATGTCTCTGTATGTGCATTGACCTGAGCACATTAATGGATCCCATCTTGTACTAATGAATTGTTTTCCCTTCATCAGTTTTATCTCCATCTGGATCACCTATATGTGTCCAGCCCTGGGATGGGCTCAGAGAATGACAATGTGTCCTTAATACACTTTTAATATATGAGTCATCTAAACAACAAATAATACTTCACACACAGAAATATCTTTCAATTTCTTCTTATCCTTCTTACCTTCAGAGTGTCTTATTGCCAGCCATTTTTCCCCTTGTTTGCTGTCTACCTGAATTTCCATAACCCTCCCATCCCCTTTTACAATCTCTTAATCTTTCCTTTTTCAAAGCATGTGAATTTCAGTTTAGCATTTGATGACTACCAAGTGAAACATTTGGATTGTGAAAAATAACCCCAGATCAATTTGTTTTATTCCTTCACTGCACTGTTTCAGGCCTATTTTCCTTGTTCCTTTAGGAGAGTATTATTCTGGCACATATCCCAGTTGATGGAGGATCTCCAGAAAAGAGAGAAAAGAGTGTTAAATTAAAAATATCAGTTACTAGCTTACCTATTAATGAAGCAGCTGGCTTAAGAAGCTTTAGATTTAAATTATCTGCCCCAGCACTATTATTCAGTCTTAAGTGAGGCAGCGCACCAACTTTTCTGTAAGTAATTGGCTGAATCTAGAAGTCGGAGGTGCCTACATTAACAGACTGATTAGAGACATTATTGGTACTGGAAGGGGCAGTTCTTTTAGGCAAAGTCACATTCAGTACTCTGAAGAGTGGTAAGATTTAAATTTATAAAATGAGTGCTAAATTAATTTACAGTAGAGCTCATATTAATGATAAGAGAATCAGTAGCCAAACTGATATGATGGATGCTCTCATTATGATCTACTGTAGATAAAAAAGATTTCCATTATGTTACAAAATTTCCATGGTGCTCATTTGCCCCCCATCCCCTACCATGTGAGTTCAATCAGTGCCACCCCCATCCCTTTTATTTTTTTAAGTAGAGATTTCTTATTTTATACATAAAAACTTTTGTAGGTCAATACGATATCCTTTCATTTTTCTTGTGATTAGGGAATTGCTATGGTGTGGATGCTTACCCCTTACAAATTCATATTGGATTTGATTACCACTGTAACAGTTTTAAGAGATAGGATCTTTAAGAGGTGATGAAAGTTCAGAGTTTTATCTTTTTTCATGTTCTTTTTTGTTTTTTCTTTTTGCCCTTCTATCTTCTACCACATGATATTGTAGTACAAAGGTTCTTGTAAGATGCAGGTCCTTCAACCTTGGAATTCCATCTCCAGATCTGAATCAAATCTCTATATTTTTTTGGTACTGGGGATGAAACTTGGAACCTTGCACTTGCAAGGCAGGCACTGGATAAATCTCTATTTTTTATAAATTACTCAGGCTGAATTATTAATGTTTTCACTGCATGAAAGAGACTAAGACTAGAACTAAGAATCTATCATGGAGGTTGCTACTGCTGGCCCTCTGATTTTTAAGAAAGATATTTTACTTATTATTGAAGTATTTGGTACATTCTGGACTTTTCAAAACAAATATGTCCCCTGAATTTCATAGGGAAAGCCTAGACCTAGATTTTCAGGGCCAGGCACAGATTTGATGGAACCCTGGTGAATATCACAGAGATGTGATCTAGTCAGTTGATGGCTCACTCTGGAAAATCTGTAGTGGTAAACACTACATAGATGAAGGCACTTGGTGCATCTGCTCTACTTGCATTTACAAAAGCTTTATTTCCATTTTTTTCCATTCCCCTTTTTTATTAACCCTTTTCCCTTCTTTTCCTCCTCCTCCCCCAGAAAAGAGAAGCTTTTAAGGAAAGGAAAGAAATGAAAGGAAACAAGAAGAAAGCACTATTTCAGCACTTACAACCCCTACTGACTTTTCTGATGCTCCCTTAGTGACATAAAATTAATTGAGCACTTATCCTTTGCCAGATTATTAGAAATGCTTTACATTTTTTTTCATAAAATCCTCTTAGCCATTTATTGACCCAATGAAGAAGGTCATTTGATTAATCCAATTTTCAGAGGAGGAAATAGATACAGGGAGGTAAATAATTTGTCCAACTTCAGAGAGCCTTAAATGCTGGAACCAGGATTCAAAGGTAGGTAATGTAAAACATGAGCCCATGAATTTTGGCCTATTTTGAACATATGTATTTATGTCCATATATTATTTAGGGACAGTCCAGGACCATTGTGCTCATGTAATTCATATTATTTGACTTTGAAAAAGCTACTTCCATTCTCAAATGCAAAGTAAGAGTGTTGACTAAATGATGGCTAATGTCCTTGAGAACTCCAAGAATACTCTCCGAGCCTATGGTTTTCAATGTTGAATCAACTCTACAAGACACAGAGATGCTTCCTGATAAGAAACATTTGCTTTTATTTAAGAAAACTAAAATAACCCACAATCAAGACATCTCTTTTCATACTCCAGAATCTGTCATGAGGTCTAAATTTTATCTAGTTGAGTCAGTCTTTTTAATCAAGGTATTTTCTATCAGAAAGACTCAAATAAATTAGCAGCAACTTCCAAATTATTCTCAATCGGCCTTTATGGAGATGGTGTTGAGAGCATTCAAGAAAGCTTTGAATTTGGCATATCATAGTAAGTGGTTTAATTAGCTACATTGCTGAGAACTGGGAACCAGACTGATGGATTTTCAAACGGGTGATAATTGCCTTCATAATATTTTCTAGAGGAGGGCTTCATATATGCACACCTCCAAAGCTGCTTTCTTTCTCTGCCTTCCTGTCCTTCCATTCCGATGGAGCATAGAACACAAGCAAGGGTGTGTTTAACCCAAGTTGTTTTTCAGCATTTGAGAAGGAAATAAAATGAAAAGAAATAAAAATAAAAAGGATAGATATACTAAAGTCATAGTCCTTGTGTGGGGATGAATGATCACGACCTATTAGAAATTAAAAGACTTGTTGACAAGAATCTATGCCAATACATTGTAAACACACACACACACACACACACACACATATTACTTTCAATAAGAAAGCCACGTAAAATATAGCATCAGTGGAATGAAACAGAGTTACTGGAGCTGTTTTTTCAAAGCTGAAACAAATGAAGCTGAAATCACAGTGTTCTTCCTCCCCTCCTGCTTTGCATCCTATCAGGTCATAAAATGTTAGGGCTTTCCCTAAGGTATAGTCATCATCAATACCTTTGCTTACCTCAGTCATCTTAGTGCCCCTGCTGCTACCGATATTGATGTTGTGAACTTATTTAGTATAAGTGTGGCTTAATGTGCATTATTACATTATCCATCAGTTGTACGTTGCCCTTAGCAACTGGTATAAAGTTACCTCTACACCACTGCTAATTTTTTATCTATTGTTGTTGGGTCAGCTTTGCTAGTTTTCATTTTACTTCTGGGTTATAACTTAGCAGTGTTATAAGAGTCATCTTATAACTGTGACCATATGGATTGATTGCAGTAGAGCAATGACCCCAAGGTATGTAGGAGATCTCCAGTCTCCTTTTCTGTTATTCTTCAAGTATTCTCTCTGTAATATGATCTAGTATAGATAAACAGTGCAATTCTACTGCATGGATTTCCCACATTTGGAGAAATCTATGCATGAATACTATTTTTTTAAATTCAGCTGTTTTTCTCCCATGGTTTTCAAGGCTGATTTAGGGAATGTGTCTGAAATAAGATGGAGGGTCATACAGCCTTTTCTGTGTGAGCTTAAAAAAATTCACCAATTAAATAGCTTAGAGTCCTAACTAGCAGAGGGACATTTTTGTAGTTTTACTATTTTTGGAAAATGTTAATTCCTCCTATCTAGTCTTGAAATCTGTACTTGATTGGTAAAGCTTGGAGCAAAGAATGTATTTTAATGTCAGTTCTATGATGCAAAAATCATGTTCAAAAATATTATTTGTTTGTTTGACTAGGTTTGGAGCTAAATGAGTAGCCAAGGAAGAAGCTTAAAATCTGTATGAGAGCAAATAAAATCCATTCCACATTTTGTTGTTTAACCTCTCCAAGTGGCTTCCTTCATCTGTAAAAGGAGGTTAGGCAGCTGGTCTTTAAGGTCTTGTTTGAATGACATACAAATGACTCAGAAATTTGCACTGGATGGAATATTTGATAGTGTATTTTATCAAAGGAATTTGGTTTTGGAATAAACCAACGAGAGTCACTAATAATAATGACTGAAATAATACAAGTTTATAACATTTTTACAATTAATTCAGCCTTGATGATAATTCATGGTATAACTATAACCACTTCCAAGTGCTGCCTTTATTTTTTCTTAATGACATTGAAGAAGGAGAGAATTAGATTCTTTTACTGGGCAAGCTAATTTCTGGTTAAATGGAAGAGTTCTCTGCCAAAACCCCTGGCATATATGTGCTGAATACTAATACTGGCAATTAGACATCTTTGTATATTATCTATTAGCCCATTAGTATACTTTAGAAACAGGCAGTAGGCATTTGTGTAGTTAAATTGAGTAGTATCTCACTCCTTCTTTTATTTTAACTAGCCAGTTTACCAGCATATATTCAATATATATTTTGGCATAATAGGTTATGCAAAAACTCTCCTTAAATAATTTATGCTCTTTGCCTCCCATTTTCCTGCTTGACCCCTATAGTAAAGCCTAAAGATATGTTCCAGTTGCTTTACGAATTCTGTTTTGCATGTTTCTGCATAGATTTGCATGTTAAGTTAAAGGAGTTTTAATTCTAAGGTTTGCAATATAGAATTCAATTAATAAATTCAGGCAAATTATTCCAATTCTATTCAAAACCAGTATTCAAAGTTGACATCTGAAGCTCAACTTGAGTATCTCCTTAACTTTTGTCTCTTACCATTTTAGCCCTAAGTAAAAATCCAAAAATAATGGGAAGAAAAAATTCTGTGCCCTGATCTAACACAGAATCATAAAGCGCCCTTGTGTAAAGAATTCCTGAGATAATCTGCCCGTGTCTTCACAGTGATCTATAAGGCCCTATGTGCTCTGTTCCCAGACATTACCTCCTTGATCTCTGCTGTGCATTGAATTATATCTTTCTCAAATTCATATGTTGAAGCCTTAACCACCAATGTGACTGTATTTGGAAATAGATCTTTCTAGCGGTAATTAAGGTTAAATGGGGCAAAAAATGAGGAGGGAGTTTGGGAGACAGAGACATACAGACATACAGACATACATACAGACAGACATAGCTGCTTCTGTCTGTGTGTACCCACAGAGGAAAGGCTGTGTGAGCACACAAAGGAAAAGCTGTCCTCTACAAGCCAGGATAAGAACTCTCACCAGAAATTGAGGCTGCTATGCTTTGATCTGGAACTTCTAGCTTCCAGGTCTGGGAGAAAATAAATTTCTGTCGAGACACCCAGTCTATGACATTTTGTTATGATAGCCAGGCACACTGAGTCAGTAATCTTCTGCTACCTGCCATTACTCCAATCTAGAAACGTCAGTCTCTCTCCTGTTCCCTCAGGATTCCTTACGTGCTTCTATCTTAGGGATTTTTCAGTAGGCATTTATTCTCCCTAGACTTCTTTTGCACTGGGTTTTTTGCATGGCCAATTTGATTACCATCTTCAAATATTTGACAATATGTCCCTTCTCAATGAGATCTTCTGAGAATACTTTATGTATTATTCCAACTTTCCAACTCCTCTGCCTGGGTTCTCTGGAATCCCTTTCCACTCTTTTACACATTACCTTTTCTATTAATTCATCATATTAATAGCAATAAATACTAGATTATTTATTTATGTCTGCATTTTTATATTCTGTTCTTTTCTATTCACTGATATGTTGCAAATGTGTGCACACAACAGGTGCTCAGTTCCCATTTAGTCAAATTTACAAATGAAGGTATGAGTGTACGTAAAGAAATATTTAAAAAATGCTTTTTGGGGCTGGGGATTTAGCTCAGTGGTGCCGCCACCTGCCTCGCAAGTGCAAGGTCCCTAATTCGATAACTGGTACCAGGAAAAAAAAAAAGTGCTTTTTGGTAATGCTCTGTATATCTCCGTCAATAAACTCAGAGCAATGTTCATTGTTCTCATTCACGTTACAGTAATACAGTAGTACTTTGTTTCACTAACAATTCATTTTATGATTTTGGAAAAGATGGCCGCATTTGTGTTTGTGTGGGGAAGATAACTGTGGTCTTGTTGGTCACCTGATGTGGAGTTTGTGAACATCAAAGCATAAGCCTTCGTGAGGCTAGGTACAGTATTACTGTATTTGCCTCAGTTCGCAAACGCTTCTGTTCCAGAATAATTCAGTTCGCAAACTGAAGAGTCCAGCAAAATTTTGCTTCCATTCTTGAACTCCGCATCGGGTGGTGAACATGACCAGTCATCTTTCCCAGAATTGTAGAAAGCATTAAGTTCATGAACCGATGTACCGCTGTATTTGTGCGTTTTTCCTTAAACATATATATCCAAAGCATTAGTTAGGCTCTATGCCAGAAATTGGGGAAAGGGGATGAGAAAGACAAGCTGTTTGTGTTCGCAAAGAATGTAGAGCTTTATGGTATTATAAGGAAACTATTGCTCAGTGGATTTTAAAGACAAATTATAGAAGAAGATATTTTAATCAAACTGTTTTACCTAAAATTTTACATGAAATACAAACAGTTGAGTTGAAATCAGAGAAAGGAGGCAGAACCTCACTTATAGACCAAGAAATCATTAATAACTTTTCAATTTATAGCTTGAATGCATGTAGGACATGAAGGAGTTGATTGATTTCTGGCTTCTGTAAATGAAAACACAAACATGTTTGGCTTCAGGGCAGCTGGGCTTTAGGTCATGATCTCTACACTGTGGTGTGTCAAATTTGCCCAGTCTTTCGGATATTCACTTTTTGAACTACATTACTTGGAGTCATATAGAAAATAGGGATGGTGATTTTTTTAACACATTTTTTTGTAGTTGTAATTGTTGATAAGGCTCGTATATTTCAAATATCATTTCTAGAGGCCTGTAGATTAATAAATGAAAATCTTATGTTTTCTATCGTATTCACAAATGCATTACTTGGGAGATTTACCTTTTTTTCTTTCATTTCCTGGAATTCTCAGTAACAGATCTTGTGCGTCCACATCTGAGATTCATATGTTGTCTAAAAGTTACTGTTTTGTCTAAGAAAGAATAGCAACAATGACCTCAGCCATTTTTTTAGGGGTGGTAGCAATGACTAAAAGTACTCTACAGGGCTGGTATTTAGCTCAGTGGTGCTGCCACCTGCCTCGCAAGCGCAAGGTCCTGAGTTGGATCCCTGTTACCAATAAATAAATAAATAAATAAATAAATAAATAAATAAATAAATAAAAAGTACTCTACACCCTTACTAGAAATTTAAGTTTTAAACTTTTTAAGAATTTCTCAAATGTCTTTGCTGTCTTAAAACATTTTTACTACTAAAATTCTATTTTCCATCTGACTTAATAGATCATTTTTGTGTTCACATTTACTTTCTATTTCTGTAAAATTCTAAAAATCACAGTTTAATTGTTTCAAAAATGACATATAAAATAATTCTCTATATGTAAAATTCTGTTATAAACTAATACCAAAAATATGAGAAAAGACAATGAAAATAAGGTAGAATATCTCTGGTTTGGAAGAAATTACATTACTCATTGACTCTGATCTCACCTCTACGTGATTTCTGCCCATGAATTGCCTCTTAGAGACCTTGCTACTTCGAGAAAATTCATGTTACTAGGCTTTTGTGTTGGGCAGAAAGTTCTTCTTTGCATTACTCCAGAAATCACGAAGATGCAATGATCCAAGATTGATGTATTGAAGGACCCAGTTCCTTTCGTACATGCTAATTCTTTAAATATTTGAAGATTAATTTTTTTTACCCTAGAATCTTTCTCTAGTCTAAATGTATCTTAGCACTTTTGACTTTGACTTTGTAAAACCCAACCCCATCCCAATCTTAGAACACTCACTATCCTAATCATCACCTTTTGAATAAGATATCTTGGCATTTGTTAGTTTCTCTTAAAATGAGGTGCATAAAAGACTACTAATTATCCTTATTTAACTTTTTGCCTTCTTCATGAACCTACTTCGGATTTATATTGGCCTCCTCTGAACCTCCCAATTCCTGTTTCCTTTTCAAATAATCAGTTTTAATTTAAAACATATGTTTCCTCACTAATCAACTTTTCAGTCACCAGAACTACTCTCTTGATGTAACATCAAGTTAAAAATAAGTTATAAAAATTTAAACTCCTCGATAGCTCCCATTTAGCATTGGGTAAATACTAATAGACTATGTGTGGAGAAGAGCTGAGATTCTGAAGAGCTGAGTTCTTTTTACATTCCTCCCACCTCAGAATCTAATGGTTCTTTCTTTTATTTCCCTGCTGAATGGATTAAGCAAATTGCCAGCTTTGGTCAGTTTTTTCTTTTTCTTTTTAAGAAAATGTGGTATTTACACTCATTGGAGTACTACTCTACCTTAAAGAAAGATAAATTTGAGTCATTTGTAGGAAAATGAATGCATCTTGAGATCATAGCATTATATGAAATAAATCAGACACACAAGCTTAAATATCACATGGTTTCTCTTATGTGAGAAATCCAAATTATAAATAAAGAGCCAAATAAAAGATAATAGGAAGTAGGGAGACAGCTCTTTCTCAAAGGGGAAGGGGATCAAGAAATGGAAGTGAGAGGGGAAGAGTAGAATGAAAGGGGATGAAAAAAGAATTAAGATGTGTTCTGTACATTCCCATAAGGAATGTAAACTTCATGTACATGCAAACGTGTCCTAATAAAAATAAATAAAATATATTTAAAAAGCTTTCTCTTTCTAGAACATCTTCCTTCATTACATGTTTGGCTCTTCCTGGAATGCATTTCTTGGGACTGTTCTCTTGGATAGCAATTTCTTCTGAGTGCTTCATTGCTCAACTCAAAATGTCATAGTTACAAGAAATTTTCCCCAAACATAGCAAGCCTCAGATCCCAGACCAATGTGACTCTCATTTCCCTGTGCACAGATCCACTATGGAACAATGCGATAATACTGTACTGTTGTTTCTGAATGAGTATTTTAATCCATACTAGATAGTTAGCTCTTGGAAATAATGAAACTTGTCTATTCAATTTAACATCTGTGCAATGGCAGATTATAGGGCTTCAATGACTATCTGTAGAATGAAAGTAAGGAATGAATATCATACTATTCTTTATGATGAAAGATATCATACATATGACAGTCTATAAAACATATGCACTACAGTATAAAGAATAGTCATGAAATGAATTTCCATTAAGCTACCAAATCAGCTAACACAACAGAACATAAGTGGTAACAATGAACTCCTCAATCTAATCCCTCTCTGCCTAGCAAATTTATTTTGTTTTCTAGATATAATTTTAGCAATCCTCTTATTTTTTCCCTTAGTTTTATTACATGTGTATTAAACACTAAATAACATATATTTTAGAATTGTCTGGATCAAAATGTGTATAAATTTAGCAATATTATATATCATCTGTGGCTTTTTTGGTTGAGAAATTTTTGTCCTTTATGTATAATGATGTAGCTGAAATTCAATTATATATTATCACATAAATATTTTATTTTGCAATATTACAAATGTACATATCTATTTTACTCATGGTGGAAAATTTTACCATACAAAACAATGCTAATATGAACACAGGAAACAAAATTGCAAGCAAGACTTTCTGTAGGGCATATAACAGTGTATTTTTGATTAAGAGAATATGCAAATATTCAATTTTAGTAGGTGACAGCAGACAGTTTCCAAATGGTTGTATCATTTACACACCTCAGCAGGATAGATGAAAATTCAAGTTAACACACATTCTATGTCAATAGCACTGACCAACTTTTAATTTTTCCCATTCTTTTACATGTGAAAGGATATAGATATGGTTTGAATTTGAGTTTCCCTGAACACTGAGTTAAACTATTTTTTTGTATGATTAAGAAAGTGTTCTCTTTCCCATTCTATGAAATGCTTGTTGACTCTTTTGTCCAACTTTTTAGTGGTTATTTGTTTTTTACTTAGTGACTTGTAGATATTAATACTGTGTACACTGCAGGTGTAATAAATATTTTTCCTGGTTTATCTGTTAACATTTTTATAGTTTGCTATTCACGTTTAAGTCTTTGATTCACCTAGAATTGATTTTTGTGCATATATGACTTATGGATCCAATTTCCTTTTTTTAATGAGTAACCAATTGTCTCAGGATAATTTATTAAAAATAAATTAAAGGGCCGGGGATTTAGCTCAGTGGTTCCTCTACCTGCCTTGCAAGCACAAGATCCTGAGTTTGATCCCCGGTACCAAAAAAAACAAAATTAAAAAAATATATAAATAAATTGAAGAACATATTCATAGCATTTTGATCCATAATCTCTGCATTGCCATAAATCAAGATTGCACATAGGTGCAGCTCTATTCAGAGCTCTCTTTTCAGTTTTATTTGAATATTTGTTTGTTATTGTATATTCACACTGTCTTCATATCTTAGCTTTATAATAAATCTTTATATCTGTATTTATTCTATCTTCTGTCTACTTGTTTTTTCTATCTAGTTTTGAAATACCTGAACTAGTCTTGGTTGTTCAGCTTCCATGTAAATTTTAGCTTGTCAAATTCTCTAAAAATTTGTATTGAAATTTTTGTTGGAAATCTACTGAACTTAAGAAGAGTTCATCTTTTTGTGGTATGGAGATTACCAATCCATAAGTATTGAATACATTTTGATTTAAATAATATTTTAAAAGTTTTATATAGTATTTATTTATATAAAAGAAGTTATGATTTGGGGTCAGATATTTTCCTAGCTACTTTTACAATATGACATTATGCAAATTGAATATTTTATATTTCAAATATTATTTAACATATTGTTGGCATTTCAACATATTGTTAGTGTTTGGTTATTTGTAACAATTTATTTATTTATGGTTTTGCATTTGCAACATTGTTCCACTCTCATTAATTCTAATAATTAGCATATAGCATTTTCCAGAATTTCTCTACTCATAGATCATCTATTAATGTTTTGTTTCTTATTCGTAATCTATATGCATATTATTTGAGTTAAAGGATCAATTAAAGTAATCCTATTGTTTATTTCACTATTATTACTCAGTCATTCTAGTTTCTTGTTGCTTTCCCATATTTTCAAGCTTCACTTTATTTCTTCTTCATTTACCTATTAAGTCTATAGTTCTTCACAGATCTCACCTTTAAATGTGATTTCTTATTTGTTTTTCAATCTTAGATTTTATTTTCTGTTCTTTCCTGCATGCCATGCAAAAATCACAAAAACACACATTTTCTCAAAATTGGCAGAAACTAGGGCCCAAAAGTGCTTTATTGCTCTTGTCTTTGAATTTTTATGTTCCAGATAAGTGATAGATGTATGGATACAAAATACCTATATGTCATCATATTTAGATATCTACATATAAAATATATAGGTGTAAGTTACATACATATATATACATACAAACACTCTCTTTCCTTATGCATACAAACATTATGTATGTACATATGTATTAGGTATGCAATTAACATGATTATATATTATGCATATAGATGAATCGATTTCACACAGATATATTTACATATACACATGGACATATACATTTTTAATCTCTAATTATGGTCATTTTAATCAGAAGCAGACTATCTGCTACACCATCAAGTACATAAGTCTAATTTACATTTATGAAGTCCACATGTTCATATACTAATATCTAAAAGGTCAGTCAATAATTACCGGCTAAGTAGTGCTGACTGGTTGAAATAGAAAGAAATAGAAAGAAATAGAAAGAAAGCTAGCTGAATTGCCATTAGCCTTGTCTATCATTTTAAAACCAGAAAAGACAAAACATTTCTAAGATTTGATCAAATCTTAAGTATCAAGTATTTTGGTAAAACTTTGTGATTTGCATTCATACAGCAATTACATCTGTATTTGCTACTTTGCTACATTTGCCTAGCCTTTGAGCCAATTAAGTTAGCCCTATCTCACCTTTAAAAATGAAACTTACAGTCACTAAACCCCTGCACTAGGCCAAAGAGCAAAAGGCAAACATAGGCCTCTACTTTTGGTACTTTAATTGTAGGAGCCGTCTCTATAGTATGCTTAGTCTTTTCCATACAAGAGATTTGTAATTGTTCTGCCTACATCTAAGTTTTTCTTTGTACAAAAAATTAACTACTATATATAGAAGTCCTCCTACCAAATTAAAAGAAAATACAACTGCTGTGCAAGTTTTGTTAAGTAGGTTTTTAAAGTGTGAAATACTTGTAGCACAGTACCTAATTCAAGTGCTTTAATTTCCAACTTTTAAAACCACATACGCGATATTGAGCCACATTTTATTCTCTCACCACAAATCTCTGTCCTGGGTAGCTTCAAAGAGGGCAGTTTGATCACCAGTTTATTAGATACATATGCACATCAAAAATAGACAAGAATTTCAAAAAAGAAGAAAATATGTTCTTATGGTCCAAGGGCTAAGGTCATTCACTCAAAGACAATATACTGTACATGTGTTATTTATATGCCACCAGTTTAACTGCTTTTCAATGGAAAACATCTTGTTCCCATAGCAACTGCTACATTGCATGCTATCTTTGAGACTACTACCTCACTGTTCTAAACTCACAGAAAGACAATCACATCCTTAAGTCATCTCAAAATCTGTCATTTTAATAAAGTTTAAAGAAAAATAATAAGTTTGTTTTAGTTTTCTCTCTTTTATTGTTTTGCTTTAGAATCAATTTAGTTCTACTTGGAGTATATCTTTCCTTAAATTTTAACCAATAACAGAATGTTGACATTTTATATTTCCCTTATGTTTGAGGAAGAAATAGACAACAAAGTGGTTTAACAGCAAAAGAATTATGATCTGACAATTATGGCTATATCACTTGTATTTGTTTTCACATTGAGAAGTTCAAATCCTGTCACAGTGGTGACATCTTACTAAGCCATATTGTGCTGTTGAACATATGTGTTTTCACTCTTCAATACAGAATTCAGATGTGCATATTGTATCTTTCACTTACTTTTCATTTTGCAATAATTTTCATCAAATCCCAAGAATAACATATACCTTTATGTAAAATAATATAGTAGAAATGCATTTCCTATAAAATTCTATTTTGGTCAGATGAACCATATTTATATCTATCAGTGAAAAATTATATTCATAATACCTAATATATATTAAATGCTTTCTATATGCTGAAGTCTATGCTAGTACTTTATTCGTTATCAAGTTTTAATCTCCAAGTGATTTAATGACCTATATACTGTTATTATATCATGTTAAAGAAAGCAAAACTGAGACTCACCAGATTAAATGATTTCCCGAAGATTTGATATACAGCAAGTAGCTGATCTAAATTCCATACTGACATTACTCAGACACAAGCTCTTTACTTTGGGATATTGAGTACTTTATTACACAGACAAGTAATACCCTTGGTATGGAGGGGTATTTTTCTGACATATTTAACATCACTTTCTTGTTTTAAAAGTTACAATTTTTTTAGGAAAAAATTACATGGATTTACAGCAATGAAATAACAACATTAAGTATTTATAGCACAAATAGAACTCTAGTCAGTTAAGACATCCATGATCCTATTTCACATATTCTCTTGCAATTGCAATACATTTTCCTGTAGTTCTATACTTCATTAATTTAAAAACTATGGTAATCCTCGTAATGAGCTCACTCTAAATTTTCATAAAATTGTTTAGGACACCTTGCGCTTTTAAAAATAATTTATATGCTCTCCAAATCCATACAATTTCTAACAGGTAGAAATGACTTCAACTCTCAAGTCAAAACAATGAGACTCCAGGGTCCCTCTTATTGCTTCACCAAAGCTCATGGACCCCAAATCTGCCATGACATTTTGCCTTGGAGCACAGTAAAACTGGAACTCATAATCTCTAACAATGAAACATCTGCTTGTATATGCTGTCTTTTGTAAACTGCAATTGTAAACTCTGTTAATGCTGCTTGATTATAAATGTAGATATAGGGAAGTGAGAAAATTGAGATTTACTAGGTCAAAACTACCAGTGTAAGCACATCATTACTACAGGTAGACTAAAGTTTAGAGCTAAAACTGATGTGAAAAAGAAAGAATCTGTATAATTAAAGTTTTGGAGAGGGTTTCCTTGTACACATATGTGATCCTTACAATTCACTAATTATTATTTTATCTCATATTCAAAATCTTACTCAAGACACAAGTAGTTGTTCAGTCCAAGTTAAAAATTATGTAAGTTATACAAGAAAATAATCATTATATTTTGATTTCCTACTTAGGTTGGACTATTATACTATGCCTATCACATAAACCTTTCATCGTAATAATCTTGCATACTAAGATGGGATCAGAATGTTCAGTAGATTTGCTTATAGTTGTACATTCTATAAGATATAGAGTTGGAATGAGAAATAAGTACAAGAATTCTAGTACCTCTTCCCTTTTTAGTAAGTAACAAATTTTAAAATGGAAACAATTTTGGTTTCTCTTCCTTCTTTTCTTTCTCTTAGATATTTAAAATATGAAATATAAACAGTAAAGATTTTACTTCAGGGATATCTGCCCAAGCAACTTCAAAATACTTTATGAAAATCATTTACATAATTTTAATGTGCGGAAAATAAATTATTTTATTTATTTATTTTCAGGTTCTATCATATGACTTACAGTTACATGGAAAATTTGTTTTGGTTATACTTACAAATAAAATTTTTATCTACTTTATGCTGATAAAATAAATTGGAATAATTATTCTAATAACACAACTAAAAATGAGGTTAATTTTACTTTTTTCACATTCACTTGTTCCAGAATTTATTCTTTGGGTATGAATTATTTAAATAAATTTCATTATATCATTTTTCAAGTACATAATATAAAAATTTTTATTTAAAAAATAAGTTGACAAATGTCTTAATACATTTAAGGCTAACTTCAATATTTAACTGACAATGTGTTTAAGTGATCTAAGTTCTTTTTTTTTATTTGGTACCAGGGATTGAACTCGGGACCTTGAGCTTGTGATGCAGGCAGCGGAACCACAGAGCTAAATCCCTGGCCCTAATTGATCTAAGTTTTTAAAGTGTAATTGCAAATGTATATTTAAAATTGGTCCCTCATCATGTAAGTCTACCTTTGGAAGGTAGAGATGAGGCTAGAAGGAGACACACACATTTACAATATGCTTATATTTATTTTTGTCTGAGGAAGTAATCGAGATAAAAAATGAATTAATAAGTGTGCATATTTTCCAACATATTTATTTTATTAAATTATACCAAATATGGCTAAAAATTTGTAACACAATGTACTTTAACTTACCCAAAATAAACTTTCATATAATTAATTATTCTTTAGTTTGATGTTGCACTAAAATATGTAAATAAATATTCAGTATTTACGACCATGTAAATAGAGCATAATGAGAAATCTATATGAAATTTGCGAGAGTTTACCAATGGGAATGTGTACTATTTGGGAGCTTTATGCTTGTTAACTTTTCCAAAGACTATAATTAGGCAAAAGTTTCCTTCCACCCCTGGTGAAAACCTGTTAATTGTTTCAGGAAGTCACCGATTGCTTGTTATTGAGTAAAAACATATCAAGGTAGACAGATGGCTTAATATCATGAAGTTATTGGCTCATATAACTAGATTTTTATTACTAAGCTTCAGATGAAAACAGAAAGAGCTCTGAATAATAAATATAAAGCAAAACCATATATATAACATGAAGCTATTCACCAATATTAAAAATACAGAACTAAAAGTTTTAAGTGAAATGCTTACAAGGGTAGAGGAATCAGATCAGAGTATGTGTGAGCTAATCTAAGCCAGCATACAAACAAGTGTAACACACAGTTGCTTTTTGTGCATGACCTTGAGAATTCTGCTGACTTCACCATACTGCCCATGTTAAATGATACTCAGGGCAATTTTGAGCATTGAATTTTTAGCTTTCCAAACTTGTTAACAGGAATGTAATCACAGTGGTATGAACCTGTTCTTAGGGTTGCAATGTGCTTTATACATAAATTTATTAAAACGTTCATGGATAAAAATTGACCATTGAAATTATAGAATTGTTTTTAAAAAATTAAAGTTGTATGTGTATTGCATTCAGTATACTTATTTCTAAAATGTTAATAAAACATATTAGCAAAATATCTTCATAAACATGTTCATATATATATACATATATATATACATACACATATATATGTATATATATATGCCCTTTAACTTTGGTAGTGATTGAAATGGCCAACATGTTCTTCAAGGTCACAATAAAACAGAAAAAAAGTATTCTTTTGTTCCTCTGTTCCCTTCCTGTCCCATCTCCTTTACAATATATAACTGGGTTATTTGAATTGGAAGGATAAGCAGGTTGGATTACCTACTTCACACAAAATTTTCTTTTTATAAACGAATTCACATTTTTCTACCATTATAAATGTGTTATTCTTACATATGAATATGGAAGAATAAAATACAAAGTAACAGCAAGAAAAATATGTTTGAATGCTAGTATATTAATTTGCTTTTAGAAATTACAAATTCTCTATCTCCCCTCATGACCAATTTTCAACAAAGGAAACTGATATAGTAAGCATAGTAAATATTTTTCCTTTGCTGTTGAATTACTTTCTAGTTTAGGACATTTTGATCTGTCTTCTGAAATTCTCCAGTATAGTTAAATTTCTTATCCTTATTGCAGCATGTTCAAACATAATTTTTATAGGATCTGCGGATACAGATGAAAAAACTCTCTCTCTCTCTCTCTCTCTCTGCTTATTTTCCAAATGAAAAATACTTGACATCATTTTGTTTCCTTTCTGGTGAACATGGAATTGAATACAATCCTTAACCCTTGATCTTTTCCCCTTGACTTCCTCCAGGTTATCTTCCAGCTAAACATCTGAGTCAGGCACATCAGTAAAGGAAGCAGAATGAATGCATGGAAGAAAGCCATCTTCCTGGTAAGGAGCAGGCATGCGAAAGCCTTCAGAACTTCCTTCCCCACCCTTATGCTTTTTTGATGACTAGGGAGCATGAGTAGTGGAAACAGATGCTATCAGCTCTGCAATTTTTGGCTCAGGATAAAGGGAGCAAAGGCTAACGGAGTCATGCTGTTTTGCAAACTGACAAACTTCATCTTTCCAAAATATATCTGGATTAAAAAGGAAATTGCAAGGCTTGATGGTGTTGTAAATGCCACTGTTCCTTTAGTGAGGAAACATAGAGAGTAGAGAGAAAAAAAACTAGCTTATCCATTTATAGTTGGAAGAGTTAGGTTTTTCTAGTATATCCTGCAGCTGCGTTTTAAATGTCATTTCTGTGGATCTTAAATCTGTATGCAAAACCCTTACATTTCCAAAGAATCTATGGACACTACTGATGCCTCTCCTGATGATGGAAGAGTTTTTGAAAAATCAGCAGAAGGAGGAAAATCCTTGTTTCCATCTGCATCTTGTCTTTGATGATTTCAGTGTCTTTAAATGAATCATTTCTGACTTCTTAGTTTCAGTTTTCCTATGCACAGGAGCAATATAGTATGAGTTCTGCTGCTTATCTCATGTAAGTGTGATCAGAATGTTTGTACATTACTTTGTAATGGAGAATACTTAATTAAGGTTCCTCTGTGGCTGATAAGCCTTCTCATTAAATATATGATAGACACGATCGGCTGATAGCTGTCAGAGAGTTGTACCAGTAACCTGGTAATGATCTCAATTTAAAGTTATTTGGTTTTAAAGATGTTTCCAAACAAGTTCACTGAGACACTAAAATTCCAAGGTATGATCTGTTGAAAAACATGAAGAGAATGAAAGACAACATCCCCCAGGGTACCCACTCCAACATCACTCCTTTCCATGCCCTTTCATCAAGGCATATCATTCAGAATCAAGAGAAAAGACATCTTTTTGTCTCTGAGGACTTGTTTCAGCTCTTGGGCTCCATCTACCTCTTGAGTGCCTCAAGAGTTAATAGGTTGGACTTCTGTAGGAATCATATACTACCTAGAGGGAGACACAAAAAGACCTGCTCGCTTTTTGTTGTGTTCTCTGAACGCCACGTTCCCCACTAAAATCAGATAACATAGGTTAAAACTCAGCTTTTGACCTTCTGCTACATGTGTAGAAAAGCCAAAAGGTAAGAACAATAAATGCTACATTGTGAAGACAGGAGGTTATGGAAATTGAGGCCTGGATGCTTAGAGAAGTCTTCATAAAAGGAACTAGAACTGGAATAGGGCTCTGAAAAAAATGGTGAGATTTCTGGAGTAACTGGCTGGGTCCCCATGAGATGAAAAATAAGCTAAAACGTTTCTTTTGTGCTGTTGTTGAAGAAGTTTTTGCTGTTGTCATTTTATTTGGTTATGTTTTGAGTTGTGAGCATTAATGCTCAAAAATATCTGACTCTATTTCCCTAGCATCCTGACACTTTATTGGGTTACAAACTGTAATTTCACATTTTTAGGCTTGCAGCTCTTGGCATTGATAAAAAGAAAGCAAACAGTGGGGAGAGATGCATCTGGAACAAAGCCAAGGTGGCAAGAATATTAGTGTTTCATCTGAGAAAAAAATGGAGCAGCACAGTAATACTAGAGAAGAGTTTTTTAATTGGAGGAGTTTAGGAAATATATCTGAAAAGGGGAATCTTAGAATGTTTAACCAACTGAAAGACTGTATCTACCTCAGTGAAAATGTAATCATATGCAATTCTCTACAACAATTTCAAGTTGGGCAAAACTTGAGATAACCAGCATAGGATTTGAATATGAGAACACAGCCCCTTCACCTCTGTGTCTTTGCCCCACTGCTTGCCCCCGAAGTCCCACTTATGCTTTAGTGCTAAAAAAGGCCCCAACGACCCTGGGTCCCTGGAACACATGTGGGGAGTGGTACTACAAGAGAAACTGATCTGCTTTCTTTTTCATCTGATTTTTAAAAATGCCCTTAAAAATGTTGTCTTTCTTGGAATTGAGAGCAAGCCATGACCTCAATATTGCTGAATCACACTGATCACCAAGATGTCAGACAAAAGAGCCTTTGCAGTTAGACAAAGTCATCATAGTAATAAAAATATTCTCACCAATATATAGTTTTCAGATCATTTCCTTACACTTTCCTAAAATACAATAGTGTAAAACATAGTATCACATAGAGTGAGTTTGGAGCATAGCTTTCCATTCTCAGACTGAAGAAATTTACAGACAAAACTCGACTTGGGTTAAAATTAGTTTCCAAGAAAAGTATTTGAGTTCACTTTTCTTTTCTTATAGTGTGTATTTAAAAATTTATCGTATTTTACAATTATTATTCATGAGCAAGCTGAAGCAACTCACTAATAAAGCTCATGGTATGCTACAAGATGCAATTAAAATTGCTTAGGTAAAATAGAGTGACCATTAGGACTTCCTTTGGAGAAATAGCAAATGCCCAATTGTGTGAGTGGTTGTTGAGTATATAAAAAATTTAATTTGGCCAATTAGTGACCTGGGTTTGATAGGCAATTACTTTAGTTATGAGAGTCCTGTGGTTTCTATATCACCCTTTTAAAAAAGAAAATAATGTGATATAAAGACTATTAAGAGAAGTTTCACTCAGAAAGCACAGACAAAAAAATATAAGGATATCAGTTTTCCTTTGATAGTGTACTAGCTGAGAGTTCTAACTCCACGGAATGCTGGAGGCAATAAGCCCTTCTGGCCAACCTTTCACCTCTCACATTTTCTATTCAAAGCCTGTCAAGGCAGATGGCCATAAATGCCATCTTTATTGAATCAGGAACCTTCGTATTTTATTCAAAATATGCAAGTATTAATCAAGGTTCCAGGATTTGAAAAAAATATATAAAAGATCAAATTGTAAGAGTTGGGAGGAACCTGCAGGTACATGAAAACTCTCCTGTGTCTTGGAAGAAAAATAGTTGCTGAGTATATGCAGAGAGAAGAGATTTATGAAAGAATCTGCTTAGTAATGGAAAACAGGACATCGGTAGCAACAAAAACGTCTGCAACAATGGCAGCAAAAGTCCCTGAATTTCTCATCATGTTTCTGTGAGTCTGTCACAGCTTCTTGGCCCATTCTTTCACGAAGCCCTAAGCCCAACACTAAAGAAGCTCTTTGCCAGTCTCTTTGGTTTTCAGTGGATTGGAAGCAGGCAGGCAAAACAACTGAAGTTCTGCCATCTGTTTAAGTGGGTACCCATTAGGGTGATGCCTGAGGATACACAGGTTCAAGGGAAGAGCCCAAATAGTCTGAAAAAAAGGACAATATTATTATGTACTGACTGGAAGCTCAACAGCCAGAATTGGTTTCCTGAGGCAATATATGGAATCAATAGCAAGTGAGAGTCTTGTAGAATGTTAAAAATACAGGAAAACCTTCAATATTTAATTCTTGGAATTCTGAAACAGACAGAGTTGTACAGTAATATTTATTTGTTTACTGTCACTGTACAGAAGGCTTTGTCCATTATTACAAGTGTGTAAGAACATGTGGAGATTGTTTCGGTAGCAATCATGCAGAATTTTTCTGGACTGAATGAGAAACATTCGCAAGTAGTGGTTTGCAATCTTTAAAAAACAATTTATGTTAATAGGACAAACACACTCAAATTAAAATGTATATGGCATCATAACTACTTTATCTAATAGTAAATGGGTGACTTTCTCAAATGCCATCATACGATGAATCAAAAAAGATTTTTTTTGATTATTTATGCTCACAAGAGTCCATTTGCATTTAAAAACTGGCTTCTATCATGCAACTATAAACTGGTTAGGGACCTGCCTTTGCATAGATAGATACAAATAAAAGCCTTTGGACTCGACTTGGTTTCCCCTATAGAGCTTTACATATTTGGCCACACATTTGACGTGTGAAACACAAGAATTGTACCAAAGAGGAAAAGCTTTTTTTTTCTTTTGTGCAGAATTTGTTCCAACTTGTCTCTACACATCTGTATGTATTGTAGATGAATGCAGCTTCTTTCATGAAATCCCATAAGGTATTTCTGCAATGAGCAACACTCATTTAACAAGTGCACTCTGCCATGCAGGCGGGACCTGCCAGGAGCAACAGCATGCCTGGAACGGAAATGTTGTTTAATGAATATTTATTGATTATGAATATTCATTAAATTAACATCTTTATGGCCGGCCCCAGGCTTTGTAACTTATGTGGTAGTAAAGTGGTTAAGTAAAGTTTTCAAGCCAATCTTGAAGCCCTTTGAGGTTCAGAAAACTATGAAAATTACCAAGAGCAAGTTTTCCTCTAGGACAGAAATCCACTCTGGATCTGATGTGGTTACATTTGGCATTAAAACCTCTGATTTTTAGATCTAGTCTGAAGGAAGTTGAACCTTCAACTCAGACTATTTGGTACATTCCCCATTGCAGAATACTTTAGTCATAACCTTTTGTGTTTTTCACTTTCTCCATTTCCACTCTTACCCTATTAATCCTGAGTGTCATCACATTTGGCATGGATTAATGAGCCAATTTACATCTCTGGGTCTCTTTGAAGGTAGGCTTGTCTTCCTCTAGCCCATTTAGAAGAGCATAACCTTCCTAAATGACACATCTAATTCTCCTGCTTGCATTCATCAAAGACTTTCCATTGCCTTTGGCATCAGATCTGAGGTCTTAATGCTAGATCTGGATCTTGCTGTCTTTCTAGCTCTATTTCTCACCAGCTCCTACTCTGGTTTTAGGTGCCAGCCATAGTGAAATTTCACTCATGATGACTCTTGTCTACAGGCCTTGGGATAAAATTTATTTTTGACTCAGGAATCTGCTCCTCTCAGCCTAACTCTTTAAGGTGGTTTTACTCCTATTCATCTTGTCCATGTTACCATATGCTTCACTTCCTGAATCCCTTTCTGGATCTCTAAAGGCTGGCATAGATGTCCCTTCATTGTGGCTTCATAGCACGCAGATTAACTGCTATCTTAGGACACATCAGACTGCATCAAAATTCCCTCTTTAGTCTTCTCCATGGACTCCACAGTCTCTTTGAAATAGGACTGTGTCTTATCTACCACGGAATATCAGCACCCAGATCAGAGGCTGACACATACCATGGGTGTATGTACTATATGGGTACATTGCCAAGGTGAATTAATCTACATGCTTGATTCTTCCAGAAGGATTCTCTGAAGTTGTTCAACCTGAAAATATCTCAGTCAAATTTAATCGACAACAAAGAGCATTGATAAAAATAATGACCACAGATTTCACATTTGAAAAGCTTAGACTACAATTAGAGGGTTTGGGAAATTTCATTATATCTATTATAAGACAAACTCAAACCAAAATTAAGTTCTCATTGGACATTCACCACTTACTGTATTACTTAAGAGCATGTGTTCTGGCTAAGCAGGAGATCAACTCTATTATACAGTATATATATATATATGTGTGTGTGTGTGTGTGTGTGTGTACAAATAAATAATTGTCAGCAACAAAATTAAGTTCTCATTGGACATTCATCACTTACTGTATTACATAAGAGCATGTGTTCCAGCTAAGCAAGAGATCAACTCTATTATACTATATATATATATATACATACAACAAAATAATTGTCAGCAACAAAAGGCATCTAAAAATAGTTAAAATGAATGAGGTGATTTCAAAAGAGGTAGTTCACAATAGAGTACAAAATATAGTATGGGCCTCAGTTGGAAGACTATCAAAACTATAAACTAAAATTGGAGTGATAAACAAAGAAGGCTTCTGCATATCTCACATTTGTCTCTTCTGCATTTCTGTTACAGACATTTCCCTCTGTGAACTCATCCTCTGCTTCTCAGAGCATGTGGAAGTTGCTCTAGTTTATATCATCCCATTTGAAACTGTAACCCAGACAGAACTAGATTTTCTTCTGCTCAGTTTCTAGGGAAAATATGATTGTCCTAACTTGAGACAAAAATCTCCATAAGGTAAAGAAATTGAATTACTTTGAGTGTTCATTGTTAGCTGGAAAATCAACTCAAAAGATAAAATTTGTGAGCATAGTGCCTAGTTTAGTAATACATAAATCACATATCTTTTCTTCCAAGAGTAATATTATGAGCTCAAAGAACTTTTATTTGTCCTCACTTGCAAAATCTGTTATCTTAATTTTAATAGGAAGTCATTTGTCATCATACCACTTTAGAAAATATCATTAGCTTTTTATATTATTAGTGTTGTACCAACAATAGGGAAGTATATTAGGATTCTCTGCAGAAGCAGAGCCAATAGAGTATTCTCTCTCTCTCTCTCTCTCTCTCTCTCTCTCTCTCTCTCTCTCTCTCTCTCTCATAAGATATTGGCTCACAAAATTTTAGAGACTACAACATTGAGAAGTCCCATGATCTACTATCTGCAATCTAGAGTCCCAGAGGAGCTTGTGGTGTAATTCAAAGGCTCCAGAGAGGAAGCCTAATCATGTTGATTCATGTAGATTGAGCCAGCTCCTGAGAACTAGGAATATGGGGGGCAGAAATCTGACCTTCCAGTGCAAAAAGTCAATTAGAGACAATTCAATCTTCCCCTTGTCTTTTCAATCTATTCATTCTCCGGTGAATTGGGTTATGCTCATATACAATGGGAAAGACTCTGCTTTATGCAGTCTAGCATTCAAATGCTAATGTCTTCCAGAAGCACCTTCACAGACACACCAATATTTAGTGCACAATCAAATATCTGGGTACCCCTTAGACAGGTCAAATTGATGCATAAATTTAATCAGCATATGAGGCACTGTCAGATCTGATTTTTAGACCCATTTCTCTCATCGGCCTATGGATATAGCCTTGAAGATCTGTGAAAGTATTTCCATTAGACATACATAGTTGGCCTCTTGGCGACATTAAACCCATGTGTTTAGTCCTATTTATCTGGTTCTCTTGTTGTATTTGTCTCTTTTTTTGTGGTTGTTCCCTGTCCTTTAACCAACGGGTTTGAATGTGCGCAGTATTTTTAATCTTAGAAGCAAAACAAGTGACTCCAATGCTACACTTCAAACATTTGCTCTGTGCGCGTTTTCTGTACCACAAAGTCAGCTGTAGCTGCAACAAAATCAGTAATTGAAGTTTTCATTGGGAAAAAAGAGCTCTTTTTAGTAAGGAACACACTATCTTCAGTCTGGGTTTCCTTCCTGTGATTGAGTTTTTCGTTGCACTGAGATTGCTGTGCTCTCTGCCTCTGCTCAGAATTCATCTTTCATCTTGAGGGCCTGCATCTCTGCTGCCTTGGAACTTCCTGTTAGCTGCCTGGAGCTGGATGCTCCATTGTGTTCACCATCTTCTATCCTCTTTCATTAATTCTTTGGTTTCCCATATCTCTGTACAGGGCAAAATAGTGCCTTTGTGTACAGACTTTCTGTATTAGCTTCAGTAGAATCAAACCATTGCACTGCAACTGAACCAAAGATTGCAAATGTAACAACTGCCTTAGTAACTACATCAGAGGCATCAATCCTTTACGTTCATGTCAGAATACTTCTGCCTCAGGCTCCCTTGGGCAAATCTGACCCCATTTGCAGTTGTTTCTAGTTTCCCTGTGGAGATGGGCTTCACTATTTAATGTTTAACAAATGCTCGACAACGCAGGGGTCCAGTTGCAACATTTTCCCTATTCAGAATGATGTCATACCTCTGCTCCCAAAGCTGCATTCTCTTTAGGGAATAGCCTGCTTCTGCTTGCTCTGCTTCTACTAAGACCAGACATCCTCGTGGATCATGGTTCTGAGTATCTGAGGTTACAGGGTTTCTTATATTTAAAAGGCTTTCATGAGAAAAAGGAAGTAGATACAGCTTGGCAGGTCTAGAGGGCAGAGCTAGGTCCAGTGAGTAAAAGTGATAAAGAAATAGACTTAAATTCAATATAAGGAAACATTGAATAATAAATCAATCACGTCTAACAATGTAGACCTTGTGGGTTCCCTTTCACTGTGAAAGATCAGAAAGAAGATGGATGAACAATAGCTAGAGAAAGAAAGAGAGGTTTACTGCACTGGGGATGAGAGGGCTGGAACACTTCTAAGGCTCCTTGATGTTGTAGGATTTTAATGATTTTATCTTGAGCCCTTTGTTCCTTCCTGCTTCCTGCCCTCTTTACTTCCTTTCTCCCTTCTTTCCTTGCTTCCTCTCCCTTCTCCTCTTCTTTCCTTTTTTCCTACCTTTCTTATTTTCAAATGTACTTAACTGAACTTAAATCATACTCAAAGCTAGTATCGTTGCCTTCAAGATCAGCAGTAAAAGTAATTGTTGAATCTGTTTTACTTTCTCCTTTTTCTTTCTAAAGAAGTAAAAATAAGTTTAGAAAGTGGATGATCCTACACTTGGAATATTTCACTTTCAAGATCTTTACTTACTTTAGATACATGTAGCCTGTGGAAGAAAGAACATCCGTCTTTGAACTCCGATTTGCCAAACATCCTCCTTAACACCAGTGCTGAGGTTTTGACATCAGTTTTCACCACCTCATCACAGCTGAAAATGTGACCAGTTACCTCTAAGATCTTTCATGGCTAGGAAACACTTGCCCATAAGTGTAGCTGCGCTTTCTTTCCCTCATAGAAATTCAGATTATTAGATGATCTTTTAACATTCCCATTACACAGCTAGCACAAAACCAGCTTGCTGATGCGCTCCTACTTTAGAAGTTGGCTTTCCACCAAATGGGTGAAAATTTAAAAAATACTTTGATTTCTGTCTTTTCTGCCAATGTGTTTTGCTTTCCACTGCTCAGAATCAACATTTCATTCAGGCCACTTAACTCAGATTGGAATGTTTATTATTGATTTCCCTAGGATGACACAGTAGTCCCGTCCCCCAGTATTGGAAAGTTGATCCTTTTGTGCCATGACATCTGGGTAATTTCTCTGAGAGAAATCTATGACCTGGGGGGTAATACTTTATTTGTAGAATAACAGAGTACTGGTTATCAAGCAGTAAAGATCCTTTGATATTTATCTTCGTGATTTTTCTCTGACAAAGAGTAAATACATTTTGTTTGCCAAACACACTATGTTGATCTGTAGAATCAAAACAACTTTGAAGAAGCAGCCCTCTGAATGTTAGATTGTGTAGAGCAGAGCTATCCCTATTCCTTGTCTATATTCCACTGCTTCAGGCCCCAATTAACACACATCCAATAACTTTGTCTCCAATATTCTAGATCATCTTATTAAATTAAATTGCTTTCCAGTTCCTGTGATATATTAATCTTCTTTCAGTGGAGAAAACACAGCTTGGGATCTATATCTGCAAATTTCTATGTCACATCTCTGTTGGGAGTCTCACAGACATCTTATCTTGAACTTGTCTGAAACCAAACTCACGGTCTTCTCTAACTGCCCACATTTCCAGCCTTCTCATCATAGTAAATGGCACATCTTATCCTTTATATTCTTCTAAAGTACTCCGAGATTTTATACATAGCATTTAGTTTGTAAGTATGTGTGCGTATGTAATTATTTTTAATGCTGGTCTTCTTAGGAGGTTTTAAACTCTATGAGGGTAAGTGCCTGAGACAGGTACTTTCAACAAAAGTTTCCTGGATCTGCAGTATAAATAGAGAGGCACCCCATGACTTATTAACTATTTAAAAAATTTACTATTGTTTTATATTGATGGGGTACAAGATAATTTTTCTCTACATCTATATATTGTGTATTGTTCAAACAAGACTAAACCATATCCATCACAACCTCTCTTGTAGTTATTTAGAAATATACAGTACAATATTGTTATTCATGCTATCTACTTAAAATTTTGTACCTGTATTAACTATTTATTCATAATTATATATAATATAAAGATTTTAACTTCTTGAACTGTGCGATTTAACAAAAACATGGATTATTAGAAATCATTAAAGAAAATGGCAATTCATTTCAAGATAGTACAACAATGTCTCTTGAAAAATTTGGCAGGTTGAAGGAGTACCAATAACCCTCATTTGCTCTGTCCTATAAGAAGATTCAATAATTCTGAGGGTGCTTTGGTAATTCTTTGTTTTGCGATGCTGGTATTCTAACTATATCCTCAATAGCTTGGAAAATAAGAATATTTGGAGTTATCTCTATACCAACTCTAAGATAAACTCAAACCAAAATTCATTATCACTTGACTGTATATATCATTCGCAATTTGCTGTATTGACTCTACAGAAACTATGATTTTTGAGATCTCCAGAAATCAATGATAAATGAAATTTTATATATGATAAATTCTCAAATGGGGAGAAATCTTTTTTCCACTCATATTATCTCATGGGTGAAGTGAATTCTGAATATTGAAACAAGCAGTAGTATAGATTAAATTGCTAATGATAAGCCCAAGGAATTCGTTATTTCATAGGTCATCTCACCATATATATATGATGAGGACATGCAGACGACACGTGTTGAAACAAAGTCCTTGAGGTTCCACAAAGCTTAAGCAGAAATTTACTAGACTGCTTATCATTAAAGACATAATCATATATCACACCCAGATTATTAATCAGCATTGTCATTTCTAATTAGAATAAAAAATAAACACAGATAAAACTTGTGTTTTGTTCATCAGTCTTTTACCCAGTGCTTTAGAATATAGATTTGGTACATAGGTGAGATGAAGCAATAATACACAACAGGCCAAACCTCCCTTCACTCCATGTTTTTTTCCATAAAATATTCTGTTCCAGAAATGTAGCCATTTGTGCTGCACTGTGTTCCTGCCTAATGTATCAGAGTATTCTGTAACTGTTTGAACTGCACAGTGTTCCTACCAGATGTTTAAGGAATGTTCTGTAATTCCGCTCTCCTGCTTCTGTGAGCATGCTCGCCCGGCACATGGGCTTGCCCCTTCCCTGTAGATCTCTGTATAAGGCTGCTTCCGTTTTAACTCAGGGCTCAGAATTTAGAGTGGGTAAACTCCTCTGAGCCAGCTGGCTAGTAAAGGTTTTCTCCATCTCTCTGAGTAACTTCCAGATTCTCAAGTCTTCAGATTGCTGGAGCTGTAAGCACTTGAGCCATAAGTACTTGAACTGTAGCACTTGAGCTGTAGCACTTGGGTGTGACACTGAGTTGTTTCACTTTGCCCCAACAGTTTGGTATATAGTAAATACTCAGTAAATATTTAATAAATTAACATAGACATTGGAAAAGCAATTCTTTGAGCTACCCTATTCCCCACTTCCTCTCAGTTCCATTGCTGTTAATTACTTTGTTACAATCACAGACTTAACTGTAAACATATTTGGATCTTACTCCTGTGTGTGTTCGTGTTAGACTGGGTCAGAAGGCAGAGTTGGAGGTAGGGCCATTGGAAGTGATTTTAAGGGGTCAGCCCACAAAGCACCCTGGCATCTCTTAGTCTTTCTGAGTCTGCCCAGGTGTCCCAAATCTGACCAACAGGATCTGGGACATTGACAGTCTAGGCACAACTATAAAATCATTTGTCACAGTACCTGTTCCCCAGTCTTCTTGGGGTGTGTGTGATTGCTAGGAAAGAGATACATGGTACCCATGGTTGTATTTTATTTTGTTTCTGTCTATACTCTAGCAACTGGGGAAGTAAATTTATCTTAATTACCTATGCAGGGTTCTTGGAGCTTTAGGAAGCAACCTGGAAACTCCACATTCCCTGATCTTTACATTCTGACTTCCCTTTACAATGGCAGCTCCTTTAAGCCCCATTCACACTTTTTAGTTCCCCAGATAATACAAGTAAGGGTTTAGCTACTATCTGTGCTACCTTAGGGGTACAATTTTCAACAAGGGGTGACAGTGCACTTTTTCATCTCTTCTTATTTATCTTCTCCAAAGATCCCTGCTTTTATAAAAAAATAGGTTTTAGTTCCATTTTCAATGTTTCTGCAGGTTTTCTTGGCCTCAGGGGAAGACTATTTGTGAGACTCAATAGGAATTTGAGGGAGAAGGGAGTTCAGAAGTTATCCTAGAAGAATTCTTTTCTTTCATGTTAATAAGCAGGCCATTTTAGGATGGGCTAAGGGGGCTGGATAATCTGGCGTTTGTTGCTGTAGCCTCATCATGAGCTGCTTGTTCTGTTCACTATACACTAACTTCACCAGCATTTATTTCTGTTTGGGTCAGACCCCTTGCACATGCGCCTTTGCACCCACTGTTTCTTCTTCCTGGACAGCCTTTCTCTGTCTTCACCATCAGCTTCCATTTGAACCTTCAATGCTGCTTCTTTTGGGAAACTTTTTGTGGTTGCCTGTTCTAAGCTAGTGCCTGCCTTCTGACGAGCTCTCAAGAGCTTTCTCCAGCCAGTGGCTCACCCAGAACTCATCTCAGTGGAGGCAGTGGTGCTTTTAGATGTCAGAGCTCTATGTGTTCCAGCCAATTTGCCAAATTCTGGATTTACATCACAGACAATAATAGGACAACACAATTACTCCTTCTCTGCTTATATAAATCTGGTTGCAGGAACTCCAGTAGATCAGACAGATAATGATAAGAACAGAATTAATATTAGCAACCAAAGCTTGTTGAATATTTACTGTGTGAAGAATTATACTAAACTATTTGAGGTGCAGTTTTAATCCTCATAAAACTCCCCATGGTGACAGTTTTAAGTCACAGGAATCTTCTTTACAAAGAAGGAAACTGAAGCCCTAGAGTTAAGTAACTTACAGAGTCATAATGCTAAGAAGTCATAGAGCCTTGATTAAAACATGGAAATCTTCCTCCTGAGTTTGTTTAAGGTGGTACACTGTTTCCCAGTTAGGGGAGTATTAGGCAACCACATTTTCCCCACACTGGAAATTAATCTGCTCAATTGCTAAAGAGAAGACTGTAACATTGAGTCAAGTCTGAGCATTCCTGATGAACCCTTTGTCTCTCATGGCGGTTTCACATGCTTCATACCTTAGACCTCATCGGATGTGACCTATGTGAGATGTGTTCTTTTGGTACAAGGAAATGAAGGCTATTCTACTGATAAGAAAGAGATTTAGGATAGGAGGGGTAAGGCAATGGGAGACAAAGAGAAAGAACGCCATGGAAAAGAAGAGTGATACATTTTTGAGAAATATGGGCATAGACATAAGTTAAAAAAATCGATTAATCATTTTTTATAAGCTTCTGTGAATATTTTCAGTTTCTCCAGAGCATAGGCAGTTTATTAACTTGTATCTGGCAAGTGTGTGAATAGATGTGATAAGGAGACTAAGATGAAATTGAGGAATTTGAAATAGGGACCTTCCAGGCAAGTTTGGGTAGGGAGAGGAAAGAAGACTGGAGCTGGTAGACAGTGAAGTCAGGGCATGAAGTTTATACTTGGGTGATCTTTTCTATTTGGTAAGAGACATTTTTCTTTATGTTATCATGTACTTACGTAGGATAAGGATTCTCTTTCATTCATTCCAATGAAAATCATAAATCTCTGAATATTGACATCTGGTCCTCTATTTATTATAGTACATGAAAATTTACTGTGCAAAACTGAGAAAAACTAGGCAAATACAATTTAAAATGCTACCATCATCTATTTCACAATCTAATACTTGGGACATTTTCACTCATTTTGTACATATGAATTAATTGGGATGGATAGCATGTGTATCTATTTGAGATTTTTTAAACTGAGATTTTAGAATGTTTTCAATGCCAAATAATCTTCATAAAGAAGACATTTAATTGCTGCATAATACGTGTGCCATAATTTCTGGAAATGATCTCCCAATGTTAGACATTTAAGTTATTTACAGTTTTCACCATTTTATACGACACTGTGTAAGTACATACATCTTTGTTTCCAGTCCCTATTATTCTCTCAAAAGAGACCTTAAGAAGTAGGATTAGTACTTTAAAGGGTAGAATACTTCAAGACAGTGTATGTTGCTAAATTGCTTCCATTTTCATTCCCCATATCATTTTCAAGATCTAAGCTCACATCACTAAGTTCTTACCAGCAATCAATTTTTTCATTATAATTTTTTAAATAATTAAAATCATGGCAGGCATGGTGAGCACACCTGCAATTCTAGCACTCTTGGAAACTGGGAGACTAAGGCAAAAGGATTGCATGTTCAGACTCAACCTGGACAGTGACTTGGCTAGACCGCTTCTCAAGATAAAAATATAAAAAGGGTTGGAGATGCAGCTCATGCAAAGACCCTGGTTTTAGTCCCTATTTCCGCAAAACAAAACAAATTAAAACAAAACAACCTAATTTTTGCTTTAATATACATTCATTTGACTATTCCAAAATTTAACCTATCTTTATTTTGCGATAATTTGTAAATAGTTGTGGTTTCTTCATGTAATTCACTAGTGTTTTCATAGGAATATTTGGAATTCTCTTATTGATTTACAAAGAGTTCCCTACATATTAAGAATATACACTATTTGTCATGTCTCTTGCAAAAACTTTTCACCTGTTGTCATTTATGTCTCTCTCTATTATATATTATATTATA
>NW_004624742.1:14619009-14629953 GCF_000247695.1 Heterocephalus glaber | reverse complement strand
ACATAATTATATATAAATATAATACATTACATATGCTATACAATTAAATATATTATATATTTATATATAGTGGTCTTTTGGAAAAATGCATTTTAGACAATCAAAATCACTGAACTCTCCTTTATAGTTTCTTCTTTCCTTTTATGCATATAAACTATTAGAAATAAACTTGTAGTTATTTTAAGTTTACATCTTTTCTTGTTTTTAAATTTAGAGTATGCATTAATTTTCATGTGGATAAAAAAATCAAATATCAGTTCAACACTGAATAATACTAATACAATAACAATATTCTCTCCTACATTGCCTCCCCATGTCCCCAGCCCAATCTGAAGACCAAAAACTTTGAGTTCTGATTTTTGAATGATTACACAATTTTTGCTTTGTGTATGTGTTTTCTGTTCTTTATTGATATATTAACTTTTAGATAATATCTATTAACTTTTAATGACAGATGGCTTTTTATTATTTGAATAAACCCTATCTCTCAATCCCTCATATTTTCAATATAATTAAAGCACTATTTTGTATTTTTTTTTTTTTTTTTTTTTGTACTTGGGATCGAACTCAGGTCCTTCCGCTTGTAAGGCAGGCAGCGGAACCACTGAACTAAATCCCCGGCCCTGAAAGCACTATTTTGATTAAGTCAACAAGGAGTCTTTATGTTATGACAATATGAATGTTGTGCTATGCCAAGCCAAGTTGTATATTATGACTCCATTTCCTTTACTTGTTATTTTTTGCAGAAGTTTCTAAACATTTCTTATTTATTCACACTTTGTATTAATTTCAAGTTAATATTTTTATAATATGACCATAAATTCTCTTCCCTGTCACCCATCCAAACCATCTTCCAATCCACTGCCCTCGCTTCTGGCCTTTCTGTGAAGCCATGGCTCAAGGCTTCCTTTCCTCCTTTCCGAGTGGAGTTCTCTTCCGTCTTAATTCCCTATCCTTGCCACTCTTCTTATCACTATTATTAGTTCCCATATGCTTCTGTATTAGATTGCCTCAGAATCAGAGGCTTCAGCCAGCACCATTTAGTACCTTGTAGTTCTGGAGGTGAGAATTCCCAGTGGGCTGGCAGGTCTCTGTTCCTCAGGGCTCTGAGGGAGGGAGAGTCTGCTTTCCTCCCTTTTCCAGCTTTGTGGCGGCCTAAACTCCTTGGCTCGTAGCCATACTCTCCATCTTCAAATCCAGCATTGTAGCATCTTTAAATACCTCTCTCTCTCCTGCCTCTTTCACTCTCTTAAAAGGACACTTCTGATTCCACTGGATCTACTAGGACATTCTGCCCGTCTCGAGATCCTTAACTTAGTTTCATATGCAACGTCATGTTCAAGTCATGGACATCTTTGGAGCCTTTGTTCTGTTTACCAAGGTTATGCTTTATCTGATGTTTACCTCAGTTTTTGCTGAAGGTCATAGTGCTTTGGAATCCTGAAAATTATGCTTAAGTAAAATTATACCGTACATTTTCTGCCTCTGAGTATGTCTATATTTTTCACACTGTACAGAAAAGCAACATAATTTAAAACATTAACTTCAGTTTGTTTCATTTACTTTGGATTTTTGTTCTGCTACTTTTGGGTTCTGTGTCTTTGGGCATGTTAGAAAAGTCTCTCTTTGATTCAGTTGCTTTACCTGTAGAGTGGGTATATTAATAACACCTATTCCTAGGGTTGTTAGAGAGATTAAATGAATTCATTTATATAGTTCCTGCCACATAATACATGCTCTTTGTGTCCTCACACTTGGTTAATAGTTTGGCTATGCTTAAAACTTCAGCCTAAATATTATTTCCTGTCAGAATTTCTAACTCATTCCTCACCACCTTTTAGGATCTGCTATTGCAAATGAGATGTCCATTCCCATTCTGATTCATGATCATATTGCTGACATGTCTGAAGTCATAAAAACTTTAAACTCTGTTCTTTATAGTTAGTATCCTGAAACTTCAACATGCCTTACTGTACTTAGATCATTTTCCATTAATTTAGCAGACGTTTTCTCGATGTAAATTTTTGGGTCCCTTAACAGTTTTACAAATTTTCTTCTGTTTGCTTTTCTATTCCATTCCTTTTCTAGAGCTTTTCTTAGGCAATGACTGTCCTTCTGAATTTATTAATCCTCTATGTCTATTATTTTTTCTAATTTTCAGTAATAGCATTTTCCTAGAATTAAAAAAGTCAATTTGATTTTGTTCATAGATAATAGTAATTTCCCTTATTATCCTATGATTTTTCTTTGTATTTATGATACTGTTAGTTTGGATCCTCTGAGAAGCAGAAGCCAGGGCAGGAATAGATACATAAGAGAATTGTCAGGGAAGTATTTGTGAAGTGAAAAGTGGATGGAGGCACCAAAATAGGGGAGGCTTCACAGACAATGGGACAGATCTGAATCTTGATCTGGGGCAAGAGGGAGAGGAGAGGGCGGGGGAAGACTCGTAAATGACTGGGTGGTTCTCAGACAGTTTTGGCTTGGAGCCATTATACCTTAAGGTGGTGTTGTATCTCATAGGACGGGGCAAGTATTAGAAACGCTGTATTCATTCATCTCATAGGACGGGGCAAGTATTAGAAATCTTGTATTCATTCACCAGGTGGGAGCAGCTGTGGTCAGTGTGATGTCAGGGCAAACACAGGAGCAGATCCCTAAGGGCAGAGGCCCATGCATTCAGTCCATTATGCTTCCTGCAGCAGGAAATCTGAGCATAGCATTCCCATGTGATTCAAGAATTGACAGACTGTGGAGAAATCCCTCCTGGATTCCTGTGCACTTGTGTCCCACAGAAGGCGAAGGCTAATGTGATGACCCGTAGCTTCTATTGTCTGGAGAGTCTCGGGGCCCCGGTTGGGACTCAGCCTCTTCCTCTTCCCCGTCACTTCAAAAATCCCTCACTCTCCTGCATCACCTCAAGATGTCTTTACCTACTGGTTCCACCCAAGAGTTCATACTGATGGCTGAGCACTAGACTGGCAACCATAGTCTTTAGGGTGGTAGGACTGGGAGGGAGTGTGAGGACTTGTTTCCCTTACACCGTTAGGTAAATGCAGCCCAGTCTTTGCCTGGGCATCAGAGTTAATTCTTCCTATCAAGATGATGACTCATCAGCTATTGGTCCAAGAGGCCAAAGGAACCGAAAAGTTCTGCAGTATCCATAGCTTGTAGTTTGATGGGATCATGCCTCTGTCCCCTGGCAAATGAGCAGAACTCAGTGTTATGAAGGTCACCGTTCCCCTCTGGTTCAGGGGAGTGATGATAAATGGGGTCATCACTGCTTCCACTCGGTGCTTCCAGACACATTTATTCTTCTTGTTTGGGCACTACATTATAGGGAGGTCTGCAATTTCATGACCATACTGTATCCTGAAAAATGCTCATTATTTCAGAATGTTGCATCTCAATTGGTGCCAGCTGTCCTATTTCCTGATTTGAGATGTTAAGTAGGATCTATCTTTAACATTGTGTGACCATGCCCTTTAGACCATTTCCAGAACTTCCTTTTAGCCAATTTCTTTTCTCTTCCCCTCCAAATTTATCAGTTCTTATAGTGATGTCTCTTAGCATCTGTTGGTTAAACCACCTCCTGGCTTTCATTACTTCTGGGTCCCATTTTCCCATGGATGTTAGCAAGCCTGTCTGACCCATTCTCACTGCATTTTGGCCTGGAGCAGAGAGCCACTTATTGATTTCAGTGCCCTTCTCACCAGGGTAGCCTTGACAGTCTTGGCAGATAACATGCCTTCTAGGGTATCATAGAATATTATCCTCTGGAGATCTTTCTGACATCATATATTACATTCATTCCTGCATGCCCACTTGCCTCAGCTTCATTATTCTTTCTCTCATCATCTCTCCTGGCAACTCAGGTACTGTCACTTTACCAAGTACTGACCACAACTTTCTCAGGGTTCTAAAAGCCACCCCAACACATTGGTCCCATCCTTTTTGTCCTTTATTTCTTATTTATCCAGTCGTATTTCAGCCTTTGTTTCCTAACACCATTAAAATTCAAATCCATTGTGTATTTTCCTGTTAAAATATTCAGTTTAAGTTACCATAACAAAATATTATAAACTGGACCACTTTAAAAGACAGAAATTTATTTTTCACAGTTCTGGAGGCTGGAAGTCCAAGTTCAGGGTGCCACCTCAGGCCTGTCAGGTGCTTTCTTGCTGTGTACCCATAAGGTCAGCGCAAGCATGGAGAGAATAATCAGTCCCTTTATTTTTACAACGTCACCAATCTTTTTGAATTAAGACTCCACATTTATCCTTATGACTTCATATAACCTTAATTATTTCCTAAAAGCCTTATCTTCAAATATATAGTCACATTGTAGGTTAGGGCTTTAACATGTGAATTGGGAGCAAGAAGGGACAATATTAAGTTCCATCTCAATTTCACCTGGTTGTTGGTGCAATTTAGTAATTTTGGCGGCTCAGTTAGTATGTAAACTCATTTCTCATGTATTAGACCTAGCACATCCCCAATCAAGATTTAACTCTAGACTTCATCTAGTGGCCAGGAGAGAAGGTTGGGGCAAGCTCCTGTGGAATTTCTTCCCTTGGAGGGGAGAATCTTCTGCAACTTCTCCCAACACAGGACAAATAGTAGTCTTTACTAGTACTAGAGAAGTTGGGGACATCTCTCAGTGCGAAATGCTAAGGAGATCTTCACAGTCCACAGCTCATAGGTGTCCATCTAGATGGTCCTTTCCCGTATTTCAAGGCCTCAGGGTTTCCTAACCAGAGTTCTGATCTTAGCATAACATACTTGGCTTGCCTGACAAGGTAAACATTATTTGAGTGCTATTCTTTGAACCATAAGAGCTTCAGTCTGCTGCACATCGCTATGTAGGCACCAAGAAGGCCCTCTGGGTCTTACATTTGGCCTTAACTGCCTATTAACAACTTTCAATTTTGAATTATATATTTTCTGCAGTGTATCAATACAGCTTAGCAAGAATTATTTATTCTCCTCCAATGACTTTATAGGTAATTCCCTCTACCTCCCTTGTATTTTTCAAATGGCAGAAGCATGACACATGCAATAATGTTTTCTTCAAAATATGTTCTTCAAGAATATTTGCCCAGACCATTACTGGTAAAAACCATTATCCATGATGACTGTGACAGTTAAGCTGGATTGTCAACCTGATTGCCTTGTGAGTCACCTAGGGGATTAGTAAAGTACATTTCTGCAGTAGACATGTCTGGGTGTGGCATGAAAGCATGAATTTTGGTATTATTTTTGGTTCACAGCCCTTTTATTTAAGATCTTGTTCATTGTGAGCTAAATAAACCTCTCCTCTTTTAAATTGTGGGTAATAGGTATTTGTCTCAGCAACGGGAAAGATGACTAATACAACGACCTTATTCCAGGAACTGTTTCTGTTCTATATGCTACACCAAATACCAACTCATTTTCTATTATGAGTTGATCTGTCCCAATACCAGTCACCTGTGTTCTCAGAACATTTCTAACTCTTGGTGTGTTAGTGAGGGCTCCTTCAAGAAGCAGATACAAAAAGATTATGTGTACAAATAGTTTATTGAAGGCCATGCTTGCAAAAGGTAAATCAGATGGGACCAAAGAAAGTAGGAAGAGACTTCAAACCATGATGTTTGTCTACTGCTTGTGAAAGAGAGGGAAAGAAAAAAAATGAATGGTAGGAAGAATCTTTCAGTGCAGTGTAACTCTAAGAAAGATTCGGGAGGGCTGATGGGAGTCCCCAAGCCAAAGACATGTGTTAAAGGAGTCCCGTATCTTGCAGTAATTGATCTACACTTGAACACCAGATATGCTCAATCATTGGCTGGTAGCAGCCATAGAAAGTGTGACTGACTGTAGTGTGAACACAGTGACCTGGGACCATCATTGAATTCTGCTTCCTGCAGCATGCGATCATTGTTTCATGGAAACAATGGGTGAGTTTTAAAAATTATTTCTGAAAGTTCAGTTTTTTTCAACTACTTTTTCAATTCTCTATTTCCTCTTAGATCACTTTTGCTTTTTTTTTTTTTGGTACCGGGGATTGAACTTGGGTCCTTTCGCTTGCACAGCAGGCTGCGAAACCACTGAGCTAAATCCCTGGCCCAATTTCTGCTTATTTCTTAATTTCAGTCTCTGTACTTTATATGTTAAATTTTCAGTTGTCCAGTGACTCTTTTAATTCCTCATAGTGTATTGTATTAATTGAGTAGCCTGAGCAATTGAATAGCTACTGACCAAGTTGTTAACTAACTTGGCATAATTTATAATACCATTTTCTGAGAGAGAATCTTTGCTTTGGAGTATCAGCACCCACAGTTGTACAACTGAATCAACATTCAGGAAAACTCCAGATATTTATCTGGTATGAATTAACAGGTGTTCTGCAAGTAAGACTGTGGTGGAGTATCAGTTGACTCTGTTGAATGATCAATTTTCAATTAATCTTTGAGTTTTTATCCCCAACTCTAACTTTCCTTTGTGGCTGTTGTTTCCAGTTTTTAGCCTATCCTTGGCTAGGAAAGGGAAATTAGCACATAAGCTCATTATACTCTTTCCTGGGATTTGCTCTAGACTGTTCCTTTTTATTACTCCTGCCCTTGCTTTCCATACATCATAAATTTGTTAAAATCTCTTGAGACATATTGATTATTCCCACCCGTTTCCTACTCCTAGTCCCACCTCTACTTCTCACCCTTCTTGTTAGTTTGCTTTGAGCTGTTTTATTTCCTTACTGTTTCTCAGAGGTCTTTGGAGGAAGTTAGGTGTGTGTGTGGTCTGCCATGTTAACATGGAAGTAAGTCTTCATCTTGAGTTAGAAATCTACATGTGAGTTTTATTGTGTTGTGTTGTGTTTTACTATTTGTAATAGTTTTTCTAACTTCATCATTTGGATATTCTTTGGAAATCTATAGTATGCTTTTGATAAACTTTTTTTCTTTTCAGATTTCTAAAGTGGCTGGTGTGTGTGTGTGTGTGTGTGTGTGTGTGTGTCTGCATGTATTTGAGGATGAACTTATTTGTACTTTTGAAAATTAATTGTTTTGTTACACTATTGTTTTATAAAAGTGATCTGAGAATCTATTGTTTTAATGATTTGATTCATTTTAGTATCTCAATATACAGCATTTGCATTTCCCAAAGATTTCCCCAAATTAGAAAATGTGTGCTAGTTAAAAGATTTGACAATTTGTAGGAATGCTTATTTCAACACAGGTCTGGTGACATTGTTATAAATAAAACTAAAATAAAATAAGAAGTTAAAAAAATAAAATCAAATTTTACCAGGTTTACTTGTAAAAAATATGTTTTCAGGTAAAACAATATCATTTTACCACTTACACTGGTTTCTTGCTGGGTGGATTGGCACATGCTTGTAATCCCAGTACTTCAAATACTGAGGCAGAAGGACTGATTTAAGATTTTGAAGCCATCCTGGGTGACATAGTAGGTTCAAGTCCAAACTGAACTACATGGCCAGACCCTGTCTCAAAAATACATAGATTTGTAGCCATTAAAATTCCTGTGTACATGTGAGTGTACATGTGTTTGTTCATATACCTTATCTATTTTATAATTACATTTTAAGTATTTTTAATCTCATAAATTATTAATTTTTAAACTGAATCATTTTTAGATTTTGTTTTCTAGTTTTTCACTCCACTTTTAATTTATAATTTGGTGGTTTTGACAATCAAACCAAACATACATCATCAAAAGTCAAGTCAGTCTGAATTTAAATTTGAAATAACCTTCCATCATTTATTAAATAAATATATAAATAAATAAATGTAGGGACCTTTTCTTTCTTCTCCTTTTTAATAATTTTATAATAATATCTGTCTCTGTAAAACTACCTTCAGATCATTTGATAATGTAATTATATCTCAAAGATGTCAGAAATCATTATACTTGAAAGTACAATATATGAGACTAGGTAGAATGTATATTAAAAATGCTAGAGTATCCTATGACCTTATGACTTTAGTGAAGAGCATAGAAGGAATCCTTGGAGATTATAGTTTATAGTTGCTTAATGTTATTTGCATGTATTTTAGAACCTATCTTCAGTGTAGTAGAAAAGGTACTCCAATAAGTGTATATGCAGGTTATGGAAAGACCTGCCTAAAAATCATTGGCATTTAAAATTTTTTTTATCCTAATATAAACTATATAAAACATTTCATCATAGTCTTTAGGTTATAGCTAGTATCTTAGTCACTTTTCTTATTGCAAAAGCACAATACACAGCACCCACAAATTAAAGGAGGAAAAGTTTATTTTGGCTCATATTTTCACAAGTTCCAGCCCACGTTTGGCAGGCTCAAACACAGAAACACCCTGGTAGAAGGGCCTGCTGTAGAAGAAAGCTGCTCATGTCATGCCAGACAGGAAACAGAGAGAGAAAGGAGGAGTCAGATGAGGAGATACATCTCTCCACATCACATTCCAATGTCTGCCCCCAAAAAGCCCCACCTCCCAACAACTAGTCTACTATAGAACCTCCTTGATCCAATAACCTTTGAAAAGCCTTGCCTGTGAATGCATGGGAGCTTTTAGGGACATTTTTTATTCAAACCACAATGTTCCACCACCGGTTTCCAAAAGACTCATGGGCATCTCTTTAATCAAAATGCATTTAGTCCATCTCTAAGAGTTGCCAAAGTCATAACAGTTTAAGCGTTGCTGAATAAAGTCTCTTCTGAAACTGAAGGCAAACTCTTATGTGTGAGGCCCCTGTGAAAATCAGAAAGTTAAACACTGGCAACATAAAATGGCACAGGGTAAACATTCCCATTTCAAAATGGAGAAATGGGATAGGGGGAATGGGACCAATGTAAGACCAAAACTCACCAGAGCAAATATTAAATCATGTAGTCCCATATTTAGCACCAGTGCACATTATGGTGAGATATAAGCTTCAAACAGCTTAGGTGGCCTTGACCCTATGGTATTGCCAGTTACAGCCCTTATGACTTTTCTCTTGGGGTGGCTTTGTTCACTGCCCGAGGCTTTCCTTAGATGTTCTAGATTCCTGCCCTCTCAAATTTCTTGGGATCTCCACTGTACTTTCACCTTCACTTTTATAGTTTTACATACTGACCTCTCATGAGCACACTGTTTGACCTCTCAGGCTGTCTTCTGAAATCTGAATGGAAGTCTCCCAGATTCTCCAACTTTTATGTTCTGCATGCATGTAGAACCAGCACCATATGGGTGATGAGAAAGTCTGCCTCTGGATAGACCAGTAGCCAGACTCCATTGGATCATGGCTATAGAGAACTCTGTGTGCCTGGATTTCTGAACACTGTGAAACTAATCCTAGGAAACCAATTCTCTAGGTGGCCTTTCTCTTGTAGGGTGCCCTGAGACTCTACTCTCACACCAAAGTTTTTCAGGGTAATTTACTTTTACCTTTTATTCCCTTGAGCCAGTGAAGGATGAGATCTTACTGATTTTCAAGGTGTCCTCAAGGCATCTTTTCTATTGTCTTTATGAAAATTACCTAGCCTCATTTTAAAGCTAATCTTTTCCATAACCAAGATCTCCATGATCTCAAAATTGCCAGCATTTCCTTTCTGGTAAAACTGTACTCTTTTTAAAATCATTTAGCTCTGCTCTTTGCTTTTGATTTTTACTGTAGATTTCACTAAATGTAGCAAGTGGTACCCGGGCTATAGCATGAACGCTGGGCTGCCTTGACATTTTCTCCACCAGATTAGTTAATTCATGTCTCTTAATCTTAATTTCCTGAAAAGTCTCAGAATAGGAGCAAAACACAGACATATTTTCTGCCACAGCATAATACACATAGTCTCAAGTCCAATTTCCATTGGAGTCTTCTTTCCTAACTGATACTCACCAGGCCTGGTCTTCACTGTGTGCATTTCTATAAGCATTCTGGTCTTCTTTGTTCTGACCAGTCTCTCCCATCCAGTTTGGTTTACAGAATTCCAATGCTTCTCTAGCCAATCTCCAGATCTTTTCTAACTCCTTCTGGAAAACCGTTCCAAATGCTTCTCAATCATGTGGTCAGATATTACCTTTGCAACCATCTCACTTGTCCAGTACCAAAATCTGTCATAGTCACTTTCTTTATTTCTAAGACATAATATCTAACATCAACAAATTAAAGGAGGAAAGGTTTACTTTGACTTGTAGTTTCAGAAGTTTAACTCCATGGTTGGCAAACTCCAAGGCAAAAATGGCATTGTGGAAGACCCTGCCATGGAGAAAAGCTGTTTATATGAATATAAGGAAGTAGAGAGAGAAGAGAGGACAGGGTAGGGAGATTTACCACACCAAATCATGCCCCAGTGACTTGCCTTCAAGAAATCCCCACCTTCCAACAGCAAGTCAACTACAGCACCCCCATATCCAACCACCCCCCAAAAGCTCTGCCTCTGAGCACATCAGAGTTTTAGGGGTAGTTTTTTTATGTAAACTATATCAGCAAGTCAAAGATTTCTCCATTGTTCACTCACTCAGTAAATATCTGTAATGCTTTTACAGTAGACAGTAGGTATACTATATGTTTATGTTACAAAAATGAATAATGAGGCTACTTGCTTTTAAGGAGCTTCAAGTTTTATAGAAGATCCATTCTGTACACATATAAATTGTAACTATATAAAGAAAGTTTTAATCAATTTGTTGTGAGAACCCAGAGGAGAAGGTAGCCACTTTACCTGCAAGGGTTAGGTTCTGCTTCAAAGAGGAAATGCTGTTTCTCATGGGTCTTAAAAACCGATCTTTTCATGTCCCGGCCCGCGGGTAAGTCAACGGAGACCCTAGAGGGGGAGCGAGGATGAGAGGGGACAGGGGACACGAGAGATGGAGATAAGACAGGTTTCTGATCAAGTCTCGTTTATTGCAGAAGCTGTTACAACATATATACCGTAGGGCTAGAGGGGAGGAGCAAGAGGAGGGTACTGGGGCTACTTC
>NW_004624742.1:14583113-14600728 GCF_000247695.1 Heterocephalus glaber | reverse complement strand
ATTTTTTCATTTATAGAAATTTATTTATTTTCTTTATAAAAATAGTAATATGAAGAGACATTTGGAACACAGGTTATACATGAAGATTCTAGGCCAGAAGACACTGGGAAGAGTTACATAGAATAACTTATTGAAAGAATGAATAAATAGAAGAAATAAAGTTGTTCTTGAAAAGTTGTGAAAATAAAGAACCATATTCTTTGCATCTATGCAAAGGAAAAATTTAGAATCACCATAATGAAGAAGCTCCAAGCACTCCTGCTCCAAATATTGTCTGCATTGGTGAGCTTTTCATTGCCAGAACAAAATATCCAACATCTACAACTCAATGTAGGAGAGGTTTATTTTGGCTTACAGGTTCTGAGAGTTCAGTCCACAGTTAGTGGGCTCAGCAGAAAGGCATAGTGGAGAAAAGCTGTTCAACCCGTGAAAGCCAGGAAGCAGAGAGCAGAAAAAGGGAAAGCAAGAGATATAACCTTCAGTGACATACCTGCAGTAACCCACCTCTTTACAATCTATTCAGCATGGATTAATCCACCAGAGAGTATAGCACTCCCATGATCCAATCACTTTTCAAAAGACCTATCTCTGAACACACGAAACTTTGAGGGAACATTTTAGATTTAGACCAGAACGTTATCACACGTGTGTGTGTGTGTGTGTGTGTGTGTGTGTGTTTTGTTGAGGATCAAACCCAGGGCCTCTGTTGTGCCAGGGAAGTGCTCCATTACTGAGCTAAACTCAAATATTATCCACTGAAGCAAGTAGTTAATCTTCAACAGAATCCGATATTCTATATAAAATAAGTACCTGCTGGGCAGTTTATCATGTGTGGACATAAGAGCAGATAGTGGTTTAAATGTTGAAATATTCAATAGTGAAGTTATTAAAAGTAAATTACTGTAAAAGAAGGAACCTATTTTTTACCATTTAGTTTTAATATACTAGCCACTATTTATTTGGTATTATATAATTTGGTATTGCATAACAAAGAAAATTCCCCCGTGCTTAGTTTATTCATTCATTTGCATTTATTTTAGGATTTCTTTCTGTCTATAGTTTGTCATTGCAGCACTTAATGCTATACATAGATGAGAAGCAGTGTCAAAGCTGAAATAGTCTACAGTCTAGCTCGTTAGGCTCTGTGAGAATTCATTGTCCTTGCACAGAACAACTCTTGAACCAAATGTAGGGAAAATCTAAACAACATTTAGGAACTTGTACTAAGGCATGACATGTGGAAGAGGAAATGGGTAATAGAGGAGGTAAAGAGTGCTTTTCATTAGAATCAGTATGACACCGTTCATTTCTTATGATGGACAATCAATCACTTACCATCGCTGAGTTCTTCGAATTTCTCCTACTACATGGGTAAGGGCAAATACATGTGCACAAACACCAAGCCAGGGGCTTTACAGTATGCTACATTTACATGCACTCAATATCTTGGTCCTTACATAGAATTCAGCATGGAGGAAGTATGGGCATGATGACAGCTCAGCCCTTGGGAACTGTGCCCTGTGCCTGAATGATCAAGACAGAGCGTCTAGAGCTTGTGCCCTCCAGGGTCTGATTTTGCTAAAAGCAAGATAATAATCTCTGGGACTTTGATTTAGCCTATATGCATTAAGTTCTGGTAAAAACAAACTTTTTCAGAAGTAAAAATCCTATATCCTTCCATTTTTGTTGCCAATTCACTGTGCCACACTGGGTAAATCACTCAGCTAGGTTTCTGTCCTATTTATCTCTGAAGGTTTTGACCTCCATGTGTCATTGTGCATTTTCCACATCCAAGAAGTCATTTGGTACTGTCTCATGGCTACTTTTTATCATCAGTGAGGCCAGAGCCTCCACATTATATATGAAGTGGCAGTAATTTTGGGCAGTGAAACTGAATAAAAGTGAGAAGAGAATGTCTTAATTCACATGAAAAAATGTTCTGAGATAAAATCCAACTGGAAAAAATTAATTGTAACTACAGAAACGATTTATAACTCATAGTGAGGATCAGATATTGAGTAGTGAGACATGTCATTTCAAATGATTTAGATTGTCACTAGATACATGCGATTGTTCATTCAACAAACTGTTAGTGTCTTTTCTGTGTCAGGCTCTGAGTACCTCAATGAATGGAACAAAGTTTTCTGACTCCACTGTTCTTACCCTGCAGAGGAAGAAGACAGAAAGTAAACAATGACCCTTAATAAATGCTATGGTGAAAAAAGAAGAACAGGGCAAAGGAAATTAGAGGTGGTAGTGTTTGCGGGAGGGGATAAGAAAGCCAAATTTAATATGGGGTTAAGGCAGAATTATTCAGAATTGATTTGTAGAAAAAATTTTAGAAACAGTTAAGGAAATAATGATGCCTATGTATGGAAAGAGAACTTCAAACAGGATACAACTAGATCAAATTTCTTAAGGTGAGTGATTGCCCATCATGTTGAAGGAAATGTAAGGGAACCTTGGAGGGAGCAAGCAGAGAATCTTAGGAAGTGAGTTTGATGAGGTAACTGGATTCAAATTCAGGGGCTGTGATCAGATAGTATCATTAAAGAAGTCTGGCTTTTGGCCTGCATGAAAAGGAAATCCATTGCAATGGTTTGAGAGTAAAAGTAATGTGACCCATCTTATACTTTAAAACTATGAGCTTGGTTACTGCTTTGAGAATACTATGTCAGACAAGAGTAAAATTAATGAAAAGATTTGGGTAGAATGGATCCAAAGAATGAAAATAGAGAAAAGTAAAGGATTACTTGGGGTTTTTTTGCCCTGAACAGTTAGATAGATGCAGTTATCATCAACTAAGAGGTGTGTACAGTCACAAGGGAAGTAGTCTGTCAGTTACTTCAAGGCACATTGTGTTTGAGATGTCTTTAGACATTGAAGTGAGTAGTTAAGTGGACAGAGATCAAATGTGATAGATTGGATAGAGCTCTAGACAAAAGGTGCATTTGTATATTTTTTCCAATATGAATTGTATTTCAGTCCATATGATTAGATGAGATCACTGAAGACAAATTAGATTATTGTGAATAGAAGATTAAGGAAAAAGTAGTGAGGTTCTGCAGTAGGAGGTTGGGTAGAAGAGAAGAATGCACCAATCAAGAATGAGAAAGAAACCAATGCAGAGAATGAAAATCAAGGAAATAGGTGGTGTGAAATGCAAGTGGCAAAAATTTATCGCTGAAGCGGGTATGCTGCTAATACTGACCATTGGTTTTATCAGTATGGAGACTGGTGATAACCATGATGAGAGCTGTTTTGTTGTTGCTGTTGGGTTTTTGGATTTATTCTTATGTTTTGAAGTACTGGGGAGGGGGTAATGCAGGGTCTTTGCTCTGACTTACAATCCTAGGTATTTTTCTTATTCTTTTTTGATTTTGCAACAAGATCTGGCTAAGTAGGCCAGGCTGGATTTGAGCTTGCAATCCTCCTGCCTCAGGCTCCCAAAGGGCTGGGATTGCAGTTTACACCATCACTTTCAGTAAAACAGGAGTTTTGAGGAGATGATGGAGGCAAAAGCCTTGCTTGTTTGAGTGGGGTTAATACTAAACAGTAAATGAGAAGAAAGAACCAGAAACTATAAGTACAGATAACTCTCTCAGGGTTAAAAATAATACAACTTAATAATGGAGAAACAGGAAAAGTGGATCAGTAAATTTTTTTGAGAATGAGCTATTGCTGCATGTGTGTACACTGATTTCAATGACAGAGAGAAAGAGGGAAAAATACCAATGTGGAGAGATAAGAGAATGCTGGAGTGATACGCTCAAAGAATTCCTGCAATCACATCCTTACAAAAGCAAGAGCAAATGGGGGCTATGTATACACGGAGGGATTGGGATTTAGATAAAGATTTAAACCACTTGTTTACTCTCCTAGATGGTTTCTGGTCCATACCGCACCCATGAATATCATTGGGTGATCAAACTCTCCCTGAAGAAATACAAAGTGCCTGTACATATTACACATTTCTGTCATTTCTATTATGGTTGTTGGTATGGAACTTTGCAATTTGGAATGTCAAAAGGTAGTATGCTCCTGACTATGTTACTTTCTTTTTTTGTGTGTGCTAGGGATTGAATGCAGGGCCTTACTCATGCTAAACCGTGTAAGCTGCACCTGCAGGCCTATATTTCTTTCTTATTCTCTAGAAGAATCCTTACCAACAATGGAAAGTGAACATTAAAGCTCTGTTTGAACCTGTTCATTTGTTTATGTCTTTGTATTACTGTCTTATCCATAAGACCACAGAATTTAATAGGGTCTTGACAAAATAAATCATTTCTTTAATCTATGGATTTCTTTTCATTCTCAAGTCACCAACTAATTGAGGTTGAACTTTTGAAGAAACATTAAGTTAAGCTACCAAAATGAAGAAGGAATATCGTTTTAAAAATGAAAACCAAGTCCGGAATACAGCCTTCAAAATAGTTTCATGTTGTGAAAAGACACTCCTCTGGCATTCAGTCTTTTATTTTTTCTTTCAATTTTTGTTCCACAATTCAGTGCCCATAATCCATTTATGAAACCATTTAAAATTTATCTAAATTAGTAAAAGTTTCTTCATGTTATATTATTTGTCTGTATAAAAGCCTTTTGTAGTTCATCATTTTCTAGAAAATTAAATCCAAATTATTTCAACTGTGTAAACTTGTCTTCATCTCTTTCTTATCATTTAGCCCACAATATTATTTTATTTCAATAATTTGAAAATTATTTAATTTGTGTACATCATATATACCTGCATAGTCTACTTTGACTCTTGCTACACCTTATCATTTACCAATAGCAATATTTAAGCTGCCCTAATAAATCATCATATATTCTGATGGCTTAAAGCACTACAGTTTTATTTTTTATTTTACAAATGTGTAGATGAATTTGGTAGCTCTTTGAAGTTCATTGAAGAGCTATGTTTCTGTAAAGAGGACTTAGCAGTATTCAAACAGTAGTTAAAAATCAACCAGGTTGCTTTGCTGATCTTGGCTGGACTGTCCCTTAGGGCTTGCTGGTGGCCAGGTAAACTACGTGGACCTCAATATCCACTAATGATTCACTCTGTGCTTTCTCTTTCAGCAGGCTGAACTATGCACATTTTCATAGTGGAGAAAAAAATGTAGCAAATTGTGTGTGTTTCACAGATCTGAGTTTAGGTCCATCTTGTTATTGTCCTGTTGAATAAGCAAGCCACAGAGCAGTTCAAAGTGCTTACAGAAAGACACAAGCATAAGGGTATGGATTTAGAAAGTGGTACAAGTTAGGGCCATGAATGCAATCAACCTACTACAAAGACCTTAATCTTTAAAATGTGCACATCTGGTCTCTGGTTCATGGCCCCATTTCACTGTCCCTCACTCTCTGGGAATCACTTCCATGGCTCCATCCATTTAGCTTACTTAATTCTTATTTATCATTTATTTCAGGTTAAATGTCCATTTGTACAGGAAAATTTCTCTGATCTCCCAGTTAGGTCAGAATACTCTGTCAAAACTCTCTCATAAAACCATGTTCTTGTCACAGAACACTTGACTTGGATTGAAATATTAGAGTGGTTACTCAATTCGGTATCACCAGACTTTAAGTATTTTTATTTATCTTATGCAAATACAGCTAGGATTCAGTGTTATACATGGCGTGTAATGAATGGTCAATAAATATTGTTCAATGGTGTTATTTAAGCTGATTGAATTTGCTACGCTCTGTGTCTGGATGCCTTCCCGAAGCCTTGTGAGGTAATAGGTGGGACTTTTTCAGAGGTGGCTGAATATAGAGTGTGTGATGATTCATGGTGGAATGCTAAGGTGAAGGGTGCTAGGATTAAGGGTGGGTGATTACTAAATCAATCCACTGATTATTTTGGTACCACCATAATCCTAACAGCCTTGATGGAATATAAGGGACAGAAGGAGGCTTGTCTTCCCCTTGCTTGCTTTGCTACCTTCTTTCCATCATGAACTGTTTCTCCTCTGCACTGTCTGTCTGCCACACCACCCTGCTTTAGAGCCAGCCAGTTATGGATTGAAACCTCTACAAACTGTGAGCTAAATAAACCTTTGCCCTTTTAACTTTGTTGTTGGGTATTTTTTTCTCAGCAATGAGAAAAGTATCTAAGACAGAATTTTTTAAATATAGTGTTTATTTTCTCCTCTTCCTTTAGCATAAAAAAATCTTATATATTCTCTAATGTTTCTTGAAATATTTTTTTAAATGGGGAAACTTTCATTTGTTATTTCATATAGTTAGTAGAGTGACTAGTTTTCTTTTTGAATTATTAGACATTCAGCTACACTTTATTTCTGAGGTCCTATTTTCTCACCAATGAGTCCTTGATTATATAGCACAGATGAAGGGGACAGTAAATAAGAAATTATTTGTTATCCCTAAAACAACAACTTTTCCATTTTATTGTATTATTTGAAATGGAAGCAATAACATAAGCATTTGAATTATGGATTGGGATGTGCTATCATGTATTTCCCAAAGAAGTACCAGCTATAATCAATAAATCATTAGAATTGGAATCTGGACATGTGATGTTCGTGATTTTACCTCTTTTTTTTTGTTTTGTTTTGTTTTTTTGGTACCGGGGATCGAACTCAGGACCTTGTGCTTGCGTAGCAGGAGGCAAAACCGCTAAGCTAAATCCCCGGCCCGGACATTTTACCTCTTAACCCACAACATTTAGCAAGGACAAAATGTCACTCAAGGTCTTATAGCCTTTCTAGATTTGAGAAATAATTCCAAGCAATATTTTGGTATGCACAAGTCACATTTCTTCTGTGTTTTTACTTAAATGGTTGCATATTTCTTTGATTGAACTTAACTCATTATAGCACATAAATACTTAGCTTTTGTACTAGATTGTGATGTCTTTTTCTGCATAACAATCATGTCTTCTGATACTTGGCACAATTAGGTTTACATATTTTTTTTATTACCTCAGTGAAGACTTCCGTCCAATTTTCATGTGTGCTTATAGATCTCAGGACATATTTTCACAGAATTGCTATGCTGATAGGCGATTGCCTTAGGTATAAGTTAGCTACCTTGGCGACTCCAACTGGGAGCTGTTAACTCTCATTCATTAGCTCTCCCTTGAACATAATAAAGTTATATTGAATAGGTGTCTTGACATGCTAATTTTAGATTCATAAATCTTAAATGCAAAAATGTAGGGAGTATTCTGCACTTACAAACTTCTCTTTTCGAATCATACACACTGGAGAGGGTGACCTTAAAACCAAATTTCATAATACTAAGTATGTACTAATGTAACATGGAAATTGTTTATATCTGATTGTGAGAGTTCCAATTATTGAAGCCATCTACAAATAAGCATGCCGAGGTAATATCAAGGAATCCCAAGGGTGTACCAGTGCAGGGGGTGTGGTGGGGAGAGGGTTTATTATAGAAAAACTAATGGGTGTGTTTCGCAGTTGCTCCTGCTGGTGCTGCTGTGATGAGTAACCTATACCAAGTGAAACATCCTCTTCATATGTTAAACTGCACATTTTCACCCCAGGGGAACAGAATGGGCTTCGTCTCTGCTTTTTTTTTTTTTTTTTTTAGTTTTTAAAATTTTATTTTATGAGTACGTGTTTATATATCATGCATCTTACAGTCACCTTGGGGAGTGCTTGCATGTACAGATTACAGCTTGATTTTGTTTTTCTCCTACCCCTTCCCTCTCCCTCTCCCCTCCTCCTCTGGTTCCTCAATCACATTTTTCATACCTGTTGATACTATTTGTCTTAGCACATGTTATGGCATACATAGTTTACATTGATTGGGGTTATTAGGATCCTGCACGTGGCACATCTTTATTCCTCTTAGGTCCTCTTCCCTCCTCCTCATCCCTCTCCTTTTTCCCTGGACCTTTTCCCTATCGGATGAGATCTGTCCCCTTGTCCCTTTCTGAACATCTTTGATCATTTTCTTTGTTGGTCCTTTGCCTCACTCAAATGAGGGATACCATATGGTATTCAAGCTTGTGGGTCTGATTTATTTCACTCAACATTTTGTTTTCCAAGTGCATTCATTTCCCTACAAATGTCTCAAATTTGTCATTCTTTGTAGCTGAGTAGTATTCCATTATATACAGATACCACATTTTATTGATTCAGTCATCTGTTGATGGGTACATGGCTGCTTCCAGGATTTAGCTATTATGAATGTGCTGCTATAAACGTTGTTATGCAAGTATCATTGTAATATATGATAACGTAAGCTCTTTGGGGAAGATATGTAGCAGGGGGATAGCTGGGTTGTATGGAATTTCTAATTTCAATTCTTTGAGGAATCTTCATTCTGATTTCAATAATAGTACTAGTTTGCATTCCAAGGAAGGTTCTTTTTTTGCCACAGCCATACCAGCATTTGTTATTGTTTGATTTCCTAATGATTCTCATTCTTTCCAGAGTAAGGTGGAATCTTACCATTGTTTTAATTTGCATTAAATGGCCAGGGATGTTGAACATTTTTCATGTATTTCTTGACCATCTGTATTTCTTCCTCTGTGAAGTATCTGTTCATTTCTCTAGCCCATTTCTTAGCTGGGTCTTTAATTTTAGAAGGTTTAATTTTTTTGTGTTCTTTGTATATTCTGGATATTAGTTCTCTGTCTGAGGATTAGCTGGCAAAATTTTTTTCCATTCTGTAGGTCATCTTTTCACTCTACTGATAGAATCTTTTGTTGTTCAGAAGCTTTTTAGTCTGATATAATTCCATTTGTTGATTCTTGCTGCTCTTTCCTTGTGAAAGGCCTCCTCAGGAATGGCCAGCGGTTGGATGAAGGAGTGATCTCTTACATCTTGTATGGAGCCCTCTTGGTAAGAATGTCAATCGTCCAAGGAGCTCTCATCTCTGTTAAATATGTTTGGTCTCTTTGGGATATTCTGCCTGCTTTTCTGTTTTATCTATCACTGTTTTTATTTTTAATAAAAATATTTTATAGCATTCATGCAATAAACAATTCAATTGATTTTTTTCATAAAAAACTTTTGTTAGGAATCAAGTTAAATGTCTCTGTAGTGACCTCCATCCATATATCATTATAACTTTGCCTTGAGAGTGTTAAGATAATGAATCTAATGTTTACCCCAAGACAGCCAATCCCAGTGGTGCAAGCTGAATGTGCACTATTTTTTTAACATGTCAAAAAAGAAAAAGAAAAAGTGTTTGATGATGGTCATTCTTTACTGCATGCATGGGAAGTTACATTGTTTGGAAAAGTTTATACTTTTACATGTGTCCCCCATTAGCCCTGCTTTTTGTGTTAAGGAAATTATTTCCTCAGGAGGCCATCTTAGCCTTTATCGTACTTGGATAATAAAGAGTTAAGAAATCTGAGATCTCCTAGAATCTGAAAATGAAATTATAACGAGTGTTATTTTTCTAACCATATTGCCTAAATTTTGCAGATGTGTGTGTGTGTGTGTGTGTGTGTAAATACAGTCATTTGTAATAATACAGAGAATGTATTATAACATCAAGTCTACTGAAGATAGTTCTGTTCCATTCCCTTCCTGCTTCATAGGCTGCTCCAGATCTTTAAAGGGCAATTATGAATCTACTTTAATAGGTTATGTTATGGATCTCAGGTTATACTTTGTAAAAGGAAAAATTACCTTCTAAAGATCTATGTTTTCTTTTCAGGAAAAAGAAAAATTAATCATTTCCACTTCCAATTTACTTCATCTTGACAACTCTAATTCCAGCCCTTGCCCCTGCAGGGTTAGTAGCTGATTAGACTAATACAACACATAAAACCCATACAAAGTTATTGCTGATTAATTTTTAACCTACCCTCTTGTGGAGAACTTTAACAACTGTTCCAAATGCCTTAGAACTTGAATGTTTGTTCTAGGATATCACTCAAAATCAAGATTGATGGCTATATTATTTGCAATTCATTATCTTTAAGAATTTTAATTTGTAGAAATTATTTCACTTTCAAGTTCAGCCAATGCAGGATGCAGGAGTCATTTGGCTTTGCAGTGTTGATTGCATATTTTTTCCAGCAGTTCTTTCATGGTTATTTCTTTTCTTTCTTTTTCTTCTTTGGTACCGGGGACTGAACTCGGGTCCTTGAGCTTGTGCAGCAGGAGGCGAAACCACTGAACTAAATCCCCAGCCCTCTTTCATGGTTATTTCTGGGTTCAGTTCTACAAACTTTTACTTATGGTATATTTCTTGGCTTAATTCCCCTTTCTGTCTCTATGGATCACAGTGTTTGACAGAACTGCAGAGGAGAGAAAGCCTTACTACTAGATTTTCCACTTGAACTAAAGATTAAGTCAAGTTCAAATTGAAAATTCCTTAATCAAAATTGTCAGCTTACATATGGTCTCTAGCTTTAATATAGTTGAGCAGATCTCTATGAAAGGTTGAAAAGAGCAAATTTAGTTTTCAGTTATATACCTGAAAACCCTTTGATTCACAAATAATTATCATTTCTTGGAAAAAAGTGAAAATAATGTAAATAAGAAGAACTATAGTCTCTCAAGTGCTAATTTTAGCACTAGTGTACTAAGTGCTTTAATTTGAGATTTGAGATAGAGCAATTCTTTATATTTTGAGGAAATTATCATATATACTGGAAATTAATGTCAGATCCATTTTCCTTTTCCATGAAGACTTGAGTACCTACCTATTCGTAATACTGCTCATTTAGATCATGACGATGCTTTTATCTAATGATAAATGATTTTCAAATTCAAGGAGCTTCCAAATTCATTACCATACTGTGACAAATCATCTCTAAGAGTTTGTCTGAATGTGCTCTCTGTAATGGTAGAGGATTAGCTACATTGGTTGACCTATATCACGAGGGTTGTTGATATCATTAATATTAAAACAATTTTGAAAGCACCCTTCAGGGCTTTCCCTGGGTATAACACCATTAAAAAATTAAAATCAGTCCTTCATAACCTCCATTTTCAGAACCCTTGATAGATCCATGCTCTAAGTGATCAGACAGTTTTTTTTATTTTGGTCCTCATAGAGAACCATGCCCTTTTGTTGTCATGCTCTCCTAGATCTCAGGGCAAAAAAAATAAGACAGAGCTCACCATGGTAGTAAGTTATGCAAAACTTCACTTCAGACACAAAACTGACAAAAAATCCTTTGTCCACATTCCAATATCATACTCAGATTCACTTATCTCAGCTCACCTAAACAAGTTTTCACAGCTAGTGTATAGCAGTTGAGTAATTTTCAGGATAAAACCAAACAGTAAGTCTTCAAGTGCACTGTCACTTATTTCTCACCAATAATGGTAGGATTTATCACTTCCTTGTGAGCAGTTACCCAGTGATACTTATACAAATTATCTCCAAGTACATGCATGAAATCCAAGGAGTATGTAGAATGATCCACTGAACAGCAAAAAGAGATTAGTGAAGCCTAGGAGATTGATGAAGAATACTTCTGTGTATGTCTGGGTGGGTCATGGGAGCATTCTCTAGGTGACTGTATCTGGCCCTTGGTCCCTTCCTCTCTGGCTCTTCTCTCTGCTTCCTAGGTGCAATGAGTTGAGCAGCTTTCCAGCATCACACCCTTCCACTATGATGTTCCTGTCTTGGAGCCTGTCAACCATGGACTGAAGTCTCTGAAACTGTGAGCCAAAATGGACTACTCCTCCTTTAATATGCATATGTTCTAACAATGGGAAGGTCATTAATAGAGTGGCATATTTATATTAAATATAAATGAATACCCAATATTGGGCTAAAATGTTTAGAAACTCCAGGTTTTAAGATTGTAATTAGGCTAAAGTAATTCTAGGTGGAAATTATCTGGTCATTTATGACACTACAAATCCATTGATATTGATAACTAAATTATCCAAAGTTACCGTAATCCTATATTGTAAAGAAGGGAGGAGCAGTCCTGATTTATATGCCAATTCTCATCCATGAGGTTTACATAACCTTAAAAGGCAAGGGCTGCATGTTTTCTTTTGAGACAAGGAAAAATGCAGAATGAGATCTTCCATGTAACTGTCTTTAATTATGAGGGAAAAGGTAAGGCACTGGAACAGGTTGGTTGCATCCCTGGAACAGGGATGCTCTTGAGTGACAGTAGGCATTCTGAGGAGGGAGAGTTTCATTAAACAGAGTTGTTTACTAATAGACTTCCTAGTGCTCTTAAGAGAAACTCCTAATATGCATTGTGAATCTCTTAAGATGCTGAAAGTATTTGTAGCCAAACTTTTTTGACCATGACCTTACTCTTTTGAGAAGCATTTTGTGAGATTAATTTACCACTGAATGTACTGGAAAACTTACAATAGTAATAAATCATTGTTTTCTCTGAAGTCTTCTGACAAGCAGCCCATCCTCTACCACTGAAGTTAGTTTCCATTGCCTTTCAAACTCATTCTGTTTTAATTAGGCTTCATCAACTGTCAGGTTATTCTCTTTTCTACCCCATTCCATCTACATCCAAAACATATATATTGAGTTATTTCCACTTATCTAGTACCCTGCTATGTATAAGGAAAAAAATATATAAACTTGTGTATTTTTTAAATTGAATTTATTATATGAGAGATAGGTAATAGGTATATAATCATTTATAATTGTTTTAAGTAAGAAGGTACATAGGTATTACTGGAACACCGTTCTTAGTTTGGTGAGTAAAGAAAATGTCTATGAGGTTATAGTTTTGCTGAGACAAGAAAGAGGGATTGAAAATGGACATTTGAAGAGTCAGAGATCTAAAAAAGGGAAATAGACATGCAAATTTGGGAGAGATTTGGTAATTGTCCCCACTAGATGATGGGAGATGGCAGTGTGACTGGAATAAGGTGGAGGATGAAACAACACGGATGAGGTGGCAGGAAAAGTAGGAACTAGATTACACAGGGCCTTGAAGCTACATCAGGTCTTTCAGATGTTAATCACAGCAACTGAAAATTATGAAAAAGGTTTTAAGTAGGGAGTGATAAGATTGGAGTTTTCTTTGAAATAACCACTCTGGATGGTGTATGGAAGAAAAATTAAAGGAAAACACAAAGAGCCATTGCCGTATCCCTCTAGATAAACCTTGAAGGATAGCAATATTTTTTCTTCACTCAGTTATCTCAGACCCCTCTAACAATACTTGACACATAGACCTCCATAATTTTTTCTGAATAAAGAAATTAAGGTATACATCCAATTAAGATCCTATTTCATCAATTTGGGCAAAAGATGTTAGTGCAATAGACTTAGTGTTGAGAGCAATAGACATATGACAGAGATGTTTCATTGGTGAATTCATTTGAATGTCCTCTCAAATCTGTTGGAAATTTAATTGTGCTGTGATAGTTTTGAGGAATGAGACCTTTAAATACTGATTAGGTTATTAGGACTCCACTGTCATTGAGGGATTAATGGTATTAAAGGTGGAGTGAACTCTTTCAAACACGTGTTCTCTTACTCCTGCTCCCCTGCTCATCAAGCTTTCTTGCCACATGATATCTTTGGCCATGTTTGACACAACAAAAAGGCCCTACACAGATATGGGCCCTTGATTTTGGACTTTCCGGAAACTTGAGCCAAATAAACTTCATTTTCTATTTTGTCCAGTCTATAATATTCTGCTACTGCAGAAGAGAACACACCAAGATACTTGGAGAAGCAACAGGAATTAGTGTTAGTGGACATTGAAAGGCCACTGGTTAGAAGAATCTTTTGAGGTTATTCTCAGTATAGTTGTTACTGACAATTATCATGACCTCTCATTACTTTCTAAAATACATGTATTTTAATGTAAGAAGATCTTTTCATAGAATATCAGATATTAGCCAGAAATTGATAGTGTACATATTTTGGAGGTTTGAGAAATAGTAGATCCCACATCACAAGCAAGTCTCTACTTTGACTGTGAACTTGAATAGAAGTGTTTAATCACTTTTCAATTTCTGGGTCATTAAAAATATGCAGTCATTTCATAATTCCTAATTCATTTGAACTATAAATATGTTAATATTAAAACAAATAATGATAAACCCTAACTTTTGAGGATATCCTTTAATATTTAAATCTATATAGTTGGAAGAGTCATATAATTATTTCTCTTAATGCATATTTATGTTACCTATAAGGTGGGTGCACAAAATGCGTGAAATTTTAAAAGTTTTAAATAAAAATGGGGAAATTTCTTGCTCTGATTTCAATTGTGATACATTCCCTTTCATATGTTGAAGTTCTAACACTTCGTTTGTACAAATGTGACCTTATCTGGAAATAAAGTGTTTATAAAATTAAAATGAGGTCAACACCTTAATCCAGTATGATGAGTGTCTATGTGAAAAGGGGAAGGGCTGGGGATTTAGCTCAGTGGTTTCGCCACCTGATACGCAATGCAAGGACCTGAGTTCGGTCCCCTGTACCAAAAAAAAAAAAAAAAAAAGAGGAAATCTGAGAATAGAGACATAGTGAGGATAGAGATATATTTAGGGAGAACAGCTTATGAAAATTAATATCAGTATCTGAAAACCACAGAGAGAGCTCCGGAGTACCTCCACCACACTTTCATTCAGACATTACAACTGAGAATCATTAAATTTCAAGTGGTTTGCTGTACTTTGTTAAGGCAGCCGTAGCAAAATGATGCAAAGCATATAATAGCAGCAACTTTATTAAGATTGCATTAACTGCTATTTATGTTCTTTATTCTTGCTGAATCTGCCAAATTTAGCCACACATGCTCATTGCTACTGAGTAGAGTGAATAGCTAGGTTTACAAAGATATATAAATTGCATTTTAAATATCTTATCTTAAAGTTGGAGAAATGTGGGAAGCAGACATTGTCATTATTTTTAAAGCAGAATGGATATTATTTTACATTGAGAAGACAGTTATTTCTTTGTGTGGTTATTCAGAATAAATACATCAGCAAGGTCACCCGAGCATTAGTTTGAGATGGTACAAATGTCATATGAATTCTCAGCATTTATGCTGTTTCCAGACAGATTTTCTTCACACTAGCTGTGAATACCTCTGCTTCATTTTCTTTTGCATGTCTGAGTCACCACTTTTAAAAATACTAATGGCTGAAATAATTGCAGGCATCTTATTGCTTTAATAATATAAAAACTTAGAAGTGTCCTTCATATTATTTTTTTAGAATCAGAGAATATAAACACCAGTAATATTAATACACAAAGATTTATGGCATCTCAAATTTAATGCAGTTAAATTCTCCAAAATCTAAAATCCTACCAATTATTTTTTGTACTTACCTTCAATATTTTTCTTAACCATATGTTTGATATTTTAAAATAGTTTTCAGATGTGACACATTAATTTTTAAAATCATTGTCAAGATAATACAGAAATCGTTTCTAAGATATAATTCTTCAGCTTTTGAAATATTAACATACTGATCTCTTTTCATAATTTTTGGGAACAAGAACTTAAAAAATTCTCTTATAGATTTTTATAGATTCATGGATTGTGCCAAATAACAGTGGATGTCATAGAAATTGCAAACACAATTGAGGATGTAATTCTTACTCTATCAGATAAGAAATGTTTTACAGAATAATTCAAACCTGAGTTAAAGTAAAAAGAATGTGTTTGCACATGCCAAAGGAATTGCACAATTCAAGGCACAAAGATATTGTGAGTATATTTTAAGTGAAGATGAATACCATTTTGATCAGAACATAAGTTTGATATAGAGGATATCTGAGTTATGTTAGAATGTGTGTGTATTAGGAAAGATTGTTTCAGGCCTCAAATGCCAGGGGTGAAGGTGTGTGTACCTGAGAATGAGGAATAAAAGCAGACTTACATCAGAAGGTCTGGAGGCCAACAGCATTGTTTCTCTCTCACCCTATCTCAACTAGGATTTAGTACTCACTTTCCTCCATGCTTTTAGCTTGCTTTCCTTTTATAGCACATATCACTCTATCAGGCATTATTATAAAACCATTCATTTAAACTGCTTTATTAAAATGTTTAATATGAATATGGGGGATAACAAAACTTCAGTAAATGTGAAGCAAAATAAATTGCAGGCAGAAGTGTTTGATTTTGATACAACAAGAAAAACATAGTAGCTGAAATATTTTTAATTGTTTTCTGAAATAAAATATTATAAAGTCACTGAGGGGCATTAGAATTAAAGGCAGAAGAACTTAGAGCCAGGAAAACTAGGTAGGAGACTCTTAACACGTCCCTGACCCCAACCTTCCTTGACCTTCATCTTTATTATCAGCCTGATCATTCTAATTTAAGACCTGATTATGTGCTTTTCTGCTTAAATTTGAGTCATCTCCCAAAGCTTCAGAGTCAAGTTCAAATTCTTAGCAAGTCATTCGAAGTGCACAGTGAATCAAGTTCACTATCTTTCTAGCCTTGTCTCTTAATATCCCCTCTAAATCTCAACTGTTTTATAAATGCTGACCCCCCACAAGGCACACCAAGATTCTTGCTCCTCCTTTAAACAAGTTATAAATATTTACTGCTTGGAAACCATTATATCTCCCCATGATCTTTAGTACACCTCTCAAGGCCTATCTCAAATGTAACCCCTTTAGGAAGGCTTTTGCAATATTTTCCCACTTCCACACTTTCTCCTTTGATAACGACTTATACATCTGTACATGTAGAGTTAAATTTACCTTATCTCAGCTTTTATTTGTATCTGTACTTCTTGGGTTGAATAATGAGGCTTGTGAAGGCTGATTGACTTTATATCCATAGTGCCTACACTGTAGTGTCAGATTGTAAACTATTAATACACGATTGATGTATGATGTAGAGAATTTCATGACCAAGAGGAAAGCAGACTAGGCCAGGCAGTAGACAAACTTTTATATTGAGTTTTTCTTAACTTATATTAAAATTTTATTTTTAATTTGTATTTAATGTGAAAAATCACGTGGTTACATGGAACAATAACGTCATTACTAAATGGAGTAGCTTTGGAGTAAAGGGTAAGTTTACTGTTAATTTATTAAACTGGATAGATCAGAAGATTATGTGAGAGAAAATGTTCTGGCATATTTGGCAACACAAAAGTGGCTCTTGTAGTTTAGAGGAAAGCAGAGTGGACAGGCATAGTTTTGGAGCTGATAATTCTAAAATGCAGACTAGGTGTGAACGCAGAAGAGGACTGACACGGAGGGAAGCAAACACCTGACTAGAACCTGGGCTCTGAGGCATGAGAGGAACAGTGAAATCACTGGATTGGGAAACAGTGACCGAAGGTGAAAGGGAAGAAGCAGGATGATGAGGATGATGTAGTAGAACAGGGTACGGGGGCAAGAACATGCTTACCAGGCCTCCGCTGAGTGTCTCATTGCTTTTTTAAGAGAGAGAGATTTCAGGATTTTTTACTCATATGGAGAATTTAGAATTCAGAGAATAGAGGGAATTGCTCCCAGGAACTGCGATTTCCATAAGTGGGATTCAATCATGTCTACAACTTCAAAAATGGGGAAAAGATTAAGATTGTTGTGTGTATGAGTATCCTAATCTGCAAGATTTCTTTTTCTTTCTTTCTTTCTTTCTTTCTTTCTTTCTTTCTTTCTTTCTTTCTTTCTTTCTTTCTTTCTTTCTTTCTCTCTCTCTCTCTCTCTCTCTCTCTCTCTCTCTCTCTCTCTCTCTCTCTCTT
>NW_004624742.1:14572286-14583013 GCF_000247695.1 Heterocephalus glaber | reverse complement strand
TCTCTCTCTCTCTCTCTCTCTCTCTCTCTCTCTCTCTCTCTCTCTCTTTCTTTCTTTCTTTCGGTATGCTGCTACTGAATTCTGAAGGCTGAGCTTACAATTTCAGCTGGGTTATGGAGGAAAAAAAATCTGAAGTTTGGGAACTCCCCAAATCAGATTGTCATTCCTTCATCATTCATATCTGCAGATTTCAGAATTGAGAATTCCCTATATAAACATTGTTTTTCTTCTGAGTAGTTCTGCCCATAAGTATGTTTTCCTATGTATAATCTCTAAAAGATTACAGATTTTCAGAGAATTCTCCACGTGTCAAGAGGACCATTTCCCAAGATGTGTTTCTTGGAACACAGATGCTATAGCCTGCTAATGAAAAACAAAGTTATCCTAGTCAAATATTAGGATTTTTTAAAAAAGTAAGTCAAAAAACCCCTCATTTTCTTTACTGCTCATAACCTCTGTTACGAGCACTGTGAATATCAGAAAATTATTTCCTCCCTCCCTTCCTTCCCACCCTCCCTTCTCCTTCCTCCCTTCCTTCTTTCCTTTTAAAAAAAATTCCTTGTTTCCTTTAATAAGGAGAGAGATCACAACAGCCATTTTTCTTTTTATTTAAAAGTTTAAAAAAACTTACACTAATGAACCTTACTTGTACATGTATATTAGATTTCAATTAAGAACTACATATGGAAAATTATGAAATTTCTTGAGAAACTTTATTAACAGAATCTTTGCAATAAGAATATCTAAATTCCCTCATTTCAGTTTGTAAACTCTTGTAATCCAGGATTCAATTTCTTTGAAAATATGCGAGAGTGTAAGGTGTGGGGATGTATTAAATACTTTAGTAAAACAGAGGCATGAATATTTTTCTGGTTTCAACAATAAGCATTTCTGTGGTTGGCTCACAACTGTTTACAGCAGTGAATTCATCAAGAGGTCAAATGTCCTTCTTAAAAACATGGGGGGGTGACTCTATTACATCGCTCTGAACATCTTCATTCATGTTCAGGACAAAGACAAGCCCTTCCAAATGTCTCCCATTTTTTTTTCTGCACTAGTCTCATACAAATACCACAAGGAATGTTCTTATCCCATGCACCATGAGTCTCTGTCCTGATCTCTTTCTGTCCTTCACTACCACTGTATACTCAACCCCTCACACCTCGAGTCCCCTTGGGATACATGTTCCCCTTGTTACACTCCTCAGCCCTTCTCTTTTGGGTAGTTTCCTCTGTGCCCAGAGGCCTTTGTTTCATATTGAACTTACTTATACTTCTTGTGTTTGATTTACAGCTTTTACTTACCTGGCAGCACTTTTTCTGGGACACATTTGACCTCTTAAAGTTTGTTAAAGGCACTAAAGAGAAACATTGACATTTTAATGTGAGATTGTCCTTATGAAGTCATTCCCTTTTTGAAATTTGCCCAGTCAAATTCCAATGTAAATGGACAGCTTGGGATTCTGCATTTCTGTGGACTGAAATGCATGCTAGCACCTTTGCAATGCAGAAGGATACAGGAATGGGAATGACGATACAGGGCAGAGAAACTTCCCTGTATGGGTAGGCAACTTTAACCAGTTCTCATGCAACCTCTTTCCCACTAAGTAAGTCCTGAGCCCTTCCTTGGTCCCTGTCATTTTCTCAAAAACAAAAAGAGAAGACATTCCTTTCCACCAAGGCACATCTACTTCAGATAGGGTTATTCAGACTGAAGTCACAGGAAGAGTGAAGCTGCCAACTGCATAAACATAAAATACTTAGCAATTGAGATATAAAAGAGCCAGTTTTAAGTGTTTCATTAAGATCACTGCATATACTATGCATAACAATTTACAAAGAACTCGTGAAGCTGCTTGTCTAATAAATGAAGTTCATCTATGGCAAATGGCTTGGTGCTGCCGACGTGGCTATAATCAAATTGGGGACCAATGAGTTCTGTAGATGTAGCTTATTTCATTAATTTACTACTGTTTAGGTTTCATAGTCAATGGCCAATTGATATTATTTGTGACAACACCAAATAAAATAAGTAAAGGAAAATAAGTTGGGTGATATATTGCAGAGATAAATCACAGGCCGGCATGTGGGAAGATGAAACCCTCCAGCAGAAGCACTTAGCACACTTCATTTGATTCTCATTCGTCAGCCTCAGTGCCGGTGGCTCAAATAGAATGCAAAGGTAAATGAACACCAAAATATGATTTGCAGCCCGGGAAAAGAGACCTACCCACATAAATCAAGGTTCCACTTCATTTCAGGCGTTGGTTTATTCATAATACATGGCTTTTACAATCAAGCTCTGCCATTGTAAACAAACCCTAACAAAACACACACCTGCACTAAGAGGCAGGCATGATACTGTGTGTGCATAGAGAGCTAAAGAGCTTTAAAAATAACTGCAGCTATTTGGTGCATTGAAAAAGGAAATGGGAAGCACAATTTGAAAGACTTTCCTGCTTTGAACAATAACATTGTCCCAGTCTGCTTACATGACTGGGCCAGGAGAAGTAGTGTCCACTTTCTGAACATGTGGATTTAAAATGTTTAGCCAGACACTATACAATGCTTTGTTAAAACTTGTAGAAAAACTACCACGAAGGTCTATTCTATTTCTAAGATTTCAGGAAATGAAGTAGGATAGAGATTTAAGAAAAAGAAGGAAAGAGCAAGAAAGATGAGTCTATTAAATGGAGTAGCCTACAAAATGATTTAATTACCCAGCTGCTCAGAAGGCTAAAATAGGAAGATCACTTGAGCCCAGGAGCTTGAGACCAGCTTGAGCAACACAGGGAGAACCTATATAAAAAAAAAAAAAAAACAAATATAACAGCAAAAACCATCTAATTGGATTTCCATTCTAGTTTTTTTTTTTTTTTTCATTACTGGGGATCGAACTTGGGACCTTGTGCTTGGGAGGCAGGTGCCGGAACCATTGAGCTAAATCCCCGGCCCTTCATTCTAGTTTTAATAGAGTACAGCCTTCACTTTCTTTTGAACAACTTTTTCTGATAAATGAAATACAATAAAAGAGAAAACAGAAGGGTTTCCTACCATAAATGTCTATTTTTAACTAGTATATGTTGTTGCCTGCCATAAACATAATTCTATCATTGATTTCTTTTCACTACTATGAGACTTAGAAGAAGAGAAATCCTGGACTGAAAACAATGAACCAAAGGGAAAGCTTGAAACTGAAGCATTTCAGAGCTAGGACAGAATTTGTTTATAGATCACATGGAGGTCCAATTTTCAAATTCTGTAGGAAAAGACATTTTTGGATGTTAATGAAGTGAGTTAACCAATTTCACCCAATGGATTAACAACAGACCCGGGCTCTAGTATACATATTCAGTGAATGATTTTCATACAAGCAGGTCAAGGACTTCAAAATTTAAACACATATGTGAGCTTAAATCTTTATATCCTGCAGGCTCATTTTGATATGCAAACAAAATAGATGACTCTTATACCCGCTTACAGAGTCTGTGAGTACATGTACGTGGACACACATGTGTATATATTTCACGGTAATTTGTCCATATGTGTATATGGTAGATTTTTAAGTTTTAACTTTTCTTCTTAAAGCTTATAGCAATGTTTAAATTTTATTCAAATAGTTGCTTCAGGAAGTATTCAGTGTAGTTTCCAACACAAGAGTGGTCTCCTGGATATTATTTTAAGCATTGTTGCATTTAAATATCTTTTGTTTCCCTCTTGTTAGCAAATGTCCTGAGGAAGACACTCCGAACCAAATGGTTGTCTGTTTAGCCCCTCGTCTCCGAAGGGTGTGCATGGACTGTGTTGTCTCTGACAAGCTGAGAAGCCTGTCTTGAGAAGCACTGAAAGCTAAGTTGCAAAGTGTTTTACATTTTTCCCAGAGATAATGTAACTTCTCCCCCACCCAGTATTTGTACTGAGACAATGCTTATGTTACTGAAAGTTAATATTTCATCCCTAGTTGCAGAAGTATTACAAATTACCAAACCTAAGTATCCATGCTTCTTGAAGTTAAGATTATACATTACTGAGGTTTAAATAGGTGTTTTCCTAAGAGCAGTGTTCTCCATAGAAAACAAGTTTTCAGAAGAAAAGCTGAAACAGTTGGGTTTCCCTTCTATTACGAATGAAATTGCACTTCTTTTTGTTAATGATTGAATAAATCAGAATTTCAGTGATGTATTCTCAGCATTTTCTGCTATTCATTCCATCTGTTATGGGAAAGCACAAGCATCTTGAGAAATAACCCACTTTATAGTCAAAAAGTATAGTCTGCAAATTTAAGCTGTTTATTGTGGGATAAAAATAACCATAAAACAAACAAGGTCTCCTTGAATATGTGTGCCCCTGGTTGGAGAGCTCTTCCATACCCTTGAAGGAGTTTGGCTATAAAACACCCTACAAAACAATTTCTCACAGTCCTGCCTCATCTGTAGGAAGCTGTTTCTCTCATTCTGATTACTTTGACTACTGATTTGCCTGGGGATTAAATAAACTAGTTCATTTCCAAAATTCATTCTTCAGAGGGAAGGTCTCTCCCACCTTTCATGGTGTTCAATGCCAGCCTCTGACACCCAGAGGAGGTGATTGGGTGGGTGTGGGTGGAGGTTTACTTGACCAGAGCTGAACACAAAAATAAAAGCCCAAAGAACAAGAAAGCTTCCTGCAGCACCACTGGGAAATCAGATTCTAATCCCCCCCTCCTGGCTCATGTTTTCCCTACCTGTTACAAGTCATGTATTTTTATGACACCTTCAATGAAAGTGACCTATCAAAAGAGTTTTATCTAGGCTTTGGTAAGCTAAGAAAAAAAAGTTGGAATATAGTGGTTTCCTCCATGGAGATAAAAGAAATACATTTCACAAGGTAAGATAAGTTATTAAAAAATTGGTAAGCAAAATAATACAATGCACCCTAGGAAGAAAATTTCCTGAATATGTACTTAACCTGGACCAGCACGCAAGCTGCACTTGCATCTTTGCTTTTTCACATTTGAATACTACCATTGCGATAAGTATCTCTACCTCAAAGTGTAGATTTTAGTAATTTAATATATTCCATTGACCTGTGTTAAATATTTTGCCCAAATTTACAGTCATTAAGCATATTAGTGTCTTGAATGACAAAGAAGCTGGCATAAGAACCATTTTTCTTTCATGTATTTATCTGATACTAAAGCTTGAGGGAAATTTCTAAGTGTTCCTTCCAAACAGGCTTGTAGATTATTTCCTTGTTTGGCCAAGGAATGGAATTTACCATCACTTGGGAAAATTCTGAAGTTAAGCTGTGAAATCGAACAAAATTTTCATCAGCAAAAATTGAGTTTGAAAAACATGTGTTTCCCCCTTGGTAAAAGGAGGATGCAAGATAGATAGCAAGCAGGGTTGGAGAGTTTAAGCCTTCATTTATTCTTTCCTGTGTAACTGTTTGACAGCAAAGAAAAGAATGGAAAGAATGCCAGCTGCAATGCCCAAAGCAAAATCTTTATGAGAGAGGGAGTGATAGAACTCAGAGAAGCAAACCAGGTGTGTACCCCTTGGTCTTAACACACAACATTTGTATCCACAACAGAAAATGAGTGACAAGGCAAAAAAGGACAGGTCACTAGGAAACACAGAGAAAGAAAGGGAAGAGTAAAGAATCTTAAGAGGTTGTAGAGGTCGTGGAGTCTCATGCTGTGTGCATAGAGGTATCCTGAACAATAATTCCAATAGTTTCTTTCATAAAGGAAATAGTATAATTGGCTATTTCCGAATGTCACCTAAGCCCAGGACAAAGAATGCGTTTTGGAGGATAACAATAACTTAAGTTTTTACAACACTTCATAATGACTTGTTGATCTTACCTGGTACTTATAAGTCTATAAGATATGTCACAATTACCCAAGAAGAACTTAGTGCTAGAGAGGTTAAAACATTTTCCCATGGGACAGAATTAGACTGGTAGTCTGTCACTATCATTTTTTTACACCATTGAATCATACAGATTTACACCAAAGAGAAAAATTGTATAGCCTCAACATTCTCTGAGTAAATATGAGTTATCCAGCTTGCAAAGAAGGAAACATATTTTATAAGAATCAATAATGTGAACCTAAGGTAATATACAGGAAATTAGAATGAATGTTTTTCCTAGTAATTAGACTCTTCTGGTCAGTTCAGTCTGTCTTTGTTAGATAAAAGTACAGTAACTTTTATGTCCCACTGCTCAAACATATTATTCATGACTACTCTTTTACCCATGGGTGCTGACATTACTTTGTAGCTCTTACTCATGTGAGAGAGGAAAATTAACAATATCACTATCATTACCATAAAAAAACATTTAGTGAAGCCTCAATCTGTGCACCTGTTGTTTTGCAAAGTGGGCTACCAGACGTAGTTTCTGTCCACTGAGATCTAAAGACAAAGGAAAGCAATGGAAAGGACATACAGACAACTAAACAAGCAATGAGACTTGTACACAGGCACATATGTGTGAGCTCCTATTTGCATATGGAAATGTCGACTTTGTAGATTCAAGTTAATGATGTTTTGCTTTTCTCAATCCATTATGAGTTGTCAGCTATTAAAATCTGGCCCCAAGTGGTATCTCAGCACAGTGACTCGCCTGATCTTGCTGTTTTGTTGTGTAGGTTAAGAACCCATCACTCCTATCAAGCTTCAGAGAATTCCTAGCTTTGTAAAGTCCACACATTCAGGGTCACTGGTGTTTTAGGAATGGCTTAGCCAAACATTATATTTTTAAAAAACGTTATTAGAATGTAGGCAAGGGGCCTGGGATTTAGCTCAGTGGCGCTGTGCCTGCCTCACAAGCAGAAGGTCCTGAACTTGATCCCCGGTACCACAAAAAAAAAAAAAAGAAAAGAAAAAAAAAACAATGTAGGCAAATGGTAAACCAAATTATTTGCTGGTCTCTTCTCACAAAATAGAGCTCAAGAAACTTTGTAAATTCAAAATTAAGTTTAAATCAATTCCTATTTCCAACTCTGATAGAAGACTCGGAGACAAAATATGATGTGCCTATTTTTTTAGTTTTCAATACTATGAGCAGACTTATTCCTACTTTAGGAATTTTCAAGTCATTAAAAATATATTATGCTTCATGATATCATTTAATGCATAGAAGAAAGTAGAAAGAAGAAAACAGAATGTCAATTATCACTTTGTTCAGTAGTTAGTATTTTATTCGATGTTGATGCAAAATCATGGACTAGGTGTTGTGCATATGTAATCTCATTTGGTATTCATAATTGTTGTGTGGAATAGAAACTATCTTACCACCTACTTCAGTCTCTCACACTATAAAAACATTCTGTTACCAAGGCCACACAATGACTAAGAATTAGAGACAACATTCATACACAGTTTAATGAGTATGAAGCCCACATATTTAATCTCTACCTTTCCATTTATATGAATCTTTAAACTTTCCTTGAAAAATGTCCTATTTTCACTGTATTCAGCTTCTTTTCCTTATAGAAGATGCATCTCCTTGGGTAGGCATTGACTATTGAGCATTCTTAGGGCAGTGCATTCCATAAACCTCTCCCTTACCCTTCGCATGCCCCCAGCCCATCTCTTCCTCCGTCTCTGCTCTACTATCCAGTCCAGCACAGCTTCTGGCCGGGCTCAAGGAGATGCACCTGACAGCGCCCTGCTTAGGCCCCACGAGATCTCCCTAACTTTGTAGCGAGGCCCCTGGTGCCATCACATATACACAACTTGGGAGTGCGGAGACCTTCATGTCTCTGAGGTTATGCTGAAAAACTGGAGAGCAGGAGCCAGTGCGGAAAATCATCTGCCTGTTACCTTCCAGATAAACTGTTCTGATACACAGTGCAAAAGCCTCCTTAGAAAGTCTGACAAGGTGGAACAACACTTCCCAGGATGGTGGCCAACCCCTCACATCTTCATTTGGCTTTGTCACATCCCTGTTTGGTCCCCTGTCTTGTTGCTGTTCTTGGGGCTCCTGATCCTCATATGTAATATGCACACTAGTTCTTTTCCATGTTCTGTTTTCAGGGTCTTGAAGCAAAGATACTGGCATTGTGTTTTATTTATTACTATATACTAATGTCCTATTAATATATCTGATAAAGTATGTACTATAAATCAATGATAATATAATTTATTTTTATTTATTTACTTTTTGGTATTTCCTGACACAAGCTTGGATTAAAATAAGTAAGAAATTGTAATTTTTTTTCAGCAGTTCAGAAACAGTGAGGGTGCTCAGCTGTTGCCATGGATGTGTTGCCTTAGAGGTGGGGAAATTGGAGAGGGTTGAATTCATTACGGTCATTTCAAGAAGCCACGTGGGCACACATATCCAGAAATAGTAACCTCTAATTTCCTTGATGCTGAGATCAATGTAACTAGAACTATTGTTTTCTAATTGCAAAAGCCATATTCCTATTATTGAAACTTGCCACATAATATTTGTAACTCATTTCTTTTTCCCTTTAGCACAAAGCCAGTGCTACAGAAAATTCCTTGATTTTTCCCAATTTGGATACTAATTTTTAGGCAAATAGATAGCTCATATTCCATAGTAAAATAAACCCAACTTATTGGTCTATATCCAATTTGTCATCAGATAGACACTAATCTTTACAGTAGAATCATAATTAGGATTAATTAAAACAAGTTAAGAAGATCTTGTAAGAGAAGCTGAACACTAAACAGCAACTGAAATTGAACCCTTTTTCTGTTATTCCTGATCAATGTTTGAATGCCTGTGGGCTTTCTGGCAATAAAGTATGCTGGTGTCAAGGATTAAAACTGGGCTCCCTCCAAAAGCAATAAATCCACTTAAAAATATGTAAATGTGTTTCACTTACCACTGACCTGGAGGTGAAAAGTTCTGTATCAAATTACTAACAGCCCGAGTTACCCATTCTTCTATTCTGATTCTCATTAAAAAGAGCTGAGAAATGAGCTATGTGAGAATGTTCATTTATATACACTGAAAAAGTAAGGAAGATTTACTGAGGATACACTATAGAAAGCCATAACTATGGAAAACAAGGAAAAAGAGACTTGCATATTCCTTCCAAATAACATATACTTTTTTTAGGATTTACTTCTCTTTTTAAAGTTTTTTCCTGCCATCATAGAAGAACTCTCCAATTCATGATGATCCCTTACAAAAATCATTCATAACTAGATTTCTCGAGACTCAATGTTTCCTTTCCATTCCCTGCTAGAGTAATCATCTTCAGTAACCATTTTAAATTTCAGGATACACAAGGCACTACTACACCCTCAAGTTGGCAGGGGTCCCTCCTGGCCCAGGATAGACACCCTTGCACCCAAGTATTCTGGTTAACTTTCAAACTTCTGTCTCACAACTAATATGGCAGCTAGAAAAAGCAAATAAAAATTCCTTGCTAAATGAATTGTGGCATAATAGCCAATTTATACTTTCATTTATTTTTCTGGTCTTCCTAAAACTCTGTGGATCCAGGAAACATTTGTTCACTTTGTTTTAATTGAATGGGACTTAATCTCATGGAACTGTTTATACACTGTTTGCAAAATATTCCCTTTTATCTTTCATGGATTGGATGACTACAGTAATGAAGAAAGTATGAACAAGTTAAGGCTGAGTCCTCTCTGTGTCTAAGTCACATATACAACTGTGCAGGTGGAACACTGCAGAATTCCTTGGAGCCTCAGCTATATTACATTCCAAGAAGCACATGGAATCATCTGGTGACCATTAAAACCTTGAAAATTTGGACAAGTTCCTTAACTTCCTTACATAAGAATAGGGTGCAGTATGCTTCTTTGAAGATCTGTTGAATATAAAATTACATTTATTCCTTCTCAGCACTGTTTGTCTCTGTGAATTTGGGTAGCATCTGGCATCTTCACTGGAATACACAAACTTTGTGAATGTAGGGAACATGTAAGGATATTTTTTTGAGACACGGTCTCTCTATGTAGTTTAGGTTGGCCATGAACTCATTATATAGTCCAGCCTGGCTTCCAACTCACAGCAGTTCTCCTGCCTCAACATACCGAGTGCTGGGATTACAGGTGTATACCACCACACCTGGGGAGAATACTCCTGTTTTTGTGTGTCATAATTATATCTTTTTATTATGATGATCTAGCCCTCAAAAGTTACATATTAAGGAATGAACAAAATAAATATAACAATTTATTCAGAAAAAGTACCTGGCATATAACTGGAACTAAAGAAACGTTAGTGCTTTCTTATCATCTATTGTTTATTAAAGATAAAAAGTCTAGGAAGATATCATTAAAATGTTTACCATTCCTTAAACCCATCTATATGCTTCCTCAGCATTCTAAGAAAATAGGAACACAGGATTAAACATTTGAGCTTTGTATTATTTAATACCTTGATTAAACAAGAAGGGCTAGACCTTTGTTCCTTGTTGTAATTGATTAGGTCTTATTTTGAGACACTGCTTGTAACAGCAACAATGGAACAAGTCTTAGTTCTGTCATATTGGTGCACTTGTTGTCATAACATACCTCACACAATTACATAAATACATTTGGACACTGTAGCAGATATTTCCAAAGGCTGGCCCCACAGAATTTCCAGAATCCATGAGCTGAGTCAAAGAATTGTTACTACTAATAGTTTAAAAGGGTTATCTTTTTCCTACCTCACAAAAAAACCCCTGAAAATAAACACCCAAAACAGACAAAACAAAGCAAGACAAAATACAACAGAAAAAAAAAAAAAAAA
>NW_004624742.1:14530406-14572186 GCF_000247695.1 Heterocephalus glaber | reverse complement strand
CTGCCTTACAAGCGCAAGGTCCTGAGTTCAATCCCCAGTACCACAACCCCCCCCCCAAAAAAAAACACAATAACACTTATACGGTAACAACATTTTAATATTTTCCTTCTCAAATTTTTTCTTGCAATGTTACTTTTTTACCTGTCGATATCAATTTTAGGATAACTAATGAATGATGGAATAGTATATCTAGATACATAAAATATAAGGAATTTATTGATTTTTCTAGGCCCACTGCCACCTAGACAAGTTGAAAAACATTCTTTTACCAAAACCAGACTGCATATTTATAAATGTAATTACAAGTGCCATTTATTTTTAAATGAACAACTAGCTTGGTTATCTTGGAGTAACTTCTGGAAAATTATGAGCTTAAAAAGACAATCCATAAACACAAAGGTAAATAACCACTAATACAAGTAGTGATTTTAAATGAGAGTGAACTCCAAAGAGTGGTATTAGAAATTGTTAGAGTAGGACAGCATTGTAGGCAGGGTAATGAGGAAAGGCTTCTGAAGACGGGTTTAATCTGTGCCCTGAGGTTTACTATTACCTAGAAGAATAAGAAAAGGTAGCTCATAAAGAGAACAGCAAGCACAAAGAATAGTTCAGAGGGTGAATGCATAAGGCATGTTTCCAAGAAGGGGGTTACTAATTTATAAATAACCATGACATACCAAAATCAATGGAAAGTATATAGGTGAAGAGATTTGAGATTATCACTTTAATCTTTTATTATTATATGTTTTTGTTATTATTACATAGCACATAAGAATCAAGAGATTTTAAGGCAGATATCATCTTTAATCATGGACATTATTCCCATCCCTTTGCTTAGCCTGAATTTTCTAGCTGTGTATTACAGCCCATCCAAATTTCAGTGATAATCCCTGAGTGAATTAAGCCGATTAGCATAGCCTCTTCTCCAGGTACAATGATTAGTTTAGGGCATAGAGAGTGTTTCAAGACTGGCCAACCATGAGCAATAAAAATCAGTTCCATGAAGTTTGAGTGACTTATCGAAGAAGAGATTTTCTTTTTCTTATGATATATGTAAGGAAGCATGATGACTGGTAGTCACAGAAGACAATAAATTCAACACTGAAGCCTATTTTAAAAGGTCTAAAAGATGGTGACAGGAAAGATAGGATCAACTCTGACTCCTGAACTAGACACTTAGTTAAACTAATAAATTTGTACTGCTTTTCATTCTCCTGTTTATGCAAAGCCTCACCTCATTTAAACCTACCATCTTAGGTCATCAAGAATCTTTTGTCTCTTAATATTTGAAGGACTTTTATCTTTCTCAGGCTTGTATCACATCTATATCAAGTATACATACATTTTTTCTTTTACTATTACATGTTTTAAGTTTTTGGAAGACAACAACTTATAAAATTTTTCTTCTTTTGCTAGCTAACAGTATTTTTCAAAATCTGATCCATTGATGAATATGCCTAATACTGTATCGAGGTTGAAACTCAGAATTAGAAAGTGAAGATAATTATTATTTTTCCATTAAGCATATTGGTACATTTTAGGTGTAAAATACAGTTACATTCATCATGGGGATCTTTACCTTTACATGATGTATCTTGGTTCTTATTTTTGCCCCATTCCCCTGCCCTCCCTTCACCCCCTTCCACCCTTCCCTATTTACAAAGACTTTGTTTCTGTTTTTGCTTTTTCTCATATTTTTTCTTTCCCTTTCTTTCCTTTCCCCTACCCCTCCCACTTCCCCTACTTCTTTAGACCTTTTCTTCCTATTTCACATTATCAACTATACATTTTGATCCTTATTTACACTTTTAGTTTGTGAAGATTATTATTTACATTTCTGCCTTTACTATTTCCCTGTGTAATTCCAGTAAATTATTTAATTTCTCTGTAACTCTGTTTTCTTATCTTCAAATGAGAACAATAGACACAACCTCAAAATATTATTGATAAAATGCTGTATATATAATGTTTAACACAGTCTTTTACAGGGTAGTTATTTCTGCATTATTAAATCAATTTTTAAATGAGAGGATTAACAAAGGAGTGGATAAAAATATCTAGAAGTTAACAGACAGGAGATAGTCTACCATATCTATTAAATGATAAAAATGATAAAACCTGAGAAAAACATTGACTATACATCCTAGTCTACACAATCATATGTCAAGGACTTCAGCAATTACTCATATAAACAAAGCAAAGGAAAGACATTAAAGTAACCAATGTTAGGTTTATTTACTATGGATTTATAAAATAATGTTAAATGAGAAAAATATCTTAGTAAAGTTCTTTTGACCTTGAGGGTAGAAAGAAATCAAATCAGGAAATAATTAGTAAGATAATGGGATATGCACAATAGTAGTGCATGCATTAGGAGTGTTTTCCAGTACAGTTAGATCGGGATAAGAATAATGGAATTGCAAAAACAAAGTACATGTTGCTGCAAGTGGTAGAGAGCTGTCTTCTTTATACATTTATGGATCAGCCAATAAGTGTAGAGCTATTTTAGAATAAGTTTTATGAATTAAAGCAACTTCAATAAATGACACTGAATTGGGCAAACAGGTAGGGTTTAATGTTCATCACATCAGTTCTTGGAATCACCCTGGGCTAGAAAAGCCAGGCTGTAAGAAAGATTTTAGTGTTTTTTTTTTTTTAACCAGGTTTTCAAGAGTTACATAAGGCCAAAATGTGATTGAAATAAGTATCTGTCAACAGAATTCAGCACTGGAAAATGTGTGAAGTTTTTAAGGATCCCTGGAAAGGGTTTTTATCAGCATACTCTCTTACCATCCTTTTCACCTTCTTGCATTTTGGTTTAAATTAAATGGAAGCTACACAATGGGAAATCAATATTTTGTTGTTCCAAACACTGAATTCACCCTGGGGGCACAAAATTCATGTAATTCTAGTGGGAGACTCTTTTGAAGGGGAGTTGAGAATGACTGGAAAAATGTTGAGCCCTATCAAAAAAGAGTAACCTCTCAGAGCAGTGTGTCTAAGTGAAAGTCAAAAAATTTAAAAAAACAAGGCCCTTATTGAAGCTGACACTATATGGCTTTAATTTATGTCTTAAACCTGAGAGAATTCCTGCCTTAAAGCCATAAATGCAGATAAGCCTTAGGAGAATGAAACGTTTTAAAGGCATGTTCAGTCTGCAGGTCAAATTCCAGGTGTCACTCAACATCGATAACTTGTACCTTCCACCATCCTGGTGTGTCTTACACATTCAGAGGTCCCACAATCTTTATTGGAAAACAAAGATAGGCAGAAGACAGAGTTTTAGCTTTTGAAGCGATAATTGAGCCCAGAGATACCATTTTCAAATGGCTTAAAGAAATATTTTAAAGCGTTTCATCCCGATGTATCTCTGACACAGTTGTTCATCTTTCCATTTATTTCACTAATTGAAAATTACTTCTATAGCCTAGACACCTTTACTGCGCTCATCAGATTATACCTAAAATTCCACACAGAAATGCATTACTTTTAATCTTGTTTAATTTTAATTAATGTTCTTTCAAATGAAACATCTGCCAAAGAGCATCTTGTTAGTAGATGCTTGCCATTCATAATAGCTGATTCTGAGTGAGTGGTAAAGAAATAAACTCTTAAAGGGTCTCTACTCAACCATGATTATGTGAGGGTGGGTTTTTGGATAGAACATTATGATTAGCAGGTTGGATAGCCAGAAGATTGTCAAATGTTATTATTTACTTGGGAGTGTAGAGATTATTCCTGGTCTTGCTAAAGTGTAGGTTTACAAAGGTGAAACAAACAATTTTAAAACCCAATTCTTGTGATGAGGGAGACAAAACAAGAAGAAACTTTGGAGAATACAAAGGTAGCTGGAAGCATTGTTCACTTTAGTATTTTACGTCAGTTTACTTTTATTAAGATCTTTAAGCATGAAAAGTTGTGAAAAGAAGAAGTGAAATAGTTTCAACATGTCCATTATTTAGATCCAATATTTTCCCTCTAAGTTTAATGCCAATTCTAGATCCATGGAAAACTTAGTGTTAAAGACTTTGATCCTGAGTCCTTAAAAGTTCAGCTATTAGCAGTCAGTGTTATTCCTTTCATTCTACTGGATCTATAGGCAAAGCATACTACAAACAAAGACACACATTTTACTTTTAGGTCTTGTACCTGCCCCACAGTGGTGCACGGCATACTACCTTTGTCAGGGCTGAGTCACATGTTCTTGAGGAACATCTCCCTGCTTTAAGCCTTGTCTTGATGTTTTCATGGGATTTCTGCTTCATGTATTCTTTATTTGGCCTCCATCTAGTTCTTATTTGTGATATGTGGGTGGTAAGCAAAAGCTTCTAAAGAGAGTACAGTCTCTCTGCAAAGAAGCACTTTATAGGAAGGCATAGTGGGCATTCTTTGAATTTTTAGGGTTAGTTTCTGAAGTTTTTGAAGAAAAGCACATTGAAATGATCACACAGAAGATGGCAATTTGTAATATTGCTCTTCATGGTAGAATGACGAGAACCATAATAGCGTAAACACCATGGTCTTGTGATATGCCAGATGCTATCGCAATAATTTTACATGAGTTTTGTCATTTAACCCTGGAGGTGAATTGTTTTCATCTCTCAGCATTTCTTATAGATAATCTTGAAGTTTAGAGAGGAAATGTAATGTATCCAACATCATGCAGGTGGTAGAGTCAGGACAGATTCCTGTTCAAGATTGCCTTTAATAGGAATTCTCAGTCAACTCTCTATAACCTCCTAGTTTCCCAGGCAGTATATGACATTAATATTGTTCTGAAATCCCACAACTAAATTAAGACCAAAAATCTTATTCATCACATTCTCTCAATTATTGTATAATCTTCAGTAAAAGCAAGAGGAAGCATTCTCACACTCAGGCTTCCAAAAATATACATGAAGCTCATTTCAAGGCAAATGGAAGAGCAAACTTTACTCAGTGTTATACTGCTTGCCAGTAGAATATCAGGCACTGTGCTATGATGGAGAAAAAAATGATGAGCAAAGTAGGTAATTTCATGAAATTTTTTGGCAGTTATAAAATTTAGTGAATACATCTGAAAGACATGCGGACAGTCACAGTAATGAAAAAGCAGCTATATCTTTAAATATCAATAAGGATAAACTTCAAAAATATGGTTTACAACAGGAAGAAAATCATATTTCTATAAATTAATACCTTATAAAGTGAAGTGGAATATTATTGCTGACACAGTGTGTGTATGTGTGTATTAAGAGTGGATTTGAAGTAGGTAAATCAAACTCATGAGAGTGATTACTTTAGATCAGGTATAGAAGCAAAAAAAACCAGGAATAAAGATCAAAATGAACTTCATATGGAGGAAAACACTGGAGGGAAATAAAACTGAATCTTAATTCTTAGTTGTGGATCAATTTGTTAGTTTTTACGATAGTTATTTTTACATGTCAACTTAACTAGATTTAGTGATGCCAAGTGAGTTGTTTTGGGGTATGTCCATGAGGATGTTTCTAAGAGGAGACTGAGGAAGGAAGATTCACCTCAAGCAAAGTGTGTGGGCACCACCCACCAGGTTTAAAGCCTAGACAGAACAAAGGAAGAAGAAAGGTGAAACATGTCATGTGTGTTCTTTCTGCCCTGCATTGGCCATGACTTTCTTCTGCTACTGTTAGGCATCATAGATCTAAGCTCTCTGGCCTTTGCATTCTAGGGATTTATACCAGTTCCCTCCGTGGTCTTCAAGCTTTCATTCTCAGACTAAGAGCTGCACCATCAGCTGTCCTGGTTCTTTCATATATGAACCAAGTAGTTTACAGGTTCCCAATTCTACAGCATGCAGATAGCAGATCATGAACTTTTCTGTCCCATAGTTACATGGGCAAGTCCTCTAATTAATCCCCTTTATCTCTCTGTCGCTATGTGGGCTACTGGTTTCTTTCTGAAAACCTTGACTAATAAAGTCTTCTCTTTCATGTTGACTATATTTTTAAATAAATTAATTAGAAAAAGATAAAATGAAAATAATATATAATATATAATAATAAGCAAATCTCTGCAAAAAGAATAATGCTTCATTCGAGACTTCAAGGATAGTAATTTTCTGATTATAGATAAGGGAAATATATTCCAGATAAAATGACACCACATTCCAAAGCCTGCAATGAGAAAGTCAATTTTTTCTTTTAGAGAATTTATCTCTCCCTATATTTCTCTAACAATGCAGATGTGGCTTAGAAATTGGTGGAATCATAGAGGAAAGAAAGCAGTGACTTGTGGGGAAGTTGACTTAAATTTGTGGGGAAATATTTATTCAGCAATAAATATTTATTCAGTGGTCTAAAAGACCTGGGAGTGTGTGCCACAGGGCCCTCTACTTGGCCACTCTCAGTATTAGACACAGGTTGAGCATGGAGTCTCTCTCCTGGATGTTGCAGTCATGAATAGCAAATGGAATAAGAGAAAAGTTTTGGAATGGAGTTAATATGAGAAAAGGAAAAAATGGAAACAAAGTCTTTGTAAATAGGGAGGGATGGAGGGGTTGAAAGGAGGGCAGGGGAAGGGGGAAAAATAACCAAGAGAGATTATGCAAAGGTGCAAATTTCCAATGGTGAATGTCATTATATTGTATACCTAAAATGTACCAATAAAATAAAATTTAAAAAAAGATTTGGGCTTTATTCCAGCAGATGTTCACACCAGACTCTTTTCCTTACTGTCAGATTAGGGCTGTCAATACCTTAAAGAATACCTCTTTCTGTACATAAGTATACTTCTCCCAGTTATCAGGCAAAAGGATGTGCATTTTAAAAAATGTTTAAAATTTTTTATTCCTTTTCACCATATTCCCTTCTACCCACAAGTCATGAGAAGGGATACAACCCTACACTGGACCCTAACCCTATTTGATGAAATATTGTAGGCACAGTGGCAGCTACCTGGGGTCATGGATGTAGGTTTTGACCTTGAAATAGTTTCAAATTATTTGGTCCACACTTTGGTGCCAAAATCACTGTACTCTAATTTAAGATTTTTCAGGCTGATTTACAGAACTTGAATTATCTGTGAATGCTTGCTAAGATTTTGAGAGATGGTTATAAAAAGGATTGGTATGCAAATGTTTTGTAAAATTACTGATTTGCAGAAAATTCTAGTTCTATAGAGATGTCACTGAGACTTAAGAAATCAGTTTTATAGATTTGATATAATAAGTTGAAATCATTTCCCAAAACAACAAATTGTAAGTTCATTGAATACTGATCCCTGGTATAAGCCAGTACAATTTCTTTTTGCTAAGGCTCCTTTTACATGGAATGTACCAAATAACTATCAAGGGAACTTTGGATTGAGATTAAGGCCATGGTCCCAGAAGAAGCCAAATTTAAACTAAAAGCAAGGATTCATGTACTTCAAAATGCCTCAACACCATACTCAAGAACATTTGAGAGTGGCCATGATTCCTAGCCTGTCTTATAAGGTAATGTGGAGTTTAAGAGATAACAAGCTCTTGAAAAGCATACTATTGTGTAAAAAGGCACATTGGAAGTTGAAAGTTAGCCAAAAATTCTTAACTTGCTATTTCTAGACTTTTTGTCTTCAATGACTGAAAATGTGTCAGAAAACGGAGTGTGCAAAGCATCTTCGTTTAGTAGTTGTTCATTTGTTTCTTGGAATAATTAAATATTTCAGCAGAAAATGTGTGTTGCATGAATGTTGCTGTGAGTTCATTGCACTCTTAGTATGAGAGTTCAGAAAAGACCCCACAATGAGACAATTAGATGAAAGATAGGTGTTACTATATCCTTGAGCTCTAAATATTTCCCTCGGCTTTTTTTTTTTTTTACTTTAATGGCACTTCTTCTCTGATTAAAGCATTGAAATATCATAGATATATTGACCAACCACATTCATGCATTTGCTGAGGATTGAAAGGGAAGAATGGTTTAACCAAATAATGTGAATAATGTAAATAATGTGAAATAATGTGAAGTCACCCTAGTGAGGCTTCCATTCCTGCTACTTCCCTTGAATAGCTGTGTGATCTTAGAAAGTTGCTTGACCACCAAAAATCTTAGTCTTTTATCTGTAAAACTGGAATAATATTAGTAATGTCTCATCTTCATACTGTTATGATAATTGAACTAGGATAATTAGTATATGGATGTATTTAGAATATTAAGTAGCTTGTAATAAACGTATTTGGTTTATAATCTTATCCTGAATATCTCCTAGGTATTTGTATGTGAAAGCATATTAAAAATCTACCTCATTATATTCTCAAGTCACTGGTGGTGGGGGTCACATGGCAAAGAAACAAGGTACTAAACAGACGGCTGACACCAAGCCTCAGACCTGTGAATGAGGCTGTCTTGGCCTTTGCTAGCCTGGTTGAGCTCTTCCAGCTGATACTATCTGATGCACATATGAACAGTGTATTCTTTTATAGTCACATCTCTCTCTCTCTCTGTCTCTGACCATAGCCAAAGTTGTTCTCTGCATTTTCATACATTTTATTTGTATTTTTGAAATTAGCAAGTGAAATTATAAGTATTTATCATGTACAACAGACGTTTTGAACTTAAATCCATGTGAATAGGGCCCATCTAGATAATCAAAGCTAATCTACCCATCCCCAGTCCCCCATATTTACTAAACAATTTGTATACATTTTGTATTGCTGACGTAACAAAGTTCTATGCCACAACCTTAGCAGATGATAGCAAATCTGTGATCTTACCAGGTCAGAAGTCTGACAGATCAGAGTTTTCTTCTAAGGTCAGAAATCTGACAAAGATGTCACTGGGCTAACATCAAGGTGCTGGCAGGACTCTGTTCCTTTCTGGAGGATGGTAGAAGTTGCCTACATTTCTTGGCGTACCTGTCTCCATCTTCAAAGCCATCAACATCCTGTCTCCCTGAATCACTTTCTAGAAGCACATCACCCACTTATCGATCTGAGCTGAGAAATTTTCTGTAATTTAAAGACTCATGTGATTAGATTAACACCATTTGGGTAATCTAGGCTCATCTGCCCTTTTCAATCTCTACACCCTTATGAACATTAAAAAAGTCCTTTTTGCCAAGTAAGGTAACATCCTAAAATATTCCGGGTAATGGGATGTGGACACTTTAGGAGGTCTATTATTCTGCCTAGTAGACATGTCTTTTCTATTTTGTGTGTTACTGTGTGCACTAGTATTTTTTCTAATTGTTCATCTAGTACACAAATCAGGTTTCCTTTTGCCCAGCTGCCAGTAGCAATTTCCTTGTTGTCCTCTAAGCCTATGCTAAAAACCTCCTTAAGTTTCTTTAGGCCTACCACTCTCTCAATACTAAGGTCAATGCCAAATGATCTACATTATATTTACACCCATACTGCACTTCTACAGCCAACTTTTGTTTCTACTATCAGTTGCTTACTTGATTCAGATAATCTCAATCATTTAGTTGCTCACGATTTTTTCATTCAGACCAGGCACATGTTTAGTGTAGAGATATTTTAGTTGTCTAAATGAGGAGGTGTGTTATTGGCATCTGCTAGGTAGAACATAAAGATGCTGGTATGTATGCATCCTGCAGTGTCCAGAATGGCTCCCACAGCAAATTGTTCTGTGGCTTAAATGTCAACACTGCCAAGGCGGAGGCACCTTAATCTACGTTGACAATCTATTGTTCTTTCTGAAGATCATTTCGGAATTTTTAACAAATTAATTTACTATAATACAAGTTAAATTAATATGAATGATCACTGCAGTAACAAGGAACCCGTAGGAATAAGTAAAATTAATAATATGATAGTTTATTTTGCCTACAATAATTCCTGACAATGTATCTACTTTCACGAAAGAATAGTCTTCAAAACCAACCCCAAACAGTTTTTTTTAAATCCTTATGTTAATAGTTAAAACTATATTATTTGTGTATGGATATTAATGAAAATAAGATTCCAGAAACAGATGTGTATGTAATTGGGGCATAGTATAATGAAAAAGATATTAAATCAATTATATGAGGAAAGAAAATAATTTTCAATAAATTATATTGCTATTCCTTTATGACAAACTCAACTTAGATAGGGACAACTCTATACACATATGCACACACATTATCAACAAAATGAGTTTAAGTGCTCAACTAAAGAAAACAACAAAAAGATTTGAAGAAAATATAGAATACTTAAAAATCTTTAAACCTAGAAGCTATATAAGGAAAATACTTGATGCTCTGTTTAATTGAATACCATTTCAAAACTGTGTAAAGTGAAAGCAGTTAGAATGAGAAAAGAAAACAGGAAAGTCCAGAAAAAACATTTGCCTAATCTGTAATAAATAACTTATTAAAGATAATTCATTGTGTGATGGTTAACCACGGTGTCATCTTGAACGGATTAGGAAATGCCAAGCAAACCAGTCAAGTACAGTTCTGGGTGTTTCTATGGAAGCCAGCAAACGGGGGGGAAGGCCCACTCCAGCCCTGGGTGACACCAAGGAATTGGCTTCTATCCTGGATGGAATGAACGGAAAAGAAGAGAAAGAGGCGCCCATTTTGAAGAGCGCCGGTCCGCCTGCACAGGTGTGCCCTTCTTGCCATTGTCTTTGGACATCCGTCTCCAGATTTCCAGTTTCTTCAGCCTTCCGATGTGGATTCACACCTGTGACTCCACACTGAACTGCAAACCTCTGACCTTGAACTTCCGCAGCTTCCTGGATCCCTTTTGTACTGTGGCTTCCATCTTGATAGGAGCAGCAACTGGATCCTCTGGCTTGGTGTGGAGACTGCATGGACTCTCCTCTCTGTGCCTTAAGCCAACTTAACAAATCCCCTTGTGTAAAATTGTACATACATTTTCTACTGATTCTGTTCCTCTAGGGAGCCTTATGCCATTCACAGTTTGTATCTTATAAATCGCCACACAAAAAGCCAAATGTCAGAGAAGCGCACAAATGTTTAACAATGTTTAAAAAGTGGGTCAACTTTGATACCTGTTAATAAAATGGAAAATATAAAAACATTTTAATTGAAACCTGTCAGATTAGAAAAATTTATGGAAAGGTCAATAAACATCCCATTTTGAGAAAGGCTGTGGGAGGTGTATATTTTCTATTAATGGTAGTAAAAACAGACATTTCCACAGTATTTTTGACTGTACTTCTGAAATGTTGGAATAGCCATATTCCAACATTTCTCCAAGAGATTTCCCAAAGCCATGTAACAGAGCATTGTGCAAACTTGAATGTAGACCACTGTAAGTGTACAAGAAAGCTCACTTGCAATTAAATTATTTTCTGTGACTCATAAATGTCGGGCATAACTTTTGTGTACAATAATATGGAAAGAGTTTTATCCACTAAAATAAATTGATCTATTATTATACTTTATAGCAATAAAATTTGGATGGATCTATATGTGATGGAGGCCCACGTTTCTAACAGATTGTTGAGTAAAAATTGAAGAATTATTTATATGCTATTTCTACTACAAACACTACTATTAATATATTACTACCTAAAGATTTAGTGAAATTTATATGTTTTGTATTGCTTTCTGTACTTCACACATGTGGACTTTGTTTAATCCTTCCAACAACACAGGTGATAAGTTGTTATTGTTCTTATTCTGCTGAAAAGGAAAACAAAGAACAAAGAATTTAAATAAGTTGCTAGCATCACATCCAACTGATGTTGGAACTGGGAATGAATCTAGGTAATGTGGGCACAAAGCATAGACTTTCAATCATCATAGTGTTCATTTATTAACGTAACAAATATGTTATTTAACATACTGTTTTTAAATATATTTAACAAATATGCTAAGCATTCTCCTACATGCTGAGAATAGAGGGGTAAATACACCAGACACAAAATCCTTCCCAGATCTTGCATGTAACTGGGCACATAACAAAAGCATAGAATATCTACTATGTCCCTTATAAAATGATAAGCACTAAGAAGGCAAGGAAGTCTTAGATCAGAGATAGGCAAAGATCTCTCTCTCAGGATTCATTTCTTATTAGGATTGGTAGGAAAGGTCTATAAAAAAAATATTTTGATAAGACTCAAAGGAGGTGAGGAACTAAGAAATCCATCTATCTATCTATCTATATATGAAATCACAAATATAGAGCTCAAATATGTCGATATAGACTAATGGAATGACAAAATAAATTTTAAAATTATATATTTTGGGTTAGTGACGTATATTTCAAAACAAAAAATTCTGGAAGGAGGTACCATATAGCACAAAAAGATTGTATCTGTAGAAGGAAGTAGAATTTGGCACTTTGTGTGTGAGTGTGTGTATACATGTGTGAGAACACGGTAAATAAAGGGGGACTCCCACATTTTTAACATGCTTTTACTTTGTTTTAATTTAGGAATATTTATGTATATCAATGATATATAAAGTAAAATTACATTGTTGATGGAGAAATTTTGGAAAGTATAAAAGCTAATTTTAAGTGAACCATAGTAAACATTGTACTAATTGTACAACATATTTGAACATTTTTATATTTCTTACATTCTGTAAGACTTCCATACAGAAAAGCTAAGTTTATTCACAAGTATAAAGATACAGATACATAACTGCGTGCTTTGGATAAAGGCTTGAAATGAGCATCTAAAAAATCAGCCTGAATTTCTTTGAAGAGATCCATGGTTTGCCTTCAGAGAAAATACAGTATTTTCCCCAGATCATATATTAAACTTTAGGTTTAATAATTCACCCTGACATAAGCTACTGTACTTACAAGCTAACTATATGTTATGCAGGGCAAAAGGGCAGAACAGTCGGAAATTACACACATCTTGAATTATGTGTGAATATAGGCTTATAAGTTTTTAAAAACCAACTGACAACATGAATCATATTTAAATCAATATAGTTTGAAAACCTGAAGGATAATACTGAAAATCTAATTATCTAAAAATAATTGACTGGATCTGGGCAAAATTGAAACACACACAAAAAAATCTATTAAATGACATATACAAGGAGTTGTTTGATTTGACATTCATAAATCTATCTTTAGTAGAATAAGGTTACTAAGAAAGTGTGCCCATAAATACTAGTAGAGAATAAGACAAAACTAAAGGAAAAAGTAATTGCAATTTTATAAAATGAGGTGAAAAGCTAGATTTTAAAATGATTTTTGATTTTAAAGAGGATGTGAGGACTTAAAAGTGTCACAAATAAGTGAAATAAATAAATATTTTAGAGATTAATTCCAGACATATATACAATAGTATTCTTTAAAAATGAGCATTTTTAGTAATAATAAGCAATTAGCAACTATTTTTATATATTTATTTACTTTCAAAAAGATCCTGGAAACTATAGTCAGTCAGTCTTGGCAGACTAGAGACAGACAGGAACCAACAAAAACCCTTAAACTAGCTGATTTTTCATAAAGATGGGGGAAGTTCTGGGATATCAAATACAGGAAACACAAACAGAAACAAGAAAGAAGGTAAGCATCCAAAAGTGGGTGCTGATGCAGAGAATGAGCGGCCCTGCAATTTAGGAATTTTTAGAGAAAATTTTCTCACGTAGGCCAGATAAATGTAGCATTTAACTTTGAATGATTTCATAGGCTTTAGGGAGCGTTCAATGCCTAGTTAGTCCCCGTGTCTAAAATATCTAGTTTGATGATGACACTTTTTACAGACAGGTTTACGCAGGCAATTCGAAATTGATGTTTTTAATTGAAATACATTGCTTTTCTTCAGTTCCAATTTAGAAATGTGACAAGATTAATTCCCGTGAGGCCTAAATCAAAATATTGTGATCAGATTTTGGAGTAATTAAAGATCCCATGCAATCTTGGCATTGAGTGGGATTTTTTAGGTAGTCTCATTTCTATTCAGAGAGCCCTGTCTTCACTTGACTTGAGGAGAAAGTGGTATGTTAGCTCTCCACTTAGAAACAACACTCCTCCTTTGACAAGCAAAGTAATTCAGGCCTCCCTAGACATGTGATTATAGGACTCAATTGACAGGAAATATGAAACTTGGAGAAAATTATTATTGGGTTCCATGGGCTAAAAGAGCCAAACAGCAGCAATCTCCTCTTGCTCAGAAATCATTTCTTTCCTGCTGTTGTCCCCTCCTCATGCTTATCTGCTCTCCAATCAACCCAAATTGCCCTATTCATGTCGGCTCCCTCAGCTGGGGTTCTTAAAGACACATTCCGGCTGCAGGGAGCACAGTGAATTCACAAGAAGCCAGACACTCAAGCTCAGGGGAATTATGAAGAGATAACTCCCTGGATTTTTAGGTAAGTGATACTGATAATATTGCTTTTATGGGCAATACTATGTAACAGGTGGATTCAGTTGGACTAGCACCAGAATGCAGGCTGAGGGATTACTTTCCCGAGGTGAGTAGAGACATCATTTTGATAGGGACAGTCCCGTAGCTTGACACACAGAAGACTTGTGTCAGTTGGTGTCTCTTTGCAATTTATGAGAATCCACCAAAAGTGATTTTGGCAAGTGGAATAACACAAATGTATTATATGATTAAAGAAGCCATGGAACATCCAAGCCTGGAGAAAAGAGGCACTAGGGTGACCTCTGGGGCTTCGGGAACTTAGGTCACTTCAGGTTTTCTTTGCTTTCTATATTTCTCTAGTCTTGTTGTTGACTGTTGGCTTCATCTTCTCCAAACGTCTTGCTGTGGGTTATAGCTAGATTTCTCTCATGGGCTCATAGGTGGGGGTTGTAGCAGACATCTCTGCCCAGCATTAGCAGGCTATGGTGGCACAAGCTTCTTGCCCCTCCATAATTCTGCTGTGTTACATTGGAAGTAGCAGAGCTTGGCTGAGTTCACTCCCAGTCAGGTTCAACTGACTCCAGGTAAATTTCTCCCCCTCTGAATTAATCGTTTGTTCTCTTCAGCAGATGTGCTTGTGTCCTCATTCTACAGTCCTGCCTGCTTGATACTTGTTATCAGCAGGTGTCCCAAGGCCTGCCCAGCTTCCCCCTTTCCATATTTGTAATGAATAAACACTGAATGCCCCGGGAGTCCTTTGTCTTTGCTGCCCAGAGCAGCTTAGATCAGCCCAACACTCAGTTTCTCTCAAGTCTCAGTCTGTGTGTTTCTTTTAATTCTCACTTTCCTATCTTGTGGATGTCCAACTGGCTTGCAGGCCAGGACCACTGCTGGGATCTCTGTAATGTCCCATTACCCTTTCCCTATAGGGGTTTTGGAAGATGATTGCATTGTGGGGATTTAGAGTTGAGTTGCTGTTGGGACATCAGGCCTGGTCGGAAGAAGCAAGTCACTGGGGTTGTGACCTGGAAGGTTCTATCTGCCTCTGGCTTCTCCCTTGACTCTCTGCTTCCTGTCCACCAGGCCCTGCGCAGCTCTCCTGTGCGGTGCCGTGCTCTGCTATGGTGTTCTGCCTGAGAGCCAGCTGATTGACTGAAACGTGAGCCAAAATAAGCCTCTCCTCCTTTAAATTGAAGGAGTCTCAACTTAATACTCTTAAGAGTATTAATACCTACTTATTACTCTTAATGCTCTTAGGAGTATTGTACCTCAGGGATGAGAAAGTGACTAAGACATATCTTTTCTCTTGAGCCTTACTAGGGTCCTAGAAAGTTCCTGAATTATAGCTGTTGAGTTTGGCTTCTTGAGAGGAAAAGCTTCTCTTCTTTTATTCTTAATTTGGAAAATTTTAGAGACAGTCTCTAGCTGACCCACTCCAGGACTAATCACTGCGACTAACGAGAGAGTATAGAAGACCTCTGTTCCCATACTTGAGTGCACAAGCTAGAATCCGAAGGCCAGGTCTTATCATAGTACAGAGCCTGGGCAGACAAAATAATAAATGCCCACTTCTATCTCCTATTATTCAGGCAGCAAAAGAGCTAACACGATCACGCCTATATTCTCTCTCTCCTGCAGAGTGCTTTACAACTTTGAAACCATTATTTTTCAGTACAGTCTCTCTTTAATCCTCAAATGACTCTCTAGGTTATCTCCATTTTTCAAATACATAAACTTGTAGAAGGTACAAGTAAATGAGACATACCACCTTATGTTTTGGAAACGGTATGTACAAAAGAGATGTATCATCTTCACCAAACAATTAGAGGTATCTGGATCCTAATCTTTTAAAGTCGGGCCCTGTTTTGGACAGCTACATTGTTGCTTGAATAGCATACTTGGCACCTACAAATTAAAGGAGGAGAGGTTTAATTTGACTCATGGTTTCAAGGAATTCAAACCATGGTAGGCTGGATCCAAGTAGGAACATTATATGGCAGAAGAGCATGGTGGATCTAAAATGCTTAGTTCATGGGGGCCAGGAAGCAGAGCAGCGGAACAGTGCCAGATAGGAAAGAAGCTAGGGATTATACATAATAGAGAAGGCCAGACCTTCTTGATCCATCCAGACAAAACCAAAAATGTGCTTTGCTAATTTGCTAAGCATTTCTTAATACAATCAAGTTAACATATCAGGATTAACCATCATGAATCCCAACCTCCTTGAATGAAAAATACAAGCCAAGGAATGCATGTTGCTAGTAAATCCCCTGATGCTAATGAAAGATCAAGATATATTCGTTATGAGTCGATCTTCATGTATACATATAATGTACAGAGCAACCACTGTACACTAACATTTTTCACCAACTAGCAAGCCAAAGAGATGAATAAATAAATAAATAAAAGCATAAAACAAACATAAAATAACCATCTTTAGTTCCCTCAGTAATCATAACAATAATAATAGGATGTCTGGAGAGTTTATACAAATATTACACATAAATTATTCCATTAAATGCCACAACACCACAGAGAAGAAAATAATAATACATCTCCTCTACTTTGCAGATGAGCCTTATAGAAGTTAAGAAATCTTTTCACATAAACAGAATATGTTGGGATTATTTGGAAATGTCAGAGCATTTTTGCCACAGGAGAATGAAACCTTGACTCTTCATTGTTCTCTCTGGGTTTTTTTCTCCCTGACTTTTACATTAGAATCCTGAATATATGAAAATCTCCACTAAGATTCATGACAGCACCTTAATGCTAAGAGGATAATAGGAACTGTAAGAATTTCATGCAAATTTGTGTCTGTGCTTGTCTCTGGGGGAGGGCACTTTTCTTGATTAATCAAAAGTCTATAACACATTCTACACAAATAAGCTAAAGAACCAGTTTTCATTGCCTTTAAATTCCTTTCAGTTAAACACACATTGGTTGAGCACTCAATGTGACCAGCATTGTACTTGAGTGCTACGGAGTGGTAGGAGCTTGGGTGCCCATCTTTAAAGATCACACTCCATATGACACTTAATACACACAATTACCCTTGATTTTCCTTTCATAAATTGAAGTCTACTGTGCTGACTATCTTCATATCTGTTATGGTTTGGATCTAAAATATCCTCCAAAGGAAAGCTGATGGGCTTTTGAGAAGTGATTCAGCAATAAGGGTTCCAATTACATCAGTGAATAATCCAGTGATGAGAGGTAGGATCTAGTTGAAGCAGTGGATCATGGATGGGTTTGTGACCTTGGAGACAATTTATTGTCCCTGGCCCCTTTCTCTCTTTCCTTCTGTCTCTGCTTCAGAGTTGGTCAGCTTTCTTTTGCCACTTCCTTTCCGTGTACTCTTTCTGGCTCAGCTTACCATGGATCTAATGCAATGGAACCAGCTGCCCATGGACTGCAACATCTGAAACCTTGAATTAAAATAAACTTTTCCTCCTTCAAGTTGATTTTTATCAGATCTTTTGTCATAGAGCTTAAAGGATACACAATACCTGTATGATTATATTCTGTCTCTAGACCAGTCTTATTTAGAAATTCTCCAAAGTGCTGCTAAAAGCCAACCATCTCTGTGCTTGGTGTTTACACAAGTGGGCTGACTCCAGTGTGCCCCTAAAACAAATAGCTCTTAACAGTCTTGTTGCCTTCTGTTGCTCCTTTTGGCCATGTTCACACTAAAATCAGTGCCCCTGAGAACCTGCATTTGTGTTGCATGAGCATTTCAAGTGGGCATCAAGAGCGAGGGTAGGCAGAGCAAAGCAACAAGACGAGTAAAGCAAGCCACACAGTGCATCTGCTGATTTCTCAGAGTGGCAGCAGTGGGTCTTTCTGGAAAGAGGTAGCAGAAAGCCACCAGCTGTGCCTCACAATCTCAGGATGTCAGGAGGGGCATCCTCCATGTTAAGAGAGACAGAAGTCATTGAGATGTACAAAAGAGTGAGTGCTTGGGTGGCAGTGGGGTCTGCCAAGCAATGAGGGCCGCTATCATAGCAGCATGAAGTCTGATTAAAGTGCAAATGCCAAGTGGAGAATTCTGTCAAATGAACAGCACAGTAATTGCAATATATCTAAGTTTTTTGGGGCTATTCATTTTCAAAAAACAGCCTATTTCACAATGAAAAATAGGGCAACCTGATAGAATAGATAGAAGGGCTTTTCAGACAGAAAATATCAATAGATAACATCATATCTGTAAGTGAGAAGGGCAAAGGGATTTTGAGCAGCAAGTATTTGAAAAGTACTCTTCCAGCCCCTTCTTTCATAGTTCAATATTGCACGAGCACATTCAATATAAAACCCAGCACAGTACTATATTTCAAAGTCTGGCCCTATTGAAGTCACCTAAAAGGCAAGGAAGCAAAGGCTCTCATCACCCCCATTGTGAACGTGACATATTTTCAACGGAAAACAGCCTTCCGTTTCTGCTAGTTCATTCCCATTTCTCAGAGATGTGCCACATCAATGGCTTTCTTCCCATTACTGTCCTAAGTGAATGACTGAGTCTGGGAACTTTCCTGAGCTCACCTGTGGGGCAGAGCCTGGGCTTCCCTGGGGACTGTGACTCAGCACAGTAGGAGAGCTAATAAGATGCCTTTCAGCAGAGGCAGATGGTTTACCCCATGCCAGAGATGTTTTCTTCTGCTACCTCATGCCTGTTTCTTCACTCAATAGTTAAGTCTCTTGGCCCCAGATAGATTTTTTAAAAAATGAATAGAACAGAATAGAAAGAGATAGAACTTAAGGTAAAGAAAACAAATTCTAATCCTGCTTTCTATTAATTATCCAGATGAGTTTGACCAAGTTACTCAGGCTCCCTGAGCCTCCAAATCTTTTTACACTGGGGATATTAATGTAGGCTTCATTGATTTTGGAGAGGAACAGATGAGATGATATATTGAAACCTCTAACGGAGTGCCTGCCGTGCAACCTTATGGTTTGTTTTTCCTCACACCACTACTCCTTGCTTTTCTATTTTGCTTTGTGCTCCAGGCTTTTGCCTCATTCACTTCTGCTTGCCCGGCTCTTATCTTCTACATGTTCCTGTCCTCCAACCCACTGGCCCATTAGCTTGGTCCAAATCTATATTTTATCCATTGGGTCTGGTGAAACTTCAGACAGCTCTTCGGATGCTGCCTGGATCCCTGCTTTTGTGCATGTGGTGGCCATAAGAAATGCCTCTTAGATCGGCTGTGGGGCCACTGCTGACTGCAAGTCCAGCTGGCAGCATAATGCCTCTGCCCCTGCTGTCCTGCAAGAGCCTCACTTCTTGCCAGCTGTGCCAACCAATGACTGAATGTGACCACTGTTCTGTAAGGGACATTCATGTGACAATTTAAACAGAAAGTTCATCATACACTGTTCTACATATTTCTGTGAGTACGAGTATGAGATTGACATTTGGATCAATACAGTTTGAGGAAAGTAGATTCTTCCTTATGCAGGTGGGCCTCATCCAATTGGTGGACAATATTAATAGTAAAAGGCTGATCTCCCTGCAGGAAAAGGGAACTTTTCAGCAGACAGCCTGTGCTTTCAGTCTGTAACTTTTCTGGATCTTCAGCTGGCCCTGCAGATTTTGGAGTCCAGAGGCTTTGCAATCACATGAGCCTGCCCATTCCTTGAAATCTCTCTGTATCTCTTTTTCCATACAGTCACACTCACTCAATGGTGATACTCCTGAGAAATGTTCTAGGAAATTTTGTAATTTCCTAAACTGTGAAATGTCACAGAGTATACTTTCAGAAACTAATACGGCTATGTCACTAGGTAATTTAATCTTATGGAGCCATTATTATACATGAGTTCTGTTGAATGGAATGTCATTACGTGGCATGTAAATATATATGTCCATACTTATATACACTTATAGGGATATACATATGTGTATGTATACACACATAAATGTATGCATATGCACAAACATGTATACACACGCCTACACAAATACATATATGTATACATGTATGTGTATATAAGTATAGACAAGTGAATATAAGTAGATACATATACACATACACACAGAAACATATAGTGGTACTCCCATATTTGTTGTTAGTTTCAGGAGACATGATGAGTACCAAAAAAGACTAGTACCAAACAAATTGTTTTGGGGCTGGAAAGTATAGTGAGTCAAGAGGAAATCAATACCCACAAGTTCCTGCTTGCTTGTTGTGTAGTAAACAAGGAGCAGTGGAACAAATTTTCATGTCAAAATGTACTGAATATCAAATTCGATGAGTTTTAAAGTAATCAAGTACAAAAGTCAAGGAATGACTCTACACATATATATACAAGGGTGTATACACACTGGAATTTGGAATTATCATATATATTGATATCTATGTGCTTGCATTGTGCATGTGTATCACATGTTATTGGTTCTGTTTCTTGGAGATCTAATACAGATATTAAACATGCCCATTCCAGCAGGGAGTGGATTCTTCTAAAACATAGTTTTGGCCTAGAACTAGCCATTGGCTTTTCTGAATCTTGCCCAGGAAGGCAATCAATCTAAGATTCTTCCTGCTCAATATTCCTTCTTTTCTTCTCTCCTTTCATGTTCCATGGATCTGGTCAGTTTTCCCCATATATTCCTTCTCCCTTTACCAATAATATCTTGCAGTGCTAAGTCTTGATTTAGTGTTAACTTGATAGTAAACTGACACAATGTGCTCATTTCTCTGGTCCCAATTTTACCTTTTCTTACCAGCTTTGAGTTTCTCACTACTCTTCTGCACTACATTCAATAAACACTTTCAAAGCACAAACAAGGTGTTATTCATTCGGTGGCAAGTCCTTATATTAAGTTTAATGTCAAAATTAGGGCTCACTCATGTAGCCACACTGATTATTGAGATTAGCATACTTCAGTGTTGTTTCTCTAATGAATGATATCATACGTGTTCAATAACTATTATTAAACAAATGGACTCCAGGTCATGGAAAAAGTCTAAAAGACATATTCTATATTTCTAAGACTTAATATAAATTGAGTTCTTAAAAGTAATTTCTGTGATGACTATATATGTCTGTATGTTTGTTTTTAAAGGGAGATAACCTCCAAGAAAAGGAGTAAAGGCCTACCTTTTGAGGTCTGATATGACCCTGAAAATAGCCCAGAAATAGATCAGGAAGCAGTTTGCAAACATTTTCTTTGACAAAGGAGGGAGAATGGACTCTACTAAAACTGGTTGGTCAGTTACTAATAAGAAGACATGCATCAAAACACATACCAAATAATAATCGACGACTTCCATCTCCATTTTCCTTTCTTCTTTCCTTTTCCTTTCGTTTATCACCTTTCCGGACTTTGTGACAGCTGCAATGTATGCCCAGTAGACATTTAATGGGGTGATGGGGACAGGTAGACTTCATGAAGGACTTGTCCTTTCCAATCTTCCATGTCACAAAAGTTCTTAATTGGCAAGTACCTGGTCCCCACTGTGAGCAAAGTGCATTACTTGGTACTGAAGAGGAAAGAGAAAGGGATACAAAAGAAACATTTCTGAGACAAAAATCTGCTTTCTAGAAATTTATAACCCAATGAGGGAGATATGTACATAAATTAATTCAAACATAAGAGAGATGGTGAAAACTGCTTTAGAGCACACATTCACATGTTGTCTCTAATAGGATCTCATGGAGAAAGTTTAATCTCAGCCCAACTCTGTGGATGTGTAACCCATTTGATACTTCGCTCAGTAGTTGGCATCCTACTCAATGACATTCTTGTGCAGAAAGCTCTTAATGTTAAACGTCAACTACATGAGCATTTTCCCTCATTTTCATTTAAATGTCATGTTACCTAATTTCCTTAAGTTCCTAGTAGTATGGCAAGAGTGAATAGAGGTGCATACCTGGAGTTTTTGTTTTAACATTTCATTTTCTTACCCTCTTTTAACAAATTTCTTCTTACTTTCTCTCCTTTCTAAATGAAAGAATCCTGGCCCTATTCATCCCTCCTCATATTCATGTAATCATTGTACTTGCTCTTCTGCAGACTTTTCCTATAGTCTTTTTGCTATGAACTAATCTTTTATTGAGATGTTCATAATGATTGTTAGACCTTTCTCCCGAAAGAATACAGCTAATTCAAAATCTATCACTGTGCATCGGTCGCTTAAATTATTCCTGATAATATAAAGTCCATTCTCTTGTCTTGGCTCAATTTTATCTGACATTAGATTATTTGACTAATTTTGGTTGGGTCTTTGTAGAGTTCCTCAAAATGTTCCCTGCTATAGGCTAGACTAAATAATTCTCTGTTACCCACACACTTTGCAACCTCATTATTCAGAAGCATTTCCAGATTGATTGGTGTTAACATATACAAGAAATCTGGTTCCAGCACCATTCCCTGGTGCACTTTCCTATTAACCCCCTTTCAGGCTAACAACATCATTTATTTCTACCTTTAATTTTCATTGTTATCCAGTTTTTAACGTCAAGGTTTTACAAGACCAAATTTTACCTCTCATCTCTTGGGTCCTCCAGAAAGCTGAAATGGATCCTAAATATCTTCTGGTTAGGGGCTTGATCAAAAGCCTTTTGAATGTCTAAATATTTAATGCCCACTACATCTCTACACTTCACTGTTTTGTTAACTCTTTCAAAATTTCCAAATAGGTTAGAGAAGCCTGATTTATCCAGTCTGAAGCTGTACATACTAACCACCTGGGTGTTTTATAACCCTCAGTAATGATTTTATCAGCTATTTTTTCTCATCCTGAAGGTAACACTTATTGGTAAGTAATTCCCCAGATAACTCTGAGCTCATTATTTAAAGATGGGCACTCATGCCTGTTTGTCCAGACAAACGGGCATCTAATGGAAATTCAGACCAAATAACATAAAACCTATTTTCTCTCTGACATATCCAACCACCATCCTAAAACACCTTGGGGCATGTCAGAGCAAAAAGAAAGCTTTAGTTAGACTATTAAATGAACACTGTGTACTTTGCCTGCCTTAAAAGGAACATTAAACTAGATTTAGTTTAGATATAAGGAAAAATTCCCTGACAGGGCTCTTTCACCCTGAAATGGGTAGGCTGTGAATTCTTCTCTCCTCAGAAATTTCTTAAAATAGAGTAAGTCTTCATTCTTCAGACGTGACTTCCTAGTAGTCCTTCTAAAAGATGGAAAGGTCTAATAACCTCTGGAAGCCACCTTTCAGTATCATTTTGTAATTTTATTTTTGAACTCAATATAACTTACGGGGAAGAAAAGCAGACCAGACTTGCAGAATATCTCACTGAGCAAACAGAATGACAGCAGCTGTCAGAGTACAAGCAAGTTAAAAAAAAGTATTTAAATTAAAACTGAAGTACCCTCAAGGTGACCCAACTAAATTTGCTGAAAGGATAAGAGGAATTGACAAAACTAATCAACAAAGGTAATCATCTGAATGTACACCAAGTGCTCCAGGTGCAGCATTGCAAAAGGACCCTCCACCAGCCAAGGGGGGCCCCAATGGAAGCAATCAGAGGAGAGACACCTGAGAGGGGAGTGGACATGGAGTAGGAAGAAGACAGGACAAGTGCCAGGAGATTGCGCTTTTCTTTCCTTCTTTGATTTCTAGTGATACAAGTTTATAATAGGAGTGTAATATGTTTACAATAGCTGACAGCCAGCGCTCAAGAAAGGCTGTATCAGTGTTCTGCATTCAGATTGGGAGACAGACCCTGGAACTTGCAGCAGGAATTGGGGCTGAAGAGACATCTTTCATGAATGCAACCTAATCAGGTCATTTCCTTGATAAAAACAATGCAATGTATATACGCAGAGCTGTGAAAGAAGAATCGAATGTTGATTGGGTGATCATGTATTTTTTCCAAAAAGCAGAGGGGAAAGTGCCTTTTTGGTTACTACAATATAAAACTGTATTTCTCTTCTATTTGCCCTCTCTACCTGCCAGGTGGGTTTTAATTTGCTGTTTAATGTGGTTCTTCCTCCAGTGCAGAGAAATACCACTTAGGTACCTCTCCTTCTCACACTGTGCTGATGCCTCAACCCACAGACACCAGGCAACCCCCATGGGATTGCAGACCCTGTGCTGGCACCTGGGTGGGGTTGTACTAGAGGCTCACGAGTCACAGGGTGCAATATATCACCCCAAGACACCACTAGGTATGCCATGGACCTCAACCCTCCCTGAGATGGGGACAGAGGACAATGGCAGGGAGCAGGAAGGGCAGGAGGAGGCTGAGTGGGACCCATAGCACCAACAGGAGAAGAAAGAAAGGAAGCTTCCCCTGGATGAGGAACTTTAGGACCAGATTCTGCCACCTTCTCCCTCCCGCATCTCACATATTCCATTGCCCCATCAGGTTCACTCCCAATAAATAATCCAAAGACCACATCAATAAGAATTTAAAGACTGTTGTTCATGACACTGAACCACAAGCAAGCTTGAGGACCATCTGAGGGTGGGACTTGTGTGTTTACTGAACACCTGCCTGGGAAGCCAGCCCTGACTTTTTCATCCAAACCTTGACATACTTTAGAGTGTAGGGATACACTAAAAAGATAGGATACCAAGGTGAACAGATTGTTCCTGGTGAATCAGGATAGTCCACTCTATCATTGTAAATTATCTATCTGTTCTTCTTCTTGATGACATTTAAGCTGGTGACAATATCTCACTTTTGCTAACAGTGCATCAGTGAGCACCTGTGGACTATTCTGAGCTTGAAGTGGAGGTTCTTTAACGGGACAATTTTCATACTGAGAGACAGCAGAGTGCTAAAACGGATGGAGTGGCTTCTTGCGAGAGTGGAATGGACTGCACTGAAGTAGAGCATAGAGGTGTGAGACAGGATTAGATGGGCTGGAATGGAATGGAATAGGAGTCTATCGAGTGAGATGTAGAAAGTTGTTTTGTTGTGAAATTTTATTTCAGTTATGGGCATGAATGTGGCTGAGTACACTGTGGTTTGTAATGTGATATGGTTTTTGTCCTGTTCTGTTTTACTGTACATTCCACCAGAAACACTGGAAGCCACTTTGCTGGCATTTGTATGTCAAAGTCAAATTGTGAGGTTGTAGAATATTTTCAACTTTTGTAGATATTGACAATTTCTCTTAAAGGTAGTTGCTCTAATTATCCCTGTTTGCATTACATGAAATTTCCTCATTCTGTGCCTGCAGTCCAACAACTATCATAATCAAATATTTTTGGCCAACTTGATGGATAGGAAATTTTACCTCATTTAAATATGTATTTTTCTGAAAAATAAACAAATTTACATATGATATTGGCCACATAATCTGTCTCTTTAAAATTATCTGAAGACTTCCCTTGCCAATTTTTCCCTAGGCTTCTCCATGAATTTTCTAAAATCTGTAAATCAAAATTAACATATACACACTTTCTCAAACAAACATTTATGAAAATTGTCCTTAATTATAAGCAGTATTGTAAAAAATTGATGTATTATCTGAATAAGGGGCTGCAATATATACATAGCCATCGATCAAGTTGATTGCTTTGTGTACATATTTTTTCCCTCCCTCCCTTCTTTCCTTCCTTCCTTCCTTCCTTCCTTCTTTTTTGTGCAATACTAAGAATTGAACCCAAGACATGTACACTGAGCTACATCTTTTTAAAGATTCTTTATACTTTGAGATAACATCTCATTAAATGGCTAAATTGCCCAGACTAGGCTTGAACTTGTGATCCTCCTGCTTCAGCCTCCCAGAGTGCTGGAATTATCGGTAGGCAGCACTACACTTGGCCACATATTTATACTTAAAAATATTTTACCTAAATGATGTTTCAATTGTGAAAGAGCTGTGTAAAACATTCACAATTATGATTAAAAGTTTTAAGTTTTTCATTGTAACTCTCAAATGTTATCTCATTTGTTTTTATTAACACATTCAGGCATGTATAGTATCATAATTTTATTTCCTCCTGTCCTTTATTGTACTGTTAAGTAATCATCTTCTTTATAAATAATCATTTATAATTTAATATTCATGCAACTTTGATATGTTACTAGACCTTTCATTTGGTTATTCTTTTGTCCACCTCTTTATTGTTTTTTTGAATTATTACTGCCATTTAATTTTGTGTTTTTCTTCTTTATTATATTTTCCTCCTCTACTTTGGCCCTCCAGAAGACAAACCAAATTATTTTAATTGCCCACCCACCCTATTTTTCTTCTATTTTCTTTTGAAATTTTAAAATTATCATTTCATAAATACTCCTACATATTTCCATGTTAGCTTGATGAAAACTAAATGAATCTTTATCTTTATCCTTCTCCTAATCCATAAAAGGAGCTTTGTTTCTTAGATTACATTTTTCTATGTTTTTTTCTAAATTTTTTAATCTATTAAGTATGATTATTAATTTATACAGTGCTATTTCGTTTTAATAACAATTTAGAGATTTTGCTCACCATATTTTCTATACACCACTGTTTTCTTCTTGAACAATTCTTTCAATAAGAATGCATAGGGTAAAAAAAAATCCCTAGCTTTTGTTTTCTTGCAAATATCTTCATTTGTTCTCAAATTTGAGTGATTGTTTTATAGGATTCTATGGTGACAGTTAATTTGCTGTAGCTGTCTTTTGGCATTTGTTATTGCTGATGAGAAGTGTATCTGTCTGAAACTTGTTATTTTGCAGATAAACTATTTTTCTCTCTAGTAATTTTTAGTATGGACTGAAGGTTCATGAGCTTCTGATGTTTCACTGTGATATCTCTAAGTTCATATTTTTTGTTGCTTTTCTTTATGATTCATTGTACTTCTCATTTTCAACTGAAATATTCGCAACCACTATTTGTGTCTTAGGCTATTTTATGTTACTATAACAGAGCATCACAGGCTGAATAATTTATAAAGAAATTTATTTTTACTTATTCTGGAGGCTGGAAAGTTCATTAATATATGTTCAAAGATGTCAGTAAATTCTATTATCTGTCTTTTAATGTCTATGAATAAATATATGTGTTTCTTTTCATTCAGAGACTAGTTGATTATTTTACCAAACATCTTGCAATTTTTCATGTAGAACATTTTATCATTATGATTTTATTTTCTCTACAAATATTGTTAGTCATTTTACAATCTTCAAATTATTCTTGAGAAGGATTATTTTTTCTCTTTGATTTTAATCTTTCTTTGTGCTATTAATTCTGGCTAGTGACCAATCAAGGTTTTGTGGTCTTTGATAGTTGTACAGTTTCTAGATTTTCAACCAGTCCAGATTTCCTTCATCTCTTTTTGCCTTCAGGAAATTTCTCCTTTTGAGTTTCGCATCATTGTTAAAATCACTTTTTGTTAATGATCGCGCATTTACATCTTTTGTAGGTGAGTGGTTCTCTTCCCGTCAATTTATTCCATCATATTACTGGAGCACTTTGCCTCTTTCTCTACCCTGACACTGTTCTTCATCTCCTAACTCACCATGCTGCAGACAGGCTGCCTTTCAATTTTTTTAATCCACCCTACTTCCTCCTGGCTTCTGATCCTGATCATTACTCTTGGAGGAAATACTTCATTAACTTCTAATCATTCTATTAATCTGAGTTCAAATGTCATTTCCTCAAGGAAGCTACTGACCCAAACCATTTTCCTGGGCCCCACATTACCATTTACCATTTACGTTTCCTGCTATAGTACTTGCCATCATCTGCAATGATATATTTCAGTGATTGGTTAATCTCTGTCAATCCCCCTGAAGTGTATGGTATTATGTAGTATGACATCAAGTGCTGAATGAGACCTCTCTTCAGTGAGAGACCAGAGGAGGGGGATGAGGGCCAGGATGTTTGGTGAGAACTAAAGCACCCAATACCCTAAGCTGTAGGCTGTGCCAGAGTAGATTCAGCCCAGCAAGTCAGAGTATATCAGCTACCATATACCATGCAATATTAAGTCTACTGTAGTTTTTTTGTAATTTGTATGATTGTGCTAAGATAATTAATATTTTTCACCACTAAATACTTTTTCAGGCCTTAGCTTTGACTATGTTTTGTATACATTATCTTGATGAACAATCTTTTTTTTTTTTTGATGAACAATTTTAAAGAGTGAAGGGGTCCTTAAATCTACTGCTTGTTAATAAGAATTTTGGTAAACACAGTCTCTAAGACGTGAACTTCTAGATGCTCAGATTACTGTGTTTTAAGTGTATAGACCTCGTTACTATTCAGACTAACAGTTTGATGACTTTGTTGAAAGGAAGAGGACTGTGTATCACCTACTGTGAAAATCAGAAAACATTTCTTTGCGTTACATAATGTGAATGGTATATTTTTGTAATGAATAAAGATCTATATTTATTAAGTGTTTGTTGAAAAACACATCAATGTCTGGTGAGGAATGGATTGTGATGGCTTGTATGGTTGTCTATTTTGGTCCAAACAATTTTGAATTTCATACACGAGTAGAATTATAGTCACCACACTACAAATGAACATCTACTGTGAACTTTCCTTTGTAAGAGAAGAGATACATTTAACATCAAGCAGGAAGGAAGAATATAATCTCAGGATTGTATTTAATTTGAATAAAATTACCTCCACCAAATTTTATCCTGTTCTCTTACCACAGCCTGGTGAACACTTCATTAAGAACTAATATTTAGGCACCGCTAGTATAGGAAAGGAAATTGAACCCCATGTGGCTCAGACAAAGGATCTTAAAGGTTGTATCTTAAGAGCCATTTCTACTGAAGATCAATCAGAAAAGATGAATCATTTCTGGTTTTATAATGGGATTTTATTTGCACAGAGCTTTTCAGGAATGCTCTATGCAAAGAAAGGTGCAGCTGTATCTTTTTCATGTGTATCCCTATTGGCAATGAAGGAGCACAGACATGTAGATACCAATTAATTTAGTCTATAATAGCAAATGATGTGCCCTTCTTAATTCCTTCTCAGAAAAGCTCGCTCTGAGTGCACGTTGTCCCTGTCTCCTAACGCCTCTCTGAATTCTAGATGTACAATGTTGAGTGCCACCCAGCGCTTTTTAATGCTTTCTTCACAGCCAGCTATTTTCAGCCTCATTCTTCACGTTTGTTTTAGCTTTCAGACATGTCAACATGTTCCCTTCAGCACTACATATCATAATAGATCTCTCTGAAAGTGACAAAAAATGCTCATAAAAATTCCCATGCAAAATTATAATGCCACACTTTAAAATAAATGCTGTCTTGACTAGTTAACATATTTCCAGAAATATTCTAAAATAATTATCTTCATGCCCCAATTTCCTCATTTGGCTTCCAAGTGCTTTGTTCTCTGACCTTGTTGTGGGTAAAATGACTGCTTCACATATGCTCAATTCTTCTTTGAGAAGAGAGAGCATCGTATTTTGTTTGAACATCATAGTGATACATGGATTGCTGTTAGGGAAGGCAGCGCACTCTCCCAGGGTGCAAACCTTCCCCAATACCTCAGAAAAGGGCATTCGTTTTTACAGGTCAGGAGAGTAGCTTTTACCTCCTAACATTGTATGGGTTCAGTGCATCTGAATAATACAAGTCTGAGAGGGAGAAAATGGAATGCAAAATGTTATCGGTGCCATTCATTCTCAACATTGTGACGACTATACACAGAGTCAATGTGGGGCCATAAAGGAGGCAGTCCACAGGGCCGGACTGCACAGAGCGGGAAAATACTAGACTTACGTGACGAGACACCACTATGTGCTGTAGCGTTTACTGAGGAAAACTAATTCGAGTCGCATTTTTTTATTTTGAAATTTTGTTATAGTTCTTTTTTTTTTTTTTTTGATACCGGGGATTGAACTCAGGTCCTTGCTCTTGGGTAGCAGGAGGCAAAACCACTGAGCTAAATCCCCGGCCCACCTTTTTATTCTTTTTAATCTTATTCTCACTTGGTTTTCTAAAAACATATTTTATTCAGACCTTTGAAAACATTTTTTTCAACTTTCAGAAATTTATTATCCTAAATTAAGCAAATGATCAAAAACCACATTCAACTAAATGAAGAAACAGTTACTTTTGTTTTAATTGCAATCTCTATCAGATAGAGGCAGGTATGTATACGACAGACTGGTTCCTTTATAGATCTGAGGTAGCACAGGTCAGCAGGCCAACATAACAGTTCTACAAGGCACCACTGGTTTTGTGATATAATGCTAGCATCTAATTCAGAAAAAATTTTGAATATGGTATACAGATTTATCTTCGATTTCCTGATTTCATATTGGATTGACACTGATATTACATTCATTATACTTTAACTTTGTGTTTAGGTCTCTCCTCAAATCTATGGAAAGATTCCTTCAAAGTCCCAAATGAACACTATTCCTTCAGGTATACCTCTACACTCAACTAAGCATACCTCAGGCCCTGTACAATTACATTTTATACTTAATTTAATCCTACAAAAACATGATTTTGTTTTTCCTGTGGCAAATATTTTCAAGTAGATTCTTCCATGTTCTACTAATGTAAAAAAGATTGAGAACAGTGTGTATGGATAGTAATAGTTGATTATATTTGAGTTCTGAAAGCAGAAGTTAATAAAATGATCCAGACCTATCAAATTGTCTGTTCTAATACATGGTCCGGGAATGTTTTAATTAGGTTTTGGCCTCTCTACTTCTAAGAGAGCATATGTATGTGTGTGTGTGTATGGGTGCACATATATATGTATATGTATGTATATAGTTGTCATATGATTATAAAAATGGAAGGATTTTAGGAAACACTAAGAAGATTATGAGGATCTTTTTTTTTATGAGGATCTTTTAATGATACTTAGGAGTATCACAAAGGCATGAGGAAAACATTTTAATCTAAGAAAGAATGTCGTATTTCATTGAAAGAAAGTATTTCAGTTTCCAAGTGACTACTTTTATATAGTGTCCTGTATTAGAAAAGAGATTTATGTTATGAATGGATTCATCCCATAATAATCTCCTGAAGATGATCACTGTGAGGTCACACATTTTATGTGTGATTCCGTGTGTATATACAACTACATATATATTATATGCATACTTATAAATATTAAAAGTATAAAAATATATAATATGTATACACATAAAAATTTAGTTTTCTTATAAACTTGAAAGTTTTCCATAAAGTATGCATAGTCTCTGGCTTTAGACCCAACTAAAATTTTGCCAAAGGCCATCTGGTTATTTTTTGTTCTCCAAGAGTACATGGCTCTCTTTGAGTTATTTTTCTACATTTAACATTTATGGAACTTGTTTTATATAGAACTATGGAGACAAATTTTAAAATAAGAAGTTATTTGTTGTTCTCCAAATTAGTAAATAGTACTTGGCCTTATATTAATTTTCAATATGTAAAGATACACTAATATTTATATATAAAATGTAGATACCTGTTTTGGAGAAAAAGTGGTTATTTGTGAAAATGTTGGGACTTACTAGTCCAAGATTTTGATATTATTTAGATTTTTCCAATAAACATGGAAATCCATTTTATAGTAAGCCTATAAATCCAAGTGTGAATTAAGCATGAAGGTTAGTGAAAGTTATATTGGTAACTGATTTTCCCTGATGGCTCACTGGAGAAATTATTTAGAAGATATAATTTCAGATTATCTCTTATAACTGAATATCAGAGAGCTGGTAATGTTTGGGAAGGAGCAAATGACACCTAACTTTTGACTGTTTAATTAAGGTTATTCATGCACTGATTTATGGTTTTAGCAAATATTTCTTGGGTCCTTCTCTTAAGATATTCCTAGTCTTATAGGAAGATAGTCACTTCAATAAACATTTATAATGCAGAGAAGTCAAAGTAAAGTTCTCAGATTAATATGCACTTAATTTTTGGTAGATGTAGAGAAGAATATCCAGTAGTCTATCTTAAACTACAAAAGAAAGTAACAGTAAACCAGGAGAAAACAAGATTTCTATGTTTGATGGAGTTCTATATGATCAACAACTTTGCATCACTGGTATTAGTATTCCAATTCTCTAATAAAATTTAAAGCTCTGCAGACATATATCCTCTGTGAGATAGAGGCAGAATTTGAATTCAGGTCTGAGTTACTCCCAAACCCATACTCTTCTCTTCATTGACTCTCACTATGCCATACTATCTATTTAAAAAGACAACAGTTAAAGCTGTGATTAATCTACTGAGCTATATAACTATATGTGGCTTTGAGTATTCTGTGCTGCACCATTACTGCACTCATCAGCTATTACACATACATATGTATGCTATGCAAGCTGTAAAAGAAATAATAAAGAAATAAATTTACAAGGTACATGCTGTACTTTGATGATGCCAATTTGTTTTCTTTCCCAATTGCTGCTAATGTCACTGTCATCTCTACTGCCAGAGGCATTTCTGTATAACCTGTCTGCTGCTATGCTCATTTAGAAAAGAAAACCTATCAGTACCACAGGACAGGAATTTCTCCCCCACCCTTCCCACTATGTGCTTCATTTCAAAAGGCTGATTGTTTTGTCCTAATTGTAATTGAATGGGTCTTTGTCATCCATCAGTGTCTGCATTTCACAATCTGAGGTTGATATCTCATATTCATCTTAGGCATAGAAAGGGCACCAAATGACATACAAAATAATTCTGCTAAAGTTGGTTCTCTCCAGGGGGGTCTGACACCTAAAGAAATCACCTGTGTGTCCTGATTGTCACGATTGCTTCCACAGATGCAGGGCTCTTACTTTCTGACTCTCACACAAGCCAAGTGAAGGAAATAAACTGTTTGCCACAGAAACACAAGGTACTTGGAGCATACACATATTGGCAAAGGGCGACTGAGAAGAACAAGCTCTGTGAATGGCAACAAGAGGAGCTGACCCTTTGGTTTGGGCACCCAAACCAAAACCACAAATATTCTCAAGTTAATCCTATGTAACCTTGTAAAAATGGGGGGGGGGTGCATTAAGAGAAGGAACTAAGTATCATTTGTAGAGGATCCCATATCATATCATACACCAGCCCTGGTGTTAGCCTTCAGAAGTTCAAAATGTGGTCAAAGTTACATGTCACAGCTGACCTTTGATTTACACTTGAGTGGTCTCATTTCACCTCCTTGTTGTCTACAGTAGGCAGGTAATTTTCAGTGGAATGCAGAACGTGTTAAATTCCTTATTCACCTCCATCCCATCATACCCATTCCTCTAAAGTAGACATTTCCTGGCACTTAGTCATTTCAACCTCTACTAACTTAGACTACAGCTTTTAATTTCTGTTTCTACTTCTGTTCAATTTGGAAAATTCAATTGCTAATTGCTCAATTGCTAAAATTGGGAATTATCTCAGAATCTAATATTTTCCATGTGCTCACTAGAGCAGACAGTCTTCAACTCCTATCCTCAGATTGTTAGCAAATGTAACAGAGTGGGCCAAATGTCTAGTCCTTATTCTTGGCTGTGGTTTCTGAGTGGAGCCTACTGTGTTTCTGCAGCAGACAGGGATGGATGATGCGGAAGCCGATCAGAGACTTCATTGTGTTCTCTGGGGGCTGAGTTCAGAACTAGCTCCCTTGTCAAACTTGTTCACACCCCGGTTCTCTTTTGAATTGTGCCCAGACAAAAGTCACTATCCCAGCACGATGCCACCACAACCCTTGGGTCTAATTACTGTAATAGAAAATTAGCAAGAATGAATGGGAGAAAACCCAGGAAGTAATTTGCATTTCTGGATCTGTAAAAATGGAAAACTTTTTGTGTTTTGAAAGGAGATATAGAAAAAGTCACATGCAAGAATGGGATGTGTTGGCTTTACTGTGGTTATTATTAGTGTTGAAGGAACTTTTAGCTTGAACTGATCCCAATCTCCTTGCTCTTTTCTGTCTTAGAGCTTCTAAGAGAAGGAATGCAATTATGAACTGCACTTTTAAAAATGCTAGTTTCAGTGCAGGCTGTCTGGACTGTCCCTGGCAGCCTACAGGCCTGCCAAAATGACAGACATTTATTTTCACTGTGTAATCTTAGCCTCCTCTGTTTTCTTGTCTGTCTGAAATATACTGATCTCTTTTTCAATGCCTATTTATTTTTTTAAATAAATGGCTGTCTCCCTTCTTCTGAATTTTCACAAATTATTTCTTCATTTTAAATCCTGCCTTCCTACCTCCCCACCCTCAGGGCAATCCTCTACTACCTATTACCCTGTAAGTGTTACTTCGGTGACTGTGAGTCTGGATGCATTGGCCCCCCCAAATGCTGAAAGCCCTAGGCATAGGACTGGGGAATCTTAATAACCCTGAGAATTGCTGGGATAAATGTCATCATCATGGTCCTATGGTGGATTAGTACATAATTAATCTCCAACTGCATTTATATTCTTATCAGGGAACTCTTTGGGGATTTGTTGTCATTGATCAATGTAGTAATGGAGATTACTGATGTGCAGGCCAGTTATCAGTCCTTGGTTCCCTCAGGTAAGGATTCTTGGTAGTCTGTATTTGTTTAGTCCATTAGATTTATTTTTTTTCTTTGCCATATTTATTTTCTATATAGTATGTGGTTTAAAACAAAACAAAACAAAACAAAACAAAGAAGCCCAGGAAGTCTGGTTATAGCTCCCATCTTACAATGCCCAAAAGCTCAGTAATAGTATCTTGGAAAATTTACTACACATCTGGAATTTTGTCAGATGGTAAGGACCCAGAAATGAAAGACATATCCCAGAGTTATGTGAGAAAGATCGACTTGAAAAGATGCTATCATAATATTCTGTACTGATGCTCTATTGGCATGCTTCAAATTGCAATGGTTGTAACAAAGGATTAAGAGGTCAGGGACAGCTTCAAGGATTGTATCCTGAGTGATAAAACAGGATCCATATGAATTGGTGCTAAAGTACAAGAATATACATTGGAGAATCAGCAGGAACGATGCTGTAGTAGATTCTCTGGAGAGAGAAGGAAAATAAGTAGTGTACAGGAAACAATCAAAATGCAAGGCAACTGTCTTGTGCCCCAAGGAATAGATAGGTGTTTAGAAACATGTAGTTACAGGGTGAGACAGTAGTTTAGTAGACAGATACCACTGTTTGCATAAATTGTGGCTTCCTAGAAGACAGAAGAGAAAGTATCTGCTTGCTCCGATTGGTGAAGTTTTCTGCTTGTCTTTAGATGAATACAGGCCCGAACGGATTTTGTGAAAAACGTTGAATATCAGAGATTTAGAACAGAGTGTTAGTGAATGCCAGCATTGTTGGTTATAATATCTGGTTTGAGTACAGAGGCAGGATGGGCAGACGGGGATGACTGACATGAACATAGTAGAAATTTGGGTTCTGGCTAAAGTAGAAAGTTAATATGAGGCCATGGGGGAGCCCAAAAGAAAGTAGAAAGGCAGAAGAAAGAACAGCCTCCTCTGAGGAATGCACTGGAGAGTTTTTTCTGTGCAATGAGGAGGAATATGTATGTAGTTGGGCAGTAGGCATTCCATCCAGAAAATAATGTGGTATGGATGGAAGCCCAAGGAAGGAAAAGACACAGTATTTCACCTGCAGCTTCAAGCTTTAATCTGCATGCCTGGAATTACTGATTAGTAATATCATTCTTTTCCATGAGTCTGAATTTGGACGGGGAATCCTTCTCACCCCAGCGATGCAGTCAGCCATTATCAATTCATTGATACTGATATGAAAGAGAAAATTTCACTGCTCTCTGACTTAGGTAACAATTGATTGAAACTGGAATGTGAGATGAAACCTCTTGGCTTCTTCTGTCTTAAGGTGCTGGCTGCGCAGTAAGAACTATTTATTTTCATTTTCTATTCCATTTCCTTTTGCAGTCATTTTAGTGACAAAAGATTATTCTCCACACTCTATTTTCTACTCGTGCCAAAGTTTTCACTGAAACCAACCAATATTGTAAAATGGCAGCTTGTGGTTACCCACTCATTTGAGGCAGAATTATGTGAGGAGTTTGTGCAACGTATTTCTCTAAGTGGATACTGAGCTTCACAAAGAAATTCCTATTTAGTTTACATTCTTCTTTGTGGCTGGCCCCACTTGGAGTACACAGCAGGCACATAATAAATACTTGTTGACTTAGTTGAATTTCAAGCCTTTCATATGAGCTGTTATGATTTAGCTAAAGAATGTTATAGCCTTTAGAAGGGCTAATTAGAGCCAATAATTCGACTGACCTGTGCTGGTTCTGAAGTACTTAGTGGTAATAATACTATTTTTGCAAGATGGATATTTTACTGTTGAGCCTGTCTGGTTTGAGAGGCTCACTGTTTTATGGTCTGTTTGTGGCGATCATTTGGATGTAATGATCAAATAGGGGTTGCCCAAATTGATCGTTATAACAGGATTCCACTGTAATTACATTTCCATAAATGATACTCAAATTCACTAGGGAAATCAACAACCCCTTGGTGTGCCTACTTCCAGCACTGATTACAAGTTCAGGTTCTATAGCACTTTCTAAACAAAAGGTAATTAAAATTTTACAACTCATACTTAAGCCAAAATGAAAAGGCAGCTTTTTGTTCTAGATTCAGGAGTACTGCACTTCGTAGACAACATCAGAAGACAATTCAATTTGGAAGAATAGTTAGATGTCAGAATCTTATACAAATTAATACACATGTATTATTGAGACAAAGGAAGTACGGAGGTTGGAGTCAGAATGGTGAGTTCAAGCCCCAGCCCCACTCTTTCTATATCTATGTCTTCTTGGTAAATCATTTGATCTTCTAAGCCTCAATGTTCTCATCTTTAAAATAGGGATAATATACTTCCTGTCTCTTTAAGCTTCTGAGGTAATTAAATACTAACCCGCTGTTTGTATAGTGCTAAGCATAGTGCTGACTGGGGGTGTGGGTATGGCTTAGTTATTATTATCATCATTCCAGGTTTTTTTTGTTGTTTCTTTTGTTTTGTTTTTACAAGCCCAGACACCATTTCTTCCAGTTGGCACTATGGGAAACACTGTATTTGTTTCTTCTGTCTTAGAGTGAATTGAATGTTTCCAACTTCATATATACCAGTATGTGCTATCCTTAATGCATTATTTCTGCTCTGCAATTTTGAGACTTAACCTTCATGTTTCAAATATATTTGGTCATGCTAGTTTCTGAGCAGTGGTTTCTTTTATCAGATTAATTAGAATGTTCCATCAACTTCAGATTCTTGACATCCTAAAGCCCCTACCACCATAAACATTCTAAACATCACCCGGTGACTCAATCTAAATACCATTATGCCATCAAAATAACATTTCAAATAATCTTTTTTAAACTTTTGAGCCATTTCAAAAGCAAAAAATGGTTGTAAAGCATTACAATTTAGTCTAGAATTTACTTTATTCAGCAGAAATTCAGCCAACAAAAATCATCCTCTCTACATGGAAATAAATTTAGGCTAAATGTGATAATGTGTCATCCTTTGCCACCCATGTAGTCTGTACCCCGGGGGGCAGCATTAAAGTTTATTTATTATGTTACAAGATTCAAATGTCAATAAAGCCTCTTATAAAAATACAGAAAAAGAAGGACTTTCTAATGTTCTCATATTCCACATTTTTGTTTTCCTAAAGCATATCCAATGTGTTGATTTTGTATCATGCAACTTTACTGGATTTGTTTATGACTTCTAACAGTTTTTTGTTGGAGTCATTAGGTTTTTATATATATAAAATCAAGTTGTCCATAAATAAGAATAATTGAAAGAATCTTTTTCTAGGAGTAAACAAGAGTCAGGAAAAGTAGGTAAAAGCTGCTGCCCAGAGCTATTTCTCTTAAAATAATACTTCTGAATTAGTTTAACAGTAAGAGAAAAAAAGAGACTTATTGCCCAAAACAATGAGCTCTTATATTGGGGGAATACATATTGAGTTACATTATCTGGACACATACCTGGATTACTGTTGTTAAATGAGAGTAACTGCATAGGTGGATATTTTATATATAAGGGGAAAATATTCCAATGCAGAATTGCCAAGGTTTTTAAAATTATTATTACATAGCTTTTCCTTCTGAGTTCTATTCTTTTAGGCCTCTTACTAATTATTCGAAATCTTATTTTCATTTTTATGTGATTTCCTGTTAATCTGTGCTCTTTTGCTCCTCTAAGTTATTCATTCAGCCTATATTTTATTTACTTTTGTAAAAATAATGTTATTTTTAAAATATAAGCATAGTTTTTCTCTGTCTGCTGCTTTGCAAAATAAATAACTAGAATCTATATTGCTCATAAACTAAAATCTCTATCCTAGGACATAGATCAGTCTTTTACTGAATCTTTTCTATGGCTCCCAGACAAGGATTGAAATTGCAAGAGATTAAACAGGGAGGAATCTTACAAAAAGGAGCAGGAAGGAGAATTATGAGTTGAACTGAGCAAGTTCCTTTATCACATTGTTTATGCATAAATTGTCCTATGACCTAGGTTATTAAAGCTTCTGTCACAGAGCATATATTCATCAAACTAAACATCAGAGTTCTTCTCTGGAGTCCAGTGCAAATCACAATGGGATAGAGTCTGCTATAAACATATTTTTTCTTAATTTGAATATCTGCAACAATTCACTAGAGAGTGAAATGTAGATGAAGCCAAAGTGTTTGATCCTAACATTTATATCATACAATGTTTATGTTTGTTATAGAATACAATGTAAAGTGTAACAAATTTAAAAATTGTAGATGTTCTTGGATTATAATTAATTTTCATAAATTAAGGTAGTTCTTCACTTCAAAAACATCTAAAATTCATTAAACATGCTAGCTGACTTCATATTATTCTTTTTAATCATCATCAGTTTCATCTCAAACTTAGATTTTACTATTTCCTCGGGAGTTAAACTTTCTGCTATTTTAGAGGAGCCATTTCTCTGAATTCAACCCAGGCTTTCACAGTATACCACATACTACTCATGAGTCATCCTACTCTGAGTCATCCTTTCTCTGAGTCATCCTACTCATGTTTTAAAAATTTAAAATTTGCATTAGTACATGTTTACAGTAGTAACGATTATATTCCCCCTGGGAATTGGTACTCACACATGACACATCTTACTTCATTTTACTTCCCCTTCTTCACTTCTCCCTCCCCACAAACTCCATCTCCTAATCTCCTTCCCATTCGCAAAAGATCTGTCTCCTTTTTCTCACACCTGTTGTTTTGTTCTTTAATTATTTATACTTTGGGTTTCTCATTTAAGATAAACAATGCAATATTCAAGCTTGTGCATCCAATTTATTTGACCTGACATTATTGTCTCAAGGTGGTTTCGTTTTTCTATAAATGACTCAAATTTGACCTTTTTTGTGTCAGAGTAGTACTTCATTGGTACAAATACTCTGTTTTTATTCATTCATCAGTTGATGGATATATATTTAATATATATTATATTATAATTTATATTATAAATTATTTATTATATATATTTAAGAAAATTTTTCTATGAAAGGGGGAAGAAAATTTGGCAGGAATCGGGCCCTTCTCTATTGTCAAGAATAAATGTTTTCTATTTTAAAGATGCAAAATCTTAAACTATATTTATCAAGTGCTACCTGTCAGACACTATGAAAAATTGCTTCAGATTAACTAATTATCTAATCTTAACATCACCAAGAGGTAAGTACCTATCTTTGCTTCTTTATAAAAAGTAAAAAGCGGCTTATTGCAAATTTAATTTTCCAATACTACATGGTTAGAAATTGGCAGCTAACTTTTTGAATTCATAGTTGGATTTCAGAACCAGCAAATTATAGTCTGTCCTGCAGAGTATGTATATATGGCACTGAAATCATTACATAAGAAAAAATTAAAGATTATCAAAATAAAAATATGGAAGGTACAGCATTAGGGTTTATAACACAAATAAACATTTGACCATAGCAATAGGGACAAAAGTGAAGAAAATGGGTACAGCAAAGAAATTTTCTCGCAGATTTTTTTTTTTCCCAGATTTTTATACCGGGAAGATGAAGACACTTTTTCTGACAGCTTTTGTCCTCAGAAAAGTGTGGGGCGTTGCACTTTGTGAAAACAAAGCTGCAAAAAGACACAACAGGTTTGAAGGAAGACAATAGAGTTGGTATATTATATTAGGCTGCCACAAGAAAGTACAGGATGGCTTAAAGAAGAGAGGTTAACTTTCTTACAGCTTCTGAAGGCCAGAAATCTAAGATGAGTATGCCAGCATGGGTGGATTCTGGTAAAAGCTCTCTTCCTAATTTATAAGTAGTTTTTTCCTGTGTCCTCTCATGAGACGGTTGGGAGCAGGGAGAGAGACAGAAAGCAAGAGAAAGGTGGGGGGAATCTAGTGTTTCTTTCTCTTCTTAAAAAGTCATTCATTTCATTGTAAGGGCTCATGATCACATCTAGCATATAAATCTAATTATTTCCCAAAGATCCCTAGCTCCAAATATCATCATATTGAGGCCAAGACATCAACATATAAATTTTAGACAAACACAGGTCCATAGCAGTAGAAAATAGTTATATTAGATGGTGGAAGATCAGATTGAAGAAATAAGTCCAAATGCAGAACAACATGTAATCCAGGGGACCAGCACAGCATGAAGAGGTCCTTGTCAGGGTGTATCCCTGCCTGTAAGAAGCAGCCCCACTCACCATCACTGAACAGGTGGTGTGAGTAGGAAATACATTTTTGAGACTTCAGGTTCACTTACTGCCTCGCCATAGCTAACTTATTCTGTCACATTCAAAAATCCCAAGATTAAGAAGCCGATAAGCAAAGACATGATTAAACATACAGAGAAATCTAAACAAATATCTGTAATTCTGTGTTAAAAGGGTTTAATTTGTAGGGTTAAAAAAATCAGAATGGAAGTAATGAAGTAATTAATAAAATTTACTGTCTTTCCTCGCTGGCCCTTAACTAGACTGCATTTCTAAGCTCCTTGGGCAGTCATGTGTGGCCATGTGAATGAGATGGTCCTCGCAACTGCTTTCCTTTGTGGCTAGGCAGAATGGCTATAATCTACAAGATGACCTTCAACATCATATTTTTACAATGGCAAAGGCACTAGTTGGAAGGAGTCTTGGTGCTGAATCACTGCTTAAAGGGACCACCAGCATCTACTATAGATTTCAAGTGAGTGAAAAATAAATTTTAGTCTTAATTCACTGAGGATGTGTGTGTGTGTGTGTGTGTGTGTGTGTGTGTATGGTGTATTAATTAAAGATGACTAAAGACATCTAATATTCTTAAAATGTTCACCATTTATAAAACTGACCATATTCCAGTCCCCAAAAAAGTCTCAGCAAGTTTCAAAGAAAAGAGGTATCACAGAGATCATTTTCTCTTATCTAAATACAATTAAATTGAAAATCAATAAAAATTTTGATTAAAATAATGCATCTTTTCAATAAGAAATCAGATTCCTAAATAATCCTTAGGCTAGAGAATAAATATTATTGAAAATTTAAAACACAAGACTAAAAGATATGAAATTACAGAGTATCAATGTGGTCATTTTTATAAAATGGAGTACTACTCAGCCATAAAGAACAACAAACTAGAGACATTTATAGCTAAATGGATGCATATTGAGGCCATACTCTTAAGTGAAATAAATAGGACACACATGTGTAAATAC
>NW_004624742.1:14512842-14530306 GCF_000247695.1 Heterocephalus glaber | reverse complement strand
GAAAAGGTCCAAAGGGGTAGGGGAAGTGGGAGGGGAAAGGGAAAGGAAAGAAGGGAAAGGAAAAATTATGAGTAAAGGAAAAAATGGAAACAAAGTCCTTGTAAATAGGGAAGGGTGGAGGGGGTGAAGGGCACACAGGTAATGGGGAAAAAATAAGAACCAAGATACATTAAGAACAGGTACAAGCACCCAATGATAAATGTAAATATACTGTATACCTAAAATGTACCAATAAAAGAATTTAAGGAAAAAAAAACTTGTGCAATGTAGCTTAAATGTTTATATTCAGAAAGAAGACACACTGAACATTAAAGGGGTAAGAATCTAATTTAATACATTAGAAAATCAACAGCAGAATGAACCCAAATATATTAAAAAAACAAAATAAAAATAGAAAGCAACCAAAGTAGCAAACAATATTTCAGAGAATTAATCATGTTTATGAGAATGATGGTGACCATTGCATCTCCAACACGTGATACTGGCTATGCAATGCAGCAGGTACTAACGTAAATGTTTTAGGTACATTAACTTTTTTTTCTAATCTTCAAAACAAATCTATGAGATTGACGCCATTATTATCTCTATTTTTACAGGAAAAGAAATTTACACATGGAGACGTTTCACAAAAAAATTCAAGGTGATTTTTAAACAAATGGAGCACATAAATGAGTCTTTGGTGAAATGAATCATGAGAAAATGATAGAAGGCAAAAGTGACTAAAAATAGAAATGAAAAATGGGTCAAAACTTCAAAAAATGTTAAAGATACTGTGCAAAAGATCAGCAGAAACAGCATTGACCAAAAAAATGGATCTAGTTTTGGTTTTGGCTCTAATTTCAATCTCAGCTTTTGAAAGTTGAATAGCCTAGTGCTTGGTTCCACATCATACCTGTGGTTCCTGGAATTTAACATTATCTATGCTTAGGAGATTACAGAGTATCCTGTAATTAAATAAAATAAACAGTCAGTGTAATCATGCTACTGGAAGCAAGATCTATCAATTTGAATTTATTATTAATATACAACTCTTCACTTTTAATATATTAAAACATTTTAGATATAGCTAGGAAGAAAATGTTCATTTTATATGATAATTTGTATCAGTCAATTAAGGTATACATTTTTATCACTATAAGAATGCAATGCTGCAATATTTACTGATGCTTGTGAAAATTTTTTGTTTTATGGTAAAATTATTGTTAGGAACTTGATATGTGAGGAAATAGTATAATGAACATGTTAAGAGAGGATATGTAGATGATATAACTTTAATATAACAAAGAAAATTGTATCTTCTTGAGGTTCTCAATTCTTTATTTACATCATGATATAAAGCAAAACAATAGAGGTTGGATTATGATACCATCAGATTACTGTATGATAATTCTAATTTGGGCACTAATGTTTGGAGCAGTAGCTATGGCAGATACACCCTGAAGAGACCATCAGTGAGTCACATTTTTGTATCATTCCCTCCCCTTGAGTGCAGTGAAAACTGTGTTTTGCTTACTTCCAAAAGAACTTGACAAAGGTGAAGAAGTGTGAGCCCCTTGAGAAGGTTATGTCATGTGCCAAAGGTGAAAGCATTTCAGCCCTTTGATTAGATTATGTTATCTAATTGTTTAATATACCAGTCAGAGACAATCTCTCGCTGGGCTCGGAGAGGAAAATTGTCCTTCACTGGGAGAGGACATCATGACAAAGAATTGCTGTCATCTCCCGGGGTGAGGCCAAGAAAATAAATTCTGCCAGCAACTAGGGAACTTACTGACCATACGTAATGTCTACCAGGATGCCTGGATTTGTTCTTTGATGCTGGCCCAGCATAACACGGATTCTTATCTATGTGACTTAGCAGTTGTATGACTTATGGCATATTTTTTTCAAGACTTCAGAGAATTAGTGCTGAGTGTGGGAAAATAAGTACAGTGTTTATAGCCGTATGCTGTGATGACTAGAGCTAATGTATGTAAACTTTTATGCACATAGTCGGTTATCAATCTCAGTTACTGTAGGAGGTAATAAGTGGAGATCACTGCCTTGCCCAAGCTTGTGCCTTTTATCTGTTAAAATCCCCTGGAACATAGTTGAATGGATTAAAAATGAAAACAGAATGGAAGTCCCTTGCCCCATGCGTAAGAGAGCAACCTTTGCCTGTTCATTGAGAAATGGCCACAAAAATACTAACTCATAAATGGAAATGATAATCAGCATGATTTGATCTCTACCCATAATGTACATGCATTCTAATAGCAGACCATAACCCATCAGTATATATGAGCATCATGTAATTAGAAAGAAATAAAAATTTAAAATTAAAAATAATACCAATCCTGCCTTTTCTCTCATATGTATTTATGTGTATACATACACATGAAAGAAATTATATCGATATAAAAATATCAAGACTAAAATTAGCTCACTTGATGAACTTTTCTGAACATTAAAGTTGACAAAATTGAGGATCTGTGTATAGTTCTGAAACCATTTTTTTCTATCATTAACCAAAACATTCCTCAAAATGTCCTAGAGAACAGTCTATTTCTCTTAGATAAACTATCATTACCATTTCTCCTACAGAAAATGAAACCATCATTTCCGAAAAGGAAATGGATGCAAATCCTCATCTTCCACTGAACTCATCACATCTTACAGCTTGCTGCAATTCCATCTTTCACTCTTTACTCTCAGGATTCAGATACAGCCATTGTGTAATCATATCTTTTTCAAGAGAAATTGATGAGAATGTGAATGCTCTGAAACAGTATCTTGTTTCCTTAAAGCACAACAATATTTTCTATTTGTACAGATGGCTTAAAAAGCTGGAGCAATCAGTACCAATCATTCCTTACTCAAAAAGAATGCACAGCTCTGCTGCCCAGAGCACACTAGTTCTCAACTGTGACCCTAAGCAGCAAACATGTATTGTCAAGTTCTAAGATTTTTAATGTAGATGAGCTTAATAGTTCCATTTTACCTATGAAGAGCACTTGGCAGATTCAGAGTACTTTTACAAAAAATTATCTCCTCTGACCCTCTGAGGCCCAGAAGGTATTATTATCTCTGTGCTATAAAACTCAGAATGAATGCACGTTTAGACAATTATGACCTTGAGCTTTTAGGGTTTGATGAAACTCGAGTTTGAATCTCAGCTCCTGCTCTTGTTAGCTATGTCTACAGGCAGATTATTTAGACTCTACAGTTTCATTTTCTCATTTATAAAATGGGGCTAGTAATTAGATATTAGAATTATGAAAGGGTTAAATGAGATAATGTTTGCAAACTATGCACCACTTAATAAAACCTCACTGTTGGTTCCAGTAATAGTCAGAAGAAAAAAATGTATTCTTCTATCTTTTATGAATAATTCTCCATCTACATAGGAAATATTTCATATATGATACCAATTTGTGCTGAATAGAGATCTAGGAATAAAAAAAACTTTACTATTTGTAAAAATGGAATAAATTTCTTTTCCTGGGGTTCATAAAAAATGAAACACTTATCAAGTTGCACTTCAAATAATATAGGTTTTCCATGCTCTTAAAAAGGCATATTTTCACAGGCAAATGAGGCAAATAGGCCTTTTGTCATTCTAAAAACCCAAATGGGACAGATTTGTTGAAGGCTCAGGAATATATATATATATATTTTTTTTCTTAAATGATGAAAATAGTTTTTCCAAGACCATATCTATTTTATCTTTACACCCAGGCAAACTCCCTGTATAGAATCCCAACCAAGAAAAAAGACCAGGCTATATGTCACTATAGAACTTGGTATATGGATATTTTTCATGGATTTGGGACTGCTTTATCAAAGTGATTTGATATTTTAGTATCAGGTAGGTAGGCACAGCTTCACAGCATGTAAGAAAAAAATTACATTTCATCAAAGAGAGGATATTGGCAGACAGACATTAGGGCAAATTGCTCAAATATTTTACATTAGCAACTGCTTTTTCAGTTCGCTTTATGCTTATGTTTTGAATGTTAATATGATACTCACATCGTGTCAGAAGATCTGTTATAACCGGATGTGAAACACTTTAGTCCAAATTAAATAGACCATATCAAAAATTTTTCATTGTTTCTCATATCGAAAAATAAATGAAAATTTTTGCTAGCATGTAAATTAAAGTTAAAGATGCCAAAATTTGCTCGAAATTTTTTAATTGTGTCTTAATGTTTTTACCATTCTCAGAGGTAGCAATTGACATTTTTTAGAAATCATGTGTGTGTGTGTGTCTGTGTGTGTAAGTGATTTTTAAAAATGAAACAATAGATCTTTGTCCTAAAGTTAGAATGCAAGTCTTTATCACTCCAAAGAAATAAATTCAAAATAGAGCAACAAAACAGATATTGATCCCATTTCAAACTTCTTTGTTGGAAAGAAAAAGAAATTACCCTGTTATTACCAAGTGATGACTTTAGACGGCACTGTGAACGATTTCACTTTCTTGAAACATCATGTGGTTGATATGCATCATCACTGAGCTGAAATCACAGTGAAAAGAATCATTGAATCACCACTCATCAGATGGCTCTCAGAGCCAATAATTTTTATCTCAAATGTAAATGAATGAAAAACACATGGAAAGGCATTTAGTTCACAGGTGACTGAAAGCTTGTGGAAAAATGCCAGGAAAAGATCATCTTCATGCATTATATTCCAAGAATCTTTGGTTTCAGGCTTTATAGCTCCTAAGGGATTTTGCTGCCCAGAGACACCCGGGAAGTCCTGCTGTTTCCAATACACTGTGAACAGTGAAACTGTTCGTAAGCAGTGTGCACACTTGCCTTCAATATTTTTGCAGGGCACAGATCCTGGAACAGCTTTCTGGAAGACTCTTCTGTGATCAGATACTGTCACAGTGGTCTGTGAAGTGAGATAGCTATTCTCTCCAGGTTGCAAGAGGTGGGAAGGATACGAGAGGGCTGCTTTGGATCTCGGGGGGTCTTCAGTTTTTCCGTCTCATTTCTGTGCAGTAGCAAACTGATTTACAAGTTCTTCTCCCTCTTTGCTTCTCTTAATATTCTGTTTCCCTTCTGAATTAGGTAAGGTTCTTTGGGTTACATTTAATAACAGAAATCAAATTGAGCCAATGCAAGCAAAGAGGAAAGAAATGAGGAAAGCAGGAAACGAAAAGCCTTGGGGATGCAGGGCACTCTCCATCTTATATCTTCTGTCCTCTTAGCAGATGAGTTGTACTTTGTGTCTCCACAGTCCAGCTTTCTTTTTTCTTTCTTTCTTCACCAGTGGAAAGGAAATGGCTGACAGCCTCTTAGCCTCCATTACAAACCCTTGGGAAAGAAAAGATCTGATTGGCCTAGCTTAAGTCAGGAGACCCTGCCCCACTAGTCCACTTAACTCTGACCAGGAGTAAGGGATGCTGTGTAACAGATACTTTTCAGAGCCAGAGTATGGGTGAGGGTGTGTCCAGAAGTTCTGAAAGGACAGAAACTAGTTGAACAATGACCCTTGAAGTTTTTAGCTACATTTTATTTTCTGTTGCCAAGTAGAGATATTAATATGGACTAGAACATTCTGTATTCTTTTATTTTGAAACTCAAGTCTTTCCCTCTACTCAGAGACACTATCTTACTTGTTTCTAATGTGAACACAACAAAGAGTGATACAGGGGAAAGTTTTGGAAAGGGCTTGTAGCTGAGCAGTCACCAGGGCAATAGCAGATATGGTCACTTGGTTGTCACGCTTCATGGTGTTCTCTTGCTCTTGTAAGGAAGTATAAAAATCAAAGATCTTTCTTGGCTCAACCTAAACACACTTGCTGATAGCTCAATAACCAGGAGAGAGGAGAAAAGGTCTTTAATTCCCTAAGGGGTTTTGCTGCCTAAAGAACACAATGGGACCTGCTGTTTCCATTACACTGTGACTAGTGAAATCTGTAAGCAGTGTACACAGCTCAGTACACAGCTTCTAACAAAGGATATTCTAATGATAAAAGTAAGAAGGCTGTGAGAAATTTTGAGGTGATTCATTATTGCCTTCGTTTTAAAGGCCATATATTATCATGTCAGATTTCCATTTAATGCTGTGCACAGAATAACCAAAATCACCACCAATAAGAAACATACACCAGACAATTAAAAGTTTGCAATGTAAAAGTTATGCCAATATGATTTACAGTGCATTTCAACAGACAATTTTTTATATAGAGAGTCTAGCATAATTCTTACTAAATGGATGTTGAAGTTAAACTGCCCTGGACTTCAATCTCAGCTGTGCCTCCAGCTATGTGGCTAGAGCACACTGCTTAACCTCTCTAGCCTGGATGCATTTCTTTAAACTTTATATGGGGCTAGTAAAATCTGCTTCATAGATTTGCTGTGATGATTAAAATAAGTATTTCTTGTACCTAGTATATAGCATACATTTGATAAATATTAAATATTATTAATTTTTCACTTTTTAAAACAACTCTGTGCAGTGAGCAGGTAGGAAAGTGGTCTAGGCATTATGTTGACAATTTTTGAAAATCAATAAACTAAAAATAATTTTCCATGGTTATTTGGGTCTACTTCTTACTCCTTACACTTATTTAGTTATATTTAATGACAGGAATAAAATTAATTTCATTGTTTGAACAAAATAAAATAAAGCAAGGGACATAGAAAGCCTAGGGTCAGGGATTAAAAAGCCATGTCAGTAAAGGCAGAACCAACTTGTCACTCCAACTGTCTGTTCTCCTATTCTCCCTCAGAACAAAGGCTACTTCTAGTCTTCCTTGTAACTTTGTATGGTTCACATGGTCATTGACATACTAACAAAATATTCCTGTGTTCAGCAACCAGCATATTTTCAAGTGAGAAGTTTCGACTCTTTCATTTCTCTTGTCCACAATGGAAGCATCATGGCTGGATTTCCAGCAGTTTCTTGGATGGTGAGATGATTTTGGGATCTGGCCTATGTCAGAGCAAAGAGAGAAACAGCACTTAGATCCTTGGCAACTATCACATGACCCTACAGTACATCTGCAGTAACAGTAAGATAGAAAAGCATTATTTCTTTAAGACGTAATCATTTGGTTTTTTTTTTTTTTTTGATACTTGCAACTAAATTTTGAAAGCTGGCAGTCAAATTTAGTCCTACCTAGTTTTTTCAACATTATCCAAAGACAATACGAACATTGAATGTCTGTGAGAGGACTAAGTATAGTGATGGACTTTGAGGCAACACAAAGTGTTAGATAGTCCTGAGGAATTTTCCAGCTAATTAGGGTAATAATTCACATACTTTAAAGAAAAGTCTTGAAATTGCCATTATACAATGATGGCAAAGATATCAGTACCATGACGCAATTATATAATATGATTCATAGAGTGGAAATTGCAAGTGGGGCAATGACAGAGCACACAATCTCCTGGACTTGCCTCCTCAGGGTTCTGTTTCTAACCAATATGTCTAGGCTGTTCTTACCATAAGAAACAATCCTGTAGTAAGAAACCCATGTCCTGTATGTGCTGGAATTTATAGGTTCAGAGGCTCAAGAACAGTGAAGATCTGAGAAAGAATAAGAAGAATTAGGAAAAACCAGCAGGTCTCAGCAGTGGATATGAGCAGACAATGCATGATTAAATCGCCTTTAGCCTACTTTGCTTGTCATAAATGGCCAGTTTGTCTCATGAGGCTCCTCTGGCTGTTGTAATTGCCCTCTGTAAGAGGATCTTGTTTGAATGTTTCCCCACCTTTTTATAAGAACACCATCAAAATGACACAGACCCCAGTGGACTATGTGGAGGAAGGTTGGACAAAATTGAGGTAGGAGAGAGCTCAGACCATGTTCTTCTATGTTTATTTAACAAAGTATATAAAACTCACTATTTGCTAACCATCAGTTCATTCAACATTCACAACAACTTCAGGAAATAGGAACTATTATATTCATGTTTTTAGAAAGAAAGGAACTAAGAAATAGAGATGTTGATAAGTGTGTAAGGTCACACAACCAGTATAGAGTGCAGTCAGAATCTGAGCCTAGGCACCCAGAATAAAGACCACTCCCAACCCTTACTCACTATGCTATGTGAACCTTCCAAACGCTATCTCCCAGGTAGGAAAAACAGCTACTCTTAACTAATATATACGCTAAGTGCCATACTGTACTAGACACTATAACATATTATTTTATTTAATCCTCACAATAATTCTAGTAAGCAGATGCTAGTATTAGCCCCATTTTACAGAGATGTAAACCACAGATAAGAGTAACTAAGTTTGTCATCCAAAGATCTGATGGTTTTAAAATGAATGAGCTAGAATAGCAAGCTTGGTCTCTCCCAGACTCCTGAGCAGGTACTAACAACCACTGCACCATATTACAGAGACAACAAGATGAATTAAGGAAGAGAAAGGAGAGGACCTTAATGTAATTCAAACTGGGTGGAGGAAGTCACTTGAATGTAAACACTGAATGGCCGAGGGCAATGAGAACCCATACATTCCTGTACCACTAATGCAGTAATTTAGTTTTCTTTTTTTTAAAAAAAGAGCATGTTTTATTCATTGGTATAAATATGATCATAAACTGCATTGCATGGGGCAGTTTATGAAAGGTGGGGACTCCCAACTGTAGGAGATACAAAATTAACAAAACCCTTTCTAAAGTTTAGCTTGGGGGGCTCAGAATTGAAATTTGTACCCCCTGGCTGGATTGGAAAAATATAAAAGCCAAACTGCCAGGTTAGCCTGGGAATCCTTACATTGCCCACCAAGAAGCATAGATTCTGATTGAGTGTTGAGCACAGCAGGAAATATCATTACAGACCTGGAATCCAGATTTTTACCAGAAAATGTGAAGCATCTGGCAGTTTTGAAAGGTAATCTTTCCAGATTTACTTTCACATAAACTACACTTCACTACAGCACTAGAAATCATGGGGGAAGGTTGTTTTTAATACGGTGGTTCAGAGAAAAGCACAGGGAAACTTAAATGAAGACAGCATTTCATCTCCAGGTCTTGATTAACAAAAATAGCACCCCTAGACCTTTCTCACTGGTTAATAAAGGTAGTTTCATTCAGTTAGTCTTAAAACATTTACCAGTTCCTTCTCTGTAGCACATTAATTTTCAGAGAATTCTGTGGGGCGCCTCTTTTTCTGAAGCAATTGGCCATTGATTACCCATTAGTTTGGTGGTTGTTATTTTTCTCTACAGGAAGCTAACTGAAGTTTCAAATTATCTTCCATGACTTTGCTGTGAGCACAGCACCAAGTTCCTCTTTTATTACTTAGAAAAACAGGTCTCTGTTTTTGTTTTTGCTTTTAATTACATCTCCACTTTTAAATCCATGTGAATTGAAGGGAAACACATTGTTCCATTTTTTTCCCATTTTTGGGAAATAAATGTGGATGGAGCCATGCCTAAATAATTAAGAAAATATTCATACAGCTTTAATTACACTGCTCACATCTCTTTGATGATTTCTGTCAGCTTAAGGCCTATCATAAGCAAGAAATAGAACAGGTTAATCTGGGAGGGGTGGTGGGAAAGACATATACTAACCAGTCAAACTGGAAAGCTTGAGAAATTCTCAATGATCAATGTATGCTATGTTTCTCAAGAAAATGAAATGGAAACAAGAGAGGGGTTTTGAAGACATCTTGGAAGAACTTATTTATAGCAGAATGCACTATATGAAATGTTTGAACTACATGAGAAATATAAATGCTAAGCTGAAAATACACACTATCAAGATTGTTAGACAACACTGCATCATTGTTTTTCCAAAAGCAGAGCATGAATTTGGATCTTAATTACAATGGAAGCAAATGTGTAAAAGAAAAGTTTATTTCCTATTGTTGTTTGTGTGTAATTGATAGTGTGACAAATAATTTCACAGCTATTGTGTATGTCAGATAAGTAACTTGGGTAGAATCTTGCCCTACATGGCAACCAAACAGCTGTTTATCATTAGCCTAATTATCAAGTAAATGAGATGCTAATTTCTATATTCATAAGGCATGCTTGAGCAAGTGCTAGTGTATGCAAAACAGGGCTTAGTGACAAACTTAATAAATAAAATAGCAAGGTATTGGTAAATAGCTACAAATGGTTTTAAAACTAGAGGTTGGTTTATTGAGAAACTTTTGAATTCCATGATGCACATCCAGCCGTCTACTGAGTGTGATGCATACACAGCCCCGGGAGCAGTCTTCTCTCACTCCCCAGTCTTTATTTAGCTCCTGCCGTGTCTATAGAACTCCTATTACAGCTACTCAATGGGAGCAGAATCAGACACACTGTGCAGATTTATGGATGGCCATTTCAATCCCTATGGGTTTGTGGTGCCAGGCTTCCAATTTCCCCAGCACAAGATAGGATGCTCCAGTTTTAGGAAATTGATACTATCAGGAAAACCCTCCAATAAACACTGCAGTGAAACATCCTTTTGCCCTTCTCCCAGTCAGCAGTGCCCCTGTGGGTAAAGTGTGTATTAACACCTTAGTTTGATGTTTCCTTATTGACTTGGACAGAGGAACTGTTCTTTAAAATAATAATAATAAAAATAATAAGAGTAAGAATAAGACTGTCGTAGATAAGCCAAACGGTAAACTATATGATGGCTTTCAAAATTTGTGCTTAAGGCCTAGAGTAGCAAGGAGGAGAATATTCTTTCTGCTTATTACTTTCCCTGCCTCATTTTTCAGTATGGTCACAGACATGGCATCTTGATCAACTTCCAATAAAAATATAAGAGGAACTCCAAAAACAAGCATCAAGAAAATGAATGATGTGTCTCTTTCTTTAACTTGATATATGGGTCCCTGATTGAGAGCTATAGAAATTACTGTGGGTGTTGAGTGAATAAAGGAACATAAATTTATTCAGTTATGATCATGTTGGTATCTCCCTGGAATAGGTGTCTTATTGTGTTTTGAATATTGTTGAAGGCAACACATTTCAGTAGCTGCTTCTTTTATTCTAATGATATTATTATTAATTATAAAGCTACCCTGCATTTTATGTTCATCACTTGTTAATTTATTGGAATTTTACACTAAACCTGAGAGTTTAGGCTGCATGTAAATTAGTCTAGTCATTTAGCAGGTAGAGCTGGTTCAGCCCAGGGTGCTCCCACGGTTTGTGACAGAGCTGGGACAAGAACTCTGAGGCTATGCTCACTCTCCTCCCCTTTCTTCAATAATCAAGCTGTACAATGGTTCAGGTATTTAACAGGACAGCCTCACAAATGTGCTTGTGACACAAAACAGAAAAGTGTCAGATTTCTGACATGATTATAAAATGGAACGTTTTCATTTCGTACTCCTTTGTAATTAGGTATGTGTCCCCAGGGAATAAGAATACATTTCATCACTTAGAATGCAAAATCTATGCTATTAAGAGAATACCTCATTTTCTAATATAATTTTTCCTTTACCATTCAAGGGGACTTAAGAATATTGTAACTCATTCACTTCAACATACACTTAGAATACTCACCACAACAATAATTGCAGATTGAAAGGCCCCTGTCAGGAGGGTGTGTTCTTTGTAAAGGAAGACTGGGTCCATATTCCAGATTCAGATGCTGTTGGGACTACATGGCTGAGCTCATTCAGTTGATAAAATTTATTTATTTATAAAATAATTTATTGTGTTAGTTTCAATCAAACTTGCCTTAATTGACTCTTATAGACACATTTTTGTCATCTCTTTTGATCCAGAACTATGAAAATCAGCATTTGCCAAAAAATTAAGTCAACATTTTAATTTTGGAAACAAGATGGGAAAACATGCATCAGGAGTTTAGATTAGAGTACTCAAACATTAATGTGTAGGAGGAACTAGCAGTTCCTTAAAACACAGCTATTGAGGAGTACTGTACTAGAAAAAAATCTACAACTTCTTCAATCAGAATCTCCAAAAGAGGTATATGAGAAACTTTATTCTTAATAGATTCCACAGGTAACTTTGACATTTACTAAAGTTTTAAATTCCCTAGGTAAGTCTTTGAACTCCGGGAAAATAAAACAAGTGTCTCACGAAGTTCTAAATCATCACTGACAAAAAACATAATCCACAGTTAGAAAGTATTCTTGAATGCATGATTTAACTCAAAACTGGGTCCTTGGGAAAGGACTATAAAACCAGAGATAAAAGCAGAGTGAGATGTAATAGAAACAAATGGAAGTGCCTTATTTGGGAAAAAACTGTAAGGTGGCCAAAATCAGAACCACTAGAAACACAGAAATCTCCCCCAAATGAAGTTCAACAAAGTAAAAATAAAATTCACATGGTCTTTGCAGTACTAAGCATATAGGAAGACCACTGTGCTTGACCAAGCAGAATTTCACACAAACAGTCTGATTTCCTCAGGCACTTTGTTCACATCTGCACATTTCTGAAATCAAGATGTCCCTTGCATTTGATGCATGATACCACTTCTATTGTCCCGGATTGAACTCTCATCTCTCCTTCTTCCAGGCAGCTTTTCTGTGCTTGGCAGTATTCTGAGGGCACTCTGAAGATGACATCACTTCAATTTAAATCTTCCACTGCGAATTTTTGGCCATGATAGCACTGTGAATATGGATTACATACCTGCAAATTGGCAGTTTAGTTCAAACTTTCAGGGGAGGCATTTTCTCCTTCTTCCACCCATTGTTAATGTTGAAACCTTAATCAACTGAATACTGTGTTTAATTCTTGTTTACTTCTGCAGTGAAGGTTTAGGATGGTTTATGCAAGAATCAGCTATTAGAATCCCCATCAATTCCCTCCTCTCTCTCTTTACTGGAATATTAAATGATGCTGAATATTACGATTGAGGGCATTTTACATGTGATAAAATGTAGATTCTTTCTACTGGGCTTGGAGTAAAAGTCACAGATGTGCACTTCTGAGTCCATAGAAAGAATGAAAAGTGACTATATCCATCTAAGGGAAGATATAACTAGCAAGGTTCAGATCCTGACAATGCCTTTGGATCCTTTAGTGTTCTGGAAACTGAGACAGTGACATTCAGATTTCACAGGACATCTGGGGTCATCTTAGTGCTATTTGCTATTAATAGATTCATTGTGAGATCATCTACCCAGTTTCCCAGGACAGCACCAAGCATGGTCATATGGGATGTGTCTGTCTAAAACATACCTGTGTCGGTTCAACTCCTGAAGCAAAAACACTTCCTCCTGTTAATTTCAAAGATCTGTTCAGAAGTCACCTCTGCATAACACTAGGGAATTAGGTATGGCTTCTAAGCAAATGTTTTAATAAAATTCAAACATTTACAAACAATTTTAAGTACATAAAATATATTGTAATGATGGTTGGGGCACCGATTTTCTGGCTTAGCTCATGGTCTACTCACTTGCCCTTTCTCAACGAGACAAAGCAGCTTTCTCCAGAGGATATTGGATTATAGGCTACTATTTATTTATTTACTTATTAGGTTAGTCCGTTATTTACTCTACTGCCACCTAAAAGTTGACTTTATTAGAACTTGGGGAGTTTTCTTTGCTTCTTTTTTTCTCTCAAAACTAGAATTTCACATTTATTTTCCCTTTTCCTTTCTTTTTTTATTTTGGCTTTTATGAAGTGAAGACCCCATAAAATTCTGAGGCTTTGCAGCTGTCTCCTAAAACAACTACTTTGAAGTGCAGTTTTCTCCACCCACTTCTTCCTCAGCAGCTGCCAGCCCATTGCACTCTGGGAGGGAACTCAGAAAGCAGAAGAGCCTGTTACAATTATCAAGAAAGTAAACCATCATGTAAAAATAACTAATAATACTGTTAACTCCATCTAACTTTAGTGCCTCAAGCAAATGGCAATCCTATTATGTTAGATGAACCTAATCTTTGAGTTCCAATATCTGGATAATCAGTTCTACTTTCTCAAATTCTTCCAGCGATTTGAAACATACCACTTTCTTCTATCCTCCCTTCGCTTTCTTCACCCTTCTCTTTGTCTACCTTTTCTGTCTCTTACTTCCTTTCTGACTCTATTCCTTGCTTTTATTTTTTCTTTGCCTAGATTCTGTGACTTGAACAACTTGAGTATCATTTTTTTGGTAATGGTGATCATAAATCACTAACTGTCACCTTTTACTACATGTCACACTTTCTACAAAAGGCAACCGCGTCAAAGCACATTTGTTCATGGTCTTCATTTCCCAAACTCTACACTCAACAGTTCTTGTAATGAAGTAAAACAAAAAACACATGTTTATATGATTGCTTTTGGTCTTTCTAGTTAAGTAAATTTGGATGATAAGAATCTTGATAAGTTTTACTGCCCTAGATAACATTTCATTGGGCTCCGATCTAGGTATAAGCACATTCAAAATTCTTTGCATAAATTTTCTCTTTTAATTCTATGAGGTAGATGCTGTGTTTTCACTTTTTACAAATAAGAAGAATGAATCCCAGAGAAGTTAAATATCATTGCCAAAGTCACATACTACTATGTTTCCATTAGAATCTTAATATAAATGTCTTGACTTCAGGAAGCATTTTAACAAAATAAATTTAAAAATTCATACTGTCCATATTTAGAAGAACTTTCTTGAAACAAAGAGATAGTTCAGGAGAAAAAATAGACTAAAACTGAAGATATGTGTAGTTTAAGGCCTTCCTAATGAAAATGAATCTATTGTCTCAGTTGCATCATTTCATCTACTAAATCAAGAAGAGCCTCATGGCTATGTGAGCTGGTTATCACTCCTTGGTGGGTTTGCCTAAAGTGAGGTTCATATATTCTGCAAAGAAGTGCACCTAGTTATTCAAAGCCTATTTGTTAAAAATGTTTTCCACTGTAGTGAAAACTTGGTATTTTGTCACTGTGGCCTTTAACTCAGTAGTTGTCAAATTTTTAAAGTTCTTTGTCCACCACCATGTCATCCCTTGTCTTCATGAGTAGCCACTGGATTCTGTTTTTCTTCCCCAAGCTGTTGCTGCCTGGAATCTTTTCATAACATTCACTGGGATGCTTATTATATTGATAAGGGTGACTTTTATACCTCTATTCATCACAGACTGAGTAACAAAGTGCAACTTTTTTGAATGTTTCTTGTGGCCTTTTGCTGATTTATCTTTTCTACACTCGTTGCTGCAACCTTCAACTTTGTCTTCTCTTTTCTATTTACAGTATCGCATAATTCTTTCTTCCTGGAAGAAAACATGCATGTCTTTTCCTGCATATGCCCTTCCCTTTTTATACTGTTACAGAGGATTTAGTCAGAATAGATGATTCCAGTGGTGGAAGTGCAGCTATAGGTGGTCAGTGCAAACTTTAGGGACAGAACAAAATTGCCTCCTTCGAGGCTTTTCTTATACTTTTTTGATGATTCCAGTTCCTCTTCCTCTGCTAAGTGCTCATGAGGTCTTACAGAACTAGCTCCACCTAGGCTAATTAGTATACCTCTTCATAGTCTCTGTTAACTAACTCTACTTACAGAAGGTTCCCAGGTGAACTCAAGTTGTTAAATAGAATTGGGATGACATACCCTCCCACGTGTTTTACACAGAGACAGATGACAGATCATAAATTGGTGTGGTTTCTTATTGTTGTTGTTGTTAGTAAAGAGACCTCTTGTCAGCACTGTTTTACAGGACCACCAAGGTGCCACGTCAAAATCACAGATTATCCTTCTCATCTTTCACCAGTTCTCAGATATTTCCCAGAGAGAGAGATTACTCAATTCCTAAACTATTTAATGTTTTTCACCAATAATGGCCAAGCCACATAATCTTGCTTCTTAATCTTCATCTGTTACCTATTATATTTGTTTTGATTTTGTAAACTGAAATTTTTTCAATTAAATTTCAGAAGAGAAGAACTGAACAAAACTCAAATATAAGAAACTAAGTTTTTCTATTTCTAGATGTTAAACAATCCTATTAATGAGAAAATCCTTTCCATGATGGGCAAAAAAAAAAAAAAAGGATGGAATCAGCGTCTTGCATAATTTGACTCTAATAAACAGGATTTTAAAAATGAAAGTATTTTAAAATTCAAATGGCCCCAATCCCACTGCGGACAGGCAGGTCTGCAGACACCGCAGCAACGTCGCGAGTCACGCGAAATGTGCCCAATCAACCCTCGCCCCGGCAGCAATCCACTGGACACCCCCCCCCCACCCACTCCTCTATATAGCCACCTGGTTCCACACTACAAAGAAGCAGAGGACACTGGACAACCAGACCACTGTACTGGGTAAGTTGGAGTCATCTTCACCTCCCGTCAGGACCGGGACTATCTTCAGGGGAAGGGCAGCTGGAACCTGCAATACAACTCTGCAGAGATCAACCCTACAGGAGGACAGGGAGCTCAATTTGGGATTTGCAGCCAGAAATCTGCCTGAATCTCATGGGTCTGTGACTAGCTTGCTGAGACTCATTGACTTATATCTGCACACTGCAACCCACATTGTCTATTGTGACAGCAGGGACATACCCTGAAAGAGGCCCTTCAACTTCATGGTTATTTTTTATTCCCAAAATTAGTTTTATTATTTTATTTTTTTCTCTTTTCTTTTCTTTTGATCCTCTTATCTTAATTTTTTCCCCTAATCTTTGCAAATATTTGTTTTTCTCTGCTTTTTTTCTTTTCTTTTCTTCTTTCTTTTCTCTTTCCTTTCTCTCTCTCTCTTACAGTCACTCTCTTGCTTTCCCACATTGTTCATCTTTCCTTTTGGTCCCTGTTTTGGTCCTCATTCAGAATTCTTCTTTATTTCCCTATTATTCTCTTTTTCCTTCTCACCTGTGTCCTCTGACCACACTGCTAACCTTCCCCTATCCTTCTTCCCATCTATCCCTCCCTCTCCAACCCCTTCTAACTCCCCATCCCAAAGGGTAAAGTTGTTATATTGAAGAGTTTATTCACTATATGTTGGGTTGGACCTCGATCTTGATTTCAGTCACACAGCTAAAGGTGATAGATTAATAACTACCACAAAATGTCATTTTCAAAGATGTACTTGATGCAGTGGTGTTGCTGATTGTATCACTTAGGCTAAGGTGTTGGTATTAATCTAGTCAATGAACCTTCCTAGTATAAGGAAAATGAGATAGCCTTAGAGTCATTAGAGACTCAAAACTTAAAGACCAGCTATATCTGGAAGACACCTCTGAGAAGCAATCATTCCATAAGGGTTCTAACTACAAGCAAAAAAGATACCTAAAATAAGCAATTTCAAACTATCAACCCAGGAGTTAAACCAAGGAGAGTACCAAAAACAAAAATGAGAAGACTTTTAAGCAAGGCACAAACTCAGACTTCCACACCACCAAGGGTAAATCCTGGGGAAAATGAGATGGAAAAGTCCCATAACCAACCACCTGGGCACCTGGAACTGATAGCACAGGAAGTAACAAAACAGATGAATGAGGCTCTAGAAAAATTCAAAGCAGAAATAATCTCCTAGATATCCACAGAGATGGTGAGAAATATCTAAACAATATCCTAGAAAAAAGCAATGAAGGTCACAACTCCATGAGGC
>NW_004624742.1:14470572-14498537 GCF_000247695.1 Heterocephalus glaber | reverse complement strand
AAGATAGCCTCTTTAATAAATGGTGCTGGAAAAATTGGGTTTCAACTTGGCAAAGATTAAAACTAAACCTATATCTCTCACCATGGACTAAACTAAAATCAAAATGGATTAAAAATCTAAATATTAAAACAGAAAAGCTGACCCACCTGGAACAGAGTTTAGGTAGAACTCTTGAAGACACTGGTTTAGGAAAAGATTTTATGAATAAAACCTCAGTTACCTGTGAACTAGCACAAACAATCAACAAGTGGGATCTCATTAAAAAGCTTCTGCACAGCAAGAGAAATCACCAACAGTGTGAAGAGACAATCTGCAACCTGGGAAAAAATTTTCATCTGCTGTTCCTCAGAGAAATGTCTACTATCTAGAATCTATAAAGTGTGGGAAATTGTAGAATTTAGTTATCTAGTTGTAAGAACTGATCACAAGAAGTTTGTTGACTGAGAAAATTAAGAAGTCATTTCTGGGAAATTCCACAAGTCTGTTTGTTAAAAGAATGCCAGGAAACTTTAAGAGCCATTGTAAAAGTTTCATGGAAGAAAAAACAGCTTTTCCTAGTTTTCTTATTTACCATTGTCCCAGATTGGAGAACCAGGACCCAATGACTCTACAGGTGGTGAGAGAGCTATGATTCACTATTTACATCTGTGATATTTGTGGTGGGCCAGTGGGGTTAAGTTCTGCTAAAGTCATCCTGCTTTCTTGATACCATCTGATAAGAAGAGGGTTGTGGTGCGCTCTTAGATGTTTGGGATTGGTGAATGGAAATGAGGGACTTGTAAATTCACCTGTAGCTTTTATGAGTTGCTTAAAGTCACTGGTTAACTCCAGAGGTTAAAATCAGAAAGACAATAGCCAGAATAACTAAGCTGCTTTCCTACATGTATAAAAGCCTTACTTCTTTCCTTTGTGATTGTCTGCTGTTCGTCCCCCAGGCTGTCTCCTTTTCTTTCTTTAAAGGTCGGTGCTCTCCGGGGGTCTCAGGTCTCCCTTCAGAGAGACCACCAACAATAAAGAACTTAAAATAATCAGACTTCCCAAATTTAAAGATCCATTCCAAAAACGGGCATCTGAAATGAGCAGACATTTCTCAGACAAAGAAGTAGAAATAGCAAATAAATACATGAAAAAATGTTCAACATCACTGATCATTCCAGAGATGCAGATGAAAACAACACTGAGATTCCACTTCACACCAGAAAGAATGGCTGCTGTCATGAAATCAACCAATAACAAATGCTGGCAGGGCTGTGGGAAAGAGGATCCCTGCTGCACTGCTGGTGGGAGTGTAGACTGGTGCAACCACTATGGAAATCAGTATGGAGATACCTCAAAGAACTAGGACTGGAAGTTCCATTTGATGTAGCTATTCCCCTGCAGGGTATCTTCCTCAAAGAATTAAAAAAATCATACCACAGTGATATATGTGCACCCATGTTCATAGCAGCACAACTTGTAATAGCTAAAACTTGGAAGCAGCCCAATTGCCCATCAACTGAAGATAGGATAAAGAAAAGGTAGGTTGTTTTTTTTTATAAAATGGAGTACTACTCAGCCATAAAGCATGAGAAATTAGAGACATTTATAGCTAAATGGATGCACATTGAGGTGATACTATTAAGTGAAATAAATAGGACACACATGTGCAAATACTGAAGTTTCTCTGGTATGAGAAACTGAAAGTGTAAATAAGGACTAAAAGTTATAATAGATAATGTGAAATAGGAAGAAAAGGGGCAAAGAGGAGGGGGAAGTCAGAGGAGTAGGGGACAGAAAGAACGGAGTGGAATTGATATGAGAAAATGGAAAAATGGAAACAAAATCTTTGTAAATCAGGAGAGATGGAGGGGTTGAAGGGAGGCAGGGGAATGTGGGAAAAAGTGATAGAAAAAAAATCACATAAGATGCCTATTCCTTACTTTTCTGCCCATGAGAATTAGTTCCTATATACAATTGTAAACTTCCTGAGTCAGGAAACTTTCCTTTTATTTCTTTGCATCTTAAAGAAAGCACTGTGCAACCCTGGAAGGAATGTGGTCCTGGAAGCCAAAACTATCTGCATTTCAATTTTATTTGTAGTGTCTTATGGTGACTAAGTTCCTTTATATCCCTGATACTCATTTCATTCATCCAATACATCTATAATACTAACTTACAAGATAGTTATGAATATCATTGTTCTGATTAATTCATGTGAAATAGAATAGATATGAACATTATGTTGGAGAGGGCTTGGTATATAGTTGGAAATTCCAAGTATGTATTTCTCCCACCTGCACTCTCTGTGCCATTCTGTACCTTCATTTATAAAATGGAAAATTATACTTGTGTTACATATTGATGTGAAGACAAGAATCAGTAAAGCAAATTAGATCTATTACAGTTACTGAGTTCCTACTACATGCAAATTCCTTTCCTGCATGAGTTTGTGAATTCAAAATTAAAATCATAAGGTTCCTGAACTTCATGAGCTCATAATCTACTGAGTAATATGACTAGGTAAGTGCCTTGGTGATTCTTATAGAAGGTAATCTATCCTCTGTACTGCTGTACTGTCTATTCAGTCAGTAGTTGCAAACTAAATGCTGTAAGAATTGTTTTGGAGGAGGAAGAAATTAATTCTGAGGGAGATTGGAAAATTTCTCCATTTAATGCTGGTCAAATTTAAGAGGGAAAATAAAATTAAGTAAAACCCTATTTCTGCTTATTTAATTTGCTTGGGAGTGCTTTAATTACTCAGAAAAGAGAAGCATAGTACTGTAGAACCTTGATTAACTGAACACTCTAAATTAAGATAATGTGATTTTCTTGTTAATTGTCTCTTTAAGCCAAAATGTCTATGTTTTGTTGTTGCTATTCCTACCTTTAATAATGTTTACTTGGAGTCCTTACTGAATTAATATAGATTCAACAATGGTAGGTACTGTGGCAGATATGAATGATTCATAATGTACAATTCCTGACTCCGATGAGCTTATTATTATAGAGTAAAAGAGATATTAGCTTATGAAAATAAAACAACAATATAAAGAAGTGTGTAAACAACTGGAAACAAATGAACAATATAAACATTTGCATTCATGGCAGTGTTTGATACCCAGTACTGCAGCTGAAGTACAGACTCTAATGAAAATTAGGCCTATCCTACAATCATAAGTGGAGTATAAGATCAAAAAAAATCCAAATTCATGGCACTAGAAAAATTTTATGCCGAAGTCGGCCCCAGTGGTAGGGAAGGAATGAGACATCAAGTCCTCAAGTATGATAGTTAATGGAAAGATTTACTGGAGAACTTTTAACTCATATGTTATGGCCTGAATATTTGTATCTTACCCGAAATTCCTATATTGCAGCAAAAATTACCAAAAGGATAGTATTTGGAAGTAGGACTTTGGTGGAAATAATTATACTATGAGGATAGAATACCCATGCATGTGATTAGTAATCTAATAATAAGACATAGAAGAGTTTACTATATCTCTCTGCTTGCCACTATGTGATGATACAAAGAGAAGACCACCAATTACAAACAAGGTGGAATGCTCTTACCAGACACTGGATCTGCCAGAGCCTTGATTTTGGACTTCTTACTCTCTAAGATGGTAAGAAGTAATATATTAGCTGTTTAAAGCATCCAGTTTATCATTTTTGTTCTAATAGACTAACTCCATCATGATTATCAGAGAAAAATATTGCTTCCCTTGCTTAAAAACCATTCAAAAATCTCATGTGGGGTTAATCCCTGGAAGAGGATATTTGTCTTTCTCAGCCTTTCTGTTTTTCCCTTCCCCCAGCAATTATAGACCAATCACTATTACAACGACTTATCTTGGACTAACTGAAACATTTTTGTGCCTGGTAATAGATGATTTACCAAAAAAAGGTGAAGAGTATTCTAAACATTTAGTAAAGAAGACAGCATTTATGAAAGTGATCCTAGAGTTTTGCACTGAGAAGAGTTCAAAATATAAGGAAAGACAAAAGATTTCATTGGAAATAAAGGGAATATTGAAACAGAGGAAAATAGAAGAAATACTGATTAAAGATTCACTAAACTTGATGAGCATCTGAGACCAATACTGAACCTTTAATGGTATTCTTTATACCTCTGTTATAGAGGCCAACCAGCCATTTGGTAGCAAGTAATGGAGAATACATGGAGAAAGTAAACTACATGAATACCAAGGTAGGTCAGGGTTGAGGATCAATCAGAATGTTTACTAGAGGAGAAATAAGTTGTGCATCAGTTATAGTTTTGGGACCAAATGCACAATAGGGAATGTACTGGAACTTCCCTCTACTAACCCTTCTATTTTATTTGGGAAATAAAGCTCAGAATACAGATAATACTAATGCTTCTGAAAAATAACTCCCCCTGCACACACACTGGTAGCCCTGCACACATACAAACACAAAAATACATTAAATGAGACTAAAACTAGAAGAATAAACTTGTTAGATAATATTTTCTTCAATAATTGCAACAAACAAATTTACTTTTTCTATATCATTATATTCGTCAGCTTTCCTGTCACATCACTCAACACATTCAATTTAAAGGAGGAAAAGTTTAACTAACTTGGGTAATGATTTTAGGAGGATTCAGACTATGGGCAGCTGGCTCCAAGGAAGAAACACTATGACAAAAATGTGTGTGGAGGAAATATGCTTAGTTCAGGATAGCTATGAAGCAGAGCAAGGAAGAGTGCCAGAGAGAAAGGGATCAGGGATCAGACATAGTACCCAAGACAATGCCACACTCACCAACCCAGATACACACAGAAATGTGCTTTATTAATCCCTTAGGTGGAACCAAAGTCAATCAAGTTGATACAATTAAGCTTATTTACCACAATCCAATCCTTGTCAACTTGACACTCTAACACATCTCTTAAAATATACTTAATCTTTTTTTTTTGATACTGGGGATCGAACTCATGACCTTGCGCTTGCAAGGCAGGCAGTGGATACACTGAGCTAAATCCCTGGCCCTCTCTTAATCTTCAAATAAACACAAAACAAGTTAGTATTTCCACCTAACATGTTATAACTATCTTATGTACAACCAATACTTCAATAATCCTTTCCTGAAAGTCTCAATAGTTCCAACATTTTTCAAAAGTCCAGTCAAACTCTCTCTTGAGATTGAAAATTCCTTTCTCTTGAGGAAAATTCTTAGAATTATTCCCTTGTAAAAATAAAAACAAATTATATAATCAAAAAGAACAATAGCATGGGGTAAAAATTGCCATGCAAAGAGACAAATATTGAAAAGAATTGAACCAAAACAAGACAGCCAAAAGGGTAAACATTAAGTCCTATAGCTCAATATCCTACATCTGGGGCACATAGGGGTAGGATGTGAGTTCCAAAGATCTTGGGTGGCCCCACAGAAATGTCCTTTATTGTTCCAGCCCACATGACCTGTCTCTTGGGCTGGATCCACTAATAGCCTACATCTTTCCACAGCATACATAGCATGTTCCTGACATCTCTGACTTCCTGAGTTGTCCACTGTTTCTGTGGCTTCATTCCCAAGACTTGGTACATATTCTTCTTAAGAGTACTTTGTCTAGCCTACTAGCCTTATTGTTAACTCAGAGAGGAAGCCTCCCAGATCAGTCTTGCATTCTGTATGCAGGGAAAACCAGCATTTTGTGGATGACAACTTCTACTGCCAGCTCTGGGAATAGCCATCACATTTGGTCCATGACTACAGTTGACTCTAAGTACCTGGATGAATGACCACAATGAAATAAGTCTCAGAGAATCAATTCACTTGGAGGACTTTCTCAAGCAGGGTTCCTAGGGACTCTTTTCTCAAAAGAAAGCTTGACATTTATGCACTTTGTGTTGCATTAGGTGGGATCTGGCAGATTTCCAAGTTTCCCTCAAAGAATCTTTGTTCTTGTCCCTGTACATAATAATTGATTTCTTTTTAAGAAAACTAATCTCTTTAGAAGCCATGTCTTCTTCAGCCCCAATTTTACACATGATTCCTTCTGAACAAAAATGTAAGTTTTTCAAAGTTTTCTGCTCTGCTTTTTACCCATGATTATCACTATAAATTTACCTCAAAACAGTCATCATACTCATCCCACAGATTAAATATTGTTCTGCCTTGAAATTTTCTCCACCAAATCAGTCTATATTATTAATCTAATCAGTCTACTATTATTAATCTCAGTCTCCTACAAAATTTTAGGACATGGGCAAAATGTAGAAAAATGTTTGCCAGAGTATAACACACATGAAATCTAGTCCAATTATCAATCCAGCCTTCATTCACATCAAAAGCCTTCATAGCCTGGCCTTTACTGTCCACATTCCTGTTACTACTGCAACCTTCTGAACTCAGTATAGAATCACTCATCAGGCTATTTTTACAACATTCTAAGATTCCTCTAACCCACATCTCCAAAACTTTTCAAACTCACCCAACAAACAAGTTCTAAAGGGTCCTAAGGCACTGCAAGTACAATCACTGCAATAACCCTATTTCTCCAGTACCAATTTTCTGTATTAGTTTTCTTATCACTCAGCCACAATACCCAACACCTACAATTTAAATGAGAAGAGGTTCAATTTAGCTCCTGGATTCAAGGGATTCAGTTCATAATCATTAGGTTCCATGCCAGAAATATTATGGTGTTGGATCATGATGGAGCAAAGATGTTTAGTCCCTGACAGCCAGAAAGCAGAGCAGGGGAATAGTGCCAGAAAGGGGGAGAGTCCAGGTACCACATATATTACCCAAGGTCATGCCTCCATGACCCACATAGAAACACAATCAAAAATATGCTTTACTATTCCCCTAGGTAGCTTCTAAGCCAGACAATTTGACCCAATTAAGCTTAACCACCACAGCCATTTCCCAAGAACACAGTAAAATTAATTTTATCAGAACAATGTTAAAAATTTTTGAATGTGTGTTATGTTTTAGTCTCAAATGCTACTGCATTTTCTTTTTCAGTACTGTACTTTAAACATTTCTAGAAGGTAGCTACTACTGTAACTTTTTTTTTAATTTTGGGGAAAGGAAATTAAGATGTTAAGGCTTGTATAAGATCAGTTAGGAAGTAAGAGGGTCAGAAATTCAAGCTTGGCTCTCTTTTGCATGGAAATTTATGCTTCTAACTAATGTAAAATGGTAGCTATTAAATTTTATTCCAAAAAAAGAAGGTAAAAAACTACACTTTGGTAATTTTATTGTAATTGTCTATGTTGTCTTTTGAAGTGGCAAGTCTCAGACAGTGAGCCCTGATACTTTGATTTTAAGAGGGTCACCAAGGGCCTTATTTCTCTTATTCTATGTACAATATTTCAAGTAATTGCCAATAATCCAAATTGAGGCTCTTGGCTGCTGCAGCTTATATTAATGACTAAATGAATTATAATAAGTACAAATTTAGCTGACTATCATGTTTGAGGATCTAAAGGATCTAAAATACCATATTGCAGTCCAAAATGTTAACTTATTTTTTAGGATGAGATTTAGGTTTAGAAGTGGGGAAATGTTTCAACAAACCATGGTAGAGTAACATCTGTAATAAGAGAACTGCCAACTTTATAATTATGCAGCTTATATAATGTAAATCAAAAGCTGAGAAGTATTTTATTTTAAATTGCTTTTTTAGGGCTGTTGAGCACCTGTTGATTCATACACAGGAATTATACAAATGTGTCCTCTCCAACTCCATTTTCTGTGAAGGGAATATTAATCTTTGATTACATCCCTAGTCTTGGAAATAGGAGTAGTTTTCTATAGTATGCCATTAATTCTTGATTATTCATCCCACTAATAAACAAGCTTTTACTCTGAAAATCCTTGTCATGATTATGAAGAGTGTAAAGCCCTGGGGCACATTAGGCTTTGGTCAACAGTATCCAAGCATATTCCATCTTACTTTCCCACTTGTCTACTTCTCATATCAGGTCCAAAATGGAGACTTTAGGTGGAAAAGATTTCCCTAAAATCTAGTCTCTCTTCTATTATCCCTCAGAGAAAAGTCATTCATTGCCTGACTCCTTTCATTTGTAAAAATCTAATGATAGCTTTGGTAACTATTTAAGTAAAAAATATGAAGTAATCACAGATTTGAATTTAACTGCAATTTGTTCTTGCCAACACTGGTTGGTGCTTCTGAGAAGCCTAGTTCATATATCGGTAACCATATACAACGTCTCTTCTTTGAAAGATGATAGGATCTTTACACAATCAATATGTTAGTTTTCTCATCATATACATTCCAATTTTGGTACTAGATTTTCTGAGTTTTTGTGATCCAAATATTAACTGTGTATCAGATTACTTTCACCAATTAGATTAAATATACAAATGACAATTTTTAATTGTTAATTATAGTGTGCAATATGGAGTGATCTTGAAGGGTGTGTGTTTTACATAGAAAAAATCATTTTTAAATAAGAAATATTTGATCTTGTGACCTTAGGGAAAAAGAGCTATTCATACAAAAAGGAGGGTGGAGATACTTCCTATCTGATGTATAGAGCATGGAAGGTAACAATCTTATCTTCAAAAGAACAACAAAAATAATTAACCAACCGAAAGTCAAAAATTATTATTAAATCTATCAGAAAACTAAGTTTACAAAACAAATTGCCAACCCAAAATTGGAAAGATGCATCTGGAAAGTAAGAGCCAAAATTTGTCAATCTGAAACAGAAGCTCCACTGTCAAGAACTGGTATGACATGTGGATGGGAATTTTTACAATTTTCTGGAATCTGAGTGTACACTAGCCAGAGAGTGAGAAACTATAACACACAGTTCTGGGAGCACACTTTTGTTAAATTTACCACTAGGGCACCCAACCTTTAGAGTCTCACAGACCAGAAACAACAACAGCAATAAATAAATAAATAAATAAATAAATAAATAAATAAAAATTTAAAATGTGCTTCTGACTCTAGCAGTGAAAGAAGATAACTGATCACTGAGAAATACCCCTAGGATTCTCTGTAATAAGACTTACAGTCAAGGGAAAAAGACTAACAGAACCAGGTTCCATACACAGACAGTCATTCAATTCATTCTATCCTACTGTAGCCTGTCTCACCTACAAAGGGCAACACCAGTAAATACTGTGTATTTGATGAGTTTATCTCCCCTCCCCTTTTATAGTACACTTTTCTTTAGATTCATGGAATCTGACAGTTTTACCAAATTCAAGAACAGACATACAAAACTTCTTCACTAAGCTATGACACTTTGGTGTTCAGAGCAGAAAAAGATGTTGATGAAAAACATGAGAAAATATTTGGAAAACAGTAGAAATGCCATATAATACTTGTCAGTGTGATAATCATAACTAAAATTGATGTATTTCATAAAACAATGGGGGATTATCAAAAGTACATTTTGGAAAATTTTGGGTATGACAAGAAGTTTGTCTTCAAAAGAAGAAAACATACTTTTAAATTGTTCATATTCCAGGGTTTCTAACTGCAACACAAATTGCTATCCCAATAACTGGAGAGACATAAACCCAGAGAATAACAGTCAAGATTTGTCAATCTGCATCAGAAGCTACTAGAACCATAAACAGGGATGAACATGTCAATGGGAATGTTGATAATTTTCTGTATTCTGATTGTGGACTAGCTTGTGAATAAAAAACTATTGAAGGCCATGGATTTGGGATGGCATGCCAACATGTATATACTAAGGATGTGGAAGAGTTAGAAGAGTTGGGATTTATTTCAGGTTTATTCTCTAGTGACATAGTTTCCCATGTTTCACTTCTCTGCTTTCCTGGTGTTGCCTCCTGTGATTGTATTGTTAAAACACATTTAGTGTCCCTCTTGTCAGGAGCATTACACATCCCATCCTCTTGATGTCAGAGGAGGTCACACCACTTACTTTGTCCAATGAATTGTTAGACTATGAAAGATGTAAAAACTAATGGATGGTTGACCAATATAGTTTTCCATGTCCTATTATGATGGGAAATAATAATAGCCAGAAACCATGAGTGAAAATGACCAGGAGCAGAGTAGCATTTGCATCTCAACTCACATGTAATGTGGGTAAGAAATGAATTTATTTTTGTAATCCAGTAAAATTCTCAAGTTTTTACTGCAGCCTAATCTACTCTATGTTTACTCATATAGTTTCTGCAAATTAAAGAATTCTCATTCATTTTTTATAGCAGAAGTTGGATGACTCAATGTTATGGTTACTATGTAAGGGTTTTCTAAGGGATTTTTTTTTTATTGTTAATAGTATTTCTACACTACAAAGGTATAGGCAACTATTTTGTTCTGTAAGGTCTTGAAAATATTGGCCACCAAGAACAAATATTGCACATTCTGTCCTCTTGACAATCTGTGCATTCCATGAAGACGATTATAGTAATTAATTAAAAATCCCAATAAAGGATAAAATTTCATATAGCTAAATGACAAAAATATCTAAAGCAAAATTGTATACCAGATATGTTTGACTGAGAATCTGAGAGTAAGTTCTAATTCTCCTCACTAAAGACTTTTTGATTGTTTTTGTTTGTTTTGAAAGCTTAGATTTCTCTCAGTATTTCATTATTCCAGTTCTACACAATTTCTTCACTATGTTATATACTATTTTTTATAAGTTTCTATACTTATATGTCATAAGTATAAAAATATACTTATATTTTTCCTTCACTTTCCCTATTTTCAGAGAATTCTTCACATCTCCATTTAGAATTGCTCAAATTGAACTTTAAATTTCATTATTGTAATATATATTGATTGTTTTCCTTCTAAATGATGTTGAAATTGCAACATGCTACTTCTTATTACTAAAAAAGCTTCTGTCTCTCTCTCTCTCTCTTTTTTTTTTTTTAAGGGAAGAGGTTTATTTGACTTACAATTTGTAGAGGTTTCAGTTCATAATCAGCTGGCTCCAAGTCTGAGATGGCAAAAAAGCATTGCAGAGGAGAAACAACATGGTGCACACAAGCCAGCAAAGGTTACAAAGAGAATTTAACAGGGTCTCCCTGCCCATTTTATCTTATCAGATTACTTAGGGTGGGTAGCACTCACATCCTTAATCCTAGTGCCCTTGAGCCTAGTCTTGCATCATGAATCAATTTCAGCTTCACACACTCTAGATCAAGACTATGACCACATGAGGCTTTGTAGGGACATCTAGACTCAAATCATAACACTCCACCCCTGTCACCCCAAAGACTAATGCACATTCCTTTACACAAAAGGCATTTAGTCCATATCTAAGAGTTGCCAAATTCCTAACATTTCAGCATTGCTTAAAAGTCCAAGTCCAAAGTCTCCTCTGAGATTGAGGGCAAAATCTTAGCTGCAAGACCCTGTGCAAATGAAAAGAAAGTCAAACACGTCCAGCATTCAATGGCACAAGATAGACATTACCATTCCAAAAGGTACAAAGAGGAGGATACAAAGGAATGGGACCAATGCAAGTCCAAAATCCAGCAGGGAAAACATTAAGTCCTGTAGTTTCATGTGTAGCATCCAAGGCAGTCTGTGGCAAGTTCTGAATTCCAAAAGGCTTGGGTGGCTCTGGCCCTGCAACACTATGGGTGGTTGTAGGTTCCATGGCTTTCCTATTGGGCTGGTTCTGCTCCCTCCTTGAAGCTTTCCTCAGAGGATCCATGCTCCTGGCTTCTCCAAACTTTTGAGGTCTCCACTGCACCTTTGGCTTCACACTCACAGCTTCATACATTGCCCTCTCAGAGGCAAACTGCCTGGCCTCCCAGGACTTCTTCTGAACTCTGGGTGGAAACCTTTCTGACCACACAGCTCTTCCATTCTGCATGCACCTAAAATCAGTGCCATGTGGATGATGGCAAGGTCGGCTGCCAGGTGGAGCAGTATCCACCCTTCCTTCCCTGTAGGCTGTAGGATTTGAGTGACTGGATTGCTGAGCACTCTGAACCCAAACCTGAGGAACAAATTCCCTAAGCCGCCATTTTGGAACAACTTCCTTAGGCCACCATTTTGGAACATGGTGCTCTTGGGCTTCCTTCTCAAAGTAAAGTCCTTCACTTTTGTAATTTTGAGACTGCAAAGGGTGAAATCCTCTGCTTCTTTTGATACCCTCAGGCTATCTTGTCTGCTCTCTGGGGTCCTTCTCAACAATCAAGACCTCCTCTGCTCTACCTTTGCAGTCCACAGCTTTATTGGAGCTTCCTTTCTGGCCAAACTCCACACATTTTATAACATACTGCTGGCCTCTTTGCTCTTGATTCTCAACACAGATCTGGCTAAAGGGCCCCAACAGTAGCCATGTCACTGCTTCAATATTCGATTGCCTTGAAATTTCTTCTGCAAGATTAATTAGTCCACCACTCTTAATCTCAGTTTCAGGCAAAGTTTCTGGACATGAACAAAATGCATACAAACTTTCTTCCAAACCATAACACACATCGTCTGGAGTCCAACAGCCAGTGCAGTCCTTTTTCCCAGCAGAAACCTCCTGAGCCTGGTCTTTACTGGTTTTCTGAGCTCTGACCAGAATCTCCCATATAGAACACCCTAAGGCATTCCAGGACTGCTTCTGTAGCCAATGTCTCCAGACCTTTCCTAACTCTTCCCCTTCCCACAAGCCAATTCCAAAGGCTTTTGAGCCACATAGCCAGGTAATGTCACAGCAACAACTCCACTTCTCTGATACCAGATTTCTGTATTAGTTACTTTCCTCTAGTTGCTGAGACAAACTACCTGACACTCAAAGTTTGAAAGGAAGAGGCTTATTTGACTTACAGTTTGTAGAAGTTTCAGTCCATAATCAGCTGGCTCCAAGTCTGGGATGGCAAACAAGAATTGCAGAGGAGAAACAACATGGTACACACAAGCCAGCAAAGATTACAAGGGGCAAAAAGGGTCTCTTTTTATGGAATGAATCTTTGCTTATGAGAAAAGTGATGATATGGTGACTGCCATTTATTTAGACTCCACCAAGTTTCAAGAACTATATTTAGAATTTCATAAGTTCATTTACTTATCTCACGTAGCCTTACAAAAACCATACTTTAAGTAAACTGATAAGAAAATTTGCTTTTAGGGTCCTAAAGCAAGTTGCAAAGTACATTGTTCTTCTGCTAAATTATATTATCTTCTCATGCTATTCTGTGACTCTGTGCTTCTTTGAAAGAAAAATGTAATTACTATTTAGGATCTGAACTGAAAATCATATCTTTCCTGGACAGAAACATACCTATCATGGCATTTCTTGGAAAACATTATTAAACCCTTTCCTATAAACCTTAAATTGTTATGTCATGCCTAGTACAGGGCAGGATGAAATGCACCCATCAGCATACTAGAGAAGTCACAAGTGAGCAGGAATAAAGTCAGCCAGGATTAAGGCCTGGGCTCCAGACAGAGGTGGCAACTTGGCTTTACTTTAGTCAGCTGTCTGTTTTTAATAGGATTGTCTCTAGTGTGCAGGACAAACAAACTCTAGGCAACTTGGGAAGCATTACATAGCAATGCTTCTAACACCATTAAACTGAGTTACACAAAATAGCAAGCCACTGGCTGGAGTTTTCTAGACCACTGAGTGATTAAAAAATTCACATTCATGTGTTGAAGCTCTACCCACAGTGTAACTATACCTGGAGAAAGGATCTTCAGGAAGTAACTGAAGTTAAGTGAAGTCAAAATGGAAGGCTCTAAGCTGACAGGATAGTGGCCATGTAAGAAGAGGAAGAGGTGCCCTGTCTGTCTGTCTCTCCCTCTCCCTCTCTCTCTCCCTCTCCCTCTCTCCCTCTCTCCCTTCCTCCCTCTCTCTCTTGTTCATACAAAGAAACAGCAAGAAAGAAACTGTCCTCAAGTCAGGAAGAGAACACTCACCAAAAATTAAACCATTCCAGAAAATTAATCATGGACTTTGCAACTCCAGAACTGTAAGCAAATAAATTTCTGTATTTACATCATCAAATCTATGGTATTTTGCTATGGCAGCTTGAACAAAATAATACACATTTCCATTGCCATTTAACTTAAAATATAAGTTCCTGAAAGAGAATTATTCAGCCTCAATAATATTTGTATTTTTCAATATGTATATTATATGTATGAAATTGATTCTTAATATATGTTAGTAAATAAATGAATTAACAAATTTTAAAACAGGACAGGGAAAGAAAGTACTAATAATGCCTTGTGAAAAATGAGTAATTATGAGGAAAAATGTTTCAAGAATGGTTTTTCAGGACACAGCTTCATACTGTTTTATTTACTAGAATGTGTTTTTTATCATACAAAATATTCTCCACATGTAGGAATAGTTTTAAATAATTATGTTAAAACACATTGCTTTATTTTTTATCTGATAGAAATCCTTTCCTTTCCTAACCCCCACACACTGGGGATGGAAATTCTGATAAAACTGAAGATCAGAACTCCAAAACTTTTAGAGGAAATTTATAATTTTTCAAGAAAAGAATGCAGTTTTCCTGCAGCTCAGTTTTGCCAAGCGCATTATCAGTATTTATGATCTGGATAATTTGAGTGTTTTTGTTTAGAAAACACTGAAGATGTTATGAATTTAGGAATGAGTAGGAAGGAAGTGTGTTGAATTAGCATATGCATGCTCACATCTGTTGGAGACAACACGGAGGATGCTCAGAATGTCAGACCCATACGTGGATAGGCGGATAGGATAGAAAGGAAAGGAAATTGAGTGAGACGCAGAAATGGAAGAATTTCAAGCCTGAATCCTCTGTAGTTTTGTTTTGTTTTTTTTAGCAAAGTTCTATGTTTTTCTGCATTGTTCTCTACAGTTACCTCACTACTTAAATTCAACAAATGGCAAATAATAATAATCTCAACATTATAATTTGTTATTATGTCATTTGTGTTTGAGTGATAGTCTCAACCCAGTAATTATAAGGTCATTAGCAACTTGTTCTTCAAGTAGTTCTATATTTAACATTATGGACTATATGACTAATCACTCCCAACCATTAAGACTACTATGGATCCCAAAGAGGAAAATGTAGCCCTGCCTTAGTCCATTTGTTCTGCTAAAACAGATTATTGCAGACTAGTTAATTTATAAAGATCAGAAAATTATTTTTTACAATTCTGGATAATGAGAAATCCAAGATCAAGTTATGAGCACTGGTGTCTGATGAGAGCTTTGGTCTCTCCAATGGCTTGTTGATTTATTCTTAAGAGGAGACAGACATCATGCCCTCCCATCTAGAAGATTGGGGACAGAGAGAGTGACAAAGGCTCACTACAGCCTCTTTTACAAGGGACTTAATCCATTCATGAAGAAGGAATCACCATAGCTTAATCACTTCCCCACAGACCCCACCTCTCTCTTCCTACCTCCACAAAGACAATTATGTTTGGAAATGCATTTTGCATTTCCAAATCTTAAGAGCATGGCAAGACACTTATAAGTTAATAATGTATACGAGTTTTGACAGGATGCCGCAATGTAGCAAAGTGAACAAGTCAGTTATGTTACCTGTTGAAATGTTTAAAAAAAATAATATTATTTGTGAAATTAAAAAAAAAACTAATACTGAGGAGTACTCTTTCACAATCTTATTCATTTATGATACAGTTATTTATTGAACATCTGCAACATGAAGGGCATCGGTGGTAGAAAATACATACCAGTTCTTAACCTCATGGAGCTTATATTTAAGTGGGGAGAAGAGAAATGGATGGAGGAGGAAATAAAGGGAGGGAGGTAAGGGGAAATTTCTGGATTGTGATAATATTGCAAAGCATGTGAGCAGTGAATGTGGTGCAGAGTACTGGTGAAGGCTGAAAGCCCAGGCTGTGAGCTGAAGTGGTCAGAGAAGTCAAGTGTATCATTTGTAACCTCAAGTGTAAGAAGGAGCCAGCCACGCCAAGAACAGGAATAGCAGAAAAACATTACAAACAGAAAATAAAAACAAATGAGAGACCGTATAAAGGCAATATTTTTGCAGATTTTATTTGAAAGGAAACCAGTGTGGCTGCAGCCCGGGTAAAGGAGTAGAGTGGGCTAAGGGTCAGAAGCAGGTAGTGCATGTAGGAAGTCACAGGTACAGGAGTGCTACTACTTTAAATGGGTAAGTGAATATTATGAAGCATCTGCTTATTTTGGAGTGAATGAATTGGTATAGAAAAGAATGGACAATAGAGAAGATTTTGCAGTAATCAAGCAGCAGTTTGTTGAAGGGTTGAATGTAGAAATACAGTATACAGTTGAGATACATTGTAGGCATTAAGTGTCAGCAAATAGTGGATAGCATGTGGGTGGAGGGGTGAGGAAAAGAAAGAATTGAGCAGACCTTCTAGGCTTTTAATTGGAATAACTAGGTATATGATGACCCTTTGCTGAGATAGAAAAGACGAAGGATTGCTTTTTAATTTTTATCCTAAATATGTGATGTTTAAGATTTGTTCAAAATGAGGCACCCAGTCAGTAAACCAACAATGATTTTGGCTTTATGATACTCAAGCTCAGAAGACAAATATGTGCAGAATATGTAAATTTGGAGTTTTCTTAGCCTCTTTTTTAATGACATAAGTGAATTGGCTGGTGAAGTAAAAGATTAGGAAAACATGGGCCTTTGAAATCTGAAATGAAGATATTGGAAGTGCCTTGTGGTCCAGCACGTCAAACATTGCCAAAAAATAGCATATGATAAAACAGACACTTCCATCAGATTTTAATTCATTTTTATTAACCAGTACAATTGGAATATAAGTACAAATTAACACATATTTTCTAGAATTTCTCACAGGTTATCTTTAATTCAAAGCAAAGGAAAGGAATGATGACATTCTTATTGATTTGTTCATTCATTTGATCAGTAATCGATATTACATGTTGTGCTAGGCACTCTTGGAAATAATTTATCCCCTCTTGATATTTTTATTGCAACCTAAAATTTATCTTCATAATTTAACACTGATATATTTTAAATAGTCTAATTTTGACTTATATCATAAACTCCAAACCAATAACTTTTTAACTCCTAACTCCATTTAAATTTCGTTTTGCAAGCCAGCATCAGAGGCCCTACTGTTCCCTAAGAGTGTAGCATTTCATAAATTCTATTTCTCCTGTCTATGATAGGCCATGAAATTGCAATCAGACTGGAACATACTCAGGAAAATAGAATCATTAAATTAGGGCCTAATGAAAGTCAGCCTACTTTTTTTTTCTTATCTAAACTCATAATACAAAAAAAAAAACCTTCTGTGAAGGAAAAGATAGGTCATCATATGAGAAGAAAAGACAAAAGTAGAGATTTGATTAAACATGTTATTCTAATTTTGTTTTCCATAGTTTGCATTTTTCAGTCATTTTGTTATGAAGATTAGGAGATTGGACTAAAGCCCTTGCAGAAATTCAACAGTGGAATCTACTAGAATGGCATTGAGCCAGACATCTCCTATTATGAGCTCTGGCACAAGGTGTTACTTTGAGAAGGCAGACTTGTTCCTACGTCAGGCAAATCTGCACTGCATTCTTCCCAAGGCATGGTCTTTATTAGGGCTTGGCCTTTGACACCATATATGGTCCACATATTGGCACAGCTTTCCAAGGTTTTTATGAAATGCATACTCTCCATGTTACTTTCAAACATGGTGTTTATTACTGATACAATTATCCATCCAGACCCAAATTATATAAATTGAAAAACTTAAAGTTCTGTGCTTTACACATTATGTGAAGGGGAAAATTCTTCTGGCTGGTGAAAATGCTATGCACATGATATAGTTGTTTCAGTTCAAAATACTTACTGTGCAGATCTTAAAGTCCAGAGCTTTACCCTCATGATGACATTCATCACTTAACTGGGTGAGATAAATTATATGGAAGCATCTCCTGCGGAGGTCACAATATAATTCTGACTGGAGGAGATACAGAAGGTGGTATTAAAAGTGGAAATGCTCACATGATGTAATGTTCAGCAGCACCAGTTGGAAGGGCTAATATTTCTAGATATTTTTGTTAGCATTTTTATTTTGTCATTATAACCATGATTATTTAAGTGGAGCTGCTTTTGGAAATCATTAACTTGATTTTCATTATAATTGTGAAAAATAAAAACTCATTTATTTAAGATGACACAGTATAAGTCTGTACCTTTCTTCCTCCTATTCCCACTCCTTCCCCCTTGATGTTCCATACCTGGTCAAATAACGTGTTTTATTTCAGTGATTTGAAATAAAAAGAACAAGCGGAGGCTATGGCTGTGTTTTGTTCTCTTTTTTCCCCCAATAGCAGTTTGCACTTCTGCTTGTTAGTGAATTACAGCCTGTTGTGTTCACTTTCTGAAGCAGAAATAGAAAACTGAGATAAAAAGAATAACAACAAAACACATAATACCTCTCATACCAACACTACCAGCAAGCTCAGTTCTGTGCTATCATCTATCCACTGTATTCAAAGAGAGGTGAAAATTCCAGTGTGTTTTGTAAGGATGCTGTTCAACAGTGGAAGGTAAGAACTAAGATTTTTAAAGTTCTTTTTGCTATCCTTTTAAAGAATTCTGTTACATGATTTATATGATGTTGGTGTTAAAGAAATTTAGAGGGGCAACCCACTTTCTGGGCCCCCTTCTGTCTCTCTTAGACCCTGTCTTCCAATAAATTCTTCCTACTCTTAAAAAAAAGATATTCAGAGATACTCTTGCTTATTCCTAGGCAGTAGTTTAGGTGACTGTCTCAAAAACAATGGAATAAAGCAGCACTTCTGAATTTTGGATGTGCATACAAATCACTCAGAGATTCTGATTAAGTTGGTATGGAGGAGAGCCTATGATTCTGTATTTCTGAGATGATAGGATCCTGCTGGTCCATGGTCCACACTGAATAGCAGGGAACCACCTACTTACCTTTCCATGTAAGGCACATGTGTAGTATATCTATGCAAAGGAAGTTTTAAAACCTTTTTGAGTATAAAAGTAATGAAATTTATTTTGTGCTTTATTTGGGTTATTCAAAAACATTATGGAGAAATCTGGATTCCAGAACATGACACTGTTCACTTATTAATATGATAACTAATTTACATGATATATTCTTATATTTCCAAGGGGAAACATATGTTTGTAGCTGCTCCTAGAATCATTTTTAGAGTAAGAAAGCCTTTGGCTATTTCTGTGCCTAAATTGCTCTAATTTGTGGTATCTTTCCCAACCAATAGTGTTCTTTTTATAAGACTTGTATTTTGAGGTTTCGAAATGATTAACCTGATCACATAACTAGAGGGTAAAGACTTGCGGCTGACCACTGATCACTGTAACATCTACCTTACTCCTCTGGAAAGTTACAAGCAAAATAAGTAAAGCAGTGGTTTTTCTACAGAAGATGGAGTAGTTGTAGCCAGGGGGGATCAGAATCATCTGGAGAACTTTTAAAAATTATACATTTTTCCTTCCCCTACTCACATGCCTTTCCAAATATTAGAATCTCCTGGTGGGAACATGGCTGTTTTACTTCAGAAAAAACAACCCAGATGGCTGTGATTTGCCACCCCCTCCCATTAAGAACCACTGAAACAAATTAATGACATATTTTAAATCTCACCTTTTAATCTGAATTTTAAACTCAAAGCTATAAAATTCTTAAATTGTTTTGTGTTGTTTTGTTTTTTGTATACTTAAATAATACTACAGGTTCTGTGTTAAAATGGTGTCACAGACCAAGGAGCTAAAGGACAACTACGCTGCACCACATTTCATTGCATAGGCCAGTGGTTCTCAACCCTGGCTGTAACCACGGAATAACTTGGGGAATTTTAAAAGACACCTAGACATGAGCCCCACCCCAGACCAATTAAATCAGAATCCGTAGGCATGGAGTCTGGCATCATTACTTTTAAAGCTCTCCAGATAATTCTTATAAGCAGCCAAAGTAGAGAACCAAAGGGTTTCTTAAAGAAACCTTTGTCTATAGAACAATCTGAATAATTTATTTTTACTTAAAATATTTAGTTTCGGTGTATGCAATTTACAACAGGAACTTCCATTGTTCTTTCCTGATTATGTAAGATCTTTGAACTATTAAACAGATCACCATACATTTGATATTTTGTAAAAATAGCAATTATAATATTGGGAAATATGTGTTTACTCATTTTCGTGTTTCTTAAGGTACACAGAGCTGTGTGAACTCAGTTTGATGCATTTAAGGCTAACAGCATTGAGGTACATAGTATATTATTTGGTCTTTTCACTGAAGAACCTGCTAGACTTGGTTGTTTGCTTTGTTTCTATTCCCATTTTATGTTGTTTTTCAAATATCTCCCTAAGGAAATAGATTAAGGACAGAAAAGAAATAACTTCCAGATCACTTCACTTTCCTATCCTTCAGATTTCTTAAATGAAAATGAGACTGGGATTTTTTTTTTGAAGTCTCATACAGTGTACATGAAATGAAATTCAGTCTTTTTAGTGTGAGGTCCTGAGAGAGACAATTTAATATGGGTCCCTCACATTTCTACATCTCTTGTGAACAGAGCCACTGACTTTCTTTCTTTTGGGATATGGTTCAGGGATGTTTCCCACTGAAAAAAGATTGTTTCCTACTGGAATAAGAACGCAGTTTAATCAGTCACCAACTAAAGTTCTTGAGATTGCATAGACAGATCCATAATATCAATTCCCCATCTCTCGAGGAAAACAATACTGTTTCAGCCTTCCACCTCCAAAACAAGGCCCAACTCCACGTTGAACTGCTTGGGTATTTGGGTCAGTGTGTGCCAACCCCAGGCATTTATTCTACATTGTTCCTTCTATTGACTAAGCCACAAACCAGCATGGTTTTTTTGTTACCGGGGATCGAATTTGGGATCTTGCGCTTGCAAAGCAGGCGGCGGAACCACTGAGCCAAATCCCCGGCCCAAACCAGCATGTTTTGAAGGGGGCTCAGTCCAACGAACTATGTTGGAAGCTGTCCACAAATCTGTGACACATGGTCTCATTTGTGGCCTCACATCCCTTACAACCTCTTTGAACGGTAAATCTTTGTGACTTGACTTTGCTGATCTTCATCCCTATCAAAAGAAGGCACCCACCACTGAAGGGAGTTCCTTGGGTTTGGATTTGCCTCTGTGATACACTTACCACCTTGCTTCAAAACAATTATTTGCTTACTACCAAACTCTTCTTGAAACTCAACTCCTCAAGGAGACCTGTAACTCTGCCTTATTTGAATGTTTGCTAACATGGACTTACTATGAGTGTGGGAAGGCTTTAACCTTCCTCACTTGTCCAAGGTCAGTGGTATATTTAAGAACACCCCTGGCCTCAGAATTATTTTGGCTTTAGAAGAAAAAGTTATAGTTATCCCTCTTTGGAAAACTTTATCATCCACTCTTGCACGCATGGAAAAGTTGGTTCCAAGGGTCCTTGATTCGCAGAGTCTCCCTAGAAGCACGGGCCAGTTTCATTGACTTCCACTAAGCTGAAGCCCAATGTGTCCCAGTAGAGTGCTACAGCCACTAAACCCCAGTGGGTGTATAGAATCAAAACTGGATGTGACTGCTTTTCTAAAGGGAGGCAACACAAAGTCACAATACAGATCTAGCTACTACTTATTTGATGAACTGACCTCTTTTAACTGACTTGTTGCCTGCAGCCTTGCCACTGTAGAAAACAAAATGTTAGCAAATTAAAGATATCTATTTCCGAAGCTGTGAAATACAGAAATGTGTCATGGCAATAGATCAAAACGTGTGGGCCATTCATGTGTATGTCTGTGGTAAGACCTCATTCTTTGAGAAGACTGAGCAGAATCAAATCACTGATCAAGCCTGCACACTGCAAATCACACCATTGTTGCCCAGCTGTATGATGGTATTAGACAGGGCAACATATCCATCACTATTGATTGAGAACAAAGTAATTGTTCCTGATAGAGAAGTTATTAATGCATCGCAGAAATTGTCCCTGCTGCTACAGTTAACTTATGTTCTTCTAGTGAGAAAGGCTACAACACATGAGACATGGTCTCCACCCACTTCTGGTAAACTATCTCAAAGCTTTCACTGACTTTAAGGGTTGGCAACAGCACCTCACTGGTACAAAGATATTTTCAGATCACTGTGTGGATCTTCTAGTGCAATCAATCAACCATGACTTTGATACTAGTGTGTGTCACTTTTTGAGCTTTTCCAACCACTAACAGTCTGAGATTCCATTCAGTAGAGCTAATAGTCAAGCTACTTAGGGGATTCCCACACCACAACACCCGAAGGTATCTGGTAATTTTCAGCATGGAAAGAGCCCCCTTAGACAGCCACTTAGAAAGATTTCTGACTCTGCTCCCCTCACCTTTTCTTTAGCAGGACATTTTGATTACAGAATGTTGCTAACACTCTCTGTTTGGCCACTTTCTAGGTAATGATGAAGAACAATGGGGTGGAGATTACATAGACTTATTTAGGAAATCCAGGATTCTGCCTTCACCATTCCAAGGCATAATTTTTTCCTTTCTTTTCATAACAATGGTATGAAAGGTCAGTACACTCTCAAGTGTACCACATTGGATAGATGTGACCCTTTATCGTAAAGAGAATACCAATACTGTTGATGACACTTCTTTCCAAGCCCCCCATGGCAGCCCACACGTACAAAAACTTCGGAACACAATGGGTCTCTGTCAGTTTTATGAAAATATCCTGTCCCACTTGCACATGACCTTTCTGAAAAAAGAGTCTGTGTAAAAATAGAGGAAGATTTTAAAAAAAGATAAAATGATGACTAATAAACACCAATTTTTAGGTAAAGGAGGGAAAGCAAAACATTGACTTATGTGAAAAGAATACTACAGCACTCAAGATTCAACAGAAAGAGAGAGAGAGAGAGAGAGAGAGAGAGACAAAGAGACAGAGAGACAGAGAGACAGAGAGAGAGAGATTCTAATAATATTTCTCCTGCTGAAAGAAAAGACTCTATAAAAGTCCCCTCAAACAGCTGGAAGCACCTTAGATGCAATCAATTTCAGGGTCTGTCATTCTCCAACTCATGACTGTGACCCAAATTTGCACTGTTTTTAAGCTTAGTGACTTGTTGAAAACAATATGGCTTGGCCCCAGTTCTTATGCCTCCAACATAAAACATCTTTCAACATCCCTATATCTCCCTCCTCTTCCATATTTTTGCCATTGCTCATCATTCTGCAACGTGCATGAAGAACAACTTGCCGATATTGTGCATGAATGAGAACAAACAAAAGAGACTGGACATACTCCCCTCACGTCCCTCCAGAAGAAAGGAGTAGGGTAAATTATTCAAGTTGAACTGGGAATCTGGTTTCCTAACTGTCCAGTTATTAGGTTAACATGGAGGCAATGTTAAACAATGACTCTCTATTGAGGAAAATCTTACCTGGATTTCTCAACAATATTTGTGAAGTAACTAGTTCTTTCTTCTAGGGGCATTATATGTACCTTTGTGAATCTACTTCTTGTATAGAAGCCTGACATCAACTTGCTCCTCTTGCAAAATAATAATGACTTTTACCTCAGGGATGCTGATAAGAGACTTTGAGATGTTTAAGAAAAGACTCTCAGTGGATGTCATACACTGCCCATAAATACAAAGACCTTTCTGAAATGGACAACCATTGGTTACTTGGCAGAATTTCCTAGAGGTAGATCTAATTCTTAATTTTCAGTCGTCTGTTGGTATTTATCTCTATGACGATATGATTCAACTAGAAAAGACAGAAAGTCAATTGTTGCTGACCTTAGCTGAAAGAGTTCAAAAGCATTCAGTTCGGTCTCAACTGAGTGTTCATCTTTGATATAGATAATAGAACTCATAGATTTTCTTTTCGTAGACAAAGGTGGAGTTTGTGCAGTCACCAGTACATCCTGTTGTACCTTGAGTAATGTCTCAGGCCAAGAGGTAACATTAATTAAGAAATTTAAGGACAAATCCACATGGCTTTCTAAGGAAGACCGGCTGGCTAGTTTCGGGAACTTAAATTTAATACTGCTTGTTGGGCTCACCTAGTTGCCCAGATCTCTTATGATAGTAATTTTAATTAAGTGCTGTATGGTAAAAATTGAGTGGAATGGGTCCTAGCTTGTCAGGCAGATAAACCAGAGTAGCCAAAAGAATAAAATTTCACTGGCAACCAAGAAATTGTAGGAACGAAGGATGAATATTATTAAGAGACTGTTCTCCCCAGTGTCTCATTTTTTAAATGTCATAGAAGTAGTAAGTGACTATCCTTTATTCTGGATTATCTTTTTTATCCCCAGTACTGGGGGTTGAACCCAAGGTCTTAGTATTGAGCAACAGTGCAAGGCTTAAAAAAAAAATTTTATAAAATTTTGAAACAAGTTCTCCTGAAGTTGCCAAATTGCCCAGGCTGGGTTTGGACTTACAATCTTGCTGCTTCAGCCTCACAGAATGCTGGGATTATAGTGTTTGCCCCCATGCTCGGCTCTCTGGACTATCTTTTGAAGATCATAGCACATACATTTAAGCTCCATGTGATAATTCCAACATCTTTGTCATATCTTAGTCTGGTCACGTTCATTGCATTGTCTCTTGTTGGTGCTTCTTGTTTTTGTTACTTTTTCAAGTAGTGTTTTACTGGACAGGATATGTAGGGTAGTAGAGACTGAGACAATAGCGGTGATACTTGAAAATGAGTATACCTCTCTGCTAAGTCTAAATTGGTAGGCTGAGTCAGTCTATTGACTTAGGAGATGACCTGGACTTCCGCTGTCGTTTCTGTTACCTCCAGCATCCTATGTGTTTCAAATAACGTCTGTGTTCCTTTTACTTGAGCTTGAGACCCAGTTGCCAGAACTTTTTACTCAATGTTTCTGTTCCATAATCAACTTTCGGCTTTCCTATGAAGCAAAGATCTCAGAAGGGTCTTCCTCCATGCTCTTGCATATCCTCCAGAGTAGACTGTAATTTACTGTTTGAAGATGCCAGCCTAGTACTGGACTTCAGGGGATTTTTCTCTCTTGTTCTGCTTGAGTATCTGTTATTGTTAAGTCCTCTATTCTGCATCTCTGAGTCAGGGCTTTCTCAGAGATGTCCTCCTCCTCTGGCAATCAAATCCCACTTTCTCCCTTTAATTGGTCTTTTCTATTGTTTCTCCCTTCCTGGCATGGAACACTAATGATCTGGTCCACTAATGATGACTTCCTGTTCCTCTTCTAAAACAAAGAATGTTTTCTTGTTCCTTTCACCTTGTTTCAAAATTTGTTCACCTGTGCAGCCCTAAGATGGTTTATTACCCTTCCACCAAGGGTGTGAAGAATTTGTTTCCTCGGAGAGATAAAATAGAATGATCCAGAAAGGGCTCTGTGTGTTTCCTGCACAGATTTTGCTCCCCACTCTGAGACTGGCACCACCAGAACAAGTTCCTTCTGTTTACCCACTCAGCCCTCAGTCTTTCCTGTACTCACCTGGTTAGGTGCCTGGCTGTGAACTCCCCTTGTATCAGCTCCACGGTTTTATACATACAGACATTAGTAAGTCAATAGATATTTTAGGCAAAATCTCTACCTGCATCTATGCTGGGCCCGTTTTCCTAACATAATGTTTACCTACTCCAGAAAATCACTACTCATGACCTCTGTCTTTGGGAGAAATTATCTTTTTGATTTTTGGCTAATGGATTGTGCTGCATCTTTCAGGTATCTGATGGGTTATAAAAACTTATAATTTTGTATATTATTTAGTCTTCTCTCCAGCTTTCTACATCCAAAGAAGAAGCAGGAATTTAAATGAGTTTGGGGTTCAATCTTAATTTTTTGCTTTAAAAATCTATAGGTCTTTATTTGATAGGTAATTTTAGCCCTCTGTCATCTAATTCAGTGCTGTCACAGAGAGAATTTATTATGAATGAAGATCCTATATCGTGTCTTATTTCTTCTTAGGTTTTGAATGAATTGTGATAGTTCATTATAGAGAAAAAGAGACATTTAAGAAAAATCTTGGTTGGTAAAGCATATTCAAAGTTTCTTAAATATAAAACAATATATGAACATGCTAAGTTGATAAATAAATGATTTTTATGCTCCAGAAGATTCTACATATAGAATTGTTAATAGAGCATTGTATGTAAGTCATTGCTCCATTATTCGATATATATTTCAAATAAGAAAATTTTTTTATTCTATGACTACATTCAATTATTTGTAGGGAGGGGAAATATAATGTGTCCTATTATCATTCAATGTGCCCAAGAAAAATCAAAGATGTAAGCATAAAAAAGTGCTTATCTAAGGAAAAGTACACAAGTTTTTCCTCTTATTAGAAATATATTGAGTAGTTCTCCACAATATAGTCTCAGACTAATCTCAGCACTTTTCCCACCTCAATTTCCTTATTGATAAAAATGGACTATGTAACAAATTGTCTGACAGTGAACTTTACAAATCAAAGTGATGAGAATCAAAGACAGTATCTAAGAGGGTCATCATCTGTTACAATACTGCACAAGAGGTGTTCTGATAATTATTCAAAAGTAATATTCTTAATCTGAAATGCAACTCACCAATCAGGCTGAAAATATAGCACCTGCAGAAATTTTTTAAAACATTTTTTCCCTTAAATTCTTTTATTGGTGCATTTTAGGTATACAGTATGTTTACATTTATCATTGCATGTTTGTACCGGTACATGATGTATCTTGGTTCTTACTTTTTTCCCCATTACCTGTGCACCTTTCACCCCCTCCACCCTTTCCTATTTACATAGACTTTGTTTCCATTTTTTTTCTTTTCTTATAATTTTTCCTTTCCCTTCATTCCTTTCCCCTTCGCCTCCCATCACCCCTACCACTTTGGACCTTTTCTTCCTATTTCAAATTATCAATTATTCATTTTAATCATTTTAATCCTTATTTACACTTTCAGTTTCTCACCCTAGAGAAAATATTCAGTATTTACACATGTGTGTCCTATTTTCACTTATGATTATGGCCTCAATATGCATCCATTTAGCTATAAATGTCTCTAGTTTCTCATTCTTTATGGCTGTGTAGTACTCCATTTTATTAAAAAAAAAAAACCCACATCTTCCTTATCCAGTTTCCAGTGTTTCCAAGCTTGAGCTATTACAAACTGTGCTGCTATAAACATGAGTGCACATATATCACTGTGGTATGATTCTTTTTAATTCTTTTGGGAAGATACCCAGCAGGAGAATAGCTGGATCAAATGAGAACTCCAGCCCTAATTCTTTGAGGTATCTCCATACTGATTTCCACAGTGGTCGCACCAGTCTGCACTCCCACCAACAATGGAGAAGGATTCCTTTCTCTCCACACCCCCACCAGCATTAGCTATTGGTTGATTTCTTGATAACAGACATTCTTTCTTGGGTGAGGTGGAATCTCAGTGTTGTTTTCATCTGCATCTCTTGAATGACAAGTGATGCTGAACAATTTTTCATGTATTTATTTGCTGGGCTTACTTCTTTGTCTGAGAAATATCTGTTCATTTTGGGTGCCCATTTTTGATTTGGGTGTTTGAATTTGGGGGAGTTGATTTTTTTCAGTTCTTTATATATTCTAGATAGTAGTCCTTTGTCTGAGGTACAGCTGCTAAAAATTTTTTCCCACATTGTAGGTTGTCTGTTAGCTCTGTTGGTGGTTTCTCTTGCAGTGCAGAAGCTTTTCATTAAGATGAGATCCCAGTTGTTGATTATTTGTGCTAGTTCCCATGCTACTGAGATTTTGTTCATAAAGTCTTTTCCTATGCCAATGTCTTCAAGAGTTCTACCTAACTTATCTTCGAGCAAGTTTAGTGTTTCTGTCTTAATATTTACATCTTTAATCCACTTCGATCTTAGTGTACTGCATGGTGATAGACATGGGTCTAGTTTTAATGTTTGGCAGGTTGTAATCCAGTTTTTCCAACACCATTTATTGAACAGCCTATCTTTTCTCCAATGAGGGTGGTTGACTCCTTTGTCAAAGATGAGGTGGCTGAGTATGTCTGGAGTTGTTTCTGCATCTTCTAATCTATTCCACTGATCCTCA
>NW_004624742.1:14399996-14466263 GCF_000247695.1 Heterocephalus glaber | reverse complement strand
ATATGAGCAAAAAAAATAGTAATTTTGGAAATAACAAATAAAAGATAAAAATAAAGGCCTCCTTCAGGGTATTTCTCTGCTGTCACAATGGACAACATGGGCAGCAGTGTGCATTTATAAGTCAGTGAGTCTCAGTAAGCCAGCCACAGACCCATGAGATTCTGGCAGATTTCTGGCAGCAAGTCCCAAGTTGAGCTCCCTGTCCTCCTGTAGGGTTGAACTGTGCAGGGTTCTATTGCAGGTTCCAGCTGCCTTTCCTCTGAAGATAGTCCAGGTTCGGACGGGAGGTAATGATCCCTCCAACTTACCAAGTAGGGTGGTCTGGTGTGCCTTTATTGCAGAGATTCTCTTCACTTTTCCAGTGGGCTTCAGTTTTCATCAGGGAGCCTGAGAGAGGCCCTCTCTCTCTTGTTCACATCTGCAGCTCAGGACAATGACCTTTATGTCCCCCTGTGCCTTTGTAGTGTGGAACCAGGTAGCTACACAGCCAGGAGTCCAGAGGCCTGGGGCATGAGGGGGCTCTGTTGTTGCAGGCGCCCGCGTGGTTCCACAGGTGGCTGGTGATCATGCCTGGGGGGTCCTTACTGGCTCCTGGTCGCAAGTGGGCATGGCCACCCAGACAGAGCTGGGCTCATTCAGTCCAGGGCGCTCTGCCCACGTGGCTCTGCAGGCAGCTGGTGAGCGTGCCCGGGGGTCCTCATCCTAAAACATTTTTTGTTAAAAATAATTAATTTACTACTTTCAGTAAATATTTTTCTTATCAATTAGGAAGATAAATTTATATTGTCTTATATCTAATCAAACCATGTAATATACAATATACTTTTCAAAATGAACACAATTCACACAAAATACATGTGCCTGTTTACTACATACACTTTGTCCTTCCCTATCAAGGGTAGATTTTTAAAAATGTTATATATCGATGCTATTTATATGTAAAAAGCAAAAAAACTATGTTAATATATCAACACTGCAGCAAATATATAGTTTGATTAAATACAATAAATATGGCACAACCAAAAATTTGTTGAATTGGATAACTAGTCATAGAAGTCAGTTGTTTAAGGCAGTCTGATTTATCAAATAAAAATACCAGGTAGTATGATAAATTGGAATTTCATAAAGATAGTAAATATTGCTTTTAGTATGAATATGTTATAAATATTTCATGGGACATATTCATACTAAAAAGGATCATGTATTGTTTATTTGAAATCTAAAATTTAACAAGCATGCTTATCTGGTAAATTTACATTCAATTCTCTTTATAATCTTGAGTCATGGGCCCTAATGTTAAATCCTTAGTGATATCTTCCCTTACTATTTCATTCCAAAGGGATAGTAGAAATTCAAATAAAACTCCTAGCAATATAGGTAATCTGTAACCACAAACACCCTGAAATTGCTTCTACTCATTTGAGGTTACCTTGAAACTAAAGCCACGCTGAGGTCAAAGGATTGTTTGGTGGTGATGTGTCCATAAAAATTTTAATCTAGGCCTACATCTACGTTTCTTGCAAGGTCTTTCAAGCTTTGGAACAATCGACTGACCTTAGTGGAGAAAGAATCTCTATACTTTAAAGGGGCTGCACAGTTCCTGGAATTGTTATCCTGTACTCAATAACCTGAAGGATCACAGTCATAAATTCATACTTCTTTTGCTCCACAGGGAATCTGTAAATCAGTTGTTCTCAAATTTAGCTCATCAGAATCATGTGGAGGGCTTGATACACAGATTCTAGACCCCACCCTCAGAATTTCTAATTCAGGTGGTCTGGGGAAAAGCCTCAGGTTCCCTGACAACATTGATGTTACTGCTTTAGAAACTGTAGAAAGAAAGGACACTGTAGTTGATTAACTGAGTATACTGTTTGCCACCCCTAAAAAGCAACAGTAAGAAAGTGTTAGATATAAATTATATCTGTAATATTGACCCTGTGGCATTTTAGTTTTAAATGTTTTGAAGACTGTTATAAAGAAATGGATTATGTGAAGTCTAAAGTTTACTTTTTTTCTGTTCCAGTTTTTTGAAAATTGATAATACATATTGAGATGAATATGAAACCTCTTTTCTCTAGACATCCCAAAGAATAGGGAAATACTATATTTTAAAATTAACAAGTACAGATTTGAAGAACATTTAAAATTACATTTACATGTGGATTCTTAGCATTTCCAAAAATAAACAGGGATAAGAAACAAAATCTTCCAAGTACCCAAATTCTTTGTACTTCCAGTACTGTTAGAAGGAGGGGACTAAGAAGAGGGACAACATTCAATGAGTAAAATTACAAGCAATTCAGTTTTTTGTTATTTCTCTAAATAACATACTTCCTCCAAGGCATTGAAGATATTTTAATAACTTTAACTTCACTTTCTCTGTGAAGTGGCTAATCAGCAAGCACTTCCAAGTGTAATTTAATGAAATGAGAAAATGTAGTTAAAGAATTTATTAAGCCTAGTATTTTAAAGTGTTCAAAAAATTGTGTTGGACCAGCTGGCTCAAATAAGTAAAGATGAAATATAAGTTTCAGCAAGCATGTATCTACCATACTTTGAAATATAAAAATGCCAGAACTTAAAAATTTTTAGTTACTGAGAGTCATTTGCAACTCAAATTTATAGAGTAGATGATGGCAAGGAATTTAGCATACAGATGATTTTTAAAGAATATAAAAAAAATGAGATCCCTTGGAAACATTTAGTTTGCACCTTCCCTTACTACACTGTTACTACACTCCTCATGAATTATCCAGTGATACGCTGATTGATGTACAGAAAATTACATCAAAAATGTTGGAATATTTTAGAAGAAACCTTTCCATAAAAATTAGTCTTTAGATCTCAAACCAATAAGATGTAAAAGTAGTGTGTGATATAAAAACTTCTTGATCAGATTTTAAACCCTGGGGACTCATAAGCAATTTTATTAATTATATGAAACATAAGATCATGTGATACCAGGGATTTTTAACTTATTGATTAGTATAACAAATATTTATTGTGTTATTACTATGTTCTAAGTCTTATTCTAGGCAATTGACGTATCTAATTCCAATTTATTCTTAAAATGTGGATTAAATAAAAAAAAAGTTTTTAAGTGAGTGTAATATAGAAGTCACTCTTGGTCATGCACTTGAATTTATAACTTTTCTTTCTACCCTGTATAAATAAATCAAATACAGCAATTGTTTTAAAAATTCAGATCAACCACTCTATATGCATTCTAAGTCCCCAGTTTGCATGGGCCACCATCCCAGTTGAAAATCCTATTCCATTCTAAAAGCTGACTTCAGAGACATGCTATAGGCTGACACTATAACTCATTCTTCTCTTGAGACACCAAGAAATTGCAGAAAGAGAAGCCCTAGGTTGCTCTCCTTGGTCTCCTAATTCTAAATCTCCAAATTCCTAATCTTCAAAGCCTACCCAAATCAGTGATGCCTGTGCCTATTATTTTTTCTTTTATCATTAGTTTGTAGGTTGACTGAGGAAAGAAGAGAGAAAGGCTTTAGATCCTCTTCTAGAATGGTTCTCATCTAGGAAAAATGTACAATATCTGTCCTTGGTGAATTTACCAACACCCTTTGTGAGAAAATGATGATTCTGAGTAGTAGAGAGTTTCAAGTCCTTCTGACAAAATACTATTGATATCAATCTTTAAATGCCTTGCTAAAAGCTATATACAAAATTTAGAATACCCTGAAGCTGTCTTGGATTGCATCCAAAAGCAGGTCAGCTACCCCAGACATAGAAATATGTCATTATCACATAATCACATATGTTAGAGAGTGAGGGCAAAACTATTACATGACATTTAATATTACTCTGTTGGGAAAACAGAACTAGAAGCTCCTCAAAGGGATGTTAGCTATTTTGCCATTAACTCTCACTTCATTACTTTTCGTATTTAGCAGTTAAAAGTCTTTATTTTGCCTTACTGACCTGAGGAGACCTCTCTTTAAATATAATGTAAAATACAAAGTCTAGCTAAAATAAACACATTTTTTCCTGAGTTACAAATAAAAATTTTAGTAAAATTGGTTGAAATTTACAAATAGTTAACTCTGCTGTTATTTCTTTAGGTACAATTACACACTATATTATTTTTATTCATATTATATTCAATTACCTCTTAATATCTGTTTTTATCACCCAATTTGACCAATATACTTCTCTATAATCAACCTTGGATCATGTTCTGTAACCAAGGTTGTCATTTAATGTCAGTTTAATTTTTATATTAAAAAATACAACTACTCATTATATATGAATTTAGAAAATTATTCCAACAAGTGCTATCATGGCTTAAGTAATTATCATTAGATCTTATCTTCATCTTTTTCATGAAAGTGAGTGTGCACTAGAAAAATAATGAAAAGATAGGTTTTATTTAACTTTCATAAATTCTTTTATTGGTACATTTTAGATATATAATACATTTACATTTATCATTGTGAACTTGTAGCTTTACATAATGTATCTTGGTTCTTATTTTTTTTCCCTAGTCCCCTGCCCTCCCTTCAACCCCTCCACCCCTCCCTATTTTTTTGGTACCGAGGATTGAACAAGGGACCTTGTACTTGCAAGGCAGGCAGTGGAACCACTGCGCTAAATCCCCAGCCCGACCCGTCTCTATTAACAAAGACATTGCTCCTATTTTTTTCTTTTTGTCACATTTTTTTTTACATTTGTGAACCCCAGTTTTTAATTAAAAACAATTTTCTGTTATAACAAACATTTTCCCGTTTTCATCAGTAATGTTTTCATTTTCAAACATAGTACTTCCATGTGCTTGTATATGATCATGCCTCAATTTCAGAACTCTTCTAGAATATATAATAAGTTTATACAAATTATAGTAGGAAGGAAATGACTTGGATGACTCAACATCATACTTCTTAGTCATACTACCCCATAAGTTTCCAAAAATTAAAAGCCACACAAATAATCCTTGAAGATTAATAAACTAAAAAGAACACATTTTCTGAAATCTGAAATTCCAAAAAAAGTTTCAAAATAAAATTGTGAACAAATTTAAATACTTCCTTCTTTTAAATTGTTCTCTAATACTATTTAATGTTATTTATTCAACCACTTCCTTAGGTTCTCAAGGTGTTCCATATTAACATCTTGTAATGCAAGTACCATTGCTTTACACAAGGAAGGATTAAATGAAAAAATCATTAAACAGCACAAATCTATTAGATCTCTCTGACATTTTCGCAAACCTTCTAGGAACTTTTGATATTTGGGAGGATCCATTTTAACTGTTTCATTTCTAGTACTGAAAGCCCTATTAAACTGGTAAGTATTTCATCTACAAAGTCTACATCTAGATATCCAGTGCCATCAGAAATCTTTGCAGTTATACTCTAAATACCACCAGAACTTGAAAGGTTTTCAGTTAAAGTTACAATAAATGCTTTGACTTTCACTGTTGTAACTTCCTTTGGTTTACTGGCCATTAAAACAGAGAGACAGGTGAAGGGTGGAGAATACAAATTTGTGCCAACAGAAAGATCAATGTTACTCTTTGGTCTTAAAGAACACACCTGTAAGTGGTGACCATGTTCATTAGAAACTTGTTAACCCTTGACTGGCTCACTATTTAATATTTTATCATTTAAGAAATGTCCATCTAAACTGCTGATGGTTTGTTTTACTTAATTATCTGCCTCTGAATTCTTATCTTTATTTGTAAAATTATGCTCTAATGGTACATTACAATGACCTGAAAAAACACTACTATTCTGGTCTCTAGCAAATGAACAAGAGAAAGACCTGTCTTCATGAGTCATCTGTTCAGGTAAGTTTTTTTCATTCCAATTACTATTTCCTTGTTTGCAAATCAAAGAAAAGTCATTCAGAGTATTAGGTTTTTGTGAAAAATCTCTCCATACTTTTATCTGTGTTTTTGTTCAAAGTCAATGGCTGTGATTCTTTAGTTTTCATCTGTTCTTTTTGGACAGTTTCTTCCAAAAGCAAGACTTCCTCCAATGAAAAGTCATCCAATTCTCCATCAGTGAAATGTAGAAATTGATTTGGTGGTTTCTCCTTTGGTCTTAGGGAACTGAATCCTGGCTCAAAATCTGACTGTCTCATAGGAACAGTGTTCAAGGCACTACCTGTGTTGATACATCTTTCCAAGGTGTCATTATTTGCTGCAAGCTCATCATTTTCATCAAGACTTGCCAAGAGTTCTTCATCAGAAGGTCCTAACACAGTATCTAGAACATCTATAACTTTGGAGATGTTTTGGTTAGACTTATTTGGTATGATTGAAGCTATAGGATCAGATTCCTCAATTAATCTTGCAAGTACTTTTTCTTGTGCATATTCTTCTAAAAGAGCATCTACTTCGCCTCCTAACTCTTTCACATTTTCTGGTTTCAATAAAAGAACACCAAGACGGAATGAAATGTTTCCATAAATCAAAATTTTTGTGCCTGGAGGAAGATCACTATGACGAGCTGGAATACACTGATATTCCATTCCTTGCATTTGTACAACTCCATCAGTTAGCTGTAGCATCAATATTGGTGAAGGCTTTGGTTCCCAAGGTTTGGGGGTAACTTGTGTTTCAGTTGTAACTAGATCATTTGTAGTATTCTTTCCTCTCAACTGTTGTATCTGAGAATATGGAGGTTGACTTACATCAACCAAGGGATTAATCTGTAGAGCATAAAATCGATTCAGTTCTCCTTTTGGAATTTCTAAAATGTCATCAGGTAAAAGAGGATGTTCCAAATCTCTCAGATCAGAAAGTAACCATTGCTCAAATACTTGTTTATTCATTTGTGCCTGACTCAAATTAACATTATTATTTTCTTCTAGGATCCAGTTAATGCAAGCTTCCAGCCACATTTGAGGTACTTTAACATGACATGTAGCTAAAAGCCAAGTTTCAACTCTTAATGCAATGCTAGTTACACTTATTTTTTGAAACAAAATAAATAATATGCATCTGTTACCACTTGAAAGACCAATACAGGATTTGATGACAGGATCTGGAACTGACAGTTCAGCAAAGTACTCAAAAATCTCTACTGCACAGAAATGGCCTCTGGTCCTTCATAGAATTCTTAAGGTTTACGTCCATCTTCATGAGGATGGAAGAAGCAGCTCTGTCGGAGAGGTCAGCTAGTGTGGCACATTTCCCACTTGCTCATCCACAAAGAACAGCTTCTGATTCTCAAGAACTCACCTGGGGGTCCAGCCTTCTTCCCACTTCAGCAGCCGCGTGGTGCACCCAGCTGCCATTCCCGCCACTTCCCACCCCTCACATTTTTTTCTTTCCCTTCTTTCCTTCCCCCTAGTCCTCCCACCTCCCCTTCCCCTTTGGACCTTTTTTCCTATTTCTCATTTTTAATTATACCTTTTAATCCTTATTTACACTTTAAGTTTCTCACACCAGTGAAACTATTTGGTATTTACACATGTGTGTCATATTTATTTCACTTAAGTGTATCACCTCAAGAGCTGCACCAAACACAGAGGAGGTGAGCCTTATGGGCCACTATACAACTGCCCCCAGGGGCAAGGAGGTGAACAGCGCAGGCCCCATCAGCACACCCCCCCCACATTGAAATAAGAAGACATATGAACAAGTCTCAAAACCAGACTTCCAGATCACCTACAACAACTTGAAAGGGAAACAAGATGGAACAATCTGATTCTCAACCACTTGGACTCCCTGAACAGGCAACAAAACAGGATCTGGAAAAAGTGAAAACAGAAATAATTTCTCAGATAGCAGCAGAGATTGTGCCCATAGTGCAAGACATGGTTAATAAATCTAGAGAGGACCCAGGTAAAAAAATAGAGGAGCTGAGGAATATGATGGAATCCCAACATCAGAAACAAATGGAATCCATAAAAGATATGCAAACAGATTTCCAGGAGATTAAAAATTCCATTGAAAGTTTATGTAGCAGAATGAGCCAATGTGAGGACACAATTTCAGATATAGAAGATAACATTGCAATTAGTGACCAAGAAAAGAAAAATTTCTTAGAAATAGTAAGGGACCATGAGAAATCAATCCAGTGGCTGCTAGATAATGCAAAGAAGAATTACATAAGACTGATCAGAGTCAATGAAGAAACAGGAAACAGTGCAAATGACATTAAAAAAACTGTTCACATAAATGATGGCGGAAAGCTTCCCAAGCAGGGGGAAAGAACTTGACATACAGATAAGTGAGGCATATAGGACTCCAAATAGACTTGATCAAAAAAAGTCTACACATAGGCATATAATTCCAGAAACCCAGCAGAAGAACAAAATTCTACATGCAGTTAGAGAATAGAAACAAATCACATACAAAGGAAAGCCCATCAGAATCACAGCAGACTTCTCAATGCAAACTCTCAAGGTAAGAAGAGCTTGGAGAGACATATTTCAAGTCCTAAAGGAAAACAACCTCCAACCCAGATTGACACACCCTGCAAAACTATCTTTCAAAATGGATGGAGAAATAAGATACTTTCATGACAAAGAGCACCTTAGAAACTTCCTGAATACCAAACCAGCACTCCAAAAAATTTTAGACAATATCCTAGGAAAAGACAACAAGGATCACAACCCCAGCAAGCCCAGCAGAATTAATCCATTGGGCATGACAAGAAATTAAATGTAAAGGGGAAGAATCCAACAAAGAGAAAAAGTCATGACAAGGATAAGTCAAAACATATCTGTTATAACCATCAATGTTAATGATCTCAATTCACCAATCAAAAGAAATACACTGGCAGAATGGGTCAAGAAGCAAGATCCAACAATATGCTGTATAAAAGAAACACACTTAATTCAAAAACAAAATCATAGACTGATATATGTGCACCCATGTTCATAACAACACAATTTGTAAAACTAAAACTTGGTATAAATTTCTCTAGTTTCCCCTTCTTTATGGCTGAGAAGTACTCCATTTTATGTTTTAAAAACCCCACATCTTTATCCAGTCTCCAGTTAATGGTCAATTGGGCTGTTTCCAAGGTTTAGCTATTACAAACTATGCCTCTATAAAATGGGTGTGCATATATCATTGTGGTATGATTCTTTTAATTCTTTGGGGAAATACCCAGCAGGGGAATAGCTGAGTCAAATGGAACTTCCAGTCCTAGTTCTTTGAGATATCGCCATACCGATTTCCACAGTGGTTGCACCAGTCTACACTCCCACCAGAAGTGGAGCAGGGTTCCCTTTTCCTCACAGCCCCACCAGCGTTTGTTATTGGTTGATTTCATAATAGCAACCATTCTTTCTGGGGTGAGGTAGAATCTCAGCATTGTTTTCATCTGCATCTCTTGAATGACCAGTGATGTTGAACATTTTTTCATGAGTTTTTTTTTTGCTCCTTGAACTTCTTTGTTCATGAAATGATAGGTTTTAATTTGAAAGTAATTCTAACTGCATGGGTTTCCTATTATTTGCAAGCCATTCAAAATAATATTCTGTAATAGAATAAGGGAAAGTCATGAGGCCTAAGTAACTGACATTTAGTCAACATCTTTTAAGAAAAGTGACTTCAAAATTTCTCTTCCAAAGCATATAATTTAGGCTGTTTTCACTCACAGAGAGCTTAGTCAAACAAGCCAAAGAATTTCATATCCTAGGGATGGCAAACTAAACAGGCCATCTTGTAAAACCTTGAAGGCCACCATCTATAGACTGGCACAGTAGAGTTCAACCTTCTTAAAACTAGATTTTCAACTTCTTTTTTTAAAGTAAATCAAATAGTATAAACCATTAAGTAAGCAAATCTGGAATACCTGCTGTGGTAGACCTAAGGGCTTTTCAAATGTAATCCAGGACTCTTTCTGAATTCAAATAAGGGACTTTATTTCCACATCTTTTACATTGAACATGATCATGAGATTGACTTTGGCCAGCAAGAATGATCAGAAGATATATATATATTTGTGTGTGTGAGTGTGTGTGTGTGTGTGTGTGTGTAAAATTGGGTATATACATTACATAACATACATTAGCTCTTAAATCAAAGAGCTAATGTATGTTATGTAATGTTCCCTTCACCTTATCACAGTGACTAGTAATATGTGTTGAGATGAAATATCCAGGAGATGAGATCCTTTGAATTGCTCTGATCATCAGACTCCTCCTGGTGACTAGCTTTGTTCATATAGCGGGAGCAGATAATCTATTTTGTGTCCACACTGAGATTTTTGGTGTTGCTATCAGAGCTATTTTGACAGATGCATAATCTACATTCTCTTTGGAAAAAATTTCAAGCCTCACTTACTAAGTATTCTAGTCAGCTACCATAAAATCATAAACAAATATTTATCCCTGAAAAAAAATATAGTTGATGATATAACCAATTAGAGCTGAATAGGCAATGGTTTTCCCTTTTACTAATTTCATTTCAAAACAATACAACTTTTGGTAATATCCTAAATATAGCTTACCAATCTATCAACTTCTACAAATTACTAGCGGAAGATTTAGAAAGTGATTTCTGAAAATTTCTCCTCCTACATAGAGAAAGTGTACTTAAAATTGATACAATGATTTTACATAGAGATTTAAATTGATTCTACATTTAAAGACAAAAGTCCCTGATAATAATCTTTCTTCTGAGGTTATTAAGTCTGCAAAGCAGGGCTTTCAGTTAGGAACATTGCCATCACATAAATGGAATGATGCTTTGATTCAGAAAAGAAACAGAATATGTTTTCTAGTGTTTTCCATGGTTCAGCAATTTACCCCTTCAATCTCAGTTCCTGCTTTCTGGAAAGTATAACAGTACTTACCATAAGAGGGCTGTAAGAGTTCATTGCCATTACTGTTGTTGGCTGAGAGGCAGGTGTAAGGAAATGTATCAGTCAAAGCTTCAAATTACAGGAGTTCAATTGTTGATGACTTAGATATTTTTCCTATTAATTTTCTGTCAGATGCTATACACAAAGTTTTGAATTGTTAGCCTGCATAGCTATTAACATATTGAACACTAGTACAAACAATTGTATTGTAATTCAAATCCAGTTCTTATCATCTGAGGAAATGATATGCTTGAGAAAGATGTATCTATAGCTGTAACTAAAAATTCATTTGGGCCTGAAGCCCAGTAATTCAACCCATATTTTCCATGACCACAAACTAAACGGAGATTGGTTTTTTATCGAGTAAATTCCTATCTCTCTCTTTCTTCTTTTCTAACTACTCTACCTTCCATGGGTATATTCCTTACGATGAAGTAAGGTAATGATGCAGTGTGCCAGCCTATTCATCAAGTGTGGGAGCATTTGGGAAAGGAATCTTTCTGAGCAATTGGCTTCACTCCATTTTGAATCCACATCTCTGACCAGACTCTAAGCAATTTTGAATATCAGAAAAAAAGTGCTTCACTTCTTTCTATCCTAATGAAGCCTTGAACTGAAAACCACGTGCCTGACAACAAGCATTTCTTGAATATTTTCATGGAATATAAACAAGAAGGAAACTAAATGTTTGTAAGTATCACTATTTGTTGGCTTCTTTTTCCACGTGGTCACCCTGAGCCTGCCAATGCAGTGAGATGGGCTTTATTACTCCCAATTTTTCAAACAAAGAAATTGCGGTTTAGAGAAGTCGAAGAAATTGACTAAATTTGTGCAACTAAGTCTTTTTTTTGTATAACTTTATTATCGTTCACTAAACACACACATACACAAAAATTAAAATTATTCAAAGAAAAACAGTGCAAGGGAAGAAAAACTATAATAATATTTAAATATAATAGAACTCAACCAAAGCAAAACTGAAAAGTACTTAAACATTTTCCCATATAATTACAAAAAATCTCAAGCATTAACAAGACATCAGAAGATGTGATTTGTTTTAGAAAGATTATCAAAACTAATATTGGACAAATAGTGGTCTGGAGAAAAAATTCTAATTAACTAGTAGACTTCACATAGGCCAATTTTTTTTCAATTTAAATTTCAACCCAGTTATGTGACACGTGATGGAAATATAATCTGAGAAATATGTTATTAGGCAATTTCACCCCTGTGTATCGCAAAGTATCACACAGAGTGGCAACTTCTAAGTGCAAACTGAGAAGATATACATCAATCAGCTGTGATGGCCCCTTGAAATTATCCAAATACGCAGTTAAACACGAGATACATGAGGTTACCATTGGCATAGCAGCACACTGTTTTACAGTAAACTCTTTTATATAAGTAGGATTATGCTCTAAAGGATGAAAAACATAGCACATTATGATAAGTATGTAAAACAGTAATAGCCATTTATCACACTATCGAGACTGTGTACTGTAGATAGTTGTATGTGCTTCTTCTGCAAACACCCATCTCTCCTTTGATCTCAGTGACTCTTCCTTCACAACCCACTGATGAGCTCCAGCCTAGTCTCTGTCTACATCTCTTCCTATAGTTTTAAACACAATCTATGTATGGATTCTTTCCAGACTCCGGCCTTTAACTCTGATCTCTCCCCTTCCCCTCCTGCCACCCCTACCACTTTGGACCTTTTCTTCCAATTTCAAATTATCAATTATTCATTTTAATCATTTTAATCCTTATTTACACTCTCAGTTTCTCACACTAGAGAAACTATTCAGTATTTACACATGTGTGTCCTATTTATTTCACTTAAGAGGATGGCCTCAATATGCATCCATTTAGCTATAAATGTCTCCAGTTTCTCATTCTAAGTCTTTTTTAAAATTGAATTTGGACCTTAGGTGTCTCCCATGTCCAAACTCAAGATCTCTCTATGGCACTAGGTTCTTTTGTAGGAAGCAAAACACAACTTAAATAAGTCAAGCAACATATTCTACTTCTGTGAACCACAGCTGGTTCTTTCAGAACACAATGATACTGATATTTCATATTAAGGAAAAGGAAATGAAGGAATAAATAGGATCAATTATTCAGTAGAAAATGTTCATAAAGTCTTTGGAAATAGAAAAGAGATAAGACCAGGGAAGATGTATTAGGACACCAGCTTCCAGGTGAAGTGCAGGCAAGATTTTTCACCTTTGAAATTCAGAATTTTGGATCATAATATGTGGGCAGTGATAGATACTCCTTATCAGGGTAGATATAAAATAGTAAATAGATACAAAACCTTAACATAATCTGGTTAATATTATTTTAACAGGATTATTTCTTCGAGGATCTATTGTTATACCTAAAGGCTTACTGCCTATTATTTTGACTGAGAGTTAAGAGATAAACATATTAGAGTCCTAGTTCTGCCATTACATAGTAAGGAATAGATGCTACCTCACAGGGTCTTACTTTCCTCATTTATAAAGTGGGGATATTGTACTCTCTTCCGCAGCACATATACTAAAGTGGCGATATGAAAGTAGGTCTTTCCTACAATATGATTCTAAAGATGCATACAGTAACTTGCTTAGATCATAAGTTGCTGCAGTCAGACAAATGAGCCTACAGGCCACTTTTGCCATAGTGTAGCTCTATTATCTTCGAAAAAATTAAAGCGTCAGTTTCAGTAAGTGTAGAATCAGGATAATTAATAGCTCATTCCTCATAGTGTTGTTGAGAGGATTAACAATAAGATACAAGTCTAACTGTATGTAATGCAAGCCTTGGCATATAGATTCAGAAAAGTTAAATGTAATTATTTTGAGTAATGTATGCGTAAGCATTCCACAAGGAACGAGGCAAGTATGGATGGTATCATGCTAAGTTTAACAAATACGCCAATTGTTCAAAGTTTGGATCACCATGGACCACAAAGATGTGTGGCAAACACTATTGCATGATCTTCTTGGACTTCCTTGGCACGCGAAATCGTGCTCTTTGGGGTCTGTTTGCGTTTTACTATTAAGAACATAAGCTGCTGTAAGCCATGCAGTGGGGGATGCCGAAGCCAGCAAGGAAATGGTGGAACTCCTTTCAATACCATCACATTTAGGGGAGAAGCACACGCTCTAGGTCAGGTTACTGACAAGTAATGTTAAAAAGAAAAAAAGCAAGTCACTCCTTTTTGGGGGAACCATTATAACTTTTCAGAAACACTCAAATCTGCTCTGAAGCTCAGTGAAGAGTTTAAAAAGGGAGGAGAGTAGACTACGTCTTCAGCATCTGCATTAAAACTGGTGCATGTGACGCATATCTGTCACTGACAGCATTCTGAGCTATTTTAATTTAGTCTAATCGGCCAAGTTTTCTTCTGCAAGGAATCAGTCAGAATGTGGATAAAAATTGTGAAAACTACCTGTTGGAGAATTCCTTGGCCTATTATTTTTGAGGACAACCATAAAGTCCTATAAATGATAGTCCCCATAAATGTCAGCCCAAATAATTCAACTGATGTCAACAAGCAGAAGTTCAATAGGAAATCATAGATATTGAGGTTGAATATAGCAAATAACATCAAAATCATGATTTTGTAAATATTTCCTTCCTTGCATGCAGATTTAATTATCATACTCTAGAGAAGAACAACACTAAGGCCAACATCATTTCAAAGGAAAGGAAAAACGTGTTCCTATTTTTATAGCCTTGTAAAAGCAAGGAAGTGTCTGAAGAGAAGAGAAAAATAGACTTGAAGAAGAATGCATTATGCCCCAACCCAAACTTATTCAAGATGTCATTCCTGGACAGAATTCTATGCTCTCAGCATTAGACAGGCTGGTTAAGCAAAGGCAGGCTCTACATAGACTGTCATCTGAACATGATATTGATGGATTGTTTTTACAAACAGGCTGGACTGCAACGAAAAGCCTTGGGAATGTGCTAAGACCATTTAACAGGTCACTGGAGACCAAAGTGCCTGAAGGAGAGAGTATCTAAACCACGTCCTATGAACATTTCCTAATATATGAATAATGAAGCACTTTAGAAAAAAAACATACATGTAAGATAAAGATATTCCCAAAGACATTTCTTGTGTCACTAATATTTTCAAGGACCTTTCTACCTTTCTAGCTGCAACTTGATTAGGTGTTTCAGGATATGCAATATGTTTTCTTCATGACACTTTGATCCACTGCTCTTTTTTAAAAAAAATCCATATAGAACAGGTATCCATTGTACTAAAACAGATAGAACTCTTGTCTGAAATAAACATGAGCCAATATAATGAATCAACTCAATATAGAAATATTCCACACACATATGTAACTAGAAGTATTGAGGCCTTTCAAGAGCAATAATGACAGAAGAAATTTTCATTAAAAAAAATCAGACTACTTCCAAATGGTCAAGCTGCAACTATTGCCAACCAATCCCACCAGAATCTAATTTCAACACTAAACGTATGACTCAGACAAAAAGGGACTTTGTCACCTCTTACTTCCTCACTTGACCCAACTATATAATTTTCTCTGAATTTTAATATTCAATTGCAAGTCCTTTAATTTAAATTTAAGTCTTTAAAATATATTATCTTTACTAATGAATCATGGTTTAAATCAAGTTTCATTAAGGGAACTCTGTCATTGTGTATGCACAGAGATTTTAACTGCCAAACTAATACAGAATTTTTTTGAGTTGTAGGTGATCAATTAGATGAGAACACATTCAAACCGTAAAAACAAGAACCATTATTATTCAAATATAAAACCAGATATTATTATTGCTATTTCTCTTTCTTAGGATCATAGAAAGGAAATGTAGGGAGACATCTGGGTGTTCATTCTTTTAACATTTTTGAATTTAAGTCTTTTTTTTATTTCAACAAAATAAGAGCAAACCTCTATGTCTTGGCAAGTGCTTTTTGGACTTTTAAAAACCTGTTCCTTAAGGTGTGTTCACTAGAGATCGAACATTACTGTTCATTATCCTGAAAAGTAACTGCCTGAATGATGAAGAGAATTTCATTCATTTCTAGAAGTTTTTTTTTTTCATTTTCCAAATCATATTATTCTACATCTAACTTTTTCTTCACAAAATTCTTTCATTCTTTTTTTGTTTTGTTTTTGGGTACCAGAGATCGAACTCAGGACCTTGCACTTGCAAGGCAGGCGGTGGAACCACTGAGCTAAATTCCCTGCTGCACAAAATTCTTATGAGGTAGACAGGATGAGTAAACCCTCAAGGGCAAAGGTAGGCTTGGTATTTTGCATCACTGATATTAAATACATAGGACATTTTTATTGGTATTTCTTGAATAAATGGTTGAATTACCTCCTTTCAAACAATAAGAAAATCAAGGCTCAATGAGATTAAATGATAGTCTCAAGATCTATTTGTTGAAAAACTAAGAATACTGGTTTTGGAGATTCCTGATTATTACTCCTGAGTTCTGTGCACCGGCTAATTTAAGCAGGTTTTCCTGAATACTGCACATACTACCTTCCAATATTTTCCCCAATAAATTATGTCTCTTATTCCTAAGAAACAGAATAAAGATGAAAAATATTTTCTATGTTTATTTTGAAATCATAACACCAAATGGTATTTTAAGATCCAAAACTATTAAAATAATAAAATACTTATTTCTTTTAAAAAGACTCATTCTTCACAGAAAACATTATTGTCCCAGCAAGAAAGATTATACCTTAAGTGTTTGACTTAAACTATTTGTTGATTGATAATAAAGTGTATTTATATCTTTGAGATGCACATTTACTTAGAACTTTCACATATTCCTTCCTAAATCCATAAAACAGCATTCCATTTTACAAATAAGAAAATGGTAGCAGGTTAAATGACCATTCCAAAGTCATACATCTTAACCTTTAATTAAACTGTCTGTCTCCAAGAATATTGTGACACTGAACACTCATTCACTGTGACTTTAATTTTTAATAATGACTCTTTCAAGCCTTGTTGCATTTAATAAACTATAATTCTCCTTTTACTAAGAATTTTGGGATGAAGAGACACTTGCTCCAGAATACAACAGGATGCAATTTATGACCCAATGGAACGGAACAGTGTCGACTTGTACATTGTATTGTGGTGGAGTTCTGAATCAATTATGGAAGCAAGGATACAGCCAGGAGAGGAATGAATAGACAAGAGCCACCAGAAGTCATTCTAATTAAAACATCTCTTCTAATGAAAATATTTGAGCAATTATAAATTAGTTTGGATTAGCACACTGCTCTTTTTAAAAGCAAATAGCCTGGAAAGATCAAATCTATAGTCATAGTAATGACTACTTTAATAATCACACGAATACTGAGCTGAAAACAACTAATTCAGAAAATGAGAGTTTTGCTGGGCAGAGAGAAATATGAGATAATTTTGAAGCACTGAGGATATTTAGCCACAGAGGAAGAGAGAACTTTGTAGAGCTACAAAGCTCTGTACTCAGAAAGTAGAAGGCAAAGCAAAGCAAGAGGTGATCAGATAGTTGTATGGGAGGAGTGGATTATGCCTCTGGGCTCTGGATAGCAGCCATGTGTTACTGAAAATTATCTGTCATATGGCTGTAACTTTGGGTATATGAATTCCCAATAATTTTTAAGTCTACAAATAGAAGTCTGCCTAAGTCAGCTCTGAATCTGCATTTCATTATAGGTTAATCTTTTATAAGCCACTTCATCAAAACCCATGTTAGTCTTATCAGTTGCTACTAAGTACAGAGAGGGGGAAGGAGAGAGAATATTAATATAGATAAGAAAGATCTAAATTCTTGAGTTACCTATTCTAATTTTAAAAAGATCTAAGACCTCCTGTTTTAAGAACATTTCTTTTTGTTTTGTTTTATCGGTTTCCATATCATTTCTCTATTGAACTTATATTTTCTAGGCTTTATTATTTGCAGTGCACTGTGCTGAATTTTAAAGATTTTGAAACAAACCAAGAGACTCCTAGTTCAAGGAACTCAAATCCTAATGTGGTGCTGTAAACACAATATAAACAGGATGTTGCAGGAATAAGACAAGCAAGTGCAGCGCTTAACTCAGCCTGCAGTGTTAGGAAACTTCTAGGTGGCCATGTCAGTTGAGTCTTCATTTTCAGGTACAATTCAAATTCCTGCAAGTTGCTAATTCACTTGTTTTGAGCCTCACTCTAAGTCTTTGCTAAATCCATATTCTCCCTACAGGAAAATCCTACAGAGGCTGACAAATCTAACAGTCACTTAGCCATTGAATTTTAGCCACCCAACCACTACAGCATTTTAGGGAAACCTGTATTCCTTTTGATCAAAGAGGACAAATATATGTGCAATTAGTCAGTATCAGTCAACGTATTCCTAGAGATCTTTTAAAGCTGAATTCTCCTAGCTTTCATATTTCCATTGAATATATTTTTACCACTCTAACAGTTAACCCTAACAGTTGTTTATCTAGTAAATACATAAAAATACAAGCACTGCACAATAACTTAGTGGATGAAAGACCAACAGCATATTCTTAGGGATTTTCCACTTTTTTCCTAGACCCAATCTTGATAGAAGAATTAAAAAAGAGTCTGCTTTGTATGCCCAGTTTCAACCAGTTAATATTGGAAAGATTTTTCAACACAAATGCTTGAAAATGTGTTTATATTACAACTACTTGTGATACAGTCACTTTATTATGCTTAGAAATTCTCAGCCAATGTGTAAGCTGTACTTCAACACATTATGAAGTCTTTAACCCTAGACACTTACATGCAGGAACCAGCAGGGTGAGGTAGGAAGAATATTGAATCATCTGTTGTTATTCATTCAGTCAAGTGAAGAAAAAATTGGTGATGATCTTTTGGACTTGTTAGGGACAGAAAACAGGATGGAAAGAAGAAGAGCCAGGAGAAAGCTCAATGTTTGTGAGCCCCGACAAATGTGTGAGCAACAGGCCTTAAATTTAAAAAGAAAATAAAAACTTCCTTGGTAGCTAATGTGGGCATAATGAACAATTAGAGTAGGTTAACAATCTGGAGAGTACATTCTTATTGAACTAGCAGAAATCAGTCATTGGGGCTTTCAAGAGATAAGAGAAACTACTGACAGGCTAGAGTAGAGCAGCTGAAATTACACAGTCACTCCACACTCTTTATACATTTGTCACTGGTGGATGTAAATATTTATGGCTCAGATGACAAATGACTTACCTGATTTAGCGATTTGAGGCTCTGGTGCAATTCTAGGGTCACTGGAATGGTGTTAAGTTTCTATGGAGATCTGGGCTGGATTAAGTCTAGGGAGTTGTAGCAGCTGCAAATGAGAATGTGTCATAACCCAATCCACTCCCACAATCCTCCTGCTCTCACAAATGTCCCCAAACCAACCCTCACTACCAGAAAAAATTAAGAAAATCTGTTCCTTGAGTTGTAAGGAGAATAGCTTTCCAATAGCTGGAATTTTGGAAAATGTGGAGTGCAGAGTGTGGACTAAACTAAGCACGTTCGAAGTGCATAAAATTAAAACACACCAGCCTCATCTGCTGAACAGCATGATGCTCTGGCAGTTCATAAGCAACTGTTTAATAATATTTATAGTTCAGCTAAATAAAGAATTAATAAAGAAAAAAGTGGCTTTGTCCTGGATGAAATCAACTTGGTGTTCTTTCCCAGATGTTAATCCTAAAATTAGTCAGCCTGAAATCACCTGTGGTTTCCAAGAAGCACAGAATTTTGTAAAGAAGGTGAGCCCAGGAAAGGTCTTTGAAGAAATATTCTTCATCTACATGATAGTCTACACTTTGATAAGTACTGTGTATTACCAGTCAGAGAGATCATGGTTTCCTTGTGTTATTCAATGGTGATTTTCAGCTGCAACCACAGAATATTCAGAAAAATCTATTTAAAGTGGATGATATTTTTGGGGTAGAACTTTTATCAGATTGGATATAGTTATAGAGTATTAAAATTTTTTTTTCCAAATTTTGGTCTTTAAGCTACTTTCCTTGAAATTATGAAAATCTCAAGTAGATTTTCCCCTTGTTCTTTGCATGATAAATATGACCTTGGTAGGATATTTTGATAGTATTTTAAATAGCTTGTTTCAGAGTTATTTTTTTAATTGACAGATAGCTTTCTATGTTTTATTTCATGCAACATACTTTGCTGTATATATATACAATGTGAAGAAGTTAAATCTAGCTTACTAACATGCACATTACCTTACACAGGTATTATTTGTGAGATTAGAACACATAATAACACATAATATTAGAACACAGAATATCCAATCTCTTCATTTGTAAGAATATAACAAACATATTGTCATCAATTATAGTCACTTTTCTGCAGGATATCTTGAAATTAATTTCTCCTACCTAACCATAATCATATAATCTTTGACCAATGTCTCTCAGTTTTTCCTTGTTCTGAACCACCCCAGCCTCTGGTAATCACCATTCTTCTCTCTACCAGGATGAGATTGAATATTTTCCATTTCACATAAGGTGAGATCATGTGGCATTGGTCTGCCTAATTTGGCTGATTTATTTGACTTAACACAATGTCCTCCTTGTCCATCCATGTTGCAAAGGACAAGATTTCATTGTTTGTAGAAGCTGACTGGTATATTATTATGTGTAAATATCACATTTGCATTATCCATTCATTTGTTGATGGAAACTTAGGTTGATTACAAAGTTTAGCTATTGTGAATGGTGCTGCTATAAACACAGGAGGACAGATATCTTTTTCACATACTGATTTCATGTCTATTGGGTGTATACCCAATAGGGAGATAGATAGGTTTTAAATAGATGTAGAACACATTTAACATACAGTTGTGCATTCACACTTAAAAGTTCCCTGGGGTTTTCTTGATTGGATGTGTTCTCAACTGACAGCTCTCAGGATTCCAAAAACAAGTTCATAAGCATGAACTGTTATATTCTATGCTCAAGGTACTTTTCTAGTACTACTTGGGGAAAAATGACTAGAAAGCCATCTCTATTTTATTGTTTATTAACATGCATACATAGTACATATTAATGAAGTTCAGAGTGATATTTCAGCACATGCATATATCATGCATTCAATGGAATATTATCGTACATAAAAAAGAATGAAATCTTGGTATTTGTAGCTAAAAAGATGGGACTAGAGGACATTATGCTAAGTGAAAGCTTTCTTTTATAAAGAAGAAAATTTATGTAGGTACTAACACTGCATCTAAGGTTTCCACAGAAATTACAACTTTTATTTAATGAATTATTTAGTGCAACAAGAGACTCAGTCTTGTATCCACTTTTTTCCCCATCCAACATGGCATTAGTACAACAGAATGTGAAATTGTGATGATCATGGCTGTTCCCTCTCCAGATCCCTTTTCGGGCAATTCTTTGTTGTTCAAGTCCTCACTCAAGATGCCTTCCATGATGTGGAGTCCTTGTGAATGTCCTCCCCAGAGGACACTACATGGGACACACAGTAAAATTTTTATAGGACATAAGCTCTAGCTTCAAGGGAGAATGGATCTTCTGTTTATTTGGCCTCCAGAGGGAGATCACTACATATTTGCTTGTATAATTATTCAATCAATGGTTAGGCAATGGACAATTCTATCTCTAAATCGAGGACATAACATTTGCATTTGGGATGCCATAAGAGAAGTTCTAACCTACATTTCCTCTTTGGGCCATCTCAGCACCTGTTGTGCATTGAGGATTAAAGAATGTGGAAACTGAATAGAATTCACATAAAATTGGGTTAAGATAGTGATTTTTGTAAGAATTAATATGAATACACACTGATTTTCCTTGACAGCTTTGCTGTTTCCAGTTTATTTACTCTTGCCAGTTAGCAATGTTTTCTGCATTTCCTCACCTCAAGTTCTGAAGTGGATCCTGCTCCCCCAAAATAGATGAGTTAAGAGATGTTAAATAAATCACTGACTAATCAAGATCAGCCTTATGTATGGTTCCACTCAGGTCATAAATGCCCAAATTTCTTTGTGATTGGTTTTAAATTATTTCTTTTTTAAAGAGTAAATTCCAATTATGTAGTCTAAAAATATGCTAGGGATAAATGTTCTCCTCCCAATTTCTCTTCTCCCTTTCTCAAGTCCCGTTCCCTGTTTTTTACCTTCCTGCTAGCTCTTGCTGACCCACAGAATTTCTTACAGATTGCTTTTCTCATGATGGCTTAATGAGCTAAATCTTGAATTCACCTGGAAACTTAGGATAAACTACACCACACACAGCCTTAAGCAATCTGCAGATTAACTTTCCCCCATATTCTACTCTCTACCCTTTTCCTGACACTGTGATTTGGAGTGGTGTGGATTTGGCCCTCTTTACTAATCTGTGGCACATTTCATCAAGTCTTCCTTCAACTCAGAAACTACTGAAGTCATCTTGGCATACAGAGATAAAGATTTGGCAGTAAATCAGGCCTAAGATAAGAAAGATACCTTGAATGAGCCCATCAGTCAATTACAAAATACAACATAATTAAGGCATAGCCCCAGCCATTATAAAGTTGTGTTAACACATGTCTTTTGAATGGTCCAATTGCCTTACAATTATAAGAAATACTTCTTAGGAAAATCACTACCCTTGCAACCATATACATGATGGACCAAGACCTGTTTTCATCCCTCACTAGATACTTTAAAAAAACAATTAACTCATAAACAAAAACATAAAAATAGACATATTAATGTAGTGTCATATAATGTTTTGGTACATGTACACATCGTATACATTTAAATGTTATATGTTTAAATTAGGTTAGACACACCTATCTCCTCAAACATTTATCATTTCTTTATGGAGGAAACTTTCAAAATTCTTTCTTTAACTCTTCAAAATGTATAATATATTATTTTCAGAGCTTCATTCTCTGATCTGATGTAACTGTTTATTGATCAACCTTTGCCCACCTCTCTCCATCTCCTACTTTCTCTGGTCTCTAGGAACTACCATTCTACTATTCTATCAAATTTACTTTTTGTAGATTCCATAATGAGTGAGAGCCTTCTTTGTACACCTAACTTTTTTTTTTATTTAACATAAAGATCTCCAGTTTCATCCATACTACCACAAATGACAGGATTCCATTCTTTTTATGGCTGAATTTTTTCCATTGGGCCTATGCACCACATTTTCTTTATCAGCTCTTCAGTTGATGGGCACTTAGATTATATGCCTTTCTTGGTATTTAAGTAGTGCTGCAATGAACAAAGGAGTATACATAGCTACTCAATATACTGATTTCATTTTCATTGTAAATGTACCCAGTAGTAAGACTGCTGGGTCTTATGATGGTTCTATTTTTAAATATCTGGAATTTCCGTGCTATTTTCTGTAATAGTTGTACTAATTTACAACAATGTGCAAGGCTTCCCCTTTTCTCTACATCCCTGCTTGTATTTGTTATCTTTAGTAATTTGGTAATAGTCATTCTTTCTCATTGCACATTTATGCTTTTGATACTGAGTCACTTTTAGAATGATAAGAAGAAATTCTTTCATAATTCTTACAAATAGATACAAATTCAAACTGTTCTGAAAGTCTACTTAATTCACAGAAAATATAGATTGTCATTTTGTCACATAAAATCATTCCATTAAAAAGACACTAAAATTATCAAGAGCTAAATTAAAATGATCAAATAAAATATTGATACCAATACATTCCTCCTAGTTATAATTAACAACGTAAGTAATTTTACACAACCAAGATAGACCAGCCGTTACCTTTCCCCATGGCTATAATTAGTGCATATTAGCTGTTGGAATTTTTGCCATATTTCTCCTTTCAAGAAAAACAGAGCAAATAAATTGTACCCTTTCTTTTAACCTCTAGAGGGTAGATCAGGTGATAGTATCAGTCAAAGATCATTATCCAAAGGCCAAGGACCTTGTGCTCTTATCCATGAATGGCCTGATTATATTAGTAGAATTCAATCTTCTCCCTTTTCACCTTTCAATATTTCCTAAGCGGGGAAAAACTCAACACAAAAGCTTGATAAGACTACGAGCTTTGTAGGGGAATCCACCTTTAAACTGATCTAGTACTTTTCAGGTGCAAGTCTTTATTCTCTCTTTCCCAGGGTGCATTGTCTCCCCTATTACAAATTTCAACAAACACAGACAAGAAACAGATTCTCATTTAACTGGTCTATCCTGCTTGAAAATTACCCGGGAGGAAAACAGAAGTCAAGATTATAGCAAAGTTGTCTTCATTAGGAAGATATAATAAACAATACATAAACACTCTGTGATTACTAAAAGCATGGAGTTATATTCACATTGATAGGACTTTATCTTAAAGTAAAAAAAAAATTATTAAATAAAAATGGGAAAGTTCAATGACCCTTACCATGTCCAAAGGTATTCCCAGAATATAGAAAAGAAGAAAAAAAAATTCACAGTAATACAATGTTTTTTGAAATCTGTTCTAAAATGACCAGGCATTTTCCAGGCAAGATCTTGAAGGGCTGTAGATCTTGTCACCCGGGCATCCCACTAGTCACCTCTTTACCTTATCTCTAAAATTTTCTCTTTCATTTCTTAAAAATAATTATATGGCCCTCTTTCACTTATATCTATCAGAGCTAATTTTCAGAACTTTTCTATCATGTTGCTGTGCTTGACTAAATGGAGTCTTAACCTCTTTTATCTTTTGGGAATTATATCATCTGGCTAGACAATTCTCTTTCTGCCTGGAGTCTCAGTGGCTGGCTCATTCCTTATATTTTTTTTATTAACCTTTTACCATCATCAACATTGGCAGAAGAATGTGCTTATAAAAGAAAGACTACATTTAAAAATGTAAAATTTATTTATTTTCTCTTAGGTTCAAACTTATTCTGGGAAGGACCAGGAGCTGTCAGGGAGCATTGAGCTAAATGGCTTGCACAGAGTCAAGTATCCTGGCTTTCTTCACACAGAGACGAGGAGAGGAGAGGAAGGTTGGGGAGTAAGGAGGCAGAAGGTTTCCTAAAGCACCCTTTTAGTAGGAGAGTGGTTTTTGATACATGAAAAGTCCTTAGGCATTTAATTTTTATTGTCAATAAATCTCTGTCAATACAGAGATGACATAGGCATCTTGAGAATTAATATCTAAAATAAGTTTTTGGTCCAAAACTTCAGTGCCCTGGTTGGAGGAGGGGAAAAAACTCACAAACAGTTCATCTGCTTCTATAAGTGTAAGTTTGTGAACAGCTGAAAGATTGGCCATAGCTCCTGTTTCGTTTTGTATCTGAAATTCTTGCAAGTCTGGCACTGAACATCTTGAGTTTGTTTTGCATGTCATCAACTGTATGAAATGAAGATTTTTTTTTTATCCTTTATTAACTATACAATCAAAGTCTCAGGCCCTGCATGATTTCCCTAAATTTGTGGCTTTCAGATCAGCAGTGCCCTAGTTCAAGGAGGAAATTGCTTTCAGCCAATATTATTCAAAGAGTCTTGTTTCCATTTTATCTTTTATTTAACGCTGCTATGTCATCCAGGGCCTGTTCACAAGGACTCCAATTATTTGATAGGCAGCAGCCGGTGACATTTTTCTCTCTTGTTTTCTCATCTGTGGGCACAAAAGAAAAAAAAAATCACTTTTGTTAAAAATTAGGCACCAGCTTAGTGGTTGGGGCCATTTACATGAGGGCCACAAAGCTTTCACTGAAGAGCAAGTTTTAAAAAAAATATCTCTCTGAAATGGAGAGTTCTGCAGAATTACCTGAAGGCTGCCTAAAGCTATGGCTTAAATCACCTAAATTATCTCTCTTGATCCCCACACAACTGCTAGACTGATAGCAACCCAATATTCCCAGTTTTTGAACAAAGTCTAGATTAAACAAACTCTAGATTAATCCTCGGCAGGAAAGTACAAATAACCAAAGGGTTCTCTTTTCTCTTCCTACCCTGCCTCAGTCAAACCTCAAACAGGCACTGGTTATAACAAATAACCCAAGAACTGATTTTATAAGTTAAAACATGATCATCCTGTAAGAATAAATGATATTGCACAAATGTTGAAGCATGTCTCTATTCTTTTACTACCTCCACCCATAAAACTTAGTGATGGTAACTTTTTAAGCCCATACCATGGGCCAAGTGCTGCACTTAATCAGGATCATTTATTCCACATCACTACTCTCTGAAGTGGGCACTACCGTTCCTACCTTACAAATGAAGAAATCAGGGTGTAAGGAGTTAGGTGACTGGCAAACACCTGCACACGTGTACAGTAGTCGGTGAATCCAAGGTCAGGACCCAGGCAACTGGGACTTCTGAAGCCATTCTCAATAACGCTTTACCTCCTGTGCTTTATACTCATTCTCATTTATTTGTCTAACCACCTACTTAGGGTTTTGTGAAATACATGTTCACAGTAGAAATTATCAATAGCATAAAGAAATAACAATCACATGAGTGCCCTATTTATCTCACTTAAGAGTATCGCCTCAATGTGCATCTATTTAGCTATAAATGTCTCTAATTTCTCATTTTTTATGGCTGAGTAGTACTCCATTTTATGAAAAAAACCACATTTTCTTTATCCAGTCTCCAGTTGATGGGCATTTGGGCTGTTTCCAAGTTTTAGCTATCACAAACTGTGCTGCTATGAACATGGGTGCACATATATCACTGTGGTATGATTCTTTTAATTCTTTGGGGAAGATACCCAGCAGGGGAATAGCTGGGTCAAATGGGACTTACAGACCTAGTTCTTTGAGGTATCTCCATACTGATTTCCACAGTGCTTCCACCAGTCTGCACTCCCACCAGCAGTGGAGCAGGGTTCCTCTTTACCCACAGCCCTGCCAGCATTTGTTATTGGTTGATTTCATGATAGCAGCCATTCTTTCTGGAGTGAAGTGGAATCTCAGCATTGTTTTCATTTGCATCTCTCGAATGACCAGTGATGTTGAACATTTTTTCATGTATTTATTTGCTATTTCTACTTCCTCGTCTGAGAAATGTCTGTTCATTTCAGATGCCCATTTTTGGACTGGGTCTTTAAATTTGGGAGGGCTGATCTTTTTAAGTTCTTTATAGATTCGAGATAGTAGACCTTTGTCTGAGGGACAGCAGGTGAAGATTTTTTCCCACATTGTGGGTTGTCTCTTCACACTGCTGGTGGTTTCTCTTGCTGTGCAGAAGGTTTTTAATAAGAAGAGATCCCATTTGTTGATTGTTTGTGCTAGTTCACGGGCAACTGAGGTTTTGTTCATAAAATCTTTTCCTACACCGATGTCTTCAAGGGTTCTACCTAACCTCTATTCCAACTGGTTCAGTGCACATTGAAGTGATACTCTTAAGTGAAATAAATAGGACACACATGTATAAATACCAAATAGTTTCTCTAGTGTGAGAAACTGAAAGTGTAAAGAAGGACTAAAACTTACAATAAGTAATGTGAAATAGGAAGGAAAGGGGCAAAGGGGAAGGAAGTGGGAGGGCTAGGGGAAAGGATAGAAGGGAATGGGATTAATATGAGAAAATGGAAAAATAGGAACAAAATCTTTGTAAATAGGGAGGAATGGAGGGGTTGAAGGGAGGGCTGGGCAAGGGGGAAAAATAAGAACAAAGAGAGACTATGTAAAAGTGCAAATTTCCAATGATGAATGTCATTATATTGTACACCTAAAATGTACCAATGATTAGTATGAATAATCAATAATGCAAAATAGGAAGGAAATGTCCAAAGGGGTAGGGGTAGTGGGAGGGGTAGTGGAAAGGAACTCAGGGAAAGGAAAAATGGTGAGAAATGGAAAAAATGGAAATAAAGTCTTTGTAAATAGGGAAGGGTGGAGGGGGTGAAGGGAGGGCTAGGAATGGGGAAAAAATAAGAACCAAGATGCATTATGTAAAGGTACAATTCCCAATGAGAAATGTAAATGTGTTGTATACGTAAAATGTACCAATAAAAGAATTTAAGAAAAAAAACCCCAAAAAACAATCAAATGAGATCTTTGCATAATTAACTCAAAGGTTATTCTCTTCATATTTCATTTTTCCAGAATTCACATTTTCCTTCTTTCATTCATTCTGAGTCATTTAATATCTTACTTTTTAATTTAGCTTTATGTCATGACCATTTTCTCATTAAATATAATATTCTTCAAAACACTAATCTTAATGGTAACACAATATTCCATTAATAGCTGCATTTGACATATACTTTATGTTGAGAAATAAGATCTCTTCCTTTTGAGAAATACAAGTTCTTCCTCCTTTATTTTTTTCCCTACAAATTACAGGTGTGAGCATATGACTTATGTCTGGTGTGGTCAAATTGTCTCATATTTTAGCTACTTTTTTTAACGTGAGTATGTAACTTGAAGTTTTGAAGTAGAACCTCAAAAAAAGAATGTTGGGTCTCCTAGAAAATGCTACTTTGTGTTGGTATTCCTAAACTGATAAGCCTTAAGTTCCTAGAGAGGCTGAGAGGGGAGCTATCCACTGAGTTCTGAAAGCTAGATGCTTCATTGTGGTTTTGATACCTAGACCAGGCCTTACCTGATAGTGCTTTTAATTTTGAACCTTCACTTATGTGAGACAGTAAAATCATTTTCCACAAAAGCAGTAAGTGCAAAATGCATGAAATAGGTGCTTTAATGTTTGAAGAATAAAAGAGAGCTCAGTATGGTACGTGAGGTAAGGAGAACGGCAGAACACAAACACAGAGGGAGAACAAAGGGCCACGTCACACAAGGTCTTCAGGTGTTAATAAGGGATTTATCCTTTGCACCAGGCAAGAAAGAAATCAGTCATTGGAGATTTCTGTGCAGAGAAATGTCATACTTTACAAGATGATTCTGACAAGTTTGTTTGAAATATCTGGAGGAGGCAGTGCAAAGGGATAAATAACAAGCTAATGCAATCAGCATTAGCTGAGGAACAACAATACCTTTCACCAGGGTGGTAGCCTGGATTGCAGGGAGAAGTAGATCCTGGGTATATTTGAAAGATTAAATCAATAGGATTTACTAAGACTTTTTTTTTTAAAAAGTGGTGTGAAACAATCAAAGAGAAGAGTCAAGATGACTCTAAGGTTTTTGCCAACAGCAGTTGAAGAAAGGAGCTGTCATCTGCCAAGATAGAAGAAGCTACAGGAAACACAGGTTTTCAAGAGAAGGAAAAACTGTTTGTCCCTTGTTAAGTTTGTGATTCCTTCAGGTATCTACGTGGAGATGCTAAGGTCTCTGTTAAATGTCAAAAGGGATAGGTAGATCTACATTTCAAAACAGGACCCTAAGCTAGAGATATGAAGGTTGGCACTGCCAGGAGAGAAATGGTATTTAAATCCTCAACACTCCTTAGTGAAAAGAAAAGAGGATTCAGCACTACGGCCTGTGTAAATCCAGTAACTAGAGTTTGGGTAGTTAAGGGAGAAGCAGTAAAGAAGGTTGAGAAGTAAAAAAATCACACTGGAAAGTAATGGATTGAAGAGTAGAGTGTAGACTAATTATTACAGACTGAATATTTGTGTTTCCCCACATTAACAGCAACAACACCACCTCATATGATGAAGCAATATCCAGTGTGATGGTATTCGGAGGTGGGACTTCTGAAGTTGGATTAGCCCATGAGGGTGAGTCACTCACGTTGGCCTTATGGAAAAAAGAGGTGGAATTCTGTTCTCTCCTCTCCCTATCTGCAGACACAATGAGAAGATGGCCATCAGCAGGCCAGGAATTGAGCCCTGACCAAATGCTGCATCTGTTAGCTCCAGCACTGTAAGAAGTTCACTTCTGTTATGTAAGCCATCCGGTATGTAGATTCTATTACAACACCCTGGAGCGACTGTGACACTAGTAGAGAAAGCTTGCCAAGAAGAAGGGAGTCATTAACTGCCGGAGCTATTTGAATAATGACAATGAGAAAGAGTAAAAGTGAGAGTGCTAACTGTAGAAACAGGTCCAGTTACATGATAATATGATCAGTACAGTCTCACACTTGGGCTTTTATGCATCGTGGTAGCTATCTTGAATTTATAAACAATTTTACTTCATTGTGCTAAGAATACAACATGAGATTTGTTTTTTCAGTACTGGTGACATAAGCTAAGACCTTGCACATGCTACTCAAGTACTCTACTAGTGAGCTACATCCTCAGCTCCATATCTATCATTTCACCAATTTTCAAGTGTGTAATACAGTAAGTATAGCTGCAAAGTTTAAAGTTTGATCTTTAGAGCTCATTCATCTTGTTTAACATGTCTATTGATGAGCAATTCTCTAATTTTCCCTCTCTGAAGACCTTGACAATCACAATTCTACTTTTCAATTCTATGAATTTGACAACTTTAGATATCTCATATAAGTGAAATGATACATTGTCCTTCTGTAAGTGGCTTATTACACATAGTATAATGTTCTCAAAGTTCATCCATATTATTGCATTTTGTAGAATTTTAAGGCTAAGATGCTCGATGTCACCAATCATTAGAGAAATACAAATCAAAGCCATGTTGTAATTCTTAATACATTGGTGCCTCCGTTCATTACCTTAATTCTTTCCATGATTCTGGTCGCAAACCAAACTGGACTAGAACTGAATCAAATTCAATGGTTAAGTACAATATTGACTTTATGGGAAAATTTGATTTGTTTCTCATCCAATTTGGTTTGTGACCAGAATCGTGTAGAGAATTGAGTTCATGAATGAAGGTACCACTATAACTTTATCTTTGAATTTGTGGTTTTGAAATAATGTCCGATGGGTCGATGAAGTGTGTTCTAGGGATTAGTGGCTTCTGCTTACATTTGCCTGTCTTAGCTTTTCTGCCTTCTTGGAAGAGATTCTAAGCTGAAATTCTCCAGAACCCACCCAAAGACTCATGCCTCTGTTGCCACCTGCATTCAGTGGGGTCCTGGGGGCAGGCGAAGGCAAGGAGGAGTTAGGCACCTGTCATGTGTACTGAGTCTCAGGATCAAATCCTGGGTGCCTGCAGGTGTCTAAAGTCACTTGTAGGTGGAATCCATATGCTTTGGGGAGGTGACAATAAACAATAGATAAAAAGTTCCTGACAGGTTAAGAGAGCTGCCTAGAATTAGAAAAAAATGTTTGCTTTTGTGAACCACGGGCCTTATATAATTTCCCTTTGTACCAGGAATCACAAAATTATATGATCAGTCCTATATAAAAAGCTTATTCCAATAGTTTAAGGAATAAGTTCTTATAGGATATAAAATGGGCAAGAATAAACTGCTTTCATGTAAAGAAAGAAATTGAAGGGAAACTAGAATAAATATATACCTTCTATTGTTTCTTGGTTGGAGGAGAATGGATTAAACTGAGTCTTTTTAAATGTCAGTGGGCAGGAGTTAGTAGAGAGGGAAGTAATAAGAAGAAAGTTATAAATGATAGAGCAGGCCATTAGGGAGGCAGGAGAAGATGAGAAATGTTACCATCCTGGACTCTGTCAGGCAGAATTGGAGCATATTTAACAGGAAGTATCCAGTGTGTAGACTGGATGAGCTTTCTTCATTGGGAAAAGCTAAGGAATAAGGGAACAGGAAGAGAGGAGCATTGTCTTCAGAGAATGGATGGAAACATTTGAAAACGGATGTAAATGTAGATACCTCCTGAAGACCAAGAGGAGATGAAGACATGACTAATGATATTCAGTCATTTAAAATGCAAGGTCAGCCTAAGAATAATCAAAGGAAGTGGGCAAGGGTTAAAGAGAGAAGCCATGTTTTAAGAATGATTATGAGTCTTTCTAGTCAGCAGTAGGCTCTATGTGACATCATACAACATGCATTTGCAATAGTCCACTGCTCTGCACATAGCAGGAATTTAGCAAAAAGTGATTGACCAACTCTGCAGTTGGGTTGGCCCCATTCTGGATCACCTTCAAACAGTTCCCTGTGACTGCACAAGCAGGTGGATGGCTGGTGTGCCCAAACATACAGGCCTGCCAGTTGGCATGGCTGGAAATTGCAGGCCGCTGTCCATTTTTTCTGACTCAAATTCTGTGATTTTCATCTTCATAATCTCCTCTCCAGATATCCACTCTACTCTCTATTCCTCAAAAACACGGGTGCTCTCATCACCCGCACTTTTACCTTTGCACGAACTTTCTGTATTCAATTCTTCCCCAGATTGAAAAGATCTAATTGGGCTTAAAGTTCAAGTCGAGCTTCTGTGAAACCTCCTCCAGCAGCCTCCTGCATAGTTGTGTTGGCATAGTAGCTTGTACATAACCCCATAATTAGAACTATTACATGATTTTTAATTAATGTTTATATTTCTTTTTCCCACCGCAGTAAGAGTTCCTTAACTGTTGAAATGCCTTACTGTGGCCCAGGTTGGTAAGATAGGACATCCCACAGATGCTCAATAATTGTGGACTCATTAACTGACCAAATGAATAAGTGGCTGATCAGGAGGATGAAACCCAAAAGAAAACAAGTGGCGAAGGAACTAGAGTGACCAAGGGTTGGCAGCTGACATTTGTTGTCTAGTGCCACTCATTCATTCTCCTTTTGTCTTATGGACACAAATAATTCTACAATATACCCTTCCTGTGGTCTCTACATGTGGCATACACCATCTCAAACTCCACAGGCTGTGAAAGACCATACCTAAGGTCCAGCCTAGCCCTGGAAGCCATGCTGAACAGAGGTTCTAAAAAGAGTAAGCCAAGAAATGCCAAGTGGGAACCATCACATTCTTAAAGCAGCCAGATGAAGTCCCTCTGGAGCCAGCATTTCCTCTGAATTTCTTCATGTACACTGACTCTAACTTCAGGATACTTTTAGAGTTGTCCCATCATGGCCTAGATCCTTGCTGACTTTAAAGGACAAGGGCCAAAATACTGGCTGCCTCTTGGCTCAGTTATCCTCTTTAGCTGTGGTCTCCAAGCCTCAGTTGCTGAATGCCCAGAAGGTCTGCTGCACTAGTCTTTTTTTTTTAAATTAATTTTATTGGTACATTTTAGGTATACAGTATAATGACATTCATCATTGGAAATTTGCACCTTTACATAATCTCTCTTGGTTGCACTAGTCTTGAAATGGACACAGTAGGCTTTAACTATTATTATCCTGTATGGATGTTGGGCACTTCAAAATGCAAAGTATGGCCGGAGCACAGCTACCATTTTATTAATCACAGTAACCATTAGTAACAGGAGTCAGTGTCATATTTTATCTGTACTGGCCTACCATGTTAACAAATGCTTAGGTTGTCTTTTAGAAGTTATATTTCTGTAGAATGTTAAACAGATTACAGTTATAAAGTTGTACAAAAAAAATTTAAAATCAAGAGAAAACAGAACTTTATCATAACAATGATGATGACACTATGATATTTGAACCATTAGGTTCTTGTTACTATCTTTAAAAGATTATATTTAAATCTCCATTTTAGTATAAAATAAAATATCTATCCAATTACAAAATATTAAGTGACATAAATACATTCTCCTCTAAATTTGTCACTCATTTTTAATAAGTTCTAAGTAGAATGTACTTGATGGACGTTAGAGGTAATTAGTGCCTAATGTTTCATCTTTAGAGTATATAGGGGAATGCATAGTGTTTAGGCGTATCTAACTATCACAATGCAATTACACAGTCATCACATAGGCATAAGTCTACAAAATCCTGTTAATATAAGCAATTTTGCTTGTGGGCACTAGCATGGTAAGATGTTTTCCTAAGATTTGTAATTTAGAGAGCTGGAATACTCGGGGAACATGTACGCACTCAATACACCAAGAGCCTGTTCTCACTTCACCAGCACATATACTGAAATACACCAAGAGGTTAGCAGTAGTTTACAAATATGTTAATTAATTTAATTAACATGGTTACTTAATTTTTACTCTTCAGGTGAATTTTAGATTCTTTTTAACAGATTTACACAGTGTAACTCCACTGACAAAAAGTAAAGGATATCTTTAGATTGTTTAAAATTTAGGAAACAGTGCTAATAACTGTATTACTCAATATACAAGTGTATCTCCCTTATACAATAAGAAAATATAGGGCCGGGGATTTATCTCAGTGGTTCCACAGCCTGCCTCACAAGTTCAAGTTTCCAAGTTTGATCCCGGTACCAAAAAAAAAAAAATTGTTTAGTTAAAGCCAACAATAAATCAAGTTTTAAATTGCAGGACCAAACTTAAGAAAATGTTAAAATGTGTATCATTTTTTATGTTTAAGATCTAGATGTAATGTATATTCTACAAAAGAGAGTGCTCATTACTTTACAAACATTAAACATTTTTAATTTTAACTCTATAAACTTAACATTAAAACTTAGAATCACAGCATATTTTTTTCATTAGTGTATGTACAGCTTGAGCCTCACGTATATGTGTGTGTATAGAGTGTGGTGTAACCTAATATAATAGTTGTTTATTTAACCAGTTGTAAATTGATTATTGAAAAGATTTTACAGCAAAAGAACATTTAAATAATCTTTAACTCTTAAGATTAGCTTCTTAAGTAGTCAAAAGTCTAACGCAGAAAGCAAAACATTGTGTTAATAAAATATAAAACCATGTTTTAAATTTAATTTTGTGTAATTTTAACTAAGTGCATTTTCTTTTTTGTTTTGAAAAAAAATTTTATTAAACTGCATACTAATAATAACAGAAGGAGATTCATTTTGGTACCTTGATACATCATTAATTGTTTTAAAGACAGAGTCTTATGTTCTCCAGGCTGGCCTTAAAGCTCTGAGCTCAAGTGCTCCTCCTGCCTCAGCCTACCAAATAGGAGTACAGGCTGGCCAAATCTGGGATTTTCCACTTTCTCTTGAGAAACAGGAAAATGGGGCACATGTGGGTTCTGTGTGCAACACACGGACCCAGAGCTCAGGAGTGGTAACTCGCCACATCTGAAAATCTTCATCCGGGCACCTTTACATTTCTAGTGCAAAGCACAGTTAACGGAGGTAACAGGTGGGCTGAAAGAGCCTGAAATCTAGTTCTGCCAGGTATTAATGTGTGGCCTTGAGCAAGCTACTTAATTTTTTTGGCCTTCTGCTCTTCATCTGCAAAATAGGAACTCGCCTCAAAGGACTTGTATGAGGAACAGTTAAGAAAATGCACTTAGGGCTGGGGATTTAGCCCAGTGGTTCCGTTGCCTGCCTCACAAGTGCAAGGACCCAAGTTCGATAGCCGGTACCGAAAAAAAAAAAAAAGAAAAGAAAGAAAAGAAAATGCACCTAACCAGCTAAAGTGGACATAATGGCCAGTGTCAGTTACTATGCTGCTGTGTATGGGGGTGCACACGCCTGTAATCCTAACACTCTGGGAGGCTGAATCAGAAGGATCACAAGTTCCAGCCCAGCCTGAGCAACTTAAATGACCTGGTAAAACTGGCCTCAAATAAAAAATTGAAACAAAGGCTGGGGATGTAGTCCCAGGTGAAGACCCTGGGTTCCCAACCCCAGAGCCTATCCGTGACTCCAGGGCAGTGGGACCAGCCTGACAGGGGCCTAACAGGTGGCTTCACCTGCCAGCCACAGACCGCTAAGCTTGTGTGAACACGACTCACGAAATCCTCCAGACACCTCCACTGTGCAGAGGGGGAAAATAAAGCTTTCAAATGGTTTAGCCACGATGTCACATGCCAAGAGGTTGTGTAGTCAGGATTGAAAGCTAGAAGACTTAGGTGGAATAACAAGTGATTTCCAGAGAACAAGTTATGGGAGAGTGACTGCACTTTTTTTTTTTTTTTTGTACACGTGCACCACCATACCCAGCTGAGAGTTTATTTTATACACCCTTTGAAAAACAATTTGAATGTCTTTACCATGTCCATGTATTTTCAGTTTTAACTACTAGTTAATCTCATGGATATCCATCACTCCACCCTCCACCCCAAAATAGTAGCTACCAAACAGAAACTTTAACCTTTTTTTTAAAGTCACTTTTTTTTATTTTTTTTTATTTTTTTGAGACAGGGTCTCACTTTGCAGTGCAGGCTGGCCTCACCGCAATCCTGCCTCAGCCTCCCGAGTGCTGGGATTAGGGGTGTGTGCCACCACACCTGGCTAAAAATCATGCTCTTTAATTCTCCCAGCAAGGAACAGAAAGGTGAACTTGCCACACCAATATCTCCAACTGTTGTGTCACATTACATGTCCATGATGGGGCTTCTCCTCCCCATTACAAAGAGCAAGTTACAAGGCTTTCCCAGCCCTCTTTTGCCCACTTCCTCCACTTGCCCATTCTGGTTTCTGAATAACTACTTCACATATATTATTCACTTCACAATTCTAGGCACCAGAGAATTCTGTAATTTAATACAAGTGCCCAATTCTATGTGCTTTAGCAAGACATCTTTGAGTGTATAATCCCTATACTAGAAAATAAAACTATTAAGCAGAATACAAGAATATTTTAAAGCAAAAACATTCTAATTAAGAAGTTCATCTTAAAAAAAAAAGTTCAAGGGACGGGGATTTAGCTCAGTGGTTCCAGCTTCTGCCTCGAAAGCGCAAGGTCCTGAGTTCCATCCCCAGTACCAAAAACAAACAAACAAACAAAAAGCTTCTGCACTGCAAGAGAAACCACCAACAGAGCTAAAAACAAAAGTTCGATGTCCGGTACCAAAAAAAAAAGAAGTTCATCTCTGTTCCAACGTCTCATGAATAAGAAGGGTTCACTTTATCGTCCTCAAATTTCTCTGATGTTTGTCTCAACAGTGTGGAGATTCTTTTTTCTTTTCCTTCTTTTTTTTTTTTGCAGATTGTTTCTTAAAGGTCCAGAGAGCAAATATTTTTATATTTTTCAGGCCAAGAGGCAAAACTGAGGGTGTTATGTAGCGACTTACATAACTATTTGAGATGTAACATGTAAGAATAAAACCACTTAGCTCCCGTGTGGCTGGCCAACACTTCTCAAGGCCTGGTTAGTTGCTAAATTTAAATTTCCTTTTTTTTTTTTTTTGGTACTGGGGATCTAACTCAGGTCCTTGCACTAAGTGCGTTTTCATTTCTCAAGAAAACCTTGTTGCTTTAGACACAGAAAACTTTTTCACCTTTTAATTATAGCCAACTAAATTATACCTATGTAAACAATTTCTTTAATTACATTAGGGTTAGGGCTCTACAAGACACTAGAGAGAAACAGAAAAACTCCCATCAGTGGAGAGAACAGATTTGAGGAGCTGCTTATTTAGTTACAGGAGGACATTTTATTTGGTGGTCCCTTAAGCTCAAGACCTCCCCACTTAGAGAAAAATATTTTGTTATTGTTAATATAGAATTATATATTAGAATTTTAACTCTTAATAAACTTAAAGCAATCAACACTTTATGTATTAATAATTTATGAAAAGATATTTAGTAGACCAAAATGTATTACCTTCTATAAACTTTAAGTAACCAGTATTTGAATTTGTATGTAGCAACTGAAGACTCAGATGTTGTTATGAACATTTAAGCATCATCCAATTTATATGTGCATATTTTTATTTATTTTATATATAGTTATATATTATACATATATTTTAGTCTTTTTAACAATAATTTTACATTATTCATGTGAAACAAAGTATAGCATAGTTAACATTTTAAATTATATTGATTATATTGTCTTTAACTAAAGAAAAACTCTCAAGTAACTGCAAACATAAAAATAATGGACTTGGACCAGGGATATAGCTCAGTGGTGCCGCCGCCTGCCTTGCAAGCACAAGGTCCCGAGTTCGATCCCCAATACACACACACACAAAAACAAAAAACAGAAAACAATGGATATTGTATTTGTAAGACCAGTTTTTAGGATAAATATTATGTTGATTGGCTGGTAACTTGAGTGCAAATATGTCACCAACTTTAAAGACTTTTTTACTTTTGTTAGCCAATTTAAATTAGTTTACTGTTCGGCCATGTGCACAAAAAGCATTTGGACTAATATCATGATGGTCCATTTATCTATAAGCCAACTTAAATAGAACTTTTAGACCATAATATATACTTGAAAATTAACACACATGAATATACATATTAACCTAAACTATATAACCTCTAACTAATCTTTAAGGTTCTTATTTGCAAGTTTCATGTAACCCTCACAATGTTTACCTTCTATTGATCTGAGTTTGGTGATGCTCTTGAATATTTGTGTAATTGTTTCTTTTCTTTTCTTTTTCTTCTTTCTCCTTTTTTTTTTTTTGAAAGCCCTAACAGAGCCAGAAGTCTGAAAAACAAACAGAAAAAAAAGAAAAATTATACGCACTAATACATAGATCATATAAAACATATTTTATTAAATCAAAGTACACTGGGCATGTATTGGTTACCTTGAGTTACAATTATCTTTTTCCTTAGTTTTAGGTTTGTAATTATAGATTGGTCAGGTGGAATTATCCCTGGGGGGATATCAATTGGTGCTTCTTTTCTATGTAAATCATAATAGCATTTTCTTTAATAAGCTAAGCTACGCTGAGTGTCTTTTTCTTACTATTTAACACTGTACACCGATAATCAATATGGGTCAGAAGGGGAAGAATGAAGAGGTACAGATTGCTAGATGAGATCTTTGGTCATTTTCCCCTCCTTGTTATAAAGCCAAATTTGATGGCTTGTCTTTTTACTCTTTAACTTATATTTGGAGAAATATCAACCTTTTAAAATGTTCCGAAATAAATTGGTTCCAACTTTATAAAATACAACCTGTAGGTGACATTTTTGGAGACAGACATTGCACTACATGCCTTAAAATGCACTTCATGCCTTCAAGATCTCTCTTGTGCAGTTTTGAAAAGAGGTAATGAGAGGAAAGAAAAAAAAAGAAAAAATAGAAAAGACAGAATCTCTGGGTCAGATTTCCCAAACAGAAGCTCACCTTGTTTCCCAAGATCAGAAGTGCCTGAGTAGCAGTTCTGTCATTTCCCCAGGTTTAGAACTGCCTGAGTGAGAGTTTTGGCCTGTTGCCTCATGGTCAGAACTGCCCTGTTTCCTGTCATGACTGGATTAGAGATGGCTGCCAGTCATCCAGACCCATTGCCTTCACAACTAGGAAAAATGCCCTTATACCTGACACACAAGCTACTCAAACCTTCATCAAGAGATCGGAGAGTCAGGGAAATGAAATCATACACAAAAGTTAGGCTTTACTCAAAAAAATAAAATCACCTCCGAAGGCCTTTATATCTAAGAACCTATAACATATATAAGGAACTAACAGAAGGTTTACAAAGTCTAGAGATGCCACTTAGTAACTATAAATTATATATCATTTGAGGCTACAACTACATAAGAATACTAAAACTGTATGAGATGGAAGGAAGAAAGAAGGTAACATGAAAGAAGGTACCCTGTAAGACTCCTAAGGAATACTATATCAAGGCTAGATGGGTAACTCTAGGCCTCAGGAAGGCCATGGTAGATACCATGTAGACAGCCACAAAGGGCTGGCATGGAACCCTTCCCGTGGTGGGCCAAGCCTGTGCCCAAAACCCTGATGGCACTTATCATTAAGGTGCAGCCCAGTGGGGGGAAATATTTGTCTCCTTCTTTCTCCAGCACAACTGAGAGTTGCTGCCTGAGGAAGAGAGAGAAAAAGGTGGGTTCTAGCCAGCCAGGATAAATCACTGAGTCACCAATCAGCCTTCTTCCCTAATATGCCAGCAGGAAAACAGCATGTAACCCTCTCCCCTCGCCCGCCAAGTGGTGAGACACACCAGGAGGACATGACAAGAAGGGGAATAGGGTTAAAAACCAAAACAAAATAAAACAAACAAACAAAACAACCCACCACAGCTCCTTCTTGGTTTTAGTCCACAGTCAGCCAGGTTGCAAGCATAATGACCACTTGAATTACACAGTTTAGGACGTGTTTCCAGCCACCCAAAAGGGAAGCCATGGCATCAAGTGGACTGAAGCTTATGCCCTTTGGTTTAGAGAGTGAGAGAGGTGATAGAGATGAGAGAGACGGGGGCGGGGATTAGAAGAGTAGCTCAGAGGTTCTTCTTTTATTTAAGGTGTTTAGGAGCTGGTGATGTACATAATTTTAAGGAGATCACTTACTCAAGTTTCATTTCAAAGGCTGGTTCTCTTCACTGTGTCTCAGGACTGTGTTTTGTATGCTGGGTGCTTGAAAAAGTTTGTTTGAGACACTGGATAGGTCTGTTTCTATGTGTGTCTCTCTGGTGAGCAAATTCTACTTCCATCTGAACAAGGGATGGGGTATGTTGGCCTCAGGGCATATCGAATGAGGCCAGTACTCATGAGAAGGCATGCCTCTCAATCCCTCTTCCCATTTCTTCTCAGAGAGCCAGTGCCTCTTGTCTTTGGTACTTTTATGTGTAAGCACTCCTTTTTCTATGGACTTGGGAGCCTCTAATTGCTGAAAAGGAAAACAAAAAAACAAAACAAAACAGAGAAACTAAGGCTGTAGAAGTTTGCAAACAGGGAAAGAGGAAAAAATGGACATTAAAAAGAGATAAGCTATGTCCAGAGTACAAGGTGTTGGAGTAACTGGGAAAAAAAATATGAAAACTTTTCATCTCAACTTACTAAAGTAATGGTCTTGGTGCCTTTTTTATCTCCTGCCTGGCCAAGACATAATATCACCAGACAGCATCTGAGAAGATTCCCAAAGTAGAAATAAAGAACCTAAACTCACTCTACCCATAGAAATAAGTTTGCAGTTTTACTGACTCCTATTGTGGAAAAAGAATTTTTAGGATATCTCAGCAAGAGGTATAAAGGATGTGCACAAATTTTAAAGTATGCCTTCAAAGAAATGAGAGAGAGAGAAAGAGAGAGAGACTGGAACTTTACAATATTTATGTGGTTTTTTGATGGTTAAAATTAATGGGATTTGTGAATCTATAGGAAATTCTGTCCTGGGTCTTAGAAAAAGTGGGCCCACTCACAAAAGATAATGACCCTTGGTAGAGAAAAGCTTATATTATAGGTGAGAAGAGGTAGGTTTATTCACAGGTGAAAGAGGTCCATTTGCACGTAAAAAGAGAATGACTGAATCAATTTGGGTATAAAAGGGAACTACCCAGGCTTCTAACTGCGTTTTAAAGAAAATAAATTTTAAAAATATTAACTAGGCTTAAATCTTGAAGCTGCAGTTTTCATTTTTAAAATTATGATTTTCCTGTCTCATTCCTACCAAGGAGTACATTTGTTTCTGCTGATATAATGTCCCATGAACAATAGCATCCTATGATCATTATTGCAATTGTGGGTCTTCTGAGCCTGTATGCACAACACTGGTGTAAAACTTTTGCCTTCTGCTTTTGTTGAGAAGAAATTTTGAGTTTATACCTTTATCAATCTCTGACCTAATCCACTGGGTTGTTCACAGCCTTTGTAATCTTTTTGTTATATATATTGTTCTCTATTTTTAATACTGTCAAAAAATATGTGTGTGTTTAGTATTTACCCAACATAATGAAAAAAGATGCATTCCACATTTCCCGTGAATGCAGATTTCAGAATACCCAAGTTTTTCAAAAATATAAGCATCACACAAGTTTGGTAGAATTTAAATAAATCAGAGTGAATTCTAAGCCTACAACAGAGTACCTCCATTTGGACAAAGAATAGGGCAAAGCACCGGCGACATTCCTTTGTCACTGAGCCGATCGCCCTTTCAGGGCCTCTGTGTTTTGTATCCATTTTCTTGTCAAACGCTGTGAGCTCCCAGCTCTCCAGTCCAAGCTCTTGCTCAGGCTGAAACAATGGTAAGGTTGGGTGGAGCATCCTGGGTAGCGCCTTTCAGGTACTACTCACACCCCAACGGACTCACCCACTCCTTACTGCTTCCTTGAAGCATCCTAGAAACTTAGCCACAAAACCCAGGATCACAGTTTTAGGAATATTATGTGTGACTTTTCTGGAGGGAGAGAAGAAGAGCTGCAGATGTTCTGCTCTCTTCCCCTGCCCCTCAAGAGAGGACACTGGTAGAGCTTTTGAAACAGTAAATAAACTGGAGCTCTCTGTGTTCAAAGGCTCTGGCTCGTCACAGAAGCATGTTCCCTGGCACAGCCACCAAACGCCTGCTTAGAAAAAGGTTCAACCATCTCCTCAGGCAAGTCCTGAGTAATTCCCTGCTGGGAGAACAGTAAATCCTTCTTTTCTCCTCCCTCAACAAAGAATACCTTCTGAGATGTAATAACCTTTGACCCAGAGGGGAGCACGGCAGGCTTCCCTTCCGAGTAGGTGCTTGGAAGTCTCCTTGCTATGGGGGATGCCTAATAGCACTGTTTCGCTTGATCGGCAGCTATTTTGCCATTATATTTAATACCATTTGTCTGAAACAGGTATCATTTCTTTTTCTGATGAGGAAAACTGGCATATCGTATGTTGGCAGCTTTTAAAAATTTTAATATGAGGGGAAAATTAAGAAGAGTATTAAAAAAGAACTTTGATATCCATCCTTCCCCAAATGTTATTGTAGTCATTCTCACCCTTCCAAACACTGTCACATATCCATTATGCTGTCACGGGTCGGTGTACAATTGACAGAGAATAAGACTGAGACAGTCCATCAATCTAATGTCACACCATGTAATAAAAGTCTACAGAAACCCTGTAAATGCTAGTTACACAGCCAGAGACAGCTCCAAAGTGCTGATTGGTATAAAATGTTCTAAACGGCTATAAATAGGTAATATGTCCTAAGGAAAATCTGACCCTTTAGTGATACTGAAAAGAGAAAATAGCAGAAATTACAGATTATTACCAATGGAAATAAGGCCAGAGGGCACTCGCATGGGGAGATGGGTCTAGGAAGATAAATGAAAAAGGAGATAACCCTATGTCAAACAATCTTTCTGATTCACTATTTATAATAGTCTCTGTGCTTAAGGCCTTTTTTGAGTACATGGGAAAAAATTGCTATCTTCACTGAAATTGCAAGAATTTAAAAATCTTATCAATCTAGTCCAATCTTCACTTAGAGGAGTTTTTGTACTTGATGAAAAGCTGATTTACAATAGTTATTATGTTTACTAACCTACTAGAATCTAAAATTAATTTACTTACATAGTAGTACCAGTATTTAACCATTATTCTTTACCATTTTATGAATAGCTTCTTATTCATTTTAAAATAGACTCTGTTGTGTGTGTTTGTTTTTTGTTTGTGTTCACTTTTTGGTCATTATCTACATATAAGTAATTTGAAAATCTCATAAATAATCAGGAAACTTGGAAACATTATTAGACATTTGTGGAGAGACTAAAAACACTTGTTATCAGATGTGTTGCTTCTTTGGCTGCCCAGACAATTGTTTGAGGGTATATTAACAATGTCATAGCTAGAAGAGCATCAGCTCCCAATATACAATCCCGTATACAGCAAAAGAATGCAGTCAGCTTTTTTTGCCCTTGAGCATACATTGATTTAATGTTCACCACTGAATATAATTTCAATAAATTCTTAACCATTGGTTTAGCCTAATAATCTCATAACAGACTATACTTTAATTAAGTAATGTATCAATCAGGGTTCTTCAGAAAAATAAAAATAGTTTCATATACATATAAGTTTCTGTGTGTGAATGCTTTTGTGTTTGGTTTTATTTTAAGGGATTGGTTTGTGTGTGCATGTGTGTGCCTCTGTGTGTCTGCATTTTGTCCTTTCTTTAAGGAATTGGTTCCTGTGATTTCTCTGTAGGCTAGAAAATCAGGTGGAAGTAGCATTGTAGACTTGAGGCAGAACTTCTCTTCTAGAAAACTTCAAGTTTTGTTCCTAAGGCTTTCAACCTATTGGAAGAGTCCTGCCTACATTACTGAGATCACTGTTTCTTGAGTTCAGTTGATTATAAATGTGAACCATTAACTACAAAATCCCTTCACAACTGAGCCTAGAATACTGTTTGAATAAATAAGTGGGTACTATGACTTAGACAACTTAGACACATATATTTAACCATCACAAATAATGAGAAGGGTACTACTTTAGGTTATGATATTACTATAACTATATTGTCTTCCTTACCTAAGGGCACATTGATGGTGACAAATTCTCTGTTCAGCAGAGGACTAAAACTTTTCAGGTGATGATTTTTCAAGATTTTATTAAGTTTTACTAATTCACAAAATAAAATTTGTATGTTATTTTAAGTTAAAAAACATGTTTCATTTTTTCATTGCCTTGCTTCACTTAAACATCCTTAATGATTAATGTGTTATTATCATCTATTTCTGTAGAAATAAATATTAATACCTAATTTAAGATAAAGATAGGAGAGACACTTTGTTTTTTATATTGCTATAAAAAGGGAATTAAAAATATATTATTTTTATTGTGCTTTTTCACTTAAATTTTGTACACCTTCCAATTTCATACAGTTAAATATTACACATTAGCTACATAGTGTCACAAAAATTGAAAGATTATACTATTTCAACTATTTCCCAGTTAGTGGCTGGTCAGGGTGTTTAACAATATTTAATTTACAGCCTTTCTTTCATATTTGAGGGATTAACTTTTATTTTGTTTTATTTTATTTGTCAGGATTGAATCTCTGAATGTTCTACTTTGACTAGGGGATTTTTAAATTGTAACTAACATTGCCAGATTCTGAGATGATTTCCATTTACCTCTCAATAAAATGTGTATATTTTTGTTTTCCTCTGTTCTAGTGAGCTTTAAGTGTTCTTGTATTTTTGTCAGTCTGATGAATGAAACAACATAGTTTACCTCATATTTCCTTAGCTTAGAATTAGGTTATTTATATTTTTAAGCTTCCATTACATATTTCATATTTTTGATACTTACATGTATATACAAAAATCCATTCAGAGTCACTACCATGAACATGTTCTTCAGAAGATATTCAAATAGGAAAAAAGAAGTTAAATTGTCTGCAGATAAAATCTTAGATATGGAAAACCTGAACTACTCCACCCCCAAAATAAAACAAAACATAACTTATAGAGTTAATAAATAAACTCAGAGGGTTACAAAAACAACATAGAAAAATTAGTCATATTTCTGTAATTAACAATGGAATGTCCAAAGAGGAATTAAGACTACAATAGCATTTACAATAATATCAAAAATAATAAAATATCTAGAAACAAATTGAATGAAGAGGACACAATACCAAAATTCTTACAGAACCACAAAGACTCCAACTTGTAAAAGCAATCTGGAGGAAAAATAAACAAAACTAGAGATACCACACTTGCTGATTTCAAACTGTGTTACAAAGCTATAGTGATCAAAACAATGAAAATAAAACAAACAAACAGCCAAAAGAAGAAAAGAAACTAGCTATGTATGCAAGGAGAGCAAAGAGGTCTCCTCAGGGAAAGGGAAAGTGGGATGGGTAGGAGCAAAGAAAGAAGGGAAAGGAAAAAATATGAGAAAAGGAAAAATCGGAAACAAAGTCTTTGTAAATAGGGAAGGGTGGAGGGGTTGAAGGGAGGGCAGGGGAATGGGGAAAAAATAAGAACCAAGATATATTACGTAAAGATACAAATTTCCAATGATGAATGTCATCATATTGTATACCTAAAATGTACCAACAAAGTTAATTAATTATTTTTAAAAAGGAAAAAGTTGAAATGGTAGAGGAACTGAGGGAAAACCAGTGAAACCTGAATGCCGTCAACATGGGGGGAAGTTTGATAAAAATGAGGGTCCACTGACCATGTACTAGGCAGATTCTTGGTTGCAAATAATGGAAGTAGCAGCTATGTCTGAATGTGCCCCACCCCAACATTCCTGCATTGGAAACTCAACTCCCAGTGCAATTGTTCTGGGAAAGGGAGCCTTTATGGAGGTGTTGAAGCCACAGGGCCCATTCTGGTGGGTAAATTAATGCTGCTGCAGAAAAGGTTGTGGCAGTGGGTTCACTCTTTCTCTTCCACCTCCTACCATGTGAGAACACAACCAGAAAGCTTTATGAGATGCTTACACCTTGATCTTGAACTTCTCAGCTTTCAGGATTTTGAGATATAAATGTTTGTTGTTTATTAAACACACACACACACACACACAGAAACACACTGTGGTACCGGTGTAAAAACCAACACATAGAAGAGTCATGGAACAGAATAAAACCTCCATGCTTATATGGTAATTAATCTATGACAAGGGAATCAAGAAAATGTAATGAGGAAAGAATAATCTCTTCAATAAATGACACACAGGAGAATGAAATTGAACCTTTAAAATCACAAAATTAAAACAAAATGGATAAATGTAACAACTGAAATCATGCAATTCTCAGAAGAATATGGAGGGAAAAAGCTTATTGATATTGGTCATGGGAATGATTTTTTGGATTTGATGTAAAAAGCACAAGCAACAAAAGCAAAAATAAAGGAGACAACATCAAAATAAAATCTTCTTCATAGAAAAAGAAATGACCAACAAATGAAAGGACAACCAATAGGATGAGAGAAAATATTTACAAACTGCAAACCATAAATTTGATCAGAAATTAGTATCCAAACTACATAAATAAATCACACAACTGAAAAGTAATAAAAACAAGTAATTCATGTAAAAATGGGCAAAGAACCTGAAGAGACGTTTTTCCTACACAAGAGATAAAATATCCTGTAGGTAAATGAAAAGACACTCAGCATCACCAATCATCAGAGAAGTGCAAGACATAATCACAATAATGTATCACTACACATCTGTTTTGATACCTATTATTTAAAAATAATCATCAGCTACCATGCAGAGAAAAGATAGCTCTTAAATACTATTGATAAGAATGTGAAATTGTGCAGTTATTATGGAAAACAGTATAGAAGTTGCTTAATAAATTAAAAATACATCTACTAAACGGCATAGTAATCTCACTTTTAGGGATATAACTGAAGGAAAAAAAGTCAGTATAAGAGATACCTGGAGTCTATTTTCAGTGAGTTATAATTTATAATTGCCACACAAGAAACAACCTGTTAATGGGTTGTTGGATAGGAAACTCTGTGTATTTGTGTGTGTGTGTGTGTGTGTGTGTGTGTATGTGTAGAGGAACAGCAATATTTTTTATTTTTACCAATAAAAAGGAGGGAAATCTTGCCATTTGTCACATGGATGAATCTGCAGGACATCATGATAGACAATTTAAGACAGACACAGAAGGGTAAGTCTTATCTGATCTTGTTTATATTTGGTTCGTAAAACAATAAAAGTTTAACTCATAAAAGCAAAGACTGGAACAGTGGTTGCTAGGACCTGAGAGTGAAAGAAATGGGGAAATGTTACTCTGGAGATCTAATGGATAGCATGGAGATGATACTTCATAATACTTCTCTTAGTCCGTTGTGCTTTGCTATTAACACAGTAGCACAAACTGATTAATGTATAAATTTAAAAAGTTTACTTTGGCTCAAGGTTCAGATCCAAGGTCAAGGGACTGCATTTGGTGGTGGCCTCATTGCTGTCAGAGTCCAGAGGAAGCAAAGGGCATCACACAATAAGACAGGAACACACTGGAGGCCTAGTCTGGCTGATCCAATCTCAAGACAACAACTAATCAATCCACTAGTCACATGAATGGATGAATCCATCCATGAGGACAGAGTCCTAACTTTTTCTTAATGGTCTCACCTCCTAATATCTAATAATAGGGCATAAATTGAAATATGATTTTCAGAGGGGACAAACTATTTTCAAACCATAGCAATGCCATATTATTGTTTAGCTAAAACTGAAATTTGCTAAGAGAGTAGTATGCAAATGTTCTCACACACACAAACACACACACTCAATGATAACTAATGTTTAATAATTTGGTTGTGGTAATCATTTCACAATATAAATTAATATCAAATCATCATGTTATATTCCGTGATTACATGTAACTTTATTTTACCTAAGTAAGCCTGAAAATAAATTCATAAGAGATTATTCATGATAAAAAGAGAGTAAAAGTGTTTTTGGGAATAATTTTTTCAAATTATGTGCAGTGTCTTTGTAGAAGAAAACTTTCCTTCTACCTTCTTAGATCTACAGCTGGAAAAAGACTAATAGGAGGAAAACATGCAACTTTACTGTTATTTATAATATTACATGCTTAGATATTACACAGAAAAGAAGTGAAAATCCAAAGAATGACTTAAATCTGAAAATGTTTATATTACTTAAACAAATGCTCATAAACTGAATAACAGTGACTATAAAAAAAAAATTAGGCTTCCCCTTTGGGCTTCTGGGATGGAAAAGGATGGGAAGATAAATGTATGGGTAAACTAATGGAAGGTAGAAGTATTTTAGTAATATTTGTTTGTGCCGATTTGTCTCAAGTGTTTTTTTCTCTTTCTCATGGCAATACAATTCTCCAGGTAAGGAATTCATGGGAATCATCATTTCTTAGAAGTTTCTGCTTCTAGCCACATAGCAGAAGCCCTGAGAATATTTCTTTGCATATCTTTTGTTTCTCAATTGAGTTTGACTCAAAATAGTTCACATAATAAGATAGCATATCTTGGGGACTCAGTCTGATTTCTTTCATTATTTTGCCTTTATAAGTAGTGTTGTAGAAAATGAGAATCATTGCAGCTTTGGCTTTCCCTTGTTTTTCTGATTATTGATAATTTGTTTAGAATTGGATTTGAAGCCCAAGACTTCTATTACTTGTATAACTTTGTGTAAATCACTTTGCTGTCAGCTTCAATTTCGCCATCTATAAACATAAGGAATTAAACCCTACTTTAGAATGTTGACCTCTAACACACACACACACACACACACACACACACACACACACTATCCACAAGGAAATTTTCTAAATGTAGTAAATTTGATTTGATAATGATGTTTTACATTTGCAGAGCCCTGCATTAGCATTTACAAAAGATTTTTCTATCCACTGTTCTTATCTGCATATTCAAATGAAGACTGAGCCATAGCTGAGAATTGAAGAAAGGGGTAAACCGAAACTTGGAAAAGTTACATAACTTTGCAATACCCGTATCCATAGTATGTAGTGTGTTTTCCAGATGATCATTAAATTCTACATCTACTTGTCTTTGTTTCATATTTGGATCAGTATGCATGTAATTTTTATGCTTACTTTTTTACCCTAAATATCTTTATGATATCCTTAAACATATTTGCTTCAGTAGGCATACACATGAGTTCCTACTGAACAGGAATTTAGTCTTGACATTACAGACAAAAAGTGAAATTTCAAACGTAAAGACAATTATGTTGCTGAATCAATCTTATTATTTATTTAAAAATACCAGATAAGAGTGAACACTCAAAACCAGCTAAAAGAGACTATCAAATCTATTATTTCTTTTCTTATATACTAAGAAAATCGTTCCAATTTTAAGATAGGGTTATTATAACATTATAACAAGAACAGGCCTCATATTCTAGAGTTCACCTAGGTCAGCCCTCTGTAGACTTTCACTTTGTTCTCGATTTTCTTTGCTCTGCTCTCTTCTCTCCTTTATCTGAATTGCTCGGACCAGCTGCCCAGAGGGGCTGGAGCACATCTGACAAGCACATTCACAATAAGATGCTAATGGCTAACAAGACAAATGGCTCCTTCCAGGAACATCTGTACTGTAGTAGAATGTGAAGTCTTGCAGTGGGAACCTGAACTAAAATACAGGAGGATCAGAGGGGCAAGGCACAAAAGTGTCTGAAACGTCAGTCAATTTTACTTTCCCATTTTGGACAAGGCACATGTTCAGAGATGTAGTATGTTTGTGTTTTTTTATGATAACATAAATAAGACAGTCTGAGGATGTATCACCTGGTGTTCGCGCCTTGGGTTACACACTGCACCAGATTTCCTTGGACACTGGAATACAGGTCCAAGAAGGCATCTCAAAAAATATCTAGTTTTTAGTATGAATTACCCTGGTTTTAGACTTTGGTTCAAATGTTTAAAATAGGAAATATGCAAAATAAATATCTGCAAGCCATATATGGTTCTTATACTGACAGCTTAATTTAAAGACATGAAATTATGACAAGGTTAGATGTCATTAACAGGGTTTGGAAACAATTGTTTTAAATTAATGTAATAGGACACCTGCTTGCTCATAACTTTCATGCAAATTGGAAAAATGTACTTGTACATCAAGGCACTTCAATTCCATATGCCAGAAAATAATAATGTGCTGATTTTGTTAGGACCTGTTGGAGGTCACATTAGTGAGCAAACAACTGGGCAGTGCTTACATTGCAAATTGTGACCATTAGGACCATGCAGGGCCCACCCCACCCAAGGCACATAACCCTAGGAAATAATCCATAGGTTCTCCAAGTATGGCAGAATAGGGTCTGGTGTCTTGCAGCAAACAATTCAAAAATGTATTTCTGGATGCAGCTTCTTTGGTAGTAAAGTTAAACATGGTACGACAAAGGTACTGTGTCATGGTGCCAGAGTCTTAGAGAGTCAAGATTGAGATGTCAGCATGATGGCTCCCTCCTGAGGCTGTAAGGAGCCTTCTAGTCCATGCCTGTGTCTTCTTTTCTAGTGGTTTCCTGGTACTATTTGGCAACCCTTAGTTACAGATGCATCAGCCTCTCCTCTGCCTTCTTTCACAGGATGTTCTCCAAGTGTATGTGTCTGGGTCCAAATTTCCCCTTTTTAGGGAGACACCAGTCATACTTGGTTAGGCTCTACACTAATGTTCTCGCCTTAACTTGTTCATCTGAAAAATCTTGATATTCAAATTAAGCCATATTCTGAGGTACTGAAATTTAAGACTTAAACATATGAATTTTGCAAGGGTACAATTTAATGCATAAAGACCATTTACAAAGTCATCCTATTCATTAACTTTATATTTTTAATTATATCACATAATGTCAAAAGTACAGATGCCCTTATTTTAGTTCTGTTCCTACAATATTTATTTGTATACACAAATATGCAGAATACATGCATTCTCAATTTTTGAAAATAAAAATATAGCACATGTTGTGGAAAATCTTTTCATCCTTACCTTGGACATTTGTATTTAGTGTTTATAAAATTCAACATGAATGTGTTTGAGGGGGCAGACAGAGTTTACATTCATAGCTTCAGTTCTCTTTTTTTAGATTACTGCATAATTTCCTACTTGCCAACAGCTCTTCACATTGTATGATTCTGCACTGCTCACATTGTGAAATCCTTCTCATTCCTACAGCTTATAGAGTAATTGCCTGCCAGTATCCCTTTTATGTAATTTACTTGTAACCATAAAGGAAAGCCTTATTTTAATTCTCTTGGATGCCAAATCATTCGGTACTGGAGGTATCATTTAAGGGTGCTGTATAATCTCACTCAAAGCAAAAAAAGAAATGGAGCATGTCAGCAAGAAAAGGTCCATTCTGAACCTTGAGTTAAAGGAGTCTACTTCTTGGATCATCCAATCTCTCTCTATAAGTAAACATTTAGAACTTTCATTCAGCACAAAGTGCTTAAACACTAGCAACCTAGTAGTGGGCTTAATGATGTAATCAGCCAAGCTAATGGTGGGGTATATATTGGTGGGGAATAATGCTATGCAATGCAAGTAGCAGTGAACTAAGAATCAGGAGATTTCTAATGGCCTAGTCCTAGCATGTCATAGCTTTATCCTATAGACTACCATTCATTCATTTATTCCTCTTTATCTAAATTATGTGTTAGGTGCTACGGACATAGAGCTAAGACATGAACTCTTAAGACAAGTCCATGTCTTACAAAAATTGAGATAGAGAATAATGAACTATAAGATAAAGGAAATATACGGTGTGTTAAGTACAGGATTAACTCTGAGATGAGGCTTAAGAATAGTAATTAAAAACCACACCCATATTTCTGGAGCATAGTAGCTCAGAGCTGGTGGACCAATATGTGCTATTTACCTCCACTTGCTTGATGGCTGCTTCAGTTCTCATTATAGTACTACCAGAGGGGAGAAGGGAGAGCAGCAGAGGTACGTGTGCATATTTCACTTTAGGAACATAACCAGGAAGTGGCATATGTCAATTCTGTTCATAACTCATAGAAACTAATTGCATAACTGCCCTAAAAGAAAGGAGGGAAGGAATACAGCATTTAGCTGATTACTATGTTTGTAGCTAAAACATCAGAGTTTGACCAATGAAATAATATCCATTAATAATTAAATTGATAGAAAAATAGTAGTTCTTACTTTGGTATGTAATGGGAACATCTGGGAAATGGGTAGGGATATATATATATATATATAAAAAATATATATAGGGATATATATATATATATATTGCTGGGTGGAACATATTTTAGCGAGAGACAGTCCTCATTCTTCTCTAAAAAAGTGTCCTTAAGCCTATGAATGACATTGATAATTCCTAGTGGTTAGAGATTGGAGGAGCTGGATTATTTCAAACAGAGAAAATAAGTGATGGAAAAAACTGGAAGTAATAGAAAGTCACAGCAATTAGGAAAAAGAAAAACACATGCAAATATTGGCATAAAACTATTCTGCCAGGAACAGAGTAGCACAGCGTGGCTCTGGAAATGCAAGAAAAGGAAGAAAAGGTCAAACTGGAATTATTTTGATCTTCATCATAGAAGCTTCAGGGAGCCATTAAAGAGTTTGTGTTCGGGGCAATGTTCATGTGATAGTCATGTGTAAGCAGTCACTACCTGAAAAGGGGTGGAAAATGGATGGGTAAAGTCTGGATGGAGTTAGGGAGAGCATTCATGTGGCTTGCAAAGAGAGTGTTTGTGGTGAGCCTCTGATTTTGACCCTCAGAATGGATCTTAGTGTACATAGGAAATGGGAAGTGCACGAGATAGGACTCAATGATGACTCTAGGGTTGGCTCTAGGGTTAGGAAGTAGTGGAGAATGACTTCAGGGACCTCAGCCTTAGGAACCAGACAGTGGTAACTAGTCAGTGAGCTGGGTAAATTTAGAAGAAGAGCAACTTTAGAGCCAGTAATGGAGGAGGAAAAGTTCAGTTTAAAATCACTGACTCTGAGATACTTTGATGCATTTAAGCAGCTACTCAGAAATCTCTTGGGTAGACTTCTCAGGAGCTCAGGAGACAAAATTCAGTAGAATATATAGATCTGGGAGAAATGGAAGTAGATGAGATTTCCCTTAGATGTCAGGCCAAATGAAAACAGAGGGATACACAGATACAAAAAATTAAAAATCAACATTTTAGGAGATTCCAAAGAGATGAGGAGAGAAAAAAAAAAGCCAGAAAAGATAAATGACAAATCAGGTAAGGTCATAAAAATCAAGGGAAAGAAAATAGTTGATTGTATATTGCTGCTACAAGAGGTACTCCTTAGGTAATTAAGAACAGATTGGTACCAAGTAGGGTCAATAAACATAAGATCTAAAAAAATCTCCGAGGAATTTGGTGATGTATCAGGAGAATATCTTGATATAGGTGTATTGTCATTGGCCACTGAGAAGATGGTCAGAAATCAATTTGGCAACTAGGTTTGATCATTTTCATGACTATGAAAGATAGGAGATATATATTGTAGTTACAAAAGAAGATTATGATGAACTCGTTGTTTGTTTTAATTTTGTAGGCTTATTTGTCAATATTTTCAAGGGATAGGATGTACTGAGATTATATACAAGTGTATCCAAACATTTTAACTATACCAAATCTTCAGGCTTTTGCACATGCTACTTATTTATCTGAAGTATTCTTCTCCTCACTTCCATTCTTTGACTTTCTTATTTTGCATAGAAATGGAAGACAATTTTTTCTAAAGATTTGGCTGTTCAATTCTTTCTAGAATAACTCAGGTTTATAAAATAGCAGCATTAAGTGAGTGCTAATTAATTTGCCAAGCAGTACATTTTTCAGTAATGTCCCCTTTTATCTTCACAACAATCCTATAATAATTACTTATTTTTAAAAAAATATTTTATATGCACATAATGATTACATTCATTGTGGTGCATTGGTAAATATGTATAACACATTTTAATTCTTTTTTACTTCTCATTCCCTTCTCTTCCTTTCCCCCTCCCTCGATGTCTTGGTCCCCTTTTCCTTTCCAATTTGTCTATCTCACTGTTTCCTATTATTTAGCTTTTATTTTGCTTTTTAATTTATTTGTACTTTGAGTTTCTTTTCTCAACCATACAATATTTAAGGTTGTATGTCTAATTTATTTCACTTAACATTATGGTCTCAAGTGACATCCATTTACCTACAAATAACTCACATTCATCCTTCTTTACAGCAGAGAGTAGTACTCTATTGTGTGTAACCACATATTTTCTTTATCCATCTGTTGATGGACATATAGACCACCTCCAATTTTAAGTATTATGAATAGTACTAGTATAAACATGGGTATGTATGTATCACTGTGATATGGTGAGGAAGATACCTCAAAGGAGAATAGCTGGATCAAATGGAATTTCTATTTTTAGTTTTTTGAAGAATTTTCACGCTGATTTCCATAATGCTTGTACTAGTTTACATTTTAACCAGCCATACAGAAAGCACCCCACTATACCCCACCCCAAGCCTCACCAGCATTTATTTATTTATTTAATTTTTAGCATTTGTTATTTTAGATATTGATGATAGCCATTCTTTCAAGAGTAAGATCTAACCTCTGTTGTTTTAATTTATATTTCTGGTGTTTGTTTGGTATCAGAGATTGAATGCAGGACTTTGTGCTTGCCAGGCAGGTGTGGTGCCACTGAACTACATCCTCGGCACTGCATTTCTTTAATGGCTAGGTATGTTGAGTACTTTTTCAGATATTTATGGGCCATTTGTACTTCTTCTTTTGAGGCATGTCTATTCATTTCACTTGCCCATTTATTTGATTGGGTCTTTTATTTTGGGTTGTCTAATTGTTTTTTTTAGTTCTTTATATATTTTATAAAGAAGTACTCTATCTGAGCAGTACCCAGCCAAAAAATTTTTCCCATCGTGTAGGTTGTCTGTTTGCTCTCTTGGTTGTTTCCTTTGCTGTGGAGAAGTTTTTAACTTGATATACTCTGTCGTGTTGATTGTTGATATTATTTCTTGTACAATTGGTGTTCAGCTCAGTAAGTCTGACTCTGCCTTGCCTATGTCTTTGAGAATTTTGCTTATTTATAAGCAGATTTAGTGTTTCTGTATTCATATTTAGATCTTTGATCCACTTGGATTTTACTTTAATGCATGGCGAGAGAAATGGATCTAGATTCGATCTTCTACATATGCTTAGTCAATTTTCCTAGCACCATTTATTGAAGAGGCTATTTTTCCTCCAGTGAATGTTTTTTGGCCCCTTTGTCAAAGATCAGATGGCTGAATGTGTTTGGGTTTGTTTCTGTATCCTCTATTCTGTTCCACTGACCACCATGTCTGTTTTGGTGCCAGTATTATGCTGTTTTTATCACTGTAGCTTTGTAATATAAATTGAAATCCAGGATTGTGATGCTTCCTGTTCTGCTCTTGTTGCCCAGGAGTGCTTTTGCTATTCTGGGTCTTTTCTGGTGCAATGAATTTAAGATTATTTTCTCTAGTTCTTTGAGGAATACAGTTTTTATTTTGGTTGGGATTGCAATCAATCTATATATCAGTTTTTAAAATATGGTCATTTTGACAATATTGGTTTTGCCCACCCAGAAATGGGATATCTTTCCATTTTCAGATCCTCATCTATCTTCTTTTTCAGAATACTATAGCTTTCATCATACACTTCTTTTACTTCCTTTGTTAGGTTATTCCCTAAGTATCGAATTCTTGAAACTATTATGAATGGTACCATTTCCCTAGTTTCTTTCTTAGTGTGTTCATTATTGGTGTACAATAATGTTATTGATTTTTTAGTGTTAATTTTGTATCCTGCTGCCTTGCTAAATTAGTTTACTGGTTCTAGGAGTATTTTCCTGGAATTCTGGGGGTTTTCTATGTACAAGATCATGCCACCTATGAATGGTAGTCTGACTTTTTCCTTTCCTATACATATTACTTATTTCTTTCTCTATCTTCATTGCTCTGGCTAAGATTTTGAGTACTATATTTGAGAGGAGTGCTGAAAGTGGGCATCCTTGTATTCTTTCTAAAAATATTTATTGAATTTATTTAATTATTTGTCACTTCATTTTGTAATCCAGAAATTGCTGAAGGTCATACATCTAAATAAATAATGGATCAAAATATGACTTCAACCAATCTGAATAAAAACCTAAATTATCCAAACCCTGATAGTGGACTTGTAAATCCTGAATTCCTAAATATTCTGATGGCATCAAATTTGAGTTTGTTTAAGGATAGTTTTTACCCTGAGGATTTAAAACATTTTCTTCTAAAACAGAACACTACTCTTTTAGTAATTTGTTATCATGAAGGAACTATAGTAAAAATTGATTAAATTTTTCTATGATCTTGACAAGTTATTAACAGTAAAAACCTTTTAAAAAGCTCAATAAAAATTTTTCCTGATTGATTTTACCTATTTGAAAACAAAACTAGAAGCCTTCTGTACCGTCACCACAGGGACATGTTTTACTTCATTATATTCTTGGCCGAGAATGGACTCTTACAAGAAGAGTTTCCAATTTTAAGGGTCCATATCTAATATATACCAGTGGGGACTGAAAACCTTGCAGAGATCAAGTCACACTTTTGTGGGAAGCTAAGAACAAACTTTGACCACTATTACCTGGGTAATCATGCGATATGTTTTTTCTCCATCCGGGAGGGACTGGGGCTCATACACTGCCTGGATGATGAGGCAGACAGAAAGGGACAGAGAATCCAAACTGCTTCACAATAAGCTCAATTTTAAATGTCCGTAATAAAGTTGCAACAATAATGTTGTAGCTCAGTAATGTAGTCTTAAAAAGCAGCAAGCCAATTATACATTCATTTAAAATTTCATGTCCTTATAATAAGGTTTGTTCTTTAGGACTTTATTGTAAGTAGAGATGAGTTGGTTTTTTATTACCTGTGTCCTTCTCTGGCTATAATAGTTTGGCGTGTGTGTGTGTGTGTGTGTGTGTGTGTGTGTGTATGTGTGTGCAGTATGTACATATACGCCACAAGAATTCATCAACTACTTAACAATTATCCTTTAGTCTTTTTCCCAAAGGGATTCCCAATTTTAAGAGCAAAAACAGGATTTACAAATATGTATACATATGTCCTCTCCTCCATTGTTTCTCTCATGTTATTTATCATTTCTACCTCATAGCATGCAGCATTACATCTCATAGGACCATTATCATTTGTTTTCCTTAAGTACATTCAATAAACATTACACTGAAGTTTGTCTTCTTTTTTATCAACATTCCCTTGGTGCCTTTGGAGATAAATACAATGATGGACTTGGAGCAGATCCAAAATGAGGTTATCAGTAATATTCCAAATTAGATGCTATCCAGAAATTGATGCCATTTGGGAGTTACAATTTTACCATATGGTCCCTGCATATTTTCATTATAAAGACATTTACATCCTCCTCTATTATCTTTCCATGAAATATCTTAGGAGAAAAAGTTAGCAAAACAATGATAATCACATCTTTTTCTTATTTTCATCAACCTGCCATATTAATCTTATTAGAATAATTTTCCCTCTCACATAACAGAGATTTCTTTCTTACCAAGGAATCAAATCTAGAAGGAATACCATTATCATCATGTCTACACAAAAAAGTCATTCTAGATTTCTTTTTCCCGATTCCCATACCCCTTAGGAAGACTTCTGATTTTTCTGCTGAATGTCATCTTAGGTAATTCAAAAACTCTCATTTTAATTACCTATGTCCATTATTCATTTCCCACAGTTTCCACAGAGGAATGAAAAGAAACTCCTAAATGCTTCTATCTTGGCCATTCCAAAGGACTCCTTGCTTAATTAAAAAAAAATGATTGTCAGGAAACACTCCCTAGTTGTTTGTAAGTAAGTGGGCTTTGACAACTATCTCAATGTCATAGCTTATTTTAATGTAATGAAAATGGTATAAGAAGAATCATACTGTTTTAAAATAATTGCAATTGAAATATATGTAATTAAATCATATCAAAGCATTTATAGATCAGAAAAGAAATCTAGTAATGTTTTGAGTTTATGAATTTCTTATCTTTAAAATTGATCTTTTGAAAAGGAAATAAACTCACATGATTTAAGATCAAAATACAAATACATAGAAATATATATATATTCCCTCTGTTCCATTTTCCTAGTTTTCTGTCTCCACTCCCACCTGACCATAGGTCACTAGTTATAAATAGTTCCTTCAATATTCTTCTAGAGTTTTGTTATGCACATATAATACTATATGAACATATTCTTTTTCTTTTCAGCAAAGTACTATCTTCTATGTATTTTGATTTCCTCTGTATTTGTTATTATTTTACCCCAATCAAGTTACTCATTTTTTCCTTGTTTAGTTTGCAAGTACTTTATATTTTAAAGTCTTCTATGAAGTTTACTTGTTTGTTCTACTGCTTCTTTGTTGTTCAACTCATTAATTTCTCTTATACTTTCATATATTTTGCATTGCTGAGTAACACATTATAATATAGTTAAGTTTCTGACCTAAGAACATTCGAGTTGCAAACTTTCACAGATACAAAAGGACCTCGCATTATGAACATTTGAACATTCATGGATGTGAACAAATCACGGAAGTAGCTCACGTGTCTCCTAGACACTGTCACAGATATACTGCTGTGTGCCTACTGCACAGTGTGACAGTGCCCAGCAGTGCAGTGCTCAGTCTGAGCCCAGGGTATTGGGAAGAAAGAGGAAAAGCCGTGGTGATGTGGAGGGCACTGCTAGGAAGTGCAAAGCAATATACATTGTACATTTATGTCAAAGGTGTATAAGACTCACTTTGTCAGACTTACAAACAAATCTGATTCAGGAATGTTCTCCCAGAAAAGAACTCATTCCCAAGTCAGGGACTTACTGCAATTGAGAAGAAAGCAATATGTAGGGAGCAATGCTACATAATTTTAGGGTAAAATCATTTGGTTAGCCTAGTTCTCCTGCCTACAGCCCAGCTATGGAATTCCGAGAAATAATTCCATTTTGGCCTCCGGTCACAACTGAGACCTCAATGATCTGGCATTATGTTGCATTGGTCCTGACAGCAATATTCATTTATTATCTCATAGTTGTGTAGATAAGATGTCCAGGCTGAACTGAGTTCTCTGCTCGGGATCTCATAGGCTGAAGTCCCAAGTTCAGCTGTCCTGCACTCTTCTGGAGGTTGGGATGGAATCACCAGAGCTCATTTTGTTTCTTGGAGTTATAGGGTCTGGTCCTTGTTTGTTTATTTTCTGTTGACTCTAGCTAATAGACTAGGTCATTCTCAACTCCTAGTGGACACTCTAAAATCTACTTCTGGTGCCTTTCTCCATCTTCAAATGTGACAACAGCACATCAAATCCCTCTTGTGCAGTCTCTCTCTGAAATGTCTTTGTGCTGCCAGATGTAGAAAACTGTCTACATTTAAGTCTCCTGTGACTAGCACAGGTACACCAGATAACCTCCCTTTTGATTAACTTTAAGTCAACTCATTTTTATTCTCAGTATAGCTATACAAAAACATTCTGAATATGTAAAATCACAATAAGAACATGAGGTCTTATCATATTTATAGACTCAGAGCAGGAAATCTTGGAGGTCATTTTAAATTCTGTCTGCTACAAAGTTTATTACTTCTTACCTTAGTCAATTCAGCTGCTATAACAAAATATCATAGGCAGGAGCCTCAATAATGATAGAAATTTCTATCTCACAGTTTAGAGGCCTGCCATCTGAGACCAGAGTGCCAGCACATTCAATATGGTGAAAGCTGCTTCCTGGCTCACAGATGGCAACTTCTCTCTACATATCCTAACACGGCACACAGGGTGAGGCAGTTCTCTAGAGTCCCTTTTATAAGGTCACTAATCCCAGTCATATGGGCCCCACCCTCATAATCTAAGTGGTCACAAAGGTTCCATCTCCTAAAACCATCAGGTTGCAGTTTATAATTTCAGCATATGAATTTGGGGAGAGGGAGACACCAGCGTGTAATCCACAGCACTTGTCTGGTCCTTTCTTTGTTTTCTTTTTCCTCTTCAATTTTTAAAAATTTCTGAATACTAAATTAATTTGTCTTCATTTGTTGCTATTGTTGTTTTCTTCTTGAGGTTAGTTGTCATGACTACAAGTTTTCCTCTGGAAGTACTTTTAGTAGTACATATGTAATAATATCACATATGTTGGAATGTATAATTCATGCATTTTTATATAAGAATTTAATTTAAATTTCTTTTTAACAGAAGAATTGCTACAGAGATTATAGTAAGTTTCTCTGGGGAAAAATAGTAAGATGTAAGATATACCATGAGATAAATAAAAAGTGATTTATTATAAAAATTGGTTCACAGGACAATGGAGGCAGAATCAGCTCATGATATACTGTGGGCAAGCTGGAGAAGTAGAGGAGTTGGCAGAATAGGTCAGTTCAAATATTAAAACCTGAGAAGCTGAGAAGGGCATGGGCACAAGTTCTGGAGCCTAAAGTCCAGGGAACATACAGTGCTGATGTGAAAGGGCAAAAGAAGATGAGTACCCCACTTCCAAGAGATAAATCTAATTCTTCTTCTCTCTGCCTTTTTATCCTGTCTAGGGGATCAAATAATTGGACAGTGTCCAACACACTGAATAAGAGCTGAGCTACTCTCTACTAATTCAAATGTCAGTCTCTTTCAGCAGTGTCCTTGCAAACATACACAGAAATAATGCTTAACCAGGTAGCTGGGTGCCCTTTAATCCACTCACACTAACACCTAAATTAACAATTACTGAAATACTTTTTAAATATATACTGTGAACACCTTTTTTTTTGTTGCTATTTTCACATATTGCTAATCATTTCTATGTCTGTTCTTTTGTTTTGCATGTGGTGAGAAAATGTTGTCTGCTTTATTTTTGTTGAGAGGAATTTGTTATGTACCGAGACAGAAAGACCAGCCTCAATAAACTTGAACCCTCAAAAAACCTCAGAAAATAAGGATTTTTTTTTCCCTTGAGAATCATGTCAGATGCCATAGAAATTTAGAATGCAATCGATCTTGGCAAATGTTCCATTTGTACATAAAAATGATGTGTCTCCTCTTTTATAATTGTGTTTCCAGCAATATAGTGGAGTGGAGAGGAATGGCTGGTTACAGAAAAGGTTGTGTGTGTTTATTCATAAAATTATTCCATATTTTGAATAGTGGTCTTCATACAACAGCACACATATTCCCAAACTTTCAGAACTGTACTACAAAAAGTATACATTTCTGTTGATGAATTATAACCTAATTTAAAAATAAACAATTATTCCTGTCATCAAACACATGATAAAAAACTCATTTATTTCCACCTTCTACTTTGTTTTCCAGTTTATATGTGTTATTCCATTGCTAAATCATTATCATTCAACTACCATTAAATTCATTCTGCCATTCTCATTTCCAAAATTGTTTCAGTGTTAGTTCTCAAATAAAATATACTCACTTCTCACCAACTGTCATAATAGCTTACAGTTTTCCAATCTCTTGGTTGGCAGAAAGTTGAACATCAGTAATTGAAACTAGGTTACAATAGCTATTACTTGATGTTTTCTGCTTTAAAACTTGTCTGCCATTTTGCATGATTTCTGGTGACTCTTTTGTTAGTATCCATTGCCACTCTTTTCTACAATTTTTCTTTTGTATCTCTGTATCAGTTTATACCAGTATTATTAGCTTTTCATAGATTCTTGCTGTATGATTTGAGTTTTCCTAGACTGGTTTACTTGGAGTTAATTCTTGTGACAGGAAAGGACTTAAGGTCACCTTCTGGGGTATGTAGCCCAGGTTCTGTCTTTCTCTGTCATCATAGAGATGCACAACCTCCTCCGAATACAGTTCCACTTCGCCATTCCTGGTTCTTCTCTTTTTCACACCAAACCAATTTCAGGAAGGTCTTTGTTACAAACTGCTCATACTAGTTTTCTTACTCTTCTTGCAAACGAGCCTTGGGGCTTGACTTTTAGGGCGAAGCCTCAACCTCTAGAAGTACGAGTTTACCAGCGCATTCTGAAATTCTCCATCAGTAAGCCTCTGTGTAGTTTCCCAAGTGTCTTCACTTCACATATCTGTAGTTAATGAGCTGCTCTTGGGGACACCTACATAAATTCCGAAGGCAGCAGATTATGTTGCTTCTTTGAAAATGAAGCTACATATTTTTCATTGTTGCTCTTGTATAATTTCCAAGAAGAGAAAACAAATAATGCTGTTTTATAGGGACAGTCTAGTAGAGTAATATATATTTTCAGATGTGAAAGACCAAACCTCTCAAATGTATAGACAGAATTTGTACCGTTGCTGGCAGATACTTAAACCCTTTAAAAGGTCATCTACTGTAATCTTTAAACTTAATCACAAAAATCTAAGAATATTAAACAATGACTTTTAATTGAAGCACAGCTAAGCCCAAAGAAGGAAATTTCTTGTAGAGATTTTCTTAAAATATCTTGGAAGAAAAAATTCTCTCTCCTTCTCTCTCTCACACACACTGTTTGATTCTTCCACTCAAAAATCAAATTTGGAGAAATATTTCCTTACTTTCAATTTCTTGGGTTATCAATATGCTCTTTTGGTAGTTCCTGGATTTATTGGTGTTTTTCCCTTGTCTAGGTTAGAATTCTTAATGCAGTTCTCACAGTAAAATGCTTACCTTTCAACTCTCTGGTTTCCTCAGAGGATTTGGCACAACATTGAAATGTGATTGGCAATATCTAGTCCCCAGAACCTGCCTCTCCTTTTGAAATAAACAATGGGTTAGGCAGTCCTCTGAAGTATACAGTACTACTCCAGGCTATTATTTTGAATAATCTGCTCTGGCACAGGAACACTGGTGCAAGGTGTTGAATGTCTTAAAATATGCAGTGCTACATGAGTGCCTACAGCACCTCAGGGTAAAAATCGAGCCCAGTGTAAGAATGAACGATGGAACCTTTGTGTTTCTCTCAATGTTCAGGCAGGTGTGTTGGCATTTACACATGCCTATGTGATGTACCATTCAGAGGGAGATAAAACTCTTTGATGATTACACATTTCTACTGTACAAAGAATTCATCACCTTGCTAAGACGGTTTGTTTCTAATTGTTACATTGCTGCCTCCACACTCCTATTATCTTGTTTTATGGGAGAGGTGATTTTTACAAAGTTACATTTGCTTTTCATTTAATTTTGCAAATATGCAATCAAATCAAAGGGAATTACAGCTTGTTCTCATGTTTAAAGGAAAAACACATTGATGTTTTAAGATACACTTTGGGGGAAAATCCAATGTCAATGCATTCTAGGACTGAATGATTTTGATAATGACTTTATTATTAAATTGAAGGAAATTATAACATTTTCCAAGGAAAATTATGACTTAAATGCAGTGAAGTTAGAGACATAGAAGGGGATGGTGCAGGAAGAAATAATAGGTGTAGAAACTTGATACGATAGTCACACTCAAATGAAATGTGCGAGGAAACAAGCAAGTCCTTTAATATGTACCCTCAACAAATTGAAACTTTAGCAATGCAGACATGAATTCAGCAACATTAAATGCATGCTTTGTGTCACATGACTGTAAGCGCAGCACTCTGGAGGCTGAGGAAGGAGTTTGAGGCCAGCCTGGTTTAAATAATGGCTTTGTATCCATCCTGAACCATATAGCAAGACCCTGTCTCAAAAAAACAAAAACAGCAAAAAACATTAAATACATACTTGTAAATGACTTTGAAACCTATGTTGGAGAATGTTTCTAAAAAGAAGAAATTTAAGCATCATCTTATCCTTAAGGAACTGTCAAATAGATGTAATAGCAGTTGCAGAAATAGCTAAATGAGGCACAAAGTAGATACAGTGTTGTTAAGAAACAAAAGAATACTTTGTGCTTCATGGCTACCACAAAATGTTCCTAGATGGGGATATGATTTTTAAAGATGTTTACCTTTTAATTCCAACTTTTAGTCATTCCTCCTGTTTGAACTTGGTTCCCTGTCTACACCAAGGGCTTCCTTCGTGCAAAATGTTTATCATCTATCAAATACATTATTGTTCCTCTGCCATTTACTTCAACCCATAATCTCTGTTAGGATGGATGAATGTATACATATAATGAGCTCAGAGTTCTCACTAGAAGTAGTTGTAATAAAAATTGTGTTAAATTTATTTTAGTGTCAGAATTGTGTTTAGTCTCAATGGTTATATGGTTCCACATTCCTAAGAAGAGTTGAAGGAAGGGGAACAATGTTACAAGAAAGAAGCAAACTTTTAAAAGAGAATTACAAAGCAAGTATACATGAATGTTATAGCTTGTATCTGGATGTTCCCCCAAAGCCTCGTGGGCTCATAGGTGGGGCTCCTCCGAGGTGTCAGGATCTAGGGTGTGTGAGTATTGATTAAAGGTGTGTAATATATGAATTACTCCCATTGTTGGATTAGAATAGTTCTGAGTGTGGCTGAATGGATTGATTTGCTGAAGAAGGAAGCCCCATTCTGGGCGTGGGTGGCAACAATCAACAGTTTTGTAGCCTGCATGGCATGTAATAAGAATACAAGCTTGCTGCTTCACGCCTGCCATGCCATGGAGTGTTTCTCATCTGCCATGCCCCTCTGCTATGCCACCCCACCTTGAAGACAGTAGACTAGGGACTGAAACCTCTACAAACTGTGAGCTAAAATAAACATTTTCTTCTTTAACTTGTTAGTGTCAGGTATCTCATCCCAGCAATGAGAAAAGTAATTTTAAAAATCAGAAAATACTGATTGTTAAGTTGTGTAACATACATTCCTCATAACAGGTTTTAAAAGGATGATACTTTAGGAAGTATCATACCTCTAAATGAATATATATATGATATATGTAATATACATATATATTACAGTACTGCAATTAATATTTTTTTGAAAGTCATTACCTTAAATTGACTCAGGAGATACAAAACCAATGTTTTTTAAAAAATATTTTCATTTCCAATAATGAACATGAAAATATTTTAGTAACAAGGAATATTAACTTCAACACCAATAATATTGTCCTTATATGACTTTTTTCATTTATTCCAATTTTTTTAAAAATGTATTACCATTCTTTACTATCTAATTTATTAACTAAACTAAAGCCTTGAGCTATATCTAGTCCAAATTTATAGAGACCTACTGCTTAAATTTTTCAAGCGCTAAAATTAGATACATGTCATGAAAAGAAGTTAGCATGGGAAAAATGGATAAAACTGATTTGAAATATTAAAAATAGTATTTAAATGATTAATGATAATTTCTTGGGGAGTAAGAATCAAAACGTATTATGACTGTTCTTTTTAGGGGGAGCAGATATGCTGAGTATTGAAGCCAGGGCTTCATGCAAGCAAGGCCAGTGCAGGCTCTTCTCCCACATCCCCACAAAATTTCTTCAAACAGTCACATTTTTACTGTTTCAGCAAATATAAAATATTAAAAACATAGCAGATTAAACAAGAAGTATATTGATGAGGGCGTAGTTGACCTTGCTTATCCATAGTTTCTGACTTGGTAGATTCAATCAATCACAAATGGAAAAAATTGTTAAAGAATCACCTGTACTGAACATATACATACTTTGTTCTTGTCATTATAATAACAGTATAATAGCTATTTACATAGCATAACAATATAGTGTAGCAAATACTTACATACAATTTACATTTATTAAGTATTATAAGTAATCTAAATATGGTTTAAAGGTATGAGAGCTATGCATAGTTTATAGGCAAATACTATGCCATTTTGTATAAGAGACTTACATATGCATAGACTTTGGCATCTATGGGGGTGCAGGAACAAATCTCTAGCAAATACTGAGGGAGGGCATATTTACCTCATTTTGATTGATTGATTTGTATCTATAAGTCGCCTAATTTGCAGAACTTTGCAAAGGGGACAAGGTTATATTTGGAATGCACAAGTAATTTTTCAAGGATGAAAGGCTAAATTACTATGTTGCCCTGTTAGTAGTTTGACCAGCAGAGTATCCCATACTTCAATTAAAGAAACATTAAATTTAGGGCAATATTTGCTTACTTCTTTGGCAAATTTTCAAGTCTTTACTAGTGTCAGATCTTGTGCTATGTTCTGGAGATTCAAGACTAACAGACCACTATTTACTCTTAATGAATTTAATATCTCATGTCAGACACCAAAAACTATGCCATAACATATGCACTGGGACTTGAGGGAGAGAAAGTAGAAGTTTAGGAACAAAGAGGAAAGCAGCTAATATTTCTGCTTTAATACCAGAATAGTATTAAGAAGAGTTGGAATTTGTGTAAGGCCTTTCGTGAGATTTTGCCAGGTGAAATACAAAAATATAATTCAGGCACCGAAAACAATAGAAAACAAATGTGGAGGAGAAAATTTAAAATACAACTTAGTATGTGATCTGGTCTTATTCCTTGAAAAATTAATAGTTACAAGTGACTAAAATATATAGCACTGTGATTAGAAAGACGGATGTTTGGAGTGGGGCTGAGCGGTTGCAGGCTGACCAGGACCTGACCTGCTTGCTCCGGCTTGCTCCATCAGCTTGCCACCAGCCACCAGGACAGGG